>CM066334.1:29946311-30538811 GCA_033807585.1 Hydrophis major
GCTGGCAAGGAATCTGATTCAGGAGAGTGTGAACAAAGAGGAACAAACTGAGACCTCATCTAGCAAAGGTGTGTTCACAAAAATCAAGCACACTTCATAGTTTGATGAAAAGAAGAACTAGGGGTGACATGACAGCAGTGTTCCAATATCTAAATGGCTGCCACAACGAAGAGAGAATCAACCTATTCTCCAAAGCACCCAAAGGCAGGACAAAAACAATGGATGGAAACTAACCAAGGAGAGAACCAACTTAGAACAGGAATTTCCAGGAATTAGAACAGTTAATCAGTGGAACGACTTGTCTCCAGAAGTTGTGGGTGCTGCAAAAGTGGAGTTTTTTAGGAAGAGATTGAACAGCCATTTGTCTAAAATGGTATAGGGTTTTCTTCCTTTCTAGCTATGTCCTGTTCAGAGAACCAGCAAACATCACCTCTGACTGGCTCCGCCCCCATCTATTCTCTGCTGATTGGCTGGGTCTTCTTTGGTTGCCCAACACAGGAGAACGGAGCTGGAAAGCAGGTTAGTGGGGTGGGGAGGAAATGGGGATTTTACAGTATCCTTCCCCTGCCATACCCACCAAGCCACACCCACAGAACCGGTAGTAACAAATTTTGAATCCTACCATTGGCTATGGAAAGCTTGCTTGCTTGCTTTAAAGATTTCTCCTGGCACTGTGTGCATGCATAGGTAATATTTCCAGTGAAAACTCCAGTCAAGGGAAGGGGTTCAAAGAAGCCACCGTGAGCCTCCCAAAGGAAGCGTCTGCCTGAAGGCTTCAAGGGCAGTTATTGTGATCATGAGAAGTGCTTTTCAGGATGTCTCATTCAAATACTTTCCACAGTCCTAATCCATATTTGTATTCTTGCACTCATTAGCGACAGTATTTGGGGGGGGAAAGAAATTTATTTCTCCTAGAGCACTAGGAGAATTTCAATTTCAATCTTTCCCTTCCTGCTTCCTTCGCTATTAAAATTAAGGTATGATATTTCAAAATATATAAATATCTGGGGAAAAATAAATGGGCACATGAAGGAATAATGATGCATTGATTATTCTGCACTTTATATGTGATTTGGTTACACAGAGAACCTATACATGTCCAGACATGTATATAAAGAACTGTCTGCAGAACTTCAAATGATCTGCATAGATTGTTAAAAATAAAACTCTGGCTCATAATATGCTCTTCTTCCTATATACAGTAATTTTACCACAGATCAGATAATCTGAGATGGGTTTTAGAGTGACAGTTTGCAATCCTATATTCAATCACCAGGAAAAAAAAGAGCTATTTTACAGCACTGTACTGCAAATTTAGATTTTGAATCAAAACTGTATATTGACTCAAGGGTCTTGCTCACCAGCAACTAGCCGGCCTTGTCTAGGTTTGAAAGTTAAGCAGGGTCGGCCTCATTAATACTTGGGTGAGAACCTAGCAGAGAATACTATAATTTTGGACTAGACCAAGAAGTTAAAAAGAAGTGTCAGAAGAAGGCAATACCATACAACTCAGTGACCAAGAAAATGACATCAACTTATCCAGGAAAAATATCACTTGGTTTGGAGGATATTTTTTGCCTTCGTTCTTTCATTCATGCTGACTGATAGTCACTACTTGAATTAAATAATTGTCCAGGAAGGAAGAAAATATGGTACCCAAGACATGGTCTACAAAACTAAGCCTTGGTCTTCTCAAAGCTGGCATCAGCCCTTCTCTAAAAAGAGTAGGAAGCTATTTCTGATGAGCTTCTTATTGGACTCAATGTGCATAATGCATATTGATAACACTCACTTTTAAATTGCACAAAAACACTTCTGTCAGCACAATAAAATATCTAGCTTCTTGTTTTACCTGCCAGGAACTTAGCAAATATAAGGAGGTTTATTCAGCCGCTAGTAGGTCACCATACTTAGGGTAGTAGATTATAGTTTGTCCACCAATTCTGTGCATGTTTGACCTATATCCTAGTAAGTGGGACTTATCTCTGGGCAAAGTCATAGTTACCAATAGTTCCAAGAATCAATTCCCAAATGAAATGGCACATTTCTAGTGATTATGTCTCTATTTCTGAATGTTAACAAAGAGTCTACAGAGTCTGATTGGGTGGTTTATTAACAGAATGAAGACAGATGATAAAGGGTTGTACCTAAAACTTCTTTACTTCAAGGCTATCATTACCCAATCAATCTATCCCTCTTCTGTTCAGACAACAACTGTCACCAGTTTAATTTACTCCTTGTATCTCACAGGCTTGTGCTACCTAGAGATCCTGGCCCCAGGAACAAATGCTGGGCTTTAATTGGGGCACTCAGGTGGATTAGAAAGTAACTCTTGACCCCAATAATGACCTACTATTTTCCCAATCTTCACTATTCATTGGTGGAACAAAATGTTCCTCTGGAGAAAACTAATCAGACTTAAAAATACTGGAAAATGGACTGTCAAGAATGATTGTTAGACCACCTCACTGAATTAAACTGAAGAATGAAAGAAATAGGCTGAAGATCAGGATTTCAGCAACTTGATCACCACCAGACATTCTCCGCCCCCCCTCCCCCCCCCCCCCCCAAAAAAAAAAAAGGCTGGCACAAAGATTATTAATCATCACAAAATTCCCATTTGGAAGAAAACAAATGAATGAGATGGTTTCCTGCTGCTCTTTTTACTTCCTACCAAACTGACTTTTGCTTTTTTTTTTTTTTTTAAGGCAAGTACACACTGCGAAAAAGAAAGCATGGAACTCCATTATACCATTTTCCTCATTGGAGAATGGCTTTAGTTTACCTATGTTTGCTCTAGAGATGTTCCAGAAAACAAAAATGACGAGGAAGCCTTCATGCTCTCAATGCTTGGTTGTATTCTTGCAGGCAACTCAACCTAGGAAATATCATCATCATCATGAGTGTTGATGATGTTACCTTGTTTGGGTAATGAAATGTCTGCAAGAAAACAAGCAAGCTCAGAGAGCACCAAGGACCCCACATTTCAACCCTGAGCTACAAATATTCTCCTTTATAAAAAATGATGTTTGTTTCATAGCATGCTTGCTACATCTGTCCATCTGTCATCCATCCATCCATCCATCCATCTTTCTCTTTCTCTCTAAAAATAAGCAGTGCCCTCCAACCCCTCATGGTGGCCAACCAACTGCACAAGTTGGTTCCCATTCAAATGGCTGTCAGCATTCCGAGTAACACATCCGCTAAAGTCAGAACTCTAAGGCAGATAGGTTCCTCAAAGAACATGTTTATTGGATACATCATATCATCACTACTAGTGAAAACCAACTCTAAACGTTCACGTGGTTTTTTCCTAGTTAAAAGGGCAAATATTTCCCTCCCCAGATGTCAACACATTGTAAATAGCTAGCATGGTGCTGGGTCACTCCACTCCTTCTTCAACTGCCATATGTTGAGATGACCTTGGTTCCCAAAAGAAATCTTTTTGTTTTGACTATTAGCAAGCCTATCTGTTTCCCCCTTCCTTTTCCCCTCTCAGAGTTTGTGGCAACTATAAGGCAGCACAAGATGGCTTCAGCCAGGTTCACTTCAGAGTTGACAATGGCTTTCGGGGCAGATGTTGCCATCTAGGTCAATAGTCCTCCATCTAATTTTATGAGCCCACCAACAATGGCATCCATGTTTATTTATTCTTGAAAGTGTCTCCTTCATAATTAGGCATACTAGAAAAACGGAAGCAGTAAGAGAAAGGTTGTGGATCTCTGTAACATGGGCCAAAATAGTATTGTTCAACTGAGTTGCCTTCACAAAAGCTTATATAAAACATTATGCTAAGTTAATTCAGCAGAACAAAATAGAGGATTTGCTTCCTACTTTTTTTAAGGAACTGCGGATTCTGATCAGAAGCTGCAGATGTTTTTTCATGCACCACTAATGATGATCACATTAAATCACCCATAAAGCAAACTACATCTTTAGAATCTTTTCAATTTCCGTAGAAAACAACAATTGGAGATCTATGGGGGGGAAAAAGCTAATGTGTGTCTCTGTTGGTTTTTAAAGTTAATATCATACCATGAAGGTCATTTCAAAAGATAGGAAAAAGAGTGAATTCTTTCTTACATTTGGCGAGGGATTTTGAAATGTACTGAAATCTGGGTCTGCTGTTAGGTTTCATGAAAGCATTTTGAATACTGACAGAAGCTTTATGCAAAATCAGAAAAAAAAAAGACATGGGAGAAATAAGTGATACTAATGGAAATTCCCCCTCTGGGATAACTTACTTGGCAGGCCACATAACAGCTGCATAAACAAAATGGCTGCCAGGTGCCTAAAGAAATTACATTTACTGTATAAAGACAAGATCTAAGATTCAGAACAGTATAATAGTCAAGAAGGGCCACATTATTCCTCACTGGGAATCATATATTCCAAATGAGGAAGTTGGAGACATATCTTAAATATTTATTTTTGAGATGGGAAATTACCAGGCAACCTGATGGCTTTAGGTTAGTTTTAAGATTTTTTTTTTTAAATGGTAGAATAAGAGGATAGCTTCTGACAAGAAAACAAAAATAGACATAATGAAAAGTCAAACATGAATTTGAGTGGGTTTTTAATCATTAATTGAAATCTAAGTCTCATAGCAACAGGTGACACCCCCTTCACATAATCAGCTATGCTACATTTCAAAATATTGTTTGGAAGAACAGCAATATGAAAAAAGCTGCAAAATGTCTCAACTGAACATAAAGGTGTCATATTTATTTTTAGCTAAGGGTAGATATATAAAGCAAAAATGCATATGACCACCTCTGTATGTTTGGGAAACTTGTGTGTGTGTGTGTGTGTAAAATGAAGATATGAAGATGTATTGCATCTTGTTTTAAAATCTGCAGAAGGAACTGACATTTGGATAGAGTGGACTAAGGTATGAATGCCTGTGAAAATCACGAGGAAAGGGTATAGACCAGTGATGGCTAACCTTTTCAGGTTAGCCTGAAAAGGTGTGTCGAAAAGTGGGAAAAAGTGTAGCCTTCCTCAGGTCGTGTGTCACTTCAAGAAATATCAATAATTTAGTTTATGACGGACTGGGCTGGGGTGATCACACAGGGCTGTGAAACTCATCTCCCTGGTCTCAGGGCTGCAGGTACAGGATGTGGGGATCGGAAGGCCACCTTACAGGGCTGTGAACCTCATGGATCTCCTTTCCTCCTGTAGCGTTCCTGAGGTAATGAAACTGACAAACCTCAGTTTATGGCGGTTAAAACTGGTTCTCTGCTGCAAAGATCTTGCGGCAGCAGTGACACCACGCCTCCACGCAACAAGCAGGGAGCAGGGATTGGAGCAGAGCACAGGCAGCCTCTAAATGTGCAGGTTTTCCCCACACCAACAGGCGTGTCAGTCAAAGTCCCTTGGCGTGTCATGAGTGACACGTTTGTCATAGGTTAGCCATCACTGGTATAGACCAAGGGTCTTTAAAGTTGCCAAGTTTAAAACTTATGAACTTCAACTCCCTGAATTCCTGAGCTAACATGATTGGACGAGGAATCCTGGGAGTTGAAGTCCACAAGTCTTAAGCTTGCCAAGTTTGAAGACCTCTGGTATAGACTGACCTATTCATTACTACTGTGTTTCTCATATAATAAGGCCGGGTCTTATTTTTTTTGACCCCAGAAAAAATGGTTAGGACGTCTTTTCGGGGATGACTTAATTCCCACCCTTGCATCCTCGCCACCAGCCGCTCCTAACGGGTGATCATGGCGAAGCGCGGAGAGCTCCCTACTCCCACCTTTGCTGCAGACACCTTTGGCACCCGCCACTGTTGCTTTTCCTTCTGCCCATTCCACCAAGTTTGGAGCTGCCGCTTCCGTGTTTGGAGTGCCGCCGCCATTTGGGGCTCCAATCAGCGGCAGTGCTCCAAATGCGGAAGCAGCAGCTCCAAACATGACGGTGGGCGATCTTTTTATTTTGGTCCACGTGAAGTTCAGAGTGAGCAAGAGAGGGAGACTGCGATGCCTCCATCCGAGATGGCAACCTCACTAGTGGATCACAAAGTGGCTGGAAACCCGAATCGGCAGGAAACGATGGCGATCTTTTTGGAGCGAGAGGAAAGGGAGAGAAGAGTTGCGAGGCGTAATTTGCAGGAGGAAGTGGGTGTATCCCACGGCAGGAAGCCCAAGGAAGAAGGGCTGGTAGGCAACAGAGAGCGTCCCGTAGCTCCGGAAGCAGCCTAGAGATGCACCCGGGACGAGACGCAGATGCTGCCTTGTAGTTCCCAAGCCAACTGTGTGCGCCGCCTTTAGTTATGTGTGCTCTGCGCTTTGGGCATCTCCGTGTGATCGCGACCCTGTCCTTTCCACCTGGCGCCCTTGCTGCTTTCTGGCTCTTTAGCAAGGCATCGCGGTCTCCCTCTCATGCTCGCTCTGAACTTCGCATGGACAAAAATAAAAAGATCGCCCACCGTCATGTTTGGAGCTTCTGCATTTGGAGCTTCCGCTGCCATTTGGAGCTCCAAACAGCGGCAGTGCTCCAAAAGCGAAGCCGGTTGCTAAAGAGCCAGAAAGCAGCAAGGGCGCCAGGTGGAAAGGACAGGGTCGCGATCACACGGAGATGCCCAAAGCGCGGAGCACACATAACTAAAGGTGGCGCACGCAGTTGGCTTGGGGACTACAAGGCAGCATCTGCGCCTCTTCCCGGGCGCGTCTCTAGGCTGCTTCCGGAGCTATGGGACGCTCTCTGTTGCCTACCGGCCCTTCTTCCTTGGGCTCCCTGCTGTGGGATACACCCACTTCCTCCAGCAAATTACGCCTCGCAACTCTTCTCTCCCTTTCCTCTCACTCCAAAAAGATCGCCATCGTTTCCCCCCGATTCGGGCTTCAAGCCACATTGTGATCCACTAGTGAGGTTGCCATCTCGGATGGAGGCATCGCAGTCTCCCTCTCTTGCTCGCTCTGAGCTTCACACGGACCAAAATAAAAAGATCGCCCACCGTCATGTTTGGAGCTGCCGCTTCCACGTTTGGAGCACTGCCGCTGTTTGGAGCCCCAAATGGCGGCGGCACTCCAAACACAGAAGCGGCAGCTCCAAACTTGGCAGAATGGGCAGAAGGGAAAGCAACAGCGGCAGGTGCCAAAGGTGTCTGCAGCAAAGGTGGGAGTAGGGAGCTCCGCGCTTCGCCATGATCACCCGTTAGGAGCAGCTGGTAGCGAGGAATTGCTGCCCGGGGGCTCTCCTAACGGCAAGTCCCCTGCCCTTCCCCCTTATTTTGCATGTTTTAAAATAGGCCTAAATTTGGGGGGAGGGGCTTAATTTGATTTTATGCCAAAGAATCATGGTGGGGCTTCCTATTATGGGAGGCCGTATTGTTGGAGAAACACGGTAATTGCTTCCAGTGACCTCAATGAAAGCTTTATTTTGATGATCTGATCTGGAATTTTTTTATTGAATTGGCCCTAACCACAATGTTCTTAGTGGTTTCAAACATTCTATCTGTCCAGATATTTTCAAGATTCAAATAAGACTACATTTGTCTGAGTAAGCCTTCAAATTTTCCTTCTCTTAGGCAACTGTCCATAATTTCACAGAGATTTTGGATTAAGAGACCTTTTGATAATTTGGAGCAGAGAAATTATGCAATCATTTGATTTTCCTTTTTCCATCTAAGGTTGCTTTTGTTGAATGTGTGAATTTTTGATTTTTTGGTTCTATTTCTAAAGGTGATATGCAGACACAAATAGGCATACAATTGCTTTATCTCTACAGATTACTGTAGCTTAAATCCAGTAAAGCTGCAACTCTCTGTATTCCAATTAACATACTGTCTGTTCCAACAGCCTGCTTCTATTTAGTTCTGGTTTTATTTTGCTTTTTCAAATGACTCTGACATGTTTTATGCAACTAATCAAAACAACATTTCCTGTGCATTTTTATACAGTACGTACTCCATTACTCCCTTGTCTTGAGTCTACAGGTAACCTTCAATCTCAAGTTTTAAATTCTGTTGTGAAGATCTGGACACCTTGAATTGTTCACCTTCAAAGGCAAAACATATTGGAAGGGCTGATGTGATATAGCTCGTTCTGCACCATTCCCAACATTTAGGCATTTATATGAACATTTCAATTTCCACTTTATCAGAATTTGATGCCATGTTCTATCAAACTTTCAGGGTCCGAACTAAGTTTCATAAATGTAATTTTAAATAAAATATGACTCTTATCCAGAGATGGGATTCTACCAGTTAGGACCGGTTCTATAGAACTGGTTGTTACGATTCTGCGCAGTTCGGAGAACCGGCAAATCGTGCCCCTGACCGGCCCCTCTCCGCCCACTCCTCCCCTCCCCACCCAGTCAGTCCTTATCGCCCATGTGTGACATCACGCACATGCCCGACATCGCTGACTGTATTGTCCCCTGTCCAGACACTCCTTAAGGCATTTCTCTCTTTTTCCCCTTCTGATGATCAGCTGTTCCGATGATCAGCTGTGCTGGGATCCCCCTCACTGTCTTACTGCTTCACGCAGGAGGCTTCCCTGAGGCACAAGAGGCAAAATAAAATGGAGTGCGGTGGAGTGCTGCGCAGTCCCCTGCACTCCTTTTGCTTCCTGGGTCGTCCCAGGGAAGCTTCCTGGGAGCAAAATCGCCCCCCCCCCCAGGAGGCTTCCCTGAGCCCAGGAGGTCAAAAAAAAAATCAAGGAGGGGGTTTGCTGCAAACAAAGAAGCCACGCCCACCCAGTCACATGGCCACGCTCACCTAGCCATACCCACAGAACTGGTTGTTAAAAGATTTGAATCCTACCCCTGCTCTTATCCATGTGCATGCATGTGTCAACTCTCGAAATGACTCTAGCTGAAGTCATGTTTTTCTTGCTTCGTTTCTTAGTTGCCATACTTATGCAGGAGGAAGGGGAGAATGTACAATGTTTTCCTCCAAAGTGCCAGACATAACAATGATAAGGCTCCTGAGAACCAAGGTCAGATCAACGTGTCTTAGCAACGGCAGGGAGGGATTGCTGAGAAGTTTATCACTAGCTTGACTGGCTAATGTAACATGTGACACAAGGGGGTTGGCCAGTATATATTCTTTAATTATACCCAAAATGTAGGAATTATTCAGTGTTGGTTTCACCTCTGACCATGCCAATATGATGTCCCTAATAAGCAGGATTTTTGAGGCAACCAAGGCCTCAGAGTCTTGAATTGATTGGGAAACAACAGAACCGGCAAGAATTACATGATGTTGTGGGCAAAGGCCAGTTTGTGCAGTTCATTGCCCTTTGCTATACACATTTTCCCATTCATGTGAGTAATATATGAGAAGACCATACGTTTTTATTTGAGCACATCAATCAAAGCATACTTTTATAAAAAAACAACATCATCCCCCACCAAAAAAATCTACTAATGTAAAGGTTTCTATAGGTGATGGGCACCCTATTTGTTTTATTGCAAATATTTCCAGAGAAAGTTGCAAAAAATAAATATAATTTCTCCAAATGTTTGGATTGATTCATAATGCTGGGGATGCAGAGGTGGTATTCAGTTCTGGAGAACTGATAGCGGATTGTTTTTTTTTTTTGCAAACAAATTTTATTAGTTTTATAAAAACAATACACAAACAATCAAGGCATAATAACATAAAAAATCTTTTCTAAGAAAACCAATAGATCATACAAAATAGTTCCAAATTGTAATATCGATATTTACGTTATCTGTTCAGCTTCGTATCTTATCCCAACTTCTCCTTTTCATTTTATTATCCAAATTATATTCCTTGCTAATTAAAGTTTTATTGCCTTTCATAAACAATACCCAAACATACAAAACATAAAACATAAAAAAAAACACACCATAAAACATCTTTTCTGAAGGCTGCTTGATCTCGGATTAAAACTCTTCGCACAGACACAAATTCAGAAATAATACTCACTTTATATATCATTCCATATCTTATTACCATTTTCAATTTTCTATGTAGCTTCTTCCCCCTTTTATCTTTCTTAATTTTATTTTATTTATCTTATCTCAATTCAGTTCATAATAGTTATCATTCTTTGTCTGTTCTGTTTCCAGCTCCGATAGCGGAAATTTTGAGTAGTTCGGAGAACCAGCAAATACCGCCTCTGACTGGCCCCACCCCCATCTATTCTCTGCCTCCCAAGTCCTAGGTGATTGGCTGGCTCTTCTTTGGTTGCCCTGCACAGTAGAACGGAGCTGGAAAGCAGGTTAGTGGGTGGTGGGGAAATGGGATTTTGCAGTATCCTTCCCCTGCCATGTCACCAAGCCACACCACGCCCACCAAGCCATAGGAGGGCAACAATCCAGCATCAGGACCCCTACCTCCGCCTTTGTGCAAGGAGGGACAGGAGGAGCACTGCCAGAGCCCTGCAAAATGACCTCCAGCGGGCCACAAATGTGCATGTGGCTGCTCAAACGGTCAGAAAGAGACTCCATGAGGGTGGTATGAGGGCCTGACGTCCACAGGTGGGGGTTGTGCTTACAGCCCAACACCGTGCAGGATGTTTAGCATTTGCCAGAGAACACCAAGATTGGCAAATTCACCACTGGTGTCCTGTGCTCTTCACAGATGAAAGCAGGTTCACACTGATCACATGTGACAGACGTGACAGGGTGTGGAGACGCTGTGGAGAACGTTCTGCTGCTTGCAACATCCTCCAGCATGACCGGTTTGGCAGTGGGTCAGTAATGGTGTGGGGTGGCATTTCTTTAGGGGGGCGCATAGCCCTCCATGTGCTTGCCAGAGGTAGTCTGACTGCCATTAGGTACCGAGATGAGATCCTCAGACCCCTTGTGAGACCATATGCTGGTACGGTTGGCCCTGGGTTCCTCCTAATGCAAGACAATGCTGGACCTCATGTGGCTGGAGTGTGTCAGCAGTTCCTGCAAGATGAAGGCATTGATGCTGTGGACTGGTCCACCCGTTCCCCAGACCTGAATCCAGTTGAGCACATCTGGGACATCATGTCTTGCTCTATCCACCAATGCCATGTTGCACCACAGACTGTCCAGGAGTTGGGGGATGTCCAGGTGTGGGAGGAGATCTCTCAGGAGACCATCTGCCACCTCATCAGGAGCATGCCCAGGCGTTGTAGGGAGATCATACAGGCATGTGGAGGCCACACACACTACTGAGCCTCATTTTGACTTGTTTTAAGGACATTACATCAAAGTTGGATCAGCCTGTAGTGTTTTTTTCCACTTTAATTTTGAGTGTAATTCCAAATCCAGACCTCCATGGGTTGCTAAATTTGATTTCCATTGATAATTTTTGTGTGATTTTGTTGTCAGCACATTCAACTATGTAATGAACAAAGTATTTAATAAAAAATATTTCATTAATTCATATATAGGATGTCTTATTTTTGTGTTCCCTTTATTTTTTTGAGCAATGTATAATGTTTCTCCTAGCCTTGAAACTGTTGGTAGCTTCTTTGTCAGCAACATTTTTTTTTATACCTTGGCAACTTTATGGCTGGATGAAGTATGGATAGATCAAAAGCAATGCTGGTTATCAGAAAGACAAGCTACTTTTAGCATGCTGTGAATTTCTAAAACCAAGTAAGGAAGAAGCTTTAAAAACAGTTTTGAAGCCACCAGTTATTGCTTCTTTTTTTTTTTTTTTAATTTTATGTATAATTTCTCTCTCTTTGTACTCCAGTGAAAATGAGGAAAAGACAGAATATTAACTTCTATGGACAAAGGAAAGCAATTAAGGGACCAGCTTCTGCCATTTTTTTTATCTTAACAGCAAGCACATTAAATATTGGTAGTATGAGAAGCTCTTTCTATGAGATTTCATTCTTTATCTGGAAGCTGCTTGGATGATGTTTTGCATTGCAAGTGTTTTTGTTAGTTCAATTATTTCAGTTCTGAGTTCCACCTAACTATTCCAAGAGTAATCAAAGGTAGTGAGAGCTCAATAAGTTAAGGAAATGATCAGCTATATGTAATTTAAAATATATGCAATAGGAAGATAAATAACACCAATTTCAGGTTGTCTTCAGGAGTCTTCTCTCCATCAGTGAGTGTATCTTCATTTTATTACTATGGTTTGGTTTCATGGAGCTCAGCTGCTTATCTTCGGACAACGAGTAAGTAGACTAAGAAAGCTACTCCTATTACCATGATTGCTATTTTCATATTCACTGCCTCTGATGAGCAAGCAGTACTAGATCATTAGATTCTGTCACTGATTTATCCATGGATATGAATCTGGGCAGATATCAAGTCATGAAGATGTCTGGTGCCAGGTTATAAAAGTAGGAAATGAAAAGTAGACTTTAATTTATTCAGAATAAAGCTGGAAGGGACCTTGGAGGCCCCCTAGTTTAACCCCCTGCTCAAACAAGAGACCCTAAACATTTCAGACAAGAGGCTCTCCAATCTCTTATTAAAAACTTCCAGTGATGAAGCACCCACAACTTCTGAATGCCAACAATTAACACCACTGGTTAATTGTTCTCATTGTTAGGAAGTCTCTCCTTAATTCCGGGTTGTTTCTCTCCTTGTTTTGTTTCCATCCATTGTTTCTTGTCCTGCCTTCAGGTGCTTTGGAAAATAAGTTGAGTCCCTATTCTTTGTGGCAGCTCCTCAAAATATTGGAATATTTTTATCACGTCCCCCCAGCCCTTCTTTTCTTTAGACTAGCCATATCCAATTCTTGAAATTGTTCTTCGTATGTTTTAGTCTCCAGGCCTTTAATCATCTTGGTTGATGAAGATGATTAATCCTTTAGAGGATTTTAAAAAAAAATATTCTAATTTTAAATTCATATTAAATTCCGTGTTGACTATGGAAGCTTCCTTTAGAGAGGAACCTTCCATATTAAAAGGAAGACTTTTCTGTAGGCATTCTAACAAGAGATCTGAGTCTTCCCCAAATACTTGGACAAATCTCTCAGATGCTTGGAAATAAAGACATTGCAGCCTTCTTTTTTTTTTTGTAAAAATTTGGGAAGAAAAGTAAAACTATGGCAATATAGAAAGGTGGAAAATACTTGGAAAGAAAGATGTTGCACTAACCTTCAGTCATTCGCCGATACTTCTCTTTGTACATAAATCCAAAGACCAAATAACATCCTCTTCTTGGGAGACCAAGTTCTACAAAAGTCAAAACAAAGTATAGATCAATTGGCAAAATGGTTCATTACAAATCGTGTCTGCTTTAACTATATAGTGATACTCTTCAGTATAAGCAACTAGAACCCAATGCCCTTTGTTTTCAGAATATGAAATGAAAATATAAAAGTCAGATTTCCGATGGTATGAAGTTATTTTGGGATAGATATGTACAACTATTTTCACTGATAGATGAACCAATTAGGAAGACAAACACAGAATAATAGGCACTGCTCAAATTCTATACATATTATATTTCTAAAGACCTTCTGCATGCCTGCAGAGTTATTTCACACATCAAAACATACGCATTTGTATTTGGGATGGAGCCTTTCGCTGCAATACATCTCTGTCCCCAGACAGTCAAAGTCTGTGTCTTGTTATTCTGACTCCAAAATGATTCATTTATTTAGTTTACCAAAGGGTGTGGACAATCCCAGTGGTATCCCCAGTTTTTTTTTTCATATTGAATGTGATATCTAAAGTGGAAATTAATTTATATCATCAATTTGAGCAGTGGTTAGCTGTCACTGCATCTTGAGCTGGAAATATTTATGAATCGGAGACCATGACTCAAAATGTGAATGACTGAGTTATCCTTTGGAACTGAAAACTGGGGAATTTCCCCATCTGGGTTATAAACCTGGTTTGTTTGCTTTTTAAAGAGCCTTGATACTTTTATTTTTGAGAGGACTAATTACTAAAAATCAGGGCTAATTTCAGTTTTATATTATTTTGCTAAGCCCATCATGCTATCAAATCCCTTAGATCTTTAAGCAGGCAGCTGGAATTACGTGGATATATTATTTCAAGCATGAATTCTCTTACCTCTTCCATCTGAAATGGGTATGGATTACTCTAAAAATGCCTAGGTTTTTATCAGTGCTTATCCAATTTGCATTCTGCCACAGAAAGTCCTTTTCCTGCTCCAAAGTTTTGCTTTGGACGCCATGTTTACATCAAAGGGATGCTCAGTAAATCTCTGCTCTTCAACAGATACAAGTAATGAGAGCTTTATAATCCCTTTCACTTAGCAGACTGTGTGATAAAATAGGAGACGGAACCAGCGTGGAAATATAATAAATCTGTCTCCAGGCTCTCCACATTTTCAAAGCAAAATAGCTGGCCGGTAAAGTGCCTGAACGTCAAGGCCCAGTGAAGTCCATGCCTTTGATCTCTTCTTGCTTTCTTACAGAAAGTATCTGGGCTATCAGCAAACAAGCAGAGAAATGGATTCAGTCATAGCTTTTTCTAAAGGAAAGAGCAGAGGTATTTATGGGAGCGTGTGGGTATGTGTATCACCTTCCTCCAAAACTATGAGAGATCTCTCTATATATATTTATCTTGTAGTGTGGAAAATCACCATGGAAAATGTCCAATGAAATCTACTTAAGATGATAAAAGGAAGGCACTCTCTCTGTGCCTGCTTAACAGAATAACAGAGTTGGAAGGGATCTTGGAGGTCTTCTAATCTGACCTTCTGCTCAGGCAAGAGATAGAGCACCCACAATTTCTGAAGGCAAACTGTTCCACTGATTAGCAACAGCACTTAACAATAGCACTTAGACTTATATACCACTTTATAGTGCTTTACAGCAGTTTCACAGAGTCAGCATATTGCCCTGAAAAATCTGGGTCCTCATTTTACCCACCCCAGAAGGATGGAAGGCTGAGTCAACCTTGAGCCTGGTGGGATTCGAACTGCTGATTTGCAGGCAGCCGATAGTCAGCAGAAGTGGCCTGCAGCACTGCACTCTAACCACTGCACCACCAAGGCTCTATTAATTGTTTGAACTGTCAGAAAAACTCTCTTTAGTTCTAGACTGAACCTTTCTTTGATTAGTTTCCTTCTATTGCTTCTTGTCCTGCCTTCAGGTGCTTTGGAGAACAGACTGACCTCCTCTTCTTTGTGGTAGCCCCTTAGATACTGGAGCATTGCTATCATGTCACCCCTAGTCCTTCTTTTCATTACACTAGACCAGTGGTGCTATACTACCGGTTTGGCCCGGTTCTGCCGAGCCAGTAACAACGATGAGTAGTAGAGACCGAACCGTTTCTCTCCGCTGTTGGACCCACCTGCCTCCCGAGCTTCCACACTCACCTTTATCCTCTGAATTTAAAGCACAGCTGCTTTGCGTGGCACAGAAGATGCCACATGGCAGCTGCTGAAGCAACTGGGATCGTGCAGGCTTGCAGAAGGTGAGCTAGAATGCCTTTGCACCTGCGGAAAGTGTGCGTTTGCACGTATGCAAAGCGTGCCCACCAAACCACGGCCATCGAACCGGTGGTAAACATATTTGAATCCCATCACTGGACTAGATGTACTCAATTCCTGCTACCGTTCTTCATATGTTTTAGTTTGGGTTTGTTGTCCAGCTTATTAGGGTCAAAGTTTATTCATTTAACGTAGTGAAATACGTTAATGTTGGTCGTGATCCTTTTAAAGTTACATCTGCAAAGAGAAAGCTACTGCATCCAAGGACAGGTTTATTGCAATTTCCTTAATCCAACTTCTTAGCCAAGACCAACCTCTCTGTCACCCACCTGTGACGAATAGCAAAGAGCCAATGGAGAGACATGAAAAATTAATTTTTAATTTCTATTAATCAGTGTGGATCAGTATTTATCCAAACCATTTTAACATTCTCACCTTAGTAAGTAAGTGATGAATTTTTAACACAGATTTCTTTCTTAAAAGAACAAATGAAAAAGTCTCTTTTTTAAAAAAAGCAGTCACTTCTCCACACTATTTAGTTCTGCATGGCATTTAACATACAGCATCGATGTAAAATGGTAGAAGAAAGTTTACATATTTATTCCCATGAAAGCAAAGATAGAAGAGTTCTTTACTAAAAGGCAAAAGTAAAGTTAAAGATTTCCCGTCTAGTTGTTTCCAACTCCCTAGGGGGTGGTACTCATCTCCATTTCACAATCAAGGGAGCCAGTGTCGTCCAAAGAAACTTCCATGATCATGTGACCAGTTTGATAATACACCAAAATGCTTTGTTATGTTCCCACCTAAGTGGTACCTATTAATCTATCTGCCTTTGTAGGCTTTCAAACTGCTAGATGGGCAAGAGCTGGGGCTAGAATAGAATAGTAGAGTTGGAAGGGACCTTGGAGGTCTTCAAGTCCATCCCATTGCTCAGGCAGGAAACACTACACCACTTCAGACAAATGTTGTCCAGTCTCTTCTTAAAAAATTCCATATAACTTCTGGAAGCAAGTCATTCCACTAATTAATTGTTCTAACTATGAGGAAATTCGTTCTTAGTTCTAGGTTGCTTCTCTCCTTGATTAATTTCCATCCATTGCTTCTTGTCCTGCCCTCAGGTGCTTTGGAGAATAACCCAATTCCCTCTTCTTTATGACAGCCCCTCACATATTGGAACACTGCTATCACGTCAACCCTAGTCCTCCTTTTCATCAAACAAGACAGACCCAGTTCCAGCAACTGTTCTTTATATGTTTTAGCCTCCAGCCCCCTAATCCTCTTTACTGCTCTTCTCTGCACTCTTTCCAGAGTCACAACATCTTTTTTACATCATGGCAACCAAAACTGGATGCAGTATTCCAAGTGTGGCCTTACCGAGGCATTATAAAGTGGTATTAACACTTCATGTGATCTTGATTCTATCCCACTGTTAATGCAGCCTAGAACCGTGTTGGCTTTTTTTGTGGCAGCTACAGCACACGGCTGTGTGATGACCCAGGGCATGGCACAAAAGCAACAAAGTCACAAAAGTAGATAAGGTCCCTTTAATACTTCCAACTTGGCCCCCAATGTCCAGTTATCACCAGCTGGAGAAAAAAACTCTCCCAAGAACAGTCTTTAAAGGGAATAAATTCAGTCCGAACCCAAAGTAAATATAGATTATATGTAAAAATCAACACAAACCACAGCTGCAGCAATTAATGAGACAGAGCAGTATAAGGAATTGTAGACCTCCAAAAGATAATGAAACACACACAGTTAGGAGGACGCCAGAACCCAGATAAGCCTCGACAAACAGAGATAATGCACAACTTTGCTGTGCATAGTTTTCCCTTTTAAACAGTTTTCCCAGCTGCAGCTAATGAAGGGGATCATGGTCCTTTCCTACCCCATAAACCATGTAACTCACGTTGCTCCCTTCTCCGTTCCTCCCTGCGTGCCCTAGGATGAAGAGAGGGTGGCCCTGGGTCTTCCTCTGAATGCCCAGCCGAACTGTGCCCTTCCCCAGTTTCTTCCACAGCCACCAGGGCCACACTACCACTCCCTGTAAGGTGCTCAACCTCCCCCTTAGAATCAGATTCCAACAGGGGCATGACACGCTGGCTCAAATTTAGATGATTGCCAACTAGGACAATCTTAGATCCCTCTCACAGTTACTACTATTCAGCGAGGTACCACTTCCTATACTATACCTGTGCATTTTGTTTTTCTTGCCTAAATGTAGAATTTTACTTTTTCACCACTGAATTTCATTTTGTGAAAAAAAAAAGTAAGGTTCTACATTTAGGCAAGAAAAGCAAAATGCACAGGTACCATAGAGGTGGTACCTCACTCAACAGTAGTAACTGCAAAAGTCCTAGTGGACAATTGCTTAAAGATGAGCCAGCTGTGTGCTGCTGCCAAAAAAGCCAACACAGTTCTAGGCTGTATTAACAGAGGGACAGAAGCATGATCACATGAAGTGTTAATACCACTTTATAATGACTTGATCAGCATCAGGAGCTCAGCCCATTGCACAGTTCTGGGGTCTCAAATCCACGCTGTCAGTTTTCAGCTGACAAAACTCCGCACATTTAATCACTCAGCCATCGTACACGCACCCCAATCCTTAGGAAGCATTTAATAAACTACTAAGCTATCAAAATGTTATTTTAAAAAAAGAAACCTAAATTATCCTAACCTTATCAACCACACTAAATAATAACTTTGGAAATGAACAAATCAACCCCCTTTCACTTTAATTGTGAATTGTAATTGCATAATTATTACCATCTTGTTTTGCACAGTCCTGTTTACTGCCTCTGACTATAAGCTGGTAATTATTAAATTACAAAAAGATCTATATCCAAAAAAAGGAGTCCCAGGATGTAAACTAAAATGCCTGGCCTGTATCAACTCCACGTTGAAACCAATGAGTTGATGAATTTTGCTCATTCCGTGAAGAGCTGAAAGTGCTTAACCTAGAAACATAGATAAGAGCTAGCTAGCCTTATATTTCTTTACATTATATTGTGTACATTAATCAGGATGAATGACAGGGCACCAAAAGAGTTTTTCCCTTAACTATCACACTTTTCCACGCTCAGTTTTACCTTTCAGCACTGAGTCTTAATATCTTGTCAGTTAACAAATGAAAAAGGTCAAGAACCACCATTCCTGATCTGCAGCCTCAAATTTATGACCACAGTTAAGCCCCAAATTTATGTTGCTGACATAGTTGTTAAGTGAATTTTGCTCCATTTTATGACCTTCCTTGCCACCGTTGATAAGTGAACCACTGAAGTTGTTAAATTGGTAACACGGTTGTTAAATTAATCCAGCTTCCCCGTTGATGCTGCTTGTCAGATAGTCTCAAAAGGTGATCACGTGACCCCAAAACACTGCAACCATCATAAATATGAGTCAGTTGCCATGCATCTGAATTTTGATCACATGAGCATGGGGAGGCTGCAATGGTTGTAAGTGTGAAAAACGGTCACAAGTCATTTTTTTCAGTCTAGGACTACCTGTAGTTGGCCTTAATCTAGGGACTTTCTCGTAAGCATGGAGCTATTATGGAGCTGAGGATGGTAGGGTTATAAATTGGCATCTACTTTTCTACTGAGAATTGTTCCAGAACAAATAAATAAAACGAATCACAATTATTAAGATATATGCTGATGGCCACAAGGACATATTTGGCTCAACATTAGAAAATAGATACTTTGCCAACAGTGTTAAGACTTGGAAACCAAATTTGGAGAAGATACATCAAAGGCTAAATTAGCACTATACATTGAGAACAGACGCTTGACTAAATATGAGTAAGAAAGGATCAATTATGTATCAAGTGCCACACAACAAGGAAAATCCCAAAACTCACCATATGCCTTTCAAGGGGAAATTATTGATGTAAAGATAGTAATTAGAAACAGTTTTAATGTTCATAATTATATTGAGCAATCATCAGTTGCATACAATATGAGGGAATTTAAAATTATGTAGTTTTCCAATAGTTCTTTTTACAGATTTGTTTTCTTTTTAAAGATTTTGTTTCAGTCTTCCTTTACTTGATTACATATATACAATGGTAATATTGGTATTAAAATCATGCCTTATATGTAGTTATTTCTGGATAACACAATGGACTTTGTTATATATATGTATGTGTATGTGTAGTGTGTGTGTGTGTGTGTGTGTGTGTATCATATACTAGACAACACAGTATCAACAGTAGAGACCTTCAAATTTCTAGGTTCTATCATATCTCAAGACCTAAAATGGATACCTAACATCAAAAACGTCATCAAAAAAGCACAACAAAGAATGTTCTTTGTGCACCAACTCAGAAAAGCTGCCCAAGGATCTGCTGATCCAGTTCTACAGAGGACTTATTGAGTCTGACATCTGCATCTCTATAGCTGTCTGGTTTGGTTCTGCAACCCAACAAGACAGACACAGACTTCAATGGATAGTTAGAACTGCAGAAAAAACAATTGCTACCAACCTGCCTTCCATTGAGGACCTGTATACTGCATGAGTCAAAAAGAGGGCTCTGAAAATATCTACCAGACCCCTCACATCTGGGACATAAATTGTTTCAACTTCTATTCTCAGAACGATGCTATAGGGCTCTGCACATCAGAACAGCAAGATGCAAGGACAGTTTTTTTCCTGAATGCCATCACTCTGCTAAAAACTAATTCCCACAACACTGTCAAATTTATTTATTTTATTTTATTTGGTTTGTCAATTGCTTACAAGATAATAGGTATAAGTAAAAACATAGTTATGAATACATGGATACATATAAGAAAAATAAAACAAACAGTAGGACAGGGACAGTAGGCCTGTGGGTGCGCTTATGCACGCCCCCTATAGACCTCTTAGGAAAGGGGTGAGGTCAATAGTGGAAAGTCTAAGGTTAAAGTATTTGGGGTTTGGGGAAGAAACCACAGAGTCAGGTAGAGTATTCCAGACATTGACCACTCTGTTGCTGAAGTCATATTTCCTGCAATCAAGTTTGGTTTGATTAACCTTGAGTTTGTATCTATTGTTTGCTCTTGCATTGTTATGGTTGAAGCTGAAGTATTCATTGACAGGTAGGACATTGCAATGTATGATTTTATGTTGTGGCCCCGATTCCCGAGCCTATGCTGTCAGAGGAAGAAGACCTGGAAGATGAGGAGGAGGAACTGGGAATGCCTTCCTCCCCAGGACCTTCCTCTCTGTCAATGCCTTCCTCCCTGATAATGCCTCAGGTTTCATTAGACAACCGAGAGGAACAGCCTGAGATTAATCAGGAGGAAGGCATATCGGAGCAGCCCCTGACAGGGATTAAAGAGGAAAAGTGTTGGCTTGATCCTAGGCAGCGTCGTAGGGAGAAACGTGAGCAGCAACGTAGGAGGTGTGGGAGGGTCAGACAGTGAGCTGAGTCATTGAGCCACACCCCACAGGGGATAAAAGTGGGTGTGTTTTCGGCTGGAACTTTGTACGGGACAAAGTTTAATCTTACTTCAGATTTTCTTCATGAATGATTTTTGTGGACTGCCTTGTAATTTTCTGTGAGTAGATTTTTATTTGTTATCAATTTGGACTTGGCAGGCAGAGCGTGTTGGAATGCCAAGGATATTATCAGTTCAAAAGAATTAACTCTGTGAAGTCCGAGCCAGCTTGCCTGCCTGTGTTTGTGTGAGTTTGTATTCTTTCATCTTTTGGGAAAGAAGAAAAATGAGACAGAACATTTTTATATACTATATTTAAATTGGACCGAAGGCGGCATAGTTCTTGGTTTTCTAGGTCTAGAATTTCAGGTCTGGTGGCATAAGGTATTCTGCAACGAGTAGAGGAGTGGAGAACTCTTCTTGTGAAATATTTCTGGACTTTTTCAACCATGTTAATATCAGATACATAATGGGGGTTCCAGACTGATGAGCTGTATTTGAGTATTGGTCTAGCAAATGTTTTGTATGCTCTAGTTATTAGTGTAATATTACCAGAGAAAAAGCTACGAAAGATTAGGTTAACACTCTTAATGTCTTTTTGGCTATGTAGTTACAGTGGGCTCTAGAACTTAGATCATTAGAGATGAGTACTCCAAGGTCCTTGACAGAGTTTGGATCATCAACAAGGTCTTGACTATTCTTCCTGTTATTTTATTTTCTGATTTATTTTTTTTTGCCAATATGTAAGAAAGAGCATTTGTTTGTTGAGATTTGAAGTTGCCATTTGTTTGACCATTCTGATACATAATTGAGGTCTTTTGAAGTGTGGCAGAATTGTCTTTGGTGTTGAATAGCTTTACATCATCAGCAAAGAGGATGCAGTTGCTCTTGATATGATCACAGAGGTCATTTATGTAGAGTATGAAAAGAGTTGGTCCTAGAACACTGCCGTGGGGGACACCACTGTTGACAGGTACAGAATTTGATAGGACGCTCCCAATTTTGACCATTTGTTGTCTGTTTGACAGGAATGCTTCTATCCAGTTATGTAGGTGTCCAGAGATACCATAAGATTTTAGTTTTAGGAGTAGTTTGTCATGTACCACTGAATCAAAGGCTTTACAGAAGTCTATGTAGATTGTGTCTATTGCTTTGCCCTGATCGAGTTGTGTAGTCCATATGTTTTTGCAGTGTAAGAGTTGCAGATTACATGATAGTTTTTTTCCTAAAACCAAATTGTTTATTAGAGAGTAGGTTGTTTGTTTCTAAGTGGAGGATGATGGACTGGTTAATAATTGATTCCATGACTTTACAGGTGACGCAGCATAAAGAGATTGGTTTGTAATTTTCAACTAGGCTGGGGTCTCCCTTTTTGAAGATGGGGATGACCGTGGCTTGTGACCATAGTTTTGGCAAGGAGCTGGTGCTGAAAGATTTTTCAAAGATTATGCTTAGAGGTTCGGCTATGGCAGTGGATAGCTTTTTTAAGAAGTAGGCACATATTCCGTCCGGTCCAATAGATAGAGACGGTTTTAGATTGCACAGTGCTTTTTGAACAATGTCTTCTGTAAAATCGATATGTATTAGATCATTGTAGTTGTCTGTGTTTCAACTAGGAAATACTGGGCATGATCCATTGCTGTTTACAAATACTGAGCCAAAGAATGTCTTAAAGAGGTTGGGTTTAATAGTGTCATCATTGCAGTCTTTACCATTAGGTCCTTTCAAGGGTGAGATGGACCTTGAGTCTTTTAGTTTGTTGTTTACAAAATTGTAGAAAGTGTAAGTGGAATTGGTGCATAGAAGGTTTTCCTCTAGTTTAATGTGATAATTGGTTCATTCAGTCTTTATCTGGTGGCATAAATTTTTGTATCAGCTTTTGAAGTTGGCAACGTGACCAGATTTGTTTTTCTACCAAAGTGATCTCTTTTTGGATTGAAGCTTCCTTATTGTTATTGGTAATCTGTTTTTGCTGGTTTTGGGAGTTGTTATTGGTACATATAGTTTGATGACTCTTTTGACTTCAAGTAAAAATATGTTGTAATGGTCTTCAACAGTATTGCATCCAGTGAATAGAAATTGCCAATCAAGGGATGAGGGACCATTGTCTGTAACATCATAGTTGCCTTTTTTGAAGTTATAATTGGGGATCACATTGTTGTGTTGATTTTTGTGTGGATGTACTAAGACTGTATTACTATTCTTCTCATCTTTACTAGTACCTATCTCTTCCCACTCATGGCTATATCCATGTTTCTTGCATCTTTACAACTTATACTGTTTTGATTGTTTCCTAGTATGATTTGTTTGCTTAGCAGTATCCTATGACTATTACTAAGTGTTTTATCTTATGATTCTTGCTGAATATATATATATATATGTGTGTGTGTGTGTGTGTGTGTGTGTGGTGTGTATGTATGTATGTATGTATGTATGTATGTATGTATGTGTATATGTATATGTATGTGTGTGTATATGTATATATATATATATATATGTGTGTGTGTGTGTGTGTGTGTGTACACTGACAGCATCTGCACCAAAGGCAAATTCCTTGTGTCTCCAATCACACTTGGCCAATAAAGAATTCTATTCTATTCTATTCTATTCTATTCTATTCTATTCTATTCTATTCTATTCTATTCTGATTGCAAATCACTTAGTTGCTGATATTTTATGCTTTATCTACTACGTATCTTTCTATATTCTTTTTAGTGTAGCTATTTATTCTATTTTATTAAATGTTTAAAAAAATAGATTTATAAATTTATTTATTCTTCTTTTAAAAAAGAAGAAACTGACATCTCCTGTCTAAAAAATTAATATTCACTACTGGGCTGCTATACAAATTATCCTTCCTTCCTTCCTTCCTTCCTTCCTTCCTTCCTTCCTTCCTTCCTTCCTTCTCCCTCCCTCCCTCCCTCCTTCCCTCCCTCCTCTTTCTTTCCTTTCTCTTTTCCTTTCCTTTCTTTCTTTGTTTCTCTCTCTCTCTTTCTTTTTTCTTTCTTCCCATAGCCAATTAGGTTCTGCAAGAGTCATAGAGGACTCAATTTTGGGATGTACCGGTAAAAATGCTACAGCGAAGGGTAGTAGAGGTTTATTATCATCATCATCATAATTTCTACTCTTGTGCAGCTGTATCCCATCAAGAATGATAATAAATGTTTAATAGCCCATAATACCTGTTTCATAATTTTGAGAGTTCCTTCCTGCTTAATTGCAAGTTTATAAAAAAAGAAGAAACTTTATAATTGTTGTAAAGACATAATTGCAAATCCAACATTTATTTAATATTGAGTTAATTATATTGCACCTAAATGTTCTTTCCCAAACATATTAAATATCAATTATTTTTACTATTATTTGTTTTAATTAACTATGCTATTATATACCAATTAAATTACTTTAAGGAAAGTTAGAAACAAGGTTCTTTTTTTAAAAAAAAAACATTCTTTATATTGAAATAAATCACACTTTTACATTATCTCTCCTCTCCCCTCAGCCCCCAGAAATGGCCCTCATTTTAAACTGATGATAATAATAATGCACAATTGCACAATCACAGCTGTGTTCAAAAAAGCAAGTCTGAATATTTCTTTGTTGACTGATGACAGTTGCCTTGGGAAGCTGAAAACTCAATTTTCACTCCCAAACTCTGGAAATGCTTCTGTTCACTGTTGCCTGTATAAGTTTAAAATAGAGGAAATTTGTGTTTATTGCTTTCAGTTCATCACCAGCAATCTGGTAACTTGGACTTTATTTGTCTGAAGGCCTAATATAGATGATGTCCTTTGGCTTCCAATTGCAGGTACAGAGATGTGAATCACTAAATAAACCGATGATGATGGTGATGATGATGGTGATGAAGACAACTTGGTCTAAGCTAGAAGCTACCACTATAGTTCTGGCTATGAATTCCCCTACAATGACCCATTGTATGCAAAATAAATTTATTTTGATGATCTACTGTTATGCCAATGATTTATACAAGACATACTCTTCAAAAACTTGAAGAGAAGGTCAAAGCTGGATTTGGGGCCCAAAGATTAGGACACCATCAATGTCAACCCTGAAGTTGACCTGACCTGACCGAAGCCATCTGAAGCTTCAGGGTTGCCACACTGGAGCTGAGAGATAGGGAGGGGAGAATAGAGATAGCTGGGGCTTTGTAGCCAAAAAAAATACTTTCCACTGGGAACCAAGGACATTCTCACACCTGGTCAGAGAGAGGAGGAGTGATATTATCAGGCAACTGGTTGGTACCTTGATTGGACCATGTGACTGATTGTTTGGGAAGGGAGAAATGTTTACTTTTAATTAGATGAAAACTGCGAGAACATTCAGAGTTAGTTTTCACCAGAACTGTGCCAATATGATATACCCAATAAAACTATTTCTTTGTTTTATTTATTTATTTGTCAGAGATGTACAAGTTAACATGTGTAGGTATGAACATAAAGATGAACAAAGGAAGTAAATACAGATAACTGGGGACAGTAAGACGGGGATGGTAGGCACACTGGTGAGCTTATGCATGCCCTCTTTAAGGACCTCTTAGGAATGAGGTAAGGTCCACTGTAGACAGTTTGAGGTTGAAACTGTGAGGGTTTGAGGCTGTAACAACCTTTATTAACAACAACTATTCTTTGAGGACCCTGCTTGCCTCAGAGTTTTGTTTGCTAGGGGTGTATTACTTGGAACTCTGACAATCAGATCAAGCAACAACCTTCTCCCAGCACTTCAGGGTGGACTTACCACATAGAAGTGAGTCAGTGGTGAGATTCAATTTTTTTTTTTTTTACTACTGGTTCTGTAGGGGTGGCTTGGTGAGAGTGGCATGGCTTGGTGGGTGTGGCTTGGTGGGCATGGCAGGGGAAGGATATTGCAAAATCCCATTCCCTCCCCACTGCACGAACCTGCTGAACGCCACCTCTGAAGTGAGTCATCTATGAGAGTGTGTCTTTGCACAGCTCTTTCTTCAAACCGAAGATACTATCTGGATGTACTCAAGCCTCATACAGTCCTGGTGGAAAGTCTGAGCTCCACTAAAGGAAGAATGTGTTGGTTCTGAGTCTTCAGAGACCCACATTTAAAATATGCCGTTCTCTTTCACCCCAAATTGTCTGTGGGATTCTTCACTTGTATTTTTTCCATTGATTGGCTATGTGTCCTTTTTTTTACCTTGGGTGAGTCTGAAACTTCTCTCATGATCACTTAGTGTATTATTTTGCTAAGTTGTTTGAGATAAAAAAATGTGTCATATAAATGTGACTTATTATTACTGGAATCTGTGCTAGGTTAATTTATAAAATACAGCCTTTTTTTTTTTTTAAAGAAATCTGTATATGTGATGGCAGTGGGAAAAGAGACCTGCCTGATAGGCAAACTAGTTTATTATTGCCTGAAATAAAAATGAGGAAGAAATGGGCTTTAAACACTTTAGCCGTGCTGCATAATCCTCAATAGCTGAAAGGGTACACTTACAAATTCATTCATTTTGTTAGGTATTAATAAACCTTGTCCTCCATTTATTGAACAAATAAAATCTTAAAAGCAGAGGATTAATTGAGTGTGATCTCTCTTGGACCACAATTGGATTTCAAAAGATCCATCAATGGATGGAACAATTGCCAGCACATCTTGCTCCGTATTCTAAAATTGAGGGAGCAGGAGTTTTCTCTGCTTCCATCAGGTCATTTGTGCGCAAGGATTAAAAATTGCACAGGAAGGAGCCATGTTGTAAAACTCAATGTCAGGGATATCTGACCATGAGAAGAAATCTTCCTCTAAATAGGATGCTGAAGACTCGTCCCAATGAATTCACAATGTTTCAGTTTTCATTTAGAATATGGCTGGCAGGGGAGTTCTGGGAACTGAGGTCCACAGAATTTAAAGGCAGTGAAAAACATTGATTTAGAGAGACAAACAAGGCATTTGCACAGTGGAACAATTTACTACTCATGCAAATGCTATCTATCCTAAGTACTGAAGCCCTTCCTTCCTTCCTTCCTTCCTTCCTTCCTTCCTTCCTTCCTTCCTTCCTTCCTTCCTTCCTTCCTTCCTTCTTTCCTTCCTTCCTTCCTTCCTTCCTTCCTTCCTTCCTTCCTTCCTTCCTTCCTTCCTTCCTTCCTTCCTTTCTGTTTTTCTGCTCTAGGGTACCTATGGTTGCTATCACAAAGAATATGCTGATAGCCAGGCAGCTGAGTACGCACATTGTACGCAGGTCAGTCAACCATATCTTAGTGCATGACTCACTAAGTCCCTGCCTCTGGTCTGCCATTTTCACAGGGAAGATCTACAGAAATGAAATGCATGACAACCTTTTCCACAGATGGTAACAGCCACAAAGTTTGAAACGTCTTTTTGATGAGCATCATTTGTCCCAAGTCACCAAGTTTGCTATTACTCTAAGAGGATGCACCTGTTATTCTAGTTCCTCTCACCAGAAAGGAACATGGTAACTAGAGCCCTCCTTCCATTGCTCTGCTAGAGAGAGAGCGACATATGCCTCATTCACCCTTCAGTAGCATTGCTTTGCCAGCTGATATGGACTGTTTCTACTCTGGAAATCTATTCAGCTCTACCAAGGCAGAAATAATGACAAAACACCTTCAGAAGACAGCATATATGCTACCTTCTGGCTTGGTCCATCTGCTACAATTCTCTTCTTCCTTTCCTTCATGTCATTTCCTGTTTGGCATGTTGTCCAGATTCTCTAGTGCCTTTTAGCTATCTTAGTTTCCCTGGCAGCTGATCTTGAGTTGTTCAGGGAGAAGGCTAACAAATTGCTGGATGTTTCTCTAGCAGATGTCTCCTTCCAATATTTGGTAAGGAGCATCCATGACTTGCTAAAGAGCAGGTGCTCAGAAAAGGTCACATTATTTAGAAGAACTAAATGTGTCCATTCTACAGGGAAAAAAAAAAGTTTTCTCTTGCATAAAACCACAAAACACATACCTGAAAACCTGGGCACCTCTAAGCCTTGTGTCCCGGCAGAACCTACTCCACATCTGTGCAATCACAACTCCTGGCTCCTTTATTCTCTCCATCACCGAATATGCTATATTTCATTTTTGAGGTTTTTAAATTCAGGAAAGTAATCACGATCAGGCAGTTTGGAAGTTTCCCTTTCTCAAAAAGTGCATGATAGATGGAGGAAACAGCACCTGTTAATTCCTTTTTCTTTTTCTTTTTTTGTTGCAAAATTCCTCTTCTTTTGCAAAGAAGGCTGATAAGGGGATGTTTGCTACTCCAGGACCTGTGCTGGCTGAAGGGCAGGAAACTGCTTTAAAACTGTTCTTTGTTCTCTGTTAGTTAGCTGGAGGGACAATGACTGATTTATAGATGTTCTCAGCATTTCAAGGTCAGCCAAAGTGAAGAAGATTGCAGTTTGGCTTCTAAGTTCTTTGTGAAAGATTTTGGGATTGGAAATGCTAGTTTATAAAGGCTCCAAGTACATGAAACCTTTGCTTGCATCCTCAAATAATCTCCAAAGGAGAAAGAACCTGACCGTTAGCATTCCTACAACAATGGATTTCTGACTGCTTTTGCAAACATCCATGAAATGAAGTTTATGTAGCTTATGTCTGGGTCCCTAAGAGGACACCTCAAAATAGACTTGTGATCCATCTCTGGAATTTAAGGGGGCAGGAGAACTAGCTAACTATTTGTGCCCAAAGATGAAAGAGAAATCAATTAATCAGTGGAACAACTTGCCTTCAGAAGTTGTGGGTGCTCCAACACTGAAGTTTTTAAGAAAAGATTGGGCAACCATTTGTCTGAAATAGTGTAGATCAGGGGGTGTCCAACCTTGGCAACTTTAGGACTTGTGGACTTCAACTCCCAGAGTTCCTCAGCCAGCAAAGCTTGTTGAGGAACTCTGGGAGTTGAAGTCCACAAGTCTTAAAGTTGCCAAGGTTGGACACCCCTGGTGTAGGGTTTCCTGCTTGTGCAAGGGGCTGGACTAGAAGATCTTCCAATTCTGTTAATCTGTTATTCTGTTACTGGTTAGTGCAATTGACCTCTTAGAATTCTATTTTCTTCTTTAATGTGAAGCATCCTTCAGGAAGGATGCTTCACATTAAAGTCACAAGTCAAAAGAAGCTTAACTTCTGGTGACTCCATGGACACATCAAAGGGCATTTTCTTGGCAACAGCATGGAAATGGTGACATTGCCCTCTTTTGAAACTTAGAATTAATAATTTGTCCCTCTGAAGGCCCAGAAGATACTTAAATGGAAGTCTATTAGAAAATATCAAGAATATCAGGTAGACTCAGGTCGAAAAATACCCTAGAAGTTGGCAATGGCAAACCACTTCTTGCAGATCAACTTGAAAGTAGCTTCATCTATACCTTTACAAGCAATGAAAATTAGGGGGATATTCCAGACATTTTTGTGGATTAGGCCCAGTGGTGGGATTCAATTTTTTTTACTACCAGTTCTATGGGCACGGCTTGGTGGGCATGACTTGGTGGGCATGGAAGGGGAAGCACACTGTAAAATCCCCATTCCTGGGGGAAGGTTACTGCAAAATCCCATTCCCTCCCCACCCCACTAACCTGCTTTCCAGCTCCGTTCTCCTGTGCAGGGCAACCAAAGAAGACCCAGCTGCTCAGCTGGGACTTGAGAGGCAGAGAATAGATGAGGGTGGGGCCAGTCGGAGGTGGTATTTGCCGGTTCTCCAAACTACCCAAAATTCCGCTACCGATTCTCCAGAACTGGTCAGAATCTGCTGAATACCACCTCTGGTTAGACTCTCCAATGTCTTTCTTCAGCTTACTATCAACTACTGCTATAGCACTGTGTTTTTTCTTTTCCTTTTGCCTTCCAATGTTCAAAATGGTGACTAAGTTGGAACCAGGAGACCATTTTGCATGCTCCACAACGTGGACATGAATGACATTCTGGGGAGTTGTGAGAAGAAAATGAAAGGGAAATGTCAACCACCACAACAAAAAATGGTTGTAGTTGGCCTTGTTATTTTAATAGAGAGGGGGAAAGAAATAAACAATAGAATTTCCTCAATGAAGAAAAGAAATTTTCTGAGAAACTACACTCCGGTTTTATTAATATGTTCTAACTTGTGGGAGATCTGGAAAGACACAGGAGTTAAGAAAAAGCTTAAGGTAACCCCCTGCCTTCTTCTTATCCCTCTTCTAGATCTTTGAGCTGAAATTGTCGCTGCTCACCATCCACATGCATTTTGCTACAACATTTAAAGAAGAGATGGCTTTTTCTGAGGCAGGAAACCCCACAGACCTTCTATTACCAGGAAATCACGCTCCAACGTTGCAAGCACCATTACCATTCTGCATCTTATAATTAAATTGTATTTGCCAGTTACCTCACAGCAAGCTAGCAATTTTCATCTAAGGGTTTTGTAGATTCTTTTTTAAATCTTCGGATTCCATCATTTTTGCTCTAAGACTTCTCCCCTACCTCCCCTTCACACAGACTCTTCAAATAAATAAAATAATAATAAAAAAAGAATAGGCAATTTCACAAAACTCTTTGCTTCTCCCACTCCCCATTTTGTTAGTGTAAAAGAAAGAAATGGCTCTGCTACATAAAATGGAAGACTTGTTCTTCTCTCTCACCATCTCTTTACTTCCTCCTCCCAGTGCTTAAAAGAGAGGAAATGGAAGTAGCTATGTACATAATATAGATTAGGACTGTTTATAGAAATTTAAAAGTCAAAATGAAGCAGTTATCTATGCTGAAGACATTGATATGCACCTGGCTCCATATTTTATAAAGAAAAGCAAGATAAAGTCTCTCTTCCCTTCTCCCTTTTATCAATAAAAAATATATATGGAATAAAATATGCTGGACAGCAGAGGTGGTATTCAGCAGGTTCGGACCAGTTCTGGAGAACCGGTGGTGGAAATTCTGAGTAGTTCAGAGAACCAGCAAATACCACCTCTGACTGGAGATTTTACAGTATCCTTCCCCTGCCACGCCCAGCAAGCCATGCCCACAGTACCAGTAGTAAAATAAATGGAATCCCACCACTGCTGGACAGGTTTCAGAATAAAACATTTCTTGGGGCATTTTCTTTTAGAACAAATCTGAGAAGGAAAAATAATGTTGTTTCTTTCCGGAACAGGTAAAAAAATGTTATAATGCATCCTTTTTGCTTAACACAAAAACCAACCAACCAGCAAAACATTTTTTTGATTGATCCCTAGGAAGATTTGTCTCCCCTGATCCTCTTCTCATCTAGCGCCTCTGAAGATTTTCTTGACTTCACTGGTTTTTAGGGATAGCATTATGGGCTAAGATGTAATAAGCTCATCTTTCCTACAGAACTACTGGCCATTTGCTCATCCTCTACTTCTGCAGCCTATTCATGCCAACTCTCAGGAAGAGGGAGAAAAAGAGAAGAACAAATAAATAGATCCTGGCTTTTTCATAAACCGGATTCTGTCCACCTGCTTGACCAAGCCAGCGAAGAAACTGAGATAAACAATTGGATAGCCACTCCACTTATTAAAAGTTTGGGGTAAAAAAAACCTTCAGAAAGATAGGAAGTCCAGACTGTGCATAAATATATTTCACCATTTTGCCAGTTTCTCATTATTTGACTCTTTATGGATCTGATTTATACGTACCTTGACTTCCCATTATTATTGCATGGAGTTATTCCTCCACCACTTTTATTTCCTCCATAAAAAACCCTGTCAGATATTTTGAAGATAGAAATTTTACTTATGCCACTATCTCGGAGTGAACTTCCATTGCTGAATATGAGATTGAACTCATATTCATTGACTTTAGCCAAAGATAGGTCAGCACATCACTTTGCTTGTTTGACAAGTTGAGAAACCTTTGGGTTGTTTGGATAAATGAGCCTGAGAATATCGTATTGTGATGGAGGGACAGTGGAATGGAATGGAATATTGAAATAAAGAATAAAATAGAATATTGGAAAAAAGAATAGAATAGAATATTGGAATAGAATAGAATAGAATGGAATATTGGAATAAAGAATGGAAGAACAGAACAAGAAAGAATAGGAAAGAATGAGGAAAAATGAATAGAATAGAATAGAATAGAATAGAATAGAATAGAATAGAATACCGGTAGAAAACCGGTAGAATACTGGTAGAATAGAATGGAATGGAATATTGGAAAATAGAATAGAATAGAATAGAACAGAACAGAACAGAACAGAATAGCAGAGTTGGAAGGGTCCTTGGAGGTCTTCTAGTCCAACTCCCTGCTTCGGCAGGAAACCCTTTAATACTTCAGACAAATGGTTATCCAATCTCTTCTTAAAAACTTCCAATGTTGGAGCATTGACAACTAGAGTGACCATAAGAAGCTCTACCTAATTCTGGAGTCATGCAGCTGAAAGTCATGTGACTCAGCAGAGTCCTCCAGTGGACTTATTTTATTTTTAAAACAATTGCTCAATAATGTTCCTGAGTTAATCCATAGGATTGATCCATTATTGTTGTTCTCTGTACCATTTGTTGCCATCAGATCATATCACTCATATAGGGCAATTTGCTTACTCTTGCCAAGATCCTGTTTCCCTTGTGTGGACCATAATGTAAGCAATATATAGACATGACTCCTTAACTTCTCTTAATATCATTGTGCTGATCTCAAATATATATACATAGATACATGCACACTCCAGTTAAAAGAAATGGATATTCACCCTGTTGTTTCTAATGTCTTTGTTTGAACCAAACTTTGAAAAGTTCCCATGTTTCTCTTGGATAATGAGGGGGCTGTCTCCATCCTCCCTGCTTCCTATTTTAGTCCAGTATCAGAGTATATTCGTTAACTGGCAGAGACATGGTTAACAAAGTAAGCATGGCAAAAGACCAGCCAATGGGAGCTAATAGCCTGGGTGTGGTTTGGTTCTATGTGATTTGCTGAGAATTGAAAGTGAAACTTGTTATGTACCTTCATTTGAATTCTTGAGATCCCCGCGCTTTGATTGGCCAAAGCGTGGAGCGATCGGATTGGCTAGGCGAGCTGCGCCGATTGGCTCGCTGAGAATCTCCCGCGATTGGTAGATTCGAATCGCAGGAGATTCAAAGTGGTGCCATTGTCCGCGGCTGCCGCGGCTTGGGAATAAAAAGCCGCAAAGTTTTTCTAAGTTCCAGTTCGGTTCCTGACTGCAATAAAGAGCTTGATACAAAGTCACCGACTCCTGGCTTCCTTCCACGCGGACTTAACAAACTAGTCTTGCTTGCTTGCAAAAACTGATATCTGCTTTGAGATGTTGCTGCTTGTGTTTTTGCTTATGTTATGTTGAACGAATCTACACATGGGATTGTAAACTTTACTCATATTAATATGTTTACAAAGAAGTTAATGATCCTGCTGAATCCGTCTGTGTATTTTCTGGACGTGAATTTATGCTGCAAACTCTTAACATCTAGGTCTTCCTCTTTACATTCCTTGCGTACAGTTTGCATGTGCAGCATATGGTTTAAAAAAATATTATCATTATTGCAAAGAGAACAGGCTGTTTTGTAATTTGCTAATTGCATCAGGACCGACAAACACACTACACCTGAATTAGATACTCTCTTAATTTTAATTGCTTTTGATTTGAACATAAAATTTTCTTTATATGTCCCCAATGGTGATGTTCTACAGAAGAAGTGGGAGGGAAGCTGAATTGCATTTGAGCTTATATCCTATTCCTTAAGATAATGTAAGAGTATATATTAAATGTGAATAGAAAGATTGAAAATATGTCATAGAAATGACAGTTGAAATTAACTTGCTCAGTGGCAAATCTGAAATCACTCTATTTAATTTATGGCGTGGCCTTCAGTTATATTTCCATTCTTTTATTACAGTTAGCAAAAAGGCAAAACCTGTTTTAAAATAGGCATGATTCCTGATAACTTCATGGAGTCAATGCATTACTTTTGCAAAAATATGGATATGGATTACCACTGCTTTCTTTCAACTGCTCCATCCTCTGTAGAGATTTCTCATCCAAATTCTAACCAAGACTGATCCTGCTTAGCTTCCAAAGTCATGCAAACCAGCCACACACTGCCACCTACTGGAATAAGCAAGTAATGGAGGATCCACATTTTCCCAACCTTTAACGGTTCCATTCCATTCACTTAGTTCTATCTTTAAAATGATCATCATTTTTAGTATGCTTTTTCAGATGTTTGTCCAATTATACACATCTCTATACCTGTTTCCCTTCAAAGGGTATCCTTGCAATTGTCCTCAATCTTAAATATTTCTATGCTATTTTCATAAATAAACAATTGTTTGAGTTCACCTCAAAGATGAATATGTCTACATTTTTACATAATCTACATCTTGTTTACATGCAGTTTGGTTTTTCTGTTGCTTTTCAGAAGTATAGAAGTTATTCACATGAATTTTAAAGAAAGATGTCTATAGTCACAAGTTATTGGTTTATGCCAATATATGTTAAGCCATAAATTAAACCTCATATAATATACTCTTTCCAATGTCAACATATTTCTAATTTTTTTAGATGATGAAAAAATAAAATTATCACTTGCTGTGATGTTCTTCTGAACCTTTAACCATGTTGACATAAAAAAGATTGGAAACCATTTCCTTTGCATTGTTTTTGCTTTGTTGTATTGTAGTTTTTTTTCATTTTTTCCCCTATTATCGCTTTTTTTTCTTTTTCCTTTGTATTGTTTTACTTTGCAAAAAAATTTTTTTTAATTAAAATTAATGATTTTTTTTTTTTACCATGCTTGCCTTTAAATATTCCTGAGAAGTAGTTTACAACTACTTTGCCACATATAACAAAATTAAGGCACCCACTAGCTTGGTTCAGTCATTACCATAAACCACAAACGTAGACAATCAAACCATCAAAAACCTCAAAGCTGCGTTTTCTTTTCATCCTTTCCAAACCGCACATCAGAAGAAAATGGAAAAATTGTTCCTTGTATTTTCAGAACACAATTATTACTCAAGCACTCAGGAACTAGGGTTTGATATTATACCACTGAGGAACCAAACAAAAACCTAAAATTTTGATTTGTTTGACCTTAATTGTGAGAACTTTCAGAACCTGCTTAAAATAAACTGTAGGTATGCCTGTGTTAATCAGGCTAGAAGTTAAAGTGATAATCTGGTTCAGGCAAAAACACAACCCCTACTTGTAATTAATTGACAATGAAAGTAGATGCTTGCAGTTTTTTATTTGCAACCACACAAGTGAAAAGAGGAAACTGTGTCTCATTTGCATAGCACAACATTTGGGTTCGTGTCTCTATCTAAATAGCACATGGGTGCTTTCATTTAGTACTTTCCAATGTATATTAAATACGTTTGTAAGGTTTCTGTCCTCATTCCTTATAACCTTCCAGAAGCACTGAAAAGTCACATTCTTCCAATGAGCTGGCTAAGAGGAAGACTTCTCTGCCCTATTGCATTTCCTTTTCATAACCCAGAGCAATTTGAGAAATTTCCTATATAAACTCATTTCCCAGTTCAGAATTAAAAGTGCCAGAGGATGCTGGAGGATATTCAGATCACATCCCTTGTTTGTTTCTGCTCTATAAACAATGGTTTCCCAGAATGCTTACCTATCTATGATACTGCAGTGAAGAGCAATGCTCTCCCTGTGCATCCAGTTAACAGGTGCAGCTAGAGAGAGGTTAGGCATGGCTGTTTGGGGAATATAACCTATTCAGCTGTTCAAGCAGAAAAAGAATTCCACCAGCCCATATGGAGGAGCCACGTAGGGCTGAATAGGCAAGTGTCAACCACAATCTGAAGAGCAGGCAACATCCTGTAGTGAAGCCATTTCTAGACAGCATCACTCTTGGCCTTGGGAAGGGGGCAACTACATGCTTGAATGTGTCCCTTTGTGTGTGTGTGTGGGGGGAATGGAACTCCTTAGCATAGAGAAGACAAGAATAACCAATAGTCATCCAGCTCGAGGCAAGATTTACTGGCCAGTTGCATGAGTTTTGAAAAAGAAATAGCCGGTTTCTCATATGAAATTTCTCATATGAAATGGCATCTCATATGAAATTTCATATGAAAAAGTACAGAGAAGAGCAACCAAGATGATTAGGGGACTGAAGGCTAAAACGTATAATGAACAGTTGCAGGAACTGGGCCTGGCTAGTCTAGTGAAGAGAAGGACCGGGGGGGGGGGGGACACATGATAGCAGTGTTCCAATATCAGAGGGGCTGCCACAGAGAGGAGGGGGGTCAAGCTATTTTCCAAAGCACCTGAAGTCCAGACAAGGAACAATAGATGGAAGCTGATCAAGGAGAGATTCAACCTAAAAAATAAGGAGAATTTTTCTGACAGTGAGAGCAATAAACTAACGGAACAGAAGTTGTCTTCAGATGTTGTGGGAGCTTCATCACTGGAGGCTTTCAAAAAAAAAAAAAAAATTGGACTGCCATCTGTCAGAAATGGTGTAGAGTCTCCAGCTTGGGTGAGGGGTTGAACTAGAAGATCTACAAGATCCCTTCCAACTCTGTTCATCTGTTAAATATGAACTCTTCTACTTCTTTGGAAGGATTTGCACAGTCCTAGTCTTTTCAGTGCTTTTTCTTTAGAACTTGCATCTAGTACCCTAGTTAAGATGCAAAAGCCAAGAGATTGACATTTATTGCCCATATATGATACAGAGATCCTGTCAATGGAATCTACTAGAATTTGAAAGCAACAGTGAAAGGATGAGCAGGGATATAAGACCCTGTACCTACAATGCATATAACCCCTGTACGTACAGTGTCTTCAACTGTAAAGTTGAAGAACTTTAGTTGGTGGTCATCACTGAATTGTCCAACAGTAATTTTCACAACCTATTGTGTACGGGATTGAAGACCCTGAGCATGAAAATAATCTGCTCCAACATTGAACCCATCCATTGTGTCTGGGAGCTATAAGACAAGAGGAATACCATCCCCTATTCAGCCAAGAAGCACCTAGAATTTCCTCAGTTCAAGCCCCTTGACATCTCCAGGGAAGCTGGAAGAACTCCTGCTTGAGGCTCTGGAAAGAGCCCAGAGAAGAGCAACAAAGAGGATTAGGGGACTGAAGGCTAAAACATACAAAGAACAGTTGCAGGAACTGGGCCTGGCTAGTCTGGTGAAGAGAAGGATTAGGGGAGACAGGATAGCAGTCTTCCAACATCTCAGGGGCTACCACAGAGAGGAGGAAGGGGGTCAAGCTATTCTCCAAAGCACCTGAGGGCAGGACAAGAAGCAATGGGTGGAAACTAATCAAGGAGAGAAGCAACCTAGAACTAAAAAGTAATTTCCTGATAGTTAGAACAATTAATCAGTGGAACAACTTGCCTCCAGAAGTTATGAATGCTAGAAGTTTTTAAGAGATTGGACAACCATTTGTCTGAAATGATATAAGATTTCCTGCCTAAGAAGGGGGTTGGACTAGAAGACCTCCAAGGTCCCTTCTAATTCATTATATCCTATCCTATCCTATCCTATCCTATCCTATCCTATCCTATCCTATCCTATATACCTGAAGAATGATCCCCAATTACTGTAGAAATATTGAGCTTTATGGAATAAGTAATCTGGTTAAGAAGAAAGCACCTTTCTACGCTGTCTGACAGTGCCCTTATTTTCTTGCAGGTGACATGCTGAATGAGATTTTGCTGCAGAGGAAGGAGTTCTTGTTTTGCAAGAGTCCTCAAAAGCTGTATCACAGAGGACACATTGAAGATGTCCTACCTCAAAGCCAATTTGCATGCTTCCTTCCAAGAACCTGAACTTTTCTGAGATATGGAGAACCTGATGTCTTCCTGTTAAGCAACACCCCAGAGATTCAGGCCAGAAGAAGAAGAGAAAAAGAAGCAGTTGTAGAAGCAGGCCACTCCCTCTCCCCTGCCAAAAAGAAAAGAAAAGAAAAGAAAAGAAAAGAAAAGAAAAGAAAAGGAAAGAAAAAATAATTGTATATAGGAAAGCAAATGAAATAAAAGAGGGTTTTGTTGTCAGGGAAATATAACAGATAAATCTAATTTTAACTGACATTTTTAAAATGCAAGGCAGGTTTTCCTTGTACTCAAAGGGCAAGCGAGGCACTGGAAGTTGTCATTAGCAGCTTTTTCTACCTGCGGGAACTTTATCACAGAAAATGGAAACCGAATATGGTTAAGGGGTGAGGAGAGAGAGAAGGGGAGAGAAAACTTCAAAGAATTACATCAGAGCATCATTTTTAGGATATCCACATTAACCAATTTCAGAATGGATTTAGAAGAAAATCATTGTGGCCTTTAGCCAAATGAAATCTATTTATAATCAATAAGATAGAGGAAGACATGATTCTTTTTCTTGACAGCCAGTGAAAACAAGCAGATAATAATAAAAGAAGCAAAAAACCAAGGGTATTTTCTTCTGGGAGAACTCTGTATTATGTTAACCTCTTGTAATGGGAAGTGGAAATGATATACAATTGGGAGACAGCAGACTAGACAAAGGTCAGATAAGAGGCAGCTGAGTCCACAAAAGGAATATGGAAGGGAGCTTTTTGTTTTTGTTTTACTATATGGTTGAGGGTGGAGAGACTTATTTCTAGAATTGCAACTTTTAGGAGAAGGGGAGAAGATAATGAAGGATAGTTCATATTTGCTGTGAATAGTAGAGACGGAACGAAGGAAGGAAGGAAGGAAGGAAGGAAGGAAGGAAGGAAGGAAGGAAGGAAGGAAGGAAGGAAGGAAGGAAGGAAGGAGGAAGGAAGGAAGGGCAGGGAGGGAAAGAAGGAAGGAAGGAAGGTGTTCCGACCTAGGTGTCACAAAATCACAAAACAAGACTCCTTGTCCCGACAAAACCCCTTTTTATTAGGCTAATGTGATTTCCCATCATTCACATCCAGCAAAGTTTCAGCAAACAATCTTTCAAGGATGAATTACAACCACAGACCTTATCAGGCTTGTAGAGTTGTCAGGTCAGTAGCTTCCAAGCGCAATGCTGTACAAGAAAATGCTTGGCAAGGAGTCTCTGAAAATCACAAACAAATCTTCACACTAATTAAATGAACTAATTGTCTCCTGCAAACACCACTCCCCTTTTGCTCCTATTTATTCCCTATGGGAGGGTCCATTCATAGTCCATCTGTGCCTTTATTCCCAAGTCAATCCTTGTTCCTTAACTGTTTCCTTCTCCTGGCAACTCTGTGCATCCGCACACTGGGAACAGGTTCCAGCTGTTCTTCTGCCCCACTGATCTCCGAAGGCAGCTGATAACTGTCGGACAGCCCTGCCCCCCCCTCTGCTTCTGACACAGAGCACTCATCAGAGCCTTCCCCACACTCTAGGATTGGCCCCTGTTCCTCCCCAACCTCCTCACTGTCCGAGTCTTCCACCAACTCTGCTGGCCACTGGTGGGCCACAACAGAAGGAAGGGCATTGTCTCTTCAATGATTTTCATTCATGATGCTGTTAAGACTCCAGATGAATATCACTTGCAAACTATTATCCTGAAATATTGGTATTCCAAAATCATGTGTCTCTATCTGTAAAGGGAGCAAGTCTCCTTTTGTCTAGAGACTGTTTTTATTTCTTTTGTTCATAGTTTTTCAGATATTATGGATAAAAATTGTTACCACAGCAAAAAAGGTAAATGTTATAAAATAAAATTGCAAATCTAATTCTGGCTTGATCCCCTGATGAGCCAAAGCAGGTAGAAAAACTACAGAGAGGAAAAACTCAGCCTTAAGTGTTTAGTGTTGTTTGGTATGCATGCAAACATCTTTGGGAAGAAAATAAGGGTATTTCCCCCCCTTATTGTAATTTCTACTCTGAGTCTAGGAAGAATACCTGAGTTTGATATTTTTGGGGTTCTATGAGACAGGTGTTGCATACTGACATGTAGTGACCCTCATGGGGAAAAAGCATTTGAGAAACTGAGTTATACTTAACTAGAAGAAATAAAATAAGAAAGTACCTTTCTGCAGAAAATAAAACAGGGAATATTCTTACACATAACAGCAATAACAGATATTAACAACAACAATAACAATAACAGATATACAACAACAACAACAACAACAACAACAACAACAACCTTTTAAACCTGCTGCAAAAAACATTGTCTTACAAAATTCACAAAGGTCATTAATTCAACCAGCTGGGTATTATGCACTTTAATGTGGAGTAAGTCTTCTGTAGCTCTGGCTGAATTATTTTTTGGACTACTGGAGAATGAAACTAGAATCTTCTTCAAACAAAACTTAAATCTGATATTGCATTATGGTTCTCCATTAAAGAACAAGTCCCTTTCTCAAATGTATTTTATTAGGGTTTTTTTTCTCCCGTTTTGCAGTAGGATGTTTTCAGCTCATCCCATAATAGAAGTTTAGCAAGAAAGAGAAAAAGGAAAAAGGAGGAAAAGGTTGGTGATCACCCAATGCAGCAGAAATGTTTGATGGCATTACAGAAGACTAATCGAATTCCCCATAACTGGTGAAAGATGATTTCATTACACCCCCTCTGAAGACTCAAGAAATGTAGGGCTATTGGTATTTTTGACTGCACAATCATTGTGGATTTGTATAAAATGCTAAGTCTTTTTGTGGCTAGGCTCAGCTAAATCCTAACCCAAGAGAAATTCAAAACCACCAAGGAATTCCTGGAAGCTTGGCATTCACACAAATCAGCCATCAAAAGACATAAAGAAATAAAACACATGTACACACCATTCAAAAGAGATAACTAAAAACAAGAGTTAAGAAAGAAACAAAAGGATAGAACACGTCCTCTCCAGCAACCAGAACCCCAATAAGCAGGGATTGAGATCATACAAACAATCAAGCAGAAAACAATACCCTTATCAAGGAACTATCAAGAAGAAAAATCACAGTCCTTCCAATACTAATAGGCCAAGCTACTATAGTTTAGTTTGGTTTAATTTACTTTTATTGTCATCGCACCTCGTACAATGAAATCAAACACCATCTTCAGTGCACATCGTGACCATGACCATGAAAATAAACACAAACACATATCCTTCACCCTTCACACATTGAACTGGAAACCCCCAACACCACACCAACACTGCACTAGACAGCAGAATTCAATAGAGTTACTGCCCTGGAATAGAAGCTGTTTTTCAGCCTATTTCTCCTTGTTTTTATTATTCTGTACCATCTGCCAGATGGTAATTGTTCAAAAAAGGGGTTCCCAGAATGAGATGGATCTTTTGAGAATGTCTTGAACTTTCTTAAGGCAGCGGGAGCTCTAAAGCTCTTCCAAAGAGGGGAGAGAGCAAGCAATGATCTTCTGGACAATGACATTAACCCTCTGGAGTGCTTTCCTAATTTTCTATATAGAGTTTGCTGGAAATATGGCATTTTGATCATTGCACCACAAGGGCTCCAACTGATTGAAAGTAGCAATCCTACAGCGATATATTGAAAAGAGAGTTTGGTGACTCAATAGCAGTGCTTTTCAATCTTGGCAACTTTAAGATGTGTGGACTTCAATTCCCAGAATTCCCCAACCAGTTCAGTTCTGGTAGTTGAAGTCCACACACATCTTGTTGAGAAACACTGCTCTACATTGACTGGAATGAGAAGAAGACCATATGTTGAAATCTGTCACAATGCAATGCTATCTCTCGCACAATGATCTGGTCATTGAGATGATCAATTCTAGGACTGTGAATGGTATGAAAGCCCCTTTACGATAAAAGGCATCCATTGTATCCATAAGAAGTGCATTTTGTTTTCTTTTCCAATCCGCTAGCAAAGATTACGATGCAAAATGAAAGCTTTGCTTAGTTTTTCTGAGAAACAAATAGAGAATGCGTTGGGAATTCTGATGGACTGGCATGGACCATTATCTGTCTTTCAAAATAAGAGGCACCGTGTCATTGTTTTAATCAATAATGTATGATTTCCCTCCTTGCTCCTGAGACGTTTTCTAGACTCGTGTTTATTGTGTGTAAATAGGATTTTCCTCCCTCCTTTTATTTTCTTTCCTTTTTTTCAGTGATCTGAATGTATCCGGTTAATGCAGTTGACACAAAACATATGAAATGTGCCGACTGCCCTGCGAGACTTCTGGGAAAATGAGACTATGTTTCTTTGACAAAGCCATCCTCCTGAACAAAAAACAACAACAACAACATCTATATATTTAAAAAGGCAAAGGAAATAGAAATAACAGAAGGCAGAATGATGTGGGGATCAAAACCGGAAAGCTTGCAAAGAAGAAGGATAAAAAAGACACCCAGAGCAAAGAACAGTCTGGCATCAAACACGGCGATGCCATCTCTATCTTACATTATTGTGAAGGGAATGTTAAATATTATTGTAATCTTAAATGAAGATGTCAGTCAAAGAGAAAAAAGAGAAAGGATGAGGGGGGAGATAAACTTTTTTCTTTCTTGTTCCACCTGCTGCCTTTTTCTTCTGCTCCAAAAGGGTCAGTCCAAGGTGACATATTTTCACCAGGGAAGGAATTCCGCAGGACGCTTTTTAGGTCGGACAAGGATGGCCATAGCCTTTCTCCCATCCACATTTTCAACTAAATGTGGCATCTTAAAGTGAGATCAACTCACAGTTTTCCCAACTTGAGAAACTTTACAACTGGTTGCTGTCAAAGATCCATCTTTAGAAAATCTAAATCTACCATATTGAACCCTCTGCCACCAAAACTGGACATGATTGAATAGAGTAGGGTAGAGTAGAGTAGAGCAGGGTAGGATAGGATAGGATAGGATAGGATAGGACAGGATAGGATAGAATAGAATAGAACAGAGCAGAATAGAATAGAATAGAATTCTTTATTGGCCAAGTGTGATTGGACACACAAGGAATTTGTCTTGGTGTAAATACTCTCAGTATACATAAAAGAAAAGATACATTCATCAGGAGTCAAGAATCATAAAGTACAACACTTAATGATAGTCGTAAGGTACAACAAGCAATCAAATCATACTAGAAAATAGTCATGTTCCCACTCAGGATTGGAGAACATCTATCTGCATCCATGTCTTACTTGATAAAGCCAATTTTTTATATTGTCTTTATGCTTGGGGAAAGGAGCTGTAGGCATCATTCATATTTCTCCTGCTCTAAAACAAGGTAACTGTAAATCTTAATTTTCTTCTTTAAATCATGGCCACTAGTTCTACTAGATCTTCAACAATCTTGAAGTAGAACTTTAAAAATCCCTGTCCTCATATTTACACATCTGGTAGTTAAATTCCACAGAGACATATTCATCTCTTAGTGACACTATTGACAACCCATTGACTCAACTGATAGTTTGATCTCAAACTGTTGTAGCTGGCAACGGTTTACAGTTCTTTTAAGGACAGATTTCAAGCTCTGATTCCATTCATCCATTCATTCACTCATCTGTTCTTTTCCCCTTCTTCTCATCTTTTCAAGCTTGCTTGGTCCAGTCATTTCCTACAATCCCACCATTTGTTCACTTCATACTTTCAGGCATCTGTGTTGCCATGTGGCATTTATTTCATTAGGAGGGACTGATGATTTTTGCATTTTATATGATCTTGGTAAATTTTTCCACATCCATGATTCAAAGGTGACTTGAGAAAAAGCAACAGAAATAAGATAGTTACCTTTGAATCAAGCCCAGTTTTGACAGCTATCAGTTACCACAATAAGTTTATGGGTTAGGGATTGTGACTGGTGTTGTCATCAAAATATCCTAAACTTTCATGATCTTATATATGTTTTGTTATTGGCTTCCTCCCTAAGATTAATCTCTTTACTTCCCTAGTGTCTTCTTGAGTGTAGCCCCCTCTTGCCTGCAGGAAATCTGTTTATCACCTTCATTTAGGTACAGCCAACGAAACTTCACTAAGTGTGTCAGCTATCATTTCCTTTGTCTTCTTAATGTATATGAAGTGGCACACTTGGTATATAAAATTGGAACTGCATCTTAGAACAATGCACCCTGTTGCTGCTGTTATGTGATCTTATGAGGAGGAGGAGATTTAATAAAATCCTCTCCTACAACAGAGAGCTACTATTCTCATTTCTACCTGGGCACCGTTGAAGTAAAAGGCCAAAAGGTGTTACTTCATCATTGATTCAGGGCTTTCCATATACTAAAAGTAACCAATGATGGTTCAGTGTTCTAAGAAATCCTTCAGACATTGGGCTGGCCTTTGTGATGTAAAGAGCAAGTAGTTATTGACCTACACCTCCTTGCCAGCCTATCAGCTCACCTGCCTGCCTGGTTTTGGCTTTGTCTTGCATCGCAGTGAAAAACTGTGAGTCAATTCAGCTCAAGTCAGGATTGAAACCTTTGCTTAAGAGCATAGGTAAATGTCTATGGAGATTCTCAGTCATCCAGGTCATAGTTGTCCCAAAGATGCTTTTTCAACTGGACTTTCTTTATTTTTCTTTGAAGATGTTTTGCTTCTCATCCAAGAAGCTTCTTCAGCTCTGGGAAGGAAAGGGAGACATGCAGAATAGATAATGGTCAAATGGCATGGGAGCTAATATGCAGTGACTCAAAGGCAACATAAAAAAGGAAGGAAGGAAGGAAGGAAGGAAGGAGAGGGAGGGAGGGAGGCTAGTTCAGATCTATACAATCAAGATCAAGGATCTTGAAAGAAATGTAAAAAAAAAATCAACTATTTGAGCTTCTAAAAAGAAGCACTGTCTATTGATGTCTATCTTCTAAGATGCCAGAAATATAGGACAACATAATAGTATGTGGAAATGACCTTGAGAGACAGGAGGAAGACATGCAGAGTAGACAATGGTCAAACATGCAGCTGCTGAATCTGCAGAAGGAATGGAGAGCCTGGCAAATGCCCCAATTAGAATCAGTAAAGAAAACAATTCCGTTGTTTTTTTTGTGGGTACTGAAAAGCTTATCCAGTGTTTTACCATTTTTTAGCAGTGGTTGCCAACACAATCTGACTACTTTTGCCTCTGATTTCTTAGATGAGTAGAACCCTTACATTTATGTATTATACTACTTTCAGTCCTATTGGGTAGACCAACACTTATAATTTTGGCAACATCTGCTAAAGGAATCTAATGAGAGCATCTTGGAAGAGGCCCTTTATGGCTGAGCTGAAGAAGCTTCTTGGATGAGAAGCAAAACATCTTCAAAGGAAAACCAGAAAGTCCAATTGCCTTTTGAAAAAGCATTTTTGGGACTCTGCTTAGGACCATCTATCCAGTGGTGGGATTCAAATTTTTTTACTACTGGTTCTGTAGGCGTGGCTTGGTAGGCGTGGCTTGGCTTGGTGGGTGTGACAGGGGAAGGATACTGCAAAATCCCCATTCCCTCCCCACCCCACTAACCTGCTTCCCAGCTCCATTCTTCTGTATAGGGCAACAAAAGAAGATCCAGCCAATCAGCTGGGACTCAGGAGGCAGAGAATAGATCGGGGCAGGGCTGGTACTTGTTGGTTGTCTGAACTACTCAAAATTTCTGCTACCGGTTCTCCAGAACTGGTCAGAACCTGCTGAATACCACTTCTGCCCCTGTCTCTTCTATTGACCCATAGGAATGCATGCCACTGTTTCCTTCTCAAGAAAAAAAATGTGTGTGCTGGGAAGAAAAAGAACAGAACCTTATTTTAGTCCATCCAGCAGCACTTGCATTCAATGGGAGAAAGTTATCAACAGAAATCAGTGAACTGGTTTTTGCAAAAGGAATGAGGAAATAAATTAGGTGTGCAGGTAGGATGTAGTTATTATATTCAGGCATGTGCAAGGAACATTGTAGGAGAAGTCTTGTTTACTGAAAGCACTATATTAATGTAAATGGTTATGATAATTGCTAAATGCCCCCTACAACTTTTAAACTTGCCACATGGAAAATTGGAAAACTCGGCATCTGGTCTTCAGCATTTATTTTTAGAAACAAATCAGTGAGACATTTATTTGGCAAATGAATGTGAGATCATGAAACCTGGGCAGATTCGTAGTTTCCTAACTGCATTTAGGCAACACTGAACTCCTTTTATTAGTTTAAATGGATCCAGGCATGTTAATTAGCCTTCATTATTTTATTTTAAGGCTAAAAAAATCCTATTATACTGTCCATAAAATGCCACTGTTGCCTAGAAGTGTTTGCTGATGTATTGTATATTTTGTTTTTAACAAAGCTGATTTCTGCTACCCACAAAGCAGCACAGAATATTTTAAAAAATAACCCTGTATACCTATTTTCTAAGAACTGGATTTCTAGACTTGCAATGTATATCCAACATGATCAGCAAATAATAATAATAACAGCAATAATAATATAGAACAATTTACACCCTGAGACAACACCTCTAACACCGTGAAACACCAACATGATCCCAGATTCTTGGAAGGAAGAGGTGAATAAAATGCCAAATCCTATCTAAGCATCTAAGTGACTATGTCATGAAACATAAAACCCCATCTTTTTTATCATGAAACTCATGGGGTAGCTATTTTTTTTCAATCAGCAGAATATACACATTTTAAATACAACCTGAATCTTACATATTTGGGGAGCGGGGATTGTACCACAATTTGAAAAGGCTCTATTTTTGGCAGAATCTTCTGTCTGTTTTGTGGCTTTTTTTTTGTCTTGATTGGCTGGCAACATTGTGTTTCTTGTATTGGAGGCTTTTAGTGCAGCCTGGCTCTGAGTAAATGGACGTCTATAATTTATTAGGAAGCTAGGTTTCATCTGGGTGCCTGGTTGGGGTGTGTTTGAGCTGAAGGTATCAGGGGGGGTCTGTTTGTGCCCAGGTGTTTGCCTGGCTTGTGGTGTGTAGATTTTTTTGTTTGAGAGTGCAGGCTTCCAAATAATTGACAGTCTGGTGGAATCATCTCTTCTATTCATGCTTTCTGGTCTTTTTCCAATCTCTATGGCTTCTCTGATAATTCCGTGGCTGGGGTTTTCTATAGTGGCTAGGGTTTTGGTGCCATTGAAGTCAATGCTATGACCTGTGGCTTCCATGTGTTGCACTAGTGAGGAAGTGTGTTCCAGCTTTTTGACTGCATTTTGTGTTCATCCAGGCGGGTGCTTATTCTTCTATTGGTCTGTCCAATGTATGTGGCAGGCATGATGCACAGGGGACTTCATATATGCCTTGGTTTTCCAGGTCAATTTTATCTTTGGGGTTTCTTAGGATGGCTGCTATTTTTCTGTCTGTTTTGAAGGCAGTCTTGATGTGATGCCTGTGTAGTATCTTACTGATTTTGTCTGTAGTACCTCTTTTGTATGGCAGGACATCTGTTCCATAGGTCTGTTCATCTTCTAGGTCTCCATTATGTCTCAGTGTGTTTTTGTGGATCAAGCCGGTGATTTTGCTTTTGTGGAAGTCGTTAGCTGTCAGTACTTTAGTCAGGGTGCATAGTTCAGTCTTTATGTGTGTCTTGTCTGCCAGGCATTTGGTTCTGGCAATTAGTGTTTTGGCCACAGAGTTTATCTGTGCTGGGTGGTGGTGGGATTGGGTGATGAGGTAGTGGTTGGTGTGTGTTTTCTTCTGGTATACGGTGTGTCCTAGTGTGCCATCTGTTTTTTTGTAGATTAGTACATCTAGGAATGGTAGTTGTCTGCTTGTTTCCATTTCCATGGTGAACTTGATTTTGGGGTGTGTGCTGTTTAGGTGTGTTAGGAACTTGTTTAGGTTTTCTTATCCATGGGGCTAAATCACAAATGTGTCATCGATGTATCTTAACCATAGTTTGGGTTTGTGGGTGTCATTAGCTGGGGCTCTGGATTCGAATTCTTCCATGAACAGGTTTGCAATGACGGGTGACAGTGGTGATCCCATAGGGACTCCTTCAATTTGCTTGTATCTTTGTCCTTTGTATATGAAATATGTGTTGGTTAAGCAATGTTCTGCTAGTTCCATGAGGTATTTAGCTGGTTGGTATTTATTTCTGATGATTTCAAGAGTTTCTTTTATCGGGACTTGAGTGAATAGTGAAACCACGTCGAAACTTACAAGCAGATCTTCTTGTTCCACGTGTAGATCTTTGATCATTTCCAAGAAGTGGTATGAGTTTTGTACATGTGAAGCTGCTGTTTCAGCATGGGGCTGTAGCTGTTTTGCTAAGTGTTTAGCTAGGTTTTGTAGTGGTGCTCCTCTGGAGCTGACTATGGGTCTGAGAGGTATGCCTTCTTTGTGTATTTTTGGGAGGCCATATAGTTTGGGGCATCTGGAAGATTTTTCTCTTGGGATGATTGTCTGTTGGATCTCTTTGCTCATGTGGCTGGTTATAATTTTCTTCTTGGTTATTTTTTCCAGATATGTGGTTGGGTCCATGTTTATGGGTTTGTAAGTGGAGTCTTGGAGTAGGTCTGTCAATTTTGTTTCGTAGTCTTTTCTATCCATTACTACTGTGGCATTACATTTATCTGCTGGAAGTATGATTATGCTGCTGTCATTCTTTAGGGCTTGCAGGGCTTTTAGTTCCTCTTTGTGCAAGTTGCTTTTGGGTGGTTTGCTTGTGCATAGGATGTTAGTAATTTGGTGTCTTATTCTATCAGCTTCATCTGTATTTAATTTAGTTAGGCTGGATTCTACTGCACATATGATGGATTCTATGAGGATTTTTTGGGGGGTGCTATAGCATAATTGAATCCTTTGGTTAGGACATCTGTTTCTGTTTTGGTGAGTTCTCTGTTGGAAATGTTATATACTAGTTGTTTCAGGTATTGTTGTGAGCTGTTGGGGGCTTTCTTGTCATGTTCTAATTTCTTTAGTTTCTTCAAGAGTTTGTCATTTTTGTAAGTGGTTTCAGTTTCAGCTCTCCAAGTTGTAAGTTGTTTTATCTTGTCCCAAAGTAGAGGGTGGATTTTGCTGCTCAATTCCAGGTGTAGTGTTAGCAAATCTTTGTTTAACTGATCTAATTGGAATCTCTTACTGTGGAGCTAGTTCCTTAGTAGAGCCATTTCAGTTCTTTTCGAAACGTCGCCTAGATACTTCCAATTTTATGTGGGAGAAAACCCAAATAACCAAAGATAGATAGATCTATCTATCTATCTATCTATCTATCTATCTATCTATCTATCTATCTATCTATCCATCCATCCATCTATCTGTCTATCTGTCTATCTATCTATGGTATTCAGCTTTGTTTGGGTATTTTCCCACGTCATTGTAACTGTGCTTTTAAAGTTGTAGCAACGTTTCAGCAGAATCTCATCTGCCATCATCCGGCTTCTGTATTGTGTTTGTCTGTGAGTCAGACTTTTACAGTTATTTCAGTTTAAATTTGGGGCTAGCCTACTGCTGTGCCAGAATGGTTTTTTCTTCATCCTGATTGGTTGGGAGTCTTGGTCTGTGTTTATTGGTCTTGGAGTTTGCTGTGTTCTGCTTGATTGGTGTTTCTAATATCTTCTGTCTGTTTTGTGACTTTTTTTTGTGTCTTGATTGGCTATATATTCATGCTTCCATTTGAAAGAGTAAAAAAGATGGAATGTGGATTACCTTCATGGATATTCATTAGCTATCGAGAAGGTATATATCTCACATTCAAACAATCCAAGTTAAATTTACAAAAACCAAGTTTATGTCAACAATCTAACTTCTTTTTAATCAAACTTTTCTGCTACTGTTAATTGCTGATTTTGTTAATTGCTCTGGCATAAACTTTATATGTATGTATGCATGCATGCATGTATGTATGTATGTATATCCATTCCTGATGTAAGTTCTTTCTTTAAATGTTACTGCCATATTGTTCATTTTTATTCCCATAACCACCACTACAGCATACACTAGGTTACTCCTTTTAAAAACAGCTTCCAGGATGCCAGTTGAGAATACAGCAAAGAAATCACTTCCAGAATTAATATTCATTTGGCACCTTATTATCCTGGTGTAGACTTTTCCTGCATGGCAAATGAAGGGTCTGAATCCCTATGACTCTTGTCTTTCCAGGATTTCACTTTTACACAGAAGAAAATAAATTTACATGTGACCAAAAGCAGTCATGCCTCAAACATGAATTCACACATGGGGATCTATACCCTGTTCTCATCATTCCCTTGTGGGTTGCTTTGTCCCTTTGCTGTTATATTTTCAATGCCTGAAATAAAATCCCCATTAGCTCCACATAATGAACTTTTACTGGCTGAAACAATGGAGTCCAATCTTGGGAAAAATTTGGGCTTGGATTACTGTTAAACAGACTATGACTGTAACCTTCAGCAGTGAAGGTCAGCAGCTGCAAGAGGAAGATGTGATTTGCTGCCATTTATGCCTTGATAGGAAAGTGATGGAGGGTGTAATTGCTGCCATGGTATTACTTGCTGCCAGTTGCTAGGCTCCTACATCCAAGAAATTAAAAGTCAGGCAAAGCCTTTCCCTGCCCAGTTCTTTGCAGGATTTATAGCACTAAAGGGAGGGACTCAAAGGTACAGCTTGGTAGAGTGGTTAAGGCATTAGGCTAAAAACTGGGTGACTATGAATTCAAGCGCTGCTTCAGGAACAAAATCAGGTGAGAGGCCACTCACTCTCAGCCCTAGGAAAGAGGCAAGGGCAAGCCAATGTGCAGGAGCTAATCTGCAGTGACTCAAAGGCGACGTAAAAATGGAAGGAAGGAAGGAGGAAGAAAGGAAGGAAGGAAGATTCAGATCTACACAATCAAGATCACAAGAAGAGATGGAGGATGTGACTTGAAAGAAATGTAAAAAAATATATATCAACCATTTGAGTGAATGGGTGGTTGCTAAAAGAAGCGCTGTCTATTGATGTCTATCTTCCAAGATGCCAGAAATATAGGACAACATAATAGTATGTGGAAATGACCTTGAGAGACAGGAGGAAGACATGCAGAGTAGACAATGGTCAAACATGCAGCTGCTGAATCTGCAGCAGGAATGGAGAGCCTGGCAAATGCCCCAATTAGAATCAGTAAAGAAAACAATTCCGTTGTTTTTTTTGTGGGTACTGAAAAGCTTATCCAGTGTTTTACCATTTTTTAGCAGTGGTTGCCAACACAGTCCGACTACTTTTGCCTCTGATGTCTTAGATGAGTAGAACCCTTACATTTATGTATTATACTACTTTCAGTCCTATTGGGTAGACCAATACTGATGATTTTGGCAACAACATCTGCTAAAAGAATCTAATGAAACCATCTTGGAAGAGTCCCTTTATGGTTGGAAACAAGGATCCATATCTGGAAGGATTCACCACACTTTGGTTGCGTCAGCATTTGAATCAAAATCCAACTGGCCATAAAGGAGATTAAGGAGACAGGAAGATGGGGCTTGGTTGTCAGTGTGATGGGAATGTTTCCCCTCCTGCCAAGAAACCAGGTTAGTTAGTTATTTGATTATCATAGAGAGCACCAGCAAATAGGAAAAAGATGACTATCTTGAGAGCATGAAAACAAAATAAATATTATTCGAAGCAAATAGTTCTCTCTTTCTCTCTCTTTGGTGCATCCAGCTTTCCATGTTCAAAATAGTGAGAAAAATTACAGGCCTTGATATCAAAGTGACAAGTGGAAGATAGAGAGAATCTTAATAATTCACAATACTTAACAATACAGGCCCGCACATATTATTAAGCAAACAACAGCACTGATCCTGAAAAGAGGCTTTTGTAATTCCAGACAGCATCCAAGCAAGAGAGGTCGCCAACAGTTATAACTATCATCATCCTTCCATCTCTAAATATAATTTCTTTGAAGATCATGACAATATAATGCTCTTCTAAGGAAAATGGGGATTTATTTACAGAACGTTTTCTGTAAGCATAGACCTTATTATTGTATAGTACTACTTTCCCTGGGCATTCATTTTCACTGTTGCTTACAACAAAGGAGTGAAATTGTACAGGCAGATTTATGTGTATCCTTTGAAAGGCTTGTATCTTGTCTTCATAACCCATGGTGCTTCTTATAAGATCTTCATTTCTATCATTTTAGAAATGAAGAAATGCAGTTAGACAAACTGCTGTTCCCCATTCCCACCTGTAAAAACATACAGTAATATAGTGAAAAGGTTGCTTCGAGACAGTGGTGGGATTCAAATTTTTTTTACTACCGGTTCTGTGGGTGTGACTTGGTGGGGGTGGCAGGGGAAAGGTATTGTAAAATCTCCAATCAAAGGTAGGATTTGCCAGTTCTCCAAATTACTCAAAATTTCTGCTACCGGTTCTCCAGAACTGATCAGAACCTGCTGAATACCACCTCTGCTCTCAGATAATTCACATTCCTTGAATCTAGTTTCTCATTTAATCTGGCTTAATCCAGGTATTCCAGTGTAGTAAGACCACACCTGGAATACTGCAACCAGTTTTGGTCATCACAGTACAAAAAAAAAAAGGCATGGAAACTTTTGAAAAAAGGGCAGAGAAGAGCAGTGAAGATGATTAAGGACCTGGAGATTAAAACATATGAAGAACAGTGGCAGGAATTGGGTATGGCTAATCTAGAGAAAAGGACTAGGGGTGACATGATAGAAATGTTCCAGTTTTTGAGGGGCTGCCACAAAGAAGGGGGTCAATTTATTTTCGAAGCACCAAAAAGCAAGACAAGAAACAATGGATGGAAACAAATGAGAAACTTCATAACAGTGAGAACAATTACCCAACTCAGAACTTGTGGGTGCTTCATCACCGGAGGTTTTTAAGAGGCTGGACAGCCACTTGTCTGAAATGGTACAGGGTCTTTTGTTTAAGCAGGGCATTGGACTACAAGACCTCTAAGGTCTTTTCTCGCTTTATTCTGATTCTAATCCTCAGTCTTAAGTATTCTAATTTTCTATTTCTTTCACCTGTTCTTGCTAACCAGTTCATGAATAGCTAAGTCTGAAAACTGCACTGATCCCCACAAAGCAGGAAGGTAAAAAAAGGGAAGTTACATAAATGTCAAATCCATTTCTAAAGCTTTTGAATATTGAATTACTCAGCCTGTGTTTATTCAACCAATGCTAATAATTGGTTTTAAGTCAAATATGGGAAGGTTTCCCTAATACAAATTCATGGTTTCATATTTATGTGTGCGTATATTTTATATCATCCTTCTTCCCTTTTGAGCATTAAGGCAGCATGAATGGTGAATGGGTGTCACCCCTCATTTAGTTCTCCTATCAACTCTGGGAATTATGCTGGAGCTCTGCGGTCAGGGGGGGCCTTGAATTAAGATTTTACTATTCCAGGTCAGCAACTTAAACACTACACTACCTGATGTTGAAAGAATGTGGGCTAAGGGACTCAAGTGCCAATAATTTGTCATTCATCTTGACACATAAGTATGATATAGCCATGCACTTACTGTATACAGGTAGTCCTTGACTAACAACCACAATTGGGACCAGAACTCCTGCTGTTAAGCAAAGCATGTTCATGTTCTTGTCCTGCCCTCAGGTGCTTTGGAGAGTACTTGACTCCCTCTTCTTTGTGGAAGCCCCTGAGATATTGGAACACTGCTATCATGTCATTCCTCCTCTTCATTAAACTAGACATGCCCAATTCCTGCAACTATTCTTCATATGTTTTAGCCTCCTGTTCTCTAATCATCACAACCTTTTTTTTGATATGGCTGTTTGACTTGCTGTGAATCAAGTTGTTTGTTGTTTGTTTGTTTGTTAAGCAAATCAGACTTTCTCATTGACTTTGCTTGTTGGAAAGTGACTAAGAAGGTCACAAATGGTGATCAGGTGACTCTAAAATGCTACAAGTCAAAGATTATCTGTAGATGGGTAATACAATCTGAACATTTGTCTACATGTATGTGTGCGATGCATTTTAACCACCTGCATCCAAGTGTACTTTGTGCTTCACTGCGAATCTTCCCATCAATGGGTGAAACCAGGAGGGAAGGGAAGGAGCCAAGATAACACATCTTTATCTGCTCCAAACAGGTAGGATTTTAAAATGATTGAAGGAGGCTACATAATGAACGTGGGAGAAAGGGGAGTAGTAAATCATCAGCAAAGAAACAAATCCAGTTTTAAAATGGCAGGATCTGCTCCGCTTGGATGCTACAGAAGTGGAAGATAGGTGCTGAAATTCAGAGTCACAAACTCTGTAATTTCAGGCAGCTTACTCATCCCCAATTGTCTTGTGAACATCGACCCATCAGCTTGGTGGGTAATTTACTGATTCATTAGTCACCCCTGACTTATCCTGCCATTGTTAACTAAGGAGTCAGAAATTACCTTTATTTTCTTCTGTTATCAGGAGTTTGCAGGGCCCTTTCTGGTTTCTACTTCAGTTGTTCTCCATCAGACCAGAGAATTTGGGCAAGCCACAATCAGCAGGAGCTTGAATGTCGAGAAAGAGAGAGCGAGAGGAAGCACCCATCAGAGGCATCACAAAAGTGTGCCAGGCAGCACAGATGGCCAGCCAAGCATCCAAGGGCTTATTTCGGCAACTTGCCTCTTTCTCAATGGTGACTTCACTGCCATCATACACCAACAATCAGGCCTGTCCCAAATCCCTACAATCAAAGCTCTTTCATGTGAGACCTGGCAAACCTGTGAGGACACATGTGCCAAAACTAGAGGCATAATGAGTCTTCCAGATGGGAGGAATTTGATGTTATGGTGAAGACAAATGCAGAGAGTGGAAAGATTTCTGAAGCTGCATTGCACATTCCAGCTCATTAAGAAGAAGAAAAAGTCAGAAATTTTAAACAGATAAAATAAAAAGAAGAAAACATGCAATGTCACTCATCCTCTTTGAGGCATGAGAAGCATCTATTTTTGCAAAAGCATTCTCATTAGATGACATAGATGGGGAATACAATTTGTTCTGATTCCTCTCCCTCTCCCTTTCTCTCTCTGTCTCTCTCCTTCTCACTGCTGCATTGATAAAACTAACTTGAACTTCAGGAACAAGCACAGAATAAACCAGAATACAATTATCAGTTAGCATTTCTGTTCCTCAAAATTCTGCATTATATGCCTTTGTTTTGTTTTTTTTAAATCACAGAAATAGCATTAAATATGCTTGATTTATGTGCTTGCAAATGTTTCATTGCCCAACTAGGTGATATCATCTATGAGAGTGATTCTGGGGTTTGCTCCCTGTAATTTCCCCTACCCATTTTGGTGAGGTGTGAATTTCTCCTTTGTAGTTCCAAAGGTGCTTTTTCAGGAAGCAACTGGGCCTTTTTCTTTTCTTTTCTTTTCTTTTGAAGGCATTTCCCTTCTGATCCAAGAAGCTTCTTCAGCTCTGACAGGATAGTGGGGAATGGAAGGATTTATATTCCTTGCAGACAGCTGGTCATTGGCATCCTTTTAGAGGGCTGTTGAAGCACTTGGAGGTTTATATGTGTCCTCAGGGTCACCTGAGTGGTGCTCCTAGTTCTTGCAAGGAGTATAAATCCTTCCATTCCCCACTATCCTGTCAGAGCTTAAAGAAGCTTCTTGGATGAGAAGCAAAATGTCTTCAAAGAAAAAAACAAGGAAGTACAGTTGCCTCCTGGTAAAAAGCACCTGGATGACTGAGAATCTCTACAAACTTTTAGCTATACAATTTGGGATGAACACCCTTTGAATGGTGTGGGAGTAGGAATGGATTTCCAGAGAAAAAAGTTGTAGACTAAGCAACCATTTGCGCCACTCAGGTGACCCTGAGGGCACAGATAAGCCTCCAGGTGGCCTCAACGACTCTCTAAAAGAATGCAAATGACCAGCTGTCTGCAAGGAATATCAATCCTTCCATTCCCCACCTGAACTGAAAAAGCTTCTTGGATGAGAAGCAAAACATCTTCAAAGAAAAAACAAGACAGTCCAGTGGCCTCCTGAAAAGCACCTTTAGGACAACCATGACCTGGATGATTGAGAATCTTTACAGACTCCTTTGTAGTTCCTTGATTGTTTCCTGCTTGATTGTTTTTCTAGTATTAATCCCTGTTTATCTAGTGTGGCTGCTGGGGAGGATGTGTTCTGGTCTTTGTGTTCCATTTTTTATTGCCTCTTTTGAATGATGTGTAAATATGATTTATCTCCATGTTACTTAGAGATGTATGATGTGCAAACATGATTTATCTCTGTGTTATCTACTTTATCACCAGTCAGCTTGGTTAATGAAACATTTGCAAGCAAACAACCAAGCTAACAGAGAGCCAGACTCTGAGCTAAAGATGCTATCTTCTATTAGAAAAGTGTAATAAAATGACATATATTAGAGCAATCTTGCCACATCTAACACCCATCTGTACATCTGTATTGATACAGCATGTCTAACAGTATATACTTCCATTTTCAATAAGCTATTCTTTATTATATGTACCCCGTCTTTCTTCTAGTACTATGAACTAGAAGTTCTGGGTATAGATTTAAACACATAATCTCTAATGGATAGGAGCAGAGGTGGGATTCTACCAGTTCGCACTTATTTGCTAGAACTGGTTGTTCACATTCTAAGCAGTTCAGAGAACCGGTTGTTAGAAGAAATTACTGGCCTAATCCTGTAAAGAAGGCAGGAAGGAAACATTCTGGTGTTGATTACAGAAACTGCCTCACCATTAACCCTAATTACATTCTTGGCAGGATTAGACTTCCTGTCTCAGGAACATCTCTGGAGTTTTTTCCCCCCTCCTTTGCTGGTACTTTGCTTGTGTGGAGTGACCATTCAAAGCTACAATGGCACTGAAAAAAGTGACTTATGACCATTTTTCACACTTACGACTGTTGCAGCATCCCCATAGTCATGAGAAGGAAGGCGAAGAGATTGCATGCCTCGATGTGAGTGATATTGAGTTTGCCACACCCGGCCAATAACATGACCACCAAGCCATGTCCACCCATTCACATGATTACCAAGCCATGCCCACCACCTAAGCTTTGCCCACAGAACCGATTGTTAAAAAATTTGAATCCCACCCCTGGATAGGAGATATAAGTGGAAAAAAACCAACGGTGCAAGGACAGTCTTCAATGGAGGTCAAAGCCCAAGACCTAAGAAGAAGATTGAAGCCACTACAGCTTTTCTGTTGCATGTCCAAGCCATGTTCAAAATAGTTCAACCTTATTCCGATTCAGGCTCTTGTGAAAGACCAACAGGATGAGTGAAAAGATAGGATAATTTTTCTTTCTTTCTTTTTTTTTCAAGATTCCTATTTTTCCTGGCAGTGTTCCAGCAACATGACATAGAGGCTGTCCTCTTGCAAAGGCCCATAGCTCCAATTCACAATTACTGATACGAAGGGAAGCATGCCTTGGGGTAATTTTTCTAAATCTCCTTGAACAATGCAATAGCACTGACAGGCTGCGTTCAGCTGTGAAGCCAAGCTTGTTTGCTTCCAGAGAGGGTTTGCTTTCTTTTTTCAAACTGGTACAGAAAGAAAGGCATGAATAAATTGTGATTTATGGGATGTCAAAAGCACTGGGCTGAGTTTTTTTTTTAACCCCCTCTTCCCCATATACTACACTTAATATATTCTTTCTGCTCCTCAAACAACTGTTTGCAGGTTACAGATGGGGATTCCTTTGAGAGTAGAATCTTAAATAGCTGGCTTAGAGGGGGAAAAGAAGAACAGTGGTGGAAAAAGAGGATAGAGGGAGAGGGAATAAGGGAAGACTCTAGTGCTGCTTTATCCTGGCCAGATGGTATAAATGCTAACAGGGAAATTGTTTAAGTCAACCATACTGTTGGAAATTGCAAATAGAGAAGTATGTGTAGTGGGCAGAGGGAATGGCCTTGCAGGACAGGAGAGAGAACTACTAACAAGACAAAGGGCAGATAAGAAGAGTTGAACCAGGCCAACCCCTCCCCCAAGATAACATCTCAGTCAAGGCCATCCCTAGTTCAAACAAAGACAAAATGAGGAAGGGGAACCACAGTTTGGTGGGATCTGCAAATATTGTAGGATTGTTCCATTTCTTTATTTTTGCGAACCGACTCTATGGATGTATAGACAATTGGTCTGAGAATGAGTGAATGGACTGCTGACCATCAAACAGTTCCCAAACTATCCAATCATCTTGCTATTGGACACTGGTGATGGGCTCAAGTGGGGTGTAGACCAGGAAGGAAGGAAGGAAATATATGGTGCTTTGCATGGGAGTTCTTCAGGTCCTGTCTTACTTGCCTTGCAACCATTCTACTCTAGTAGAAGTACCTATTACTTCAACCAAATGGAGTCAAGGGTCATTCTTTCCTAGAGTTAGATTTAGGGCAGGGCTGACACACAGTCATAGGTCTTTAATTAGCCATGTGTGTGCGCTTTGTTAACATGTTAACATGTTCTCATAACTGGCAGATGTTAGCAGTGTGATTCGCTTACATCTAAATAAATAAATAAAAAATCCTAGCAGAAGTAGGAAAAGTTTATTTCTTCTGTTATATGTAGGGGGTCAAAATTTCCCCTCTGTATCATGTCTATAAACTCAAATGTGCCTTTATTGCATAGGAATTCTTTTAGTGAAATTTCATTGAATGTTCATCTCCTGTCCTTGGAGTGGTGCAGTTAACCTGATTTTATTTGCCTGTAGGAGTTTAACAATAAACAGTGCTCTCTCTAGCAGCTGAGCTCTGATAATAAGAAGGGCTATAAAAAGGTGCCTGCTCTTCAACTCAACGGCCATTATATAATAGAATTATCAGCAGCAACTTGAATTGCTGACAGATCTCCATTTCTTTCAACACGGGGGAGCTGGTGGTCTCATTTGAATTAACTATTTGGCTTTGTTTTTAATTAAGCTCCTATCGTGTTTCTGAAAGGTCACGGGTGAGTTAGTCCTGTTTGAGACTAATCTAGAGAGATTTCCAAACTCAGCATTTCATGGCAAGATGCAAGCCCTTTTGGATGCCAAGAGACTGGAGAACAAAAATATTAAGAGCAAAGGTATGTCAAAAAGGCCACCCTTAGATTGCTGGATTCCTATTTATTTGGCATGTAAGAAAATCCCATTCAACTTGGTCAAATGCCTTTTTCTTGGTCCATCATTTATGGAAGGATTATTGCTTTGGTGATCAAGTTGAAAAAAAGTGGATTTTCTCTTTTTTTTAAAGTACTTTTTAAAAGTATAATATTTTATAGTCTGAGCCAATTCCTCATCTTTTTCCTTACTGGTTTAGTAAACAAGATAGAAATTAGCACTAGATCTTTTAACAATGAATGAATAAGAAGAGAAACAGAGAGAGAGAAAAGGAAAAGCTATATTGCTGCTAATGCAATTATTCTATCTTACAGTTATTATTTGATTTGTAGATCACATTATAAGGGTATTGCCATGCTTCAAATAAAAGTGTTTTTTAAAACCAATCAATCATAATAAATAAAACAATAATTGTTTAAGAAAGTGTACATGGCCACCCAAGTCACTCTTGGTGACTCCAAGTGGCTTTCAAGGGTAAAACTCAATACAAAAAGCAACAACATTTCCACCCCTCTTTTGACAACAATCAAAGAACCCACTTGATCAGCATCCTATCACTGTGGGGCCCTTAGGCCCATTAGCAGAGAATGATGTCTTCACCTTGTTCTCATGTTAAATTTGTTCCCTTTCACATTGAAAAAAGCTCAGCATATTTTACTTCTCATTTTTATTCTAGTTCTAACAAAAACTGAGTGGACATTCAACAAAAGCTGCAGAACGATTCTGTTCCCTTCCAGAATCTGCTAATTTTTTGTAATGGGGCATCAGATGTTCAGCCTGAGTTTCTCAACTTTGTTATAACCATCAATTTTTATAAGCCAATATTAAAAAAAAAAAAAAACCTATACTCAGCCAATAACTTGAAAAAAAAAAAAAAAGCCACACCATGCTTCCTTAATTCTTATTGTAGCAGCAAATTGAGTTTCCAAAACAGGACTCAAGACCACGAAGAGTTAGAAGAATACAGGTTTATTTGCGCAAAGTGTTCAGAGCATTACCATGACAAATTCTGAACCCCTAGCTGCACCTGGGTTCGTTCCTTTATACCCATTGTGACCTTAGCATAGGCCTGGGCGTCTATCTTCAGCACATTTACCAATTATGGTTAACTGATCATACATGATTATACATAAAAGATAGAGAAAAACACCCTGTTGTAACAGGAATTAGAAAGAGGAAATAGAAAGAGGATATTACTTACTCTTTTATCTTACAAGAGTAAGATAAACTTACTCTTTTATCTTACATATCTTACCAGTTATTTTCCATGCCCACCCTTGTTCTTAGCAACAGCTTAGTTTTAGTTCCCTAAAGTTACAAATTGCTTAATTTTGAAAGCAAGCAAACAACTATGACCTTAGTCTAGTTATGACTTATGACCTATATTATTATAATGCTATTATTTTATATGTCTCTTTGGTCCCACTTCACTATAGAAAATATAAAATCTGGATTAGAATTTAGCTATCTAATCTATTTGCAGTTCTCGGAACACTACCAGAAAGTTCTTGGCAAATACAATATACATTAATAAATGAATTTAAATATGTATATTGACAGGACATGTATATTTAAATAGTACTTTGTGATGGTGTTGCTAACAATCTTGCTGGGTATGTGGGAGGTGCTGCTTTAAGAACTCTTCCTGCACTAGAAAGTGTCTGATGTGGCATCATTTCAATGCATTTATGGAAAACTTAAATGGAACCTCACAAATGCAGTAGCTTGATTTGTAGGACATGGGACAAATTATCTAGGCCTTGCTTAGACACTGGAGCTGTATAAAAAGCTAATTTCTTTTATCTTAGATACCAAATTGATCCTGGCATATGAGAAATGTATTCTATATGCATTAACTCTACTTGGGCCATTCAGTATTCATTGAAAAGTCACTGCATAGTTCTAAAGTAAATATAGTATGCCTGTTAGAAGAGAATATTAGCAGCTCAGGGTTGAACTGTGGGGTCCTTGATGCTCTCTGAGCTTGGCTGTTTCATTACCCAAACTAGGTAACATCATCAGTGCTGGAAAAGAGAAGGGTTTGTTCTCATTTTTATGTATTACTTAGGCTTGCCCTATTGGTCAATGTTGGTGAGAATATTTTTGGTGATTCCTTGATTATCAAAAGGCCCAAAAGGAAGTAAAAAGACCAAAACACCTCCTCACCAGCAACCAATACCTAGCTGAGCAGAGATTAACATTAGAATAGTAGAATGGAGTGGAGTGGAATGGAATAGAATAGAGCTGGAAGGGACCTTGAAGGTCTTCTAGTCCATTCCCCTGGTCAAGCCCATACTATTTCAGATAAATGACTATCTAGTCTTCTCTTAAAAACCTCCAGTGATGGAGCATCCATGATTTCTGGAGGCAAGCTGTTCCACTGGTTAATTGTCCTCACTGTTAGGACGTTTCTCCTTAATTCCAGATTGCTTCTCTCCTTGATTAGTTTCCAACCATTGTTCCTTGGCCTGCTTTGGAGAATAATTTGACTCCCCTCTTCTTTGTGGCAGTCTGTCAAATAATGGAATACTGCTATCACATCATCCCTAATTCTTCTTTTCTTTAGACTAGACCCAAAACTGCAGCCGTTCTTCATATGGTTTAGACTCCAGGCCTTTGATCATCTTTACTTTTCCAAAGTCTCAATATCTTTTTTTGCAGTATGGTGACATTAGACCAACAATCAAGAAGTAAACAATATCCCATTCAAGGAATTACCAATGCATCGAAAGAAGCTAACAGTAAACAGCAGCCTTAATCAAGGAACCATCAAGAACACTCTCAACCAACAAGGCAAGCCACTAGGGTATAAAAATGGGAGCAAACCCTATTCCCTTCCAGCACTGATGATGTTATCTAGTTTGGTAATGAAACATCTGCAAGGAAACAACCAAGCTCAGAGAGCACCAAGGTTCTACCTCCTTCCCTCCCTCCTCCTCCTCCACTCCACAAAACCTACTCCCTGGGAACACTGATGATGTTACTCAGCTTGATTATGAAATGTTCATAAGAAAACAATCAAGCTCAAACACCACCATAAGACATATTGTATACCCTTCAGTGGACCTGATATTAGAGTAGTTAAAATAAAGAGCAATGCAGATTATTTATAACATGCACTTCTTATCTGAACATATGTAGCGTTGTCTTTTCTCAGATCTATGGGTGTCTCAGGTGTCTCTTCATTCCACTTCAATGGATTTAATTTGGCTACTAGGTGAGGATCCAGCTCTTTGGACTAGAAAAAAGGAATCACATAGAAAAGAAGCGGTGATCCCAAGGGACTGGCTTCAGAAAAAAGGTTTCCAGGCTGTTAATCCTGTGATTGCTCATCCAAGACAAATCTAAAACGATTGTTCTTTTTTACATAACATACCTGGAACCATTGGAGTTGCATTACAAATGTATCTGTTCCATGTTACAACAAGAACAAAATTCTGAGATAAACCTGCAGATATCGTGGGCAATAATATTGGAAAATAAATAAATATATGAAGCAAACAAATAGGTTTGCTCACAAAGCAAATGTATTGGGCAGCTCTGCTCAGCTCATTTGGGGCCTACTACACAGAGCACAGCTAACAATATATTGCTTTTTAAAAAGATTCTGCTATATTGCTCTGTGTGCATTTAACTGGCAAGGAATTACATTTACAGTGAGACCCTGTACATGTCTACTTGGAAAAAACTCAAATTAAGCTAAATGGGGATTCCTCCAAGGTAAATGGGTTAAATCACTTTTGTCACTTATTTCCTTTTTTTTAATGCATTCAAAATAAAAGAGTAACAAACTGAAAATTGAGACAATCAACAAAATGCTACCATTTCACTGTTAACAAATTGGACCACCAAATGGGAGATAGACAGATTTAACATTAATCTTAACATCAGTTGAATGCAATTAAAGTAACTATAATGTTGTTAAAAGACTACAGTAATGTTTAACACACTGCTTCACATATAATAAATAAAAACATGATCTTATATTACTCAGAAACTTATCCGATATTGGGAAAAACATCATTGGAAAAGCCTGTTTAGCTGGATAAACATTATGCAAATAAGATGCAAGCCTGCAATTCTGTCGAAGGAATTATTCATTTATTATGGGGTTTTAAAAACATAACTCTTTGAATGTAATTGTCCTTGAATTGATATATTATGGAACTGTTTTGTTCTTTTGCAAATGAATCAGACTGAATTACTCTGCATTTTTTTTCCCAAAAAGAAAAATATCCGAGAGGATACCATGTGACTATCTGAGAAGAATGATACCAGGAAAGGATATAGGCAGAGACTTTTATATTGTGTGAACATGTGTGTTCGCTTGTACATACACAAAGCAAATGCACCCACTTTGTTTTGCAAATGAGATGAAAGTAAGACTGAAGGCGTTGCTTGTCTCCCTACAGCTGCATTGTTGCAATGTGGCACTGTGGATAATGAGGCATCTGCTTGGTTTGACAGACTTCATCTGTTGCCACTTACCTGCTGTTGCCAAATTCCCAGTGTTCCACTGAGGCCCCAAAACTGTACGCAGATCTTGGCCACAATGCTCCCTTTTTTCCCTGAAAAAAATCCTTCCTGGATACATTCCAATAATATTGTGTTGGAGCAAGTATACATCATATTTATAGAAACACCACTGAGACCAAGCAGAAGTGAAATTGAAAAATAATGGAATAAATCATGCACTGACACCTGACCCAAAATGCTCAAATTACGGAGAGGTCTACTTGTCTTTCTGCTGGTCTCCTCAAGTATCCTCCTCCCTGGATATCTCCAGCTCTCAAGACTGGAAGATGGGAGAAACCAAGACCAATAGGACAAATCAGAAGTTGAGTCCTGAGGTCAACAAAAACAAACCACCAGCGTGCAGGAGAAATACACTTCTTTAGAAAAGAATAATCTAAGAAAGGAAGTTCTGTTAAAAATAGCAATAGCATTTAGACTTATATACCGCTTCACAGTGCTTTACAGCCCTCTCTCTAAGAGGTTACAGAGTCAGCCTCTTGCCCTCAACAATCTGGACCCTCATTTTACCGACCTCGGAAGGATGGAAGGCTAAGTCAACCTTGAGCTGGTCAGGATCGAACTCCTGGCAGTGGAATTCAAAGTTAGTCTGCAATACTGCATTCTAACTATTGGGCCACCATTACATAGAATGTACTGACCCAAACTTAGAGCATGTTAGAAAGGGTCACAAACATAAGTTTGGGAATTAAAAGAAAATCAAGTCTGGTCCTCACTCTTTTGAAAGATTGAAAAGCTCCCTTATGAGAGAATGTCTTCCTTTATCAATGAAAGCATGTATGTGTTCACTAAAGCAAGTCGCCTGAAGAATTCAATTCACTCTCCCCACTGAAAGGAACAGGGAAGAATCAGATAATCACCTCATAAGGTAAAGGTTCCACTCACATATACCTGCTAGTCGTTTCCAGCTCTAGGGGGCGGTGATCATCTCCATCGCAAAGTTGAAGAGCCAGCACTATCCTCAGACGTCTCTGTGGTCATGTGGCCGGCATGACTAAATGCTGAGGCGGACGGAATGCTGTTACCTTCCCACCAAAAGGATCTCTATTTTTCTTCTTGCATTTTTACATGCTTTCGAACTGCAGAAGTTCGACAGAAGCTGTGACAAGTAACAGGAGCTCACTCTGTTATGCGATGCTAGGGATTTGAACAGCCGAACTGCCAACCTTTCTGACTGACAAGCTTGGCATCTTTGCCACTGAGCCACCACGTCCCTTAATCACCCCATATTTTCCTTCATTTACGGTCTATAGCAAATACCTCATTTGATCAAAAGATAGGAATGTATTAAAATATATTTAAATTCAGCCTGGCTCGTTGATTAGTAATGGGTCTAAGCCTAGATGAGGAAGAGAAAGGTCAGACTGGTTAAAGATGTGGAAAGCATCTTTTGCATTTTTAACGATCTAATTGATTCAGCATTCAGTCAGGGTTGTTTTGTCTGCTGAACACTAAGGATTGAGGGAGAAGCAAGAGAAACATGCTCCTGAATCAATGACAGATCAAACACTACTTTGTACCTCTTGCTACCTGATATAATAGTCTTGGCTCATTGCAGTTGTGGTTTTCTTTAAAGAGGGGGAAAACATCTCAAAGGGAGATATTGGTTATTATTATTAGTCATAAATCCCCACAACACTGAATTTAATGTTTTAAACAAGCAGCAAGTGCAAATGTCAAGGAAAAAAAAAACATTAGTAGAAGTATGTTCTACAGAGAAAATACAGGGTGTGTGTAAAGATTATACTAGCTATTGTATACTAGAATGCCATTAATACATATGGTTCCAAAAGGAGAAGGATTCAAAAGATTTGGCTTAGAGTGAATTGGAATAAGTCTTCCCCCCCACAAACAAATAAAAAATATTTTGGACCATGCTGGAACAGAAATGTTAGAATATTGAAGGATTATATTTGGATCAGTTCAAACCAGAGTTGGTATTCAGCACGTTCTGGCCAGTTCTGGAGAACCAGTAGTTCAGAGAACCAGCAAATCCCACCCCTGACTGGCCCGCCCCATCTATTCTCTGCTTCCTGAGTCCCAGCTGATCGGCTGGGTCTCCTTTGGTTGCCCTGCACAGGAGAATGAAGCTGGAAAGCAGGTTAGTAGGGCAGGGAGGGAATGGGATTTTGCAGTAAACTTCCTCTGGAGTGGGGTGGGAATGGATATTTTATAGTATCCTTCCCCTGCCATGCCCACCAAGTCACACTCACCAAGCCAAGCCACGCCCACCCAGTCATGCCCACAGAACTAGTAGTAAAAAATTTGAATCCCACCACTGGTTCAAACATAAGATGTCAAGTTCCAGGGAAATCAGGAGATTCAGGCAGTTCAGATGAATACCCATGAAGATTTATTGCAAGCTTAAGTTCTCTACAACAATCTGACCAACTAGTAGTCAAGGAAAATGAGCTGGAGATAAGGAAGGCATTCAAGATGATCTGGACATAGATCTCTTGCAGGCGCAAAGGGACATGTGACTCATGATGGGTTTGGCTTCTCCCTCAGGCTCAGCCTGGTCATCTCATACAGAAAGTACTTCATCTTAGCTCTCCCTCAGCCAATATTGTCCATTTTTCTTCTAGGATCTCAGGAATATCTACCCCCACCATAAAGGACCATCCTTTTACCATTGGTCTGTGTGTGTCCTATGCTTTGCTTCCTTTTCATCAAGCTCTGGTGTATTTCATGTCAACATGCAGTCACACGGTTTTGTTCCAGCCATGATATTGGATCTACTTAAGTTCTAACAGCTCTCCAGCCAAGAAATGTCTAGCTCTGCCAGCTTTGAGAAATGTTATTATGACTTAAAGGAAATGAATACCCTGCCTCAAGTATTCTCAAAGGTGCTCTTTCAAAGTCAACTAGACTGTTTCCTTGAGGAATGCTTCTCATTCAAGGAGATGAAGAATAGGTTCTGACAGGATGGTGGTGGGGAATGGAAGGATTATTTCTATTATTATATTTCTTCCATTCACTTCCACCCTCCTGTCAGAACCTACCCTTTCATCCTTCCACTATCCAATCATAACTGATGAAGCTTCTTGGATGAGAAGCAAAACATCTTGTACTTCCCCAAGGGGAAAAAAAAAACCTAGATGACTGAGAATCTCCATAGACATTTGCCTCGGTCATGTGTCCAATGGCAACAATAACCAGAAATTTGGAAGAGAGTGGTCTGTTTAAATATACAATGACCTTCCAGTGTAGATGAGCTGAGAAATCTTTCCCTGCCTAGTTGATAACTTTGAACATGATCCTTAGAACAAAATCATAAGATGGAGATTTCTGTGTACAACTCATGCTTCTTTCTGTGTGGCTTCGTCATCTTGTATGAAGAAGACAAACCATTGCTCCATCCACAAGGAGATCATCTCTGACTGGGACATTAATCCAAGCAACAAAATGTCCAGCAAAACCCATCCTTTTCACAAACCTCTGTGTGTCTTTGAAAGGCAGATTAGTACCATTATCCTCATTTCCAACCCAAAGAAAATGAAACAGAAAATGCAATGTAATTTATTTGAGGTCAGAGACAGATCTGTTAAGTGACAGTGTTAGCTACAGAAAATGAGGCCTCATGAATTCCAGAGTATATTTTATCATTATCCTTGCACTCGTGTTCTAGTGCTGGCAACTTCTGCAGAATATTTTACTGTGTGTATCTGCAGCTAAGAGACACCTGGATGGAACCTAAATGTTGATATTGGCAATGTGCATTGCGCTGGACTCTTTGTTTTATACAATTCTATGTGGCCTTTACTCATTAACCCTAGATCCCATCTGTCTGTTCATTTTTCTCTGGATATCTCCCAACAAACTCCACACCTATTAGTCCTGCACAGTAGCAGCTAAATAAAATGGAGATGCCACCAAGCAATTTTTTAAAAATAGTCTGAGGCTCTTCTGTGACATTTCCAAATTCCTGTGCTTTAATGCACTATGTTTAAAATGTGCTCATTTTGGAAGCCAACAGGAAAAGCAATTTTCAGGTGCAAGGAAGGCAAGTAATGATGTTCCCTCAGCCCCAAGCTTGCAATTCACCTGAGTCTCTGGAACTACATTAAACATTGAGGAGGAAAGAAATATCTAGATGAAACACAGAGCAGAAAGTTCACAGCAAGGCAGAGGAAGGAAACCAAGAGAACAACAGCAAAAGAATGATACCTGGTGATACTTGATGAAAATTTGGCAAAGCAAGTCATAAATTCATGCAGCTAAGGAAGTTCTATTATGCCAGCATTAATTAAAAGTTGATATTAGAAAAACATGCTGTAGAATTATTCATTCTGTCAACTTGAACTAATGAAGCCTAGTTGGGTTTTATTTTAGGAAAGAAAAAAAAATCTTACTTTCAAATAATCTTTTCAAATCTTGTGAGCAGGGGTGGGCTTCAAAAATTTTAGCAAGGGGTTCTCTGCGCAGTTGAGGTGGTGGTGTGCTTTTGCCCTCCCTGAATTCCGGAGGTTTTCCTCGAGCCTCCAGGAGGGTGAAAATGGCCTCCCTGGGCTCCAAAGCCCCTCTGCATGTTCCTTGCACTTACCTGTATCCAAAACAGGCCGGATGGGGACACCTGGAAGGGGAGGGGAGGGAAGGGCGGGGCCAGCCAGGAGTGGGATTTGGGGGTTCTCCAAACTGCAGAATCTTAGCTAGGGGCTCTCCCAAACCCCTGCGACAGTGGTGGAATTGTACTGGTTTGGCCCCTGGTTTGGGTGAACCGGTAGTAAAAAGTGCTACCGTTTGACCGAACCAGTAGTAAGAAACAGCTACCAGTTCGGCCAAACTGGTATTTCTTTGTCTTTTTCCTCCCAATGATCAGCTGTTCCAACAACCAGCTGTGCCGGGATCCCCCTCACTGTCTTACTGCTTCACCCAGGAGGCTTCCCTGAGGCCCAGGAGGCAAAAAGAGGCACATGGGGAGGTACTGTGTGCCCTGCATTCCATTTTTTGCCTTCCTGGGCCTCAGGGAAGCTTCTGGGGAGCAAAAATGCCCCCTGTGAGGCCCAGGAGGCCACAAAGAAAAAGGAACACCGGGAGGTGGGGGGTGTTTGCTGCAAAAAAGCCACGCCCACCCTGTCACATGGCCACTCCCATCTAGCTATACCCACGGAATTGGTAGTTAAAATATTTGCATCCCACCCCTGCCCTGCGAACCCCCAGCAGCCCACTCCTGCATGTGAGACTTTCTGGAGAATGAAGGCCAAATCAAGCTCTGTGAGGCTTCAGCATTATAGTCTAGTCTGTTTGGAGTTGAGTAGCATCTAAAGGTGGCCCTCAACTTACAACCACAATTGAGCCCAACATTTTCTGTTGCCAAGTGAGACATTTGTTAAGTGAGTTTTGCCCAATTTTACAAAAAAAATTTGCCACAGTTATTATAAGTGAATCATGTGCATAATATCGTTGTTAAGTGAAACTGCCCCCCCCCCCAAATTAACTTGGCTTGTCAGAAAAATCACAAAAGGTGATCTCTTGACCCGGGGACACTACAACTGTCATAAATATGAATTGCCAAGCTCTTGCAACAACTTGCTAATTGCATTGAGGGACACCTCATCCAACAATCCTCACTTATTTTGCTAGGCCATTCTTTCTATGTTCATTTGGGGTTTAATGAAAATTGAACTGCAAGACTTCCGTAGTTCAATTTCTCCTCTGCAATAAGAAGAAACAGGTATATGATAAGAGTATGCAGTGATATTTATCAGGGGAGTAGAATGCTAAGGCCACCTTGGTAAGAGTTCTGTTTATTTTCTTCCAACTCACTACATGCAATATTGGCATTTATCAGAGGTGGCTCAAAATATACAAATTCTGTACATATTCAGTCCAATTTTAGATATGTTGAAAAGCCATTGGCTTGCCTTTGGATGCAACCAGCTCTTTGATAAGGCTGCCAATGTCTCTTTATTCTTTATTAATTTGTTCCCATTCCAGCCCAGATCTTCGGGATGAAGACTACTCCCCAAGCTTAATTGAAGAATACTGATCTATGGGAGAATGATAGATTATGACTAATTGTTAAGCCCAAGTTACACATGACGATGCCAAGTAGGAATAATTTTATTGGGACAGATGGTCCATGCAATTGCCAATTCATTTAAAAGGTATTTAATCTTTGTGTCAGACTATTGTGAATGCAGTTGCTTTTATTCCAGCCACATTTTCACAAAAGCTGCAGAGCACTGGCCTGCTAAAACTGTGAGTTCTTGGCCCAGGGAACAGAGCAAACACCTTGAAAATGAGGTGGCAGTTGTAAAAAAAAAAAAAAACCACCTTTGCATGGCCATGTGGCCTCATCAAATTTAATTTGGCCTCTCATTTGATTTTTAAGTTTGCATTGGCTGAAATGCAATCACCAGTACTATGAATGAGCCATAGGGAAAGTGGGTGGTTTGTTAAGCTCATGTGTTTTATCAGACACTTCTCTGGCTGTTGATTCGATGAATATGCAATAATCTTTGGATTTGGCAGTTCTCTAGAGTAGGGGCTCCCAATCTTGGCAATATTAAGACATGTGGACTTCAACTATCAGAATTTCCCATGCTGGCTGGGGAATTCTGGAAGTTGAAGTCCACAGATCATAAAGTTGCCAAGATTGGGAACCCTTGCTCAAGACATCACTCTCAATGGAAATAAAATGGCGGCCTGTATTTTGGAAAGCTGAATAGAACTTTGTACTGTGTCCACTCATTGTATATTGCATGCATACAAAAATGGATATGAGCTTTCTGATTTTGTCATTTTCATTTAAGGAATAAAGATATTTGATAGATCTGACATGATTGAGTACAAGTCAAAACATAAGTGACTTATTAGAGAGATACCCATGTATGCTTCCAATGAGAAAATGAGTTTATTTCAGTTTTGGTTACTGACCAAGAGATTAAGTCCTCTGATCTGGGGAGTAACCCTTTCAGGTAGCTTTTCTGGCTCTTTGATGGAATGGTAGTTTAAAAAGCCCTTGAGAACATCACTCTATAAAAAGGACACCACTTTTCTTCTAAGTCAAAGATGGGCCCTCCAGATGTTGTGGTATCTCAGTGACCTCTAGGAAAGAGGGCCCATAGTGAAGTTGGCTGGATGAGTCATAAATAGTTTATCCTACTTTGACTGCCTGAAAGTCCTGTGATTCAGCAGAAGCATATTCTTCTGTTCAGCTGCTGCTATGGAAAACTGGCACTCAGCAAGAAAGCAAGAAAATACTGGGCAAAAATACACACATGGTTGGAAAAGATGATTAAGCAGCATATAGATTTGAAACCAGAAATATTTTTGATAGGTATAATACCAGAAAGCTATGATAAAAGGACTATATATTTAATATTAGATGTACTGACTGCAGCAAGAATTGTATTTGCACCATTTAGGAAAAATGAGTACACCCCACCCACTGAAAATATAATTTGGAAAATATTGGGTTGTGCAGAGATGGATAGATTGATATAGAAAATAAAAGATAAAGGAGATAGAGAGTATTACTTCATGTGGAATAGGTTTTATCAATGGTTAGAGATAAGAAGTAAAAATTAGATGAAATTAGATGAAGAAAGAGCATTGTTATGTATAAGTTAAACATGAACATTGCTTTTAGCTATAAGTATGCTAATATAATCAATAGAGTTACAAATAAGCTAATACAATTATAAATATGGTTGGAATCATTCTGTTGTACTACTGCTATTGCTATCAATATATGTTACTATTTTGTTTTTTGTTTTTTTTCTTTTCTTTTGTAAAATGGCATGCCCGAACAATACACTGTATTCAAAATGCTTATACATAAATAAAAAAAAAAAAACTTGAAAAAAGAAAAAAACTTAGTGCTCAGTCTATCTATCTATCTATCTATCTATCTATCTATCTATCTATCTATCTATCTATCTATCTATCTATCCATCCATCCATCCATCTATGCATCCATCCATCCATCCCTGTCTGTCTCTGTCCATCCATTCACCCCTATCTATCTATCTATCTATCTATCTATCTATCTATCTATCTATCTATCTAATCTATCTAATCTATCCATCCCTATCTACCCATCCATCCATCCACCCCTCTATATCTATCTATCTATCTATCTATCTATCTATCTATCTATCTATCTATCTATCTATCTATCTAATCTATCCATCCCTATCTACCCATCCATCCATCCACCCCTCTATCTATCTATCTATCTATCTATCTATCTATCTATCTATCTATCCATCCATCCATCCATCCATCCATCCATCCATACACCCACACACCCATCCTTGCATACCTATTTGTCTGTCTGTCTATCGAAACACACACACACACACACACACACACAGGCCTGGTAGAGTTTGCAAACATGGCAAAATCAACTTCTTTCTATCTGTCTGTGGGGGGGGGGGGGGGAAGAAAGGAGAGAGAAGGAAAGGAGTTGATTTTGTCATGTTTGCAAACTCTATGTGTGTATATACACACCCACACACCCACACCCATCCTCTTCACAATTTATTCCTCCATGGTAGGCATTTCTTATTTTTCCATCTTTTCAAATTATTTAACTGTTCTCCAAAAGCCAGGGCTTCTGGCTGGCTTTTCTGCTTCCCCTTACACACTTACACATACACATACACACACACACACACACACACACTGAATTTCATGGTTGAGGAGTATTTAAAGTAGATTCCCCCCACCCACCCACCCCCAGCTCACTAGACAGTTAATTAAAAATCAGCAGTGCCTGCACAAACTTCAGTTCCAGATTAGGCGTTTGGATGATAACAAGCAGCGTCTCCCTGGCTGGACGGAGAGAGGCAAACAGGTGCTGATGGCGTGACTCTTTCCTCTGCTGCTTTGTTCATTACTGGGTCACTTCACTAGGCAGTTTACAAGTAGTCTAGTGTACATACTATTAGGACAATGCTCATGCTGTGGTGATGTTGCAAATGAATGATAAGGGGTTGGTTGGCGTTTTCCATTAAAATGTTGCTTTTCATTGTCATTTTGCTCTTTTAAGACACGGGCAAACAAGTTTTGGCTGCCCAGATGGAGAAGCTGTTTTTTTCTTGCCCCCCTCTGGCTCTATTGTTGTTATTTTAATTTGAATGGATTACAAAATAGGCCGTTTTATTGCTCTGGGCATCTATGGAACAATACAGAGCTTTACATAAAGTACATCGGACCCAATATGCTGCCGTTAGAACAATATTTCATTTAACCCAATATGTTGTTTCCAAACGCCACTGGTACCAGATGTTTCCATGGAAAATTATATCAGGAGTAATGTGTGGAACTTGGCAAGGAGAATTCCATCTCCAGTTCAAGTTTACCCACCTGAACCATCAACTTTCAGAGTGATTTTTTTTTTTTTAGCCCATCTGCTTTTGCATTTTGAACCCATTCTCTTCACTGTTTAACTCCTTTAAGAGTTTAACTGCTTTATTTAAATACTCACAATCGCTCATGCTCCATGTCTTAGAATAATGCTTCATGGATTTTATAGCCTTAAGACTGTGTAATAGTCTAAATCGTGTAGGGAGCTGGTGTGCAATGAATGGTCTTCCAGATGTTGCTCATTAGCTTATGATTAGCTTGGGCTGTTACAAAATGGAGTTCAACTTCTAGAGGGCAATGCATTTTCTCTTCCTAATATATAGCCTGATAGAATTTTGCCTTAGAACATGTTCTTATTCCAGTCCACACATATTTCATTGATGTTACATCACAGATAACAGGATACAGCAGAGTAAAATTCAGAAAAATGAGTTGACAGTGAAAAGTTAAAGAACAGTGCAAACACATGTAGCTGTACTATTTGCCAAGACAAACCCAATTAATATCAATATGTCCTGCTCCAAGGTAATTATGTCATGAATGTGTTGCAAAAGAAATTTGCCAGGGAAATATGAAATGCTTCAGAGCAAGATTTGTCCTACCTACATTGAGATAAAATGATAAGGAGAGAATAGCTTATTGATTTGATTGGCAATTAAAGAAAACAACACTGAGTTTTGTTAAACCTCTGCTAAGATTTGCAGATTTTCACTATCAGGATTTCTATCCCACAATTTGGTGGAAGAAAACGAACAACAACCATAATTGTAGACCTGCTTAGGATGCAGTTAAGTAAGCTGGAAGTTATGTCCACCCCAAACATTTTTTCTGCAAAGTACTGAAATATCTAAGTGTCGAAGAAAAGTGATGTTTTATCCCCAGTTAATACTTTTGAAAGATGTTTTAGAACAGGGGTGTCAAACTCAAGACTTGTGGGGCACAGGTTCTTAGATCTGGAGCATGAGGCTGCCCTGGAAACAGGGAAGGACTGGCCCCCAGTGCCTCTGCCAACAAAAATGGAGAGGGCCACCTGTGGCTTTCGCAGCCCCATTTTAAGCCACAACAACCTCCTGCAGCCCTCTGCCAGTGAAAATGGAGCTCGGGGCAGGCAGAAAAAGAAAGAGGAAAGACAAAGAAAAAGAAGGAAAGAGGGGAAGGAAGAAGAAAGGAGGATGAAGAGGGAAGAGGGAAAAAGAAAAGGAAGGGAGGGAGGAAGGAAGATTATAATGAAAGAGAGGGAGGGAGGGTTTGAGGGAAGTCCTGCCTTAGCTCTTGGCCACCACAGGTGCCCCTGACACGAGTGATGTCAAGTTGGCCACACCTAGCTTGGCCACACACCCTTAGCCCTCCCCAGGTCAAACACGACCCTCATGCAGCCCTCAAATCAAGTTTGACACCCCTGTTTCAGAAGATTTGTTGGAGAACAGGTTTTCAGCATCCTTTGAGATCATGGTGAAGATTCTCACAAAAGTCCATTGGAATGCCAGAAATCGGCTGAAGGGCCATTGTTTAAATCTCTCTACCTTTATCTAAAGGTATGAATAACAGAGGTTGTTTTGATATTTCCTGGCTCAGCATTTCTTCCCAGACAGACTGAATATGAATGATGGCAATCATTCTTGTCTCTGCCCCAAACTCATCCCTATCCCGAGGAAATATGTGGGATTGGCATGGCTGCAATTGTTTTCCTTTTCCCCAACAACACCTTGGCATAATTGTAGGAGGGAATAATGTCTGCTAGTAAGCAGATAATGTTCCACCCACCTCCACAAACATACCCTAACCCTAAAGCTGGATAGGAGCATAATTGGGGAGGTAGACCCCCACATGTTCATTGCAAGGGCAAAGCTACCCTCCATGGGTATATCCATACTCCATGGAGCGGCCTGAAATCTTTTCCCATTATTTAATTCTTACGCTAATCTCCCAAGCTGAAAATTTATGGTAAAGCATTTAAATATTCTTTGTATGAAATGATATCCTTGGGATAAACAACTCTTCGCCTGGAGTAGGGTGCGGGTGATAATTATAACAGTTTTGAAACCTGTGTAAGCAGTTCAAGGATTTCTGAATGTCCCCAAATTCTCAACATTAGCTTGGAAATAATAACTTTTCTTAAAGACATTTAGTGTGTCCCTTTTTACATGGGTGTGTGTTTGGGAGGGAGGAGGGCAGGGTTGTTGCTATTTTGTAGAGTATGACGAGGCATTTAATCAAGGATGGGCTTCAAAAATTTTACCAATGAGTTCTCTATGCAGTTGCTGGGTGGCCATGGCCTTGTGGGCCTAGCCTAGTTGCCCTCCTCAGGCTCTGGAGGCTTTCTTTGAGCCTCTGGAAGGGTGAAGCTTTTGGAGGCTCTCTGGAAGGCAGAGACGGGCCCATTTCTGGGCTTCCCAAACTTCCGGAAGGCCTGTTTTTTGTCCTCCCTGAGCCTCCATGCATGCTCTGCACTAAAATTGTTCCTTCCTGATAGCTCAGGAACAATTTCAAGTATCTATCCTATCCTATCCTATCCTATCCTATCCTATCCTATCCTATCCTATCCTATCCTATCCTATCCTATCCTATCCTTCTATCTATCATCTACGTCTTCTGCAAGATTTTGGTGGGGTTTTTTCCTCTCATTTTTTTTTAGCTTCTAGAAATTCCAAAATCATATTGTCCAAGTTTATGATATGGGGCAGGCAAACAGTGGATTAATTAATGGAAAAGCCTTCCTTCTGAACCACAGAAATCCAGGGTGACATTCCTGGATTGATTCATTTAAATGTTCTCACTGTAACAGCAGCCTTACTAATGGGTCTTGTATGTGTCAGAAGGAAGAAGATGCTCATAGCTCAGCAAGGGTTAAAAAGGTTAAAAATCTAAACAGGAGCCTTTTCCTACAAGGATGGATTTGTGTGTGTTTGTGCTTGTGTGGGGGAGGGTGGGTGGCTTCCAGCTGCCTTACAAGATCCATATCCCATTTTTACTTCTTTCTGACTCCAGACCTTATTAAGAAATGTAGCACGGGCTGAACTGCACCATGTGATGATACAAGATATTTACAACCTCCCAATGGGAGGATGGCATAGGATAAGCATTAATGAGAAACGTTAAAATCGTGAACATTTTTATTGTGCTACCACTGTTCTACTCTTTGTTTTTCAGATTGTATCTAGCCTGGAAACAATAGTCAGTTTCAAGAGGGTACCCTTTCCATTGATGACATGAACCTACACTGCGAAATGAGAAAAAGATGGATAAATTCCCAAGTTATCAGAATGCAAAATCTCCTCATAAGAAAAAAGAAAAAGATATTACAATTCTGGGCTAACAAAGCTACATTAACAGTATTGAGAGGTGAGAATTTTGATCCAGTTATGGAGATGCATTCTCCAAAAGCAGAAATAGAGCTGTTCTTCACCTAATCACTCATTCAGTGACTCTTTGAACTTATGATGCTGCTGAACCAGGGGTACTCACAACAGGTCCTTATATGCATGATGGTCACAGCATCCCCACAGTCCCAAATTACAATTTGTGACCTTCTTTGCTGGCTTTCCCACAAGCAAAGTCAATGGGGAGGCTGGCTGTCATGCCCGTGGTCGAGATTGACTCTGAGGGAGAGGAGGAACAGCCAACAGGAAGTGTGGCTCCGGAGGTTGTGGAGGAAGTTGAGAAAGGGTAGAGGCTGGCTGGGCAGTCAGAGGAGGACCCAGATGCGTCCCCTCTCCATCCTAGGGAATGCAGGGAGGAGAGGATAAGGGAGAGATGTGGTCTACTCAGGAGGAAAGGGCCTTGATCTTCTTCATGAGCTGCAGCTGTGACAACTGTAGGGACATGCGTTTGGACGAACGCTGGAAACAAAGCATGGAAATATCTCTAGTTTATGGTTCCTCTCTGAGTTTGGTGTCCTTCCCAGTGTGTGTTATCTGTGGATGTCCTCCAGCCCTTATCTTGCCTGGTTTGTGTTGTGTGGGAATTTTTTTGTCTTCTGTCAAGGATATTTGGAGCTTGGAAGTGAAGGAATAAAAGGGGCTTCACCTATTTTCTGTGACTATGTTTGTTTTGTAACCCACCCTGGGTCATCACATTGGCCATACACACCTCGGAATTAACTACCCCTTTTAGTACCCATGAAACCATTCACAGTACTTGTAGCAACTGTCTCACTGTAACACTAAGCTGGACTTTGAAAGACACTGCCAATATCCATCTTGCAGATGGATAATTTGAAGGTTCTGGCTTGTATAAATTCCTCAAGGTTTGTGGAGTTCTCCCAACAGAGAGCCGGAGAGTCCATGGTGGTAAGTCCTTAGTTTCTTCCATGAGGGAGAGAAAAGATCAGATCAGATCAGAACAACAGAATTGGAAAAGACCTTGGAGGCCCTTCTAAAGTAGGACAAGGAATGAAGAGTTGAAGCCAATTCCTCCTTTAAGTCTTATTCTACTGAGTTGGTTAGGTAGTCATTCATGAGATAAATTTCTCTTGCTTGGATGCTGGATACCTCCCAGGATCAGGGAGGAAATGGGTTCCCTAAATTAAGGCATTCCATCTTCCTTCTTGAGCGCCCTGTAGGTTCCCAAAGGCAGCCCAGATTTGAGCTCTTAAATAGGTAATGAGCACACAATACAGTGAGTAATAGACAACTAGGAGGGATCCTATATCGATATCAATATACTATACTCACACACATGCATACACATATACACACACACAATCTTCCCCAATGCAGTTACAAAGAACTAAAAAGCAAATGTAATACTTAATTACTAAATCCTAAATCTTTATATATAAAAGCAAAATACCATTCACACATCATCACAAAATCTCCAGAACCGTAAAGCCTGCAAACTTGAAATTTGGCACTTATTGGCTTCTAGGTGCACACTAAGAAAGGATTTTTGAAATGACCGTCAAAGCATTAGTATTTTGTATATTATTATTATTATTATTAATATGCTCTGATTCTAAGGAGTTCTACTCCCCCTCCCCACCTGAAAAGAAATCTGTTCAAATGCAAAACACAAGCAGAAGAGGACTTTCAGTTTTAGTTTCACAGCACCAAGCAGCTTTAGTACAGAACAGTTGAGCTAAGCCATGCCCAGGCTCCTCGCTGTCTCCTTCTTGCTCACACAGCAAATACTGTTTCAGTTTCCAAACAGCCCTCAACTCTCTCACACACTGATAGGACACTAGCCAGATGAATACTGATGGATGCTGGTAGGTAGAGGCACAATTTCCCCCCTTATTTTCCTCCCCCAAAACTAAGCCCGATCACATAGTTTCGTAGCAAAGCATGAGTATAGAGCTAGTAGTAGTATGTGTGCATGCATAAGAATAGTGTGTGCGTGTATGTGTGATACATATATAAAATGTGTGTGTGTGTGTGTGTGCATTTCTACAGTGTAACTTTTAATAAAACACTTGCTTTTTGCTTCTTTACAACAGTACGGGAGAAGCTTGCCCAGAATAGTATTTCAGTATCTCCCTGCATCCATATCCATCTCCCCCCCCCCCCCCCCGCTCTCTCTCTGTGTTTGTGTGTTGGGAACTGCACTGAGTAGGCAAGCAGGAGAGGGAAAAGACGAAAGCCCATCCTTGCAGTAAGCTATTATTTTAAAAGCCTGTATGAGTTGTTATTGTTGTTTTTAAATGGATCTATATAGCAAATAATATCCTATTATTGAAAAGACTAAATTGCCAAAATGACACTCTCTGGTTACTCTCTTTCCACCATAGCCATCTCTACTGAATATCTAATCTGGTGCTTTTCATATTTCTGCGTGTTATTATTATTGAAGATAGATAGAGATATAAAAGCTATGCTAAAAATTCCACCAAAGTATCCTCCTTATTTACCAAGTGATTAAACCTCAGAAATTTATTATTTTACTACAATATTGTTCTGTTAAGTTCCCAAAGCTTTTATTGCCTAAAAACTTTGCTTTCCTCCCTTTGATATTTATAATCTAAATTGCTGTCATTCTATTACTTTCTTTCATCCTTTTCTTTTAAAGTGGTTTACATAAAATGTAGGGCTTAATGGGCTTGTAAAGTGACATGTAATGGCACGGACTCACATATGTAAGAAGATAATCATTAGATCCATTTATATTTCCATTATAATGACAAATGCTTCCTTCTATGTTTGGTCTCCTAGAGGAGTCCTGATTGGGTGTTGTATCTTTGTGTAAATAGAGATAGTTTGCCAATATCTGTCCTGTAGTTTTTACAGGGCTTTCTTCTGTTTTCTTTCTCATTACCAAGGCCTTCTTTAAAAAAAGAAAAAGAAAAGAAAAGAAAAACTCCTGTTATTGTTGTGACATTATTGAGAATGCTCTGGTAGTATTTATTTTTTCTTCTTCTCTATCATTCTGCCATCTCCATGGCTTGCTCTGTTTCCTGATGTGGAAAGGTCACTGTAATTTCCTTCATGATGGCTTCCTTTGGGATTTCATGGAGGTGGAGAAGGCCAGGAAAGCTCTTGAGTTTGGAGAGAGAGGGGCATTCAGGCTACACACACAAACACACACAAACACACTCAATCATCTTATATGAAATGAAAAATCCATGCACCCATTTCTTGGAATGTCATGAACACCAGATAGATAGATAGATAGATAGATAGATAGATAGATAGATAGATAGATAGATAGATAGATAGATAGATAGATAGATAGGATAATATAAGATAGGATAGGTAGATGATAGGCAGAAATAGATAGATAGAAGATAGATAGATAGATATAGAGGGGTGGATGGATGGATGGGTAGATAGGGATAGATAGATTAGATAGATAGATAGATAGATAGATAGATAGATAGATAGATAGATAGATAGATAGATAGACAGACAGATGATAGATAGATAGATAGATAGATAGATAGATAGATAGATAGATAGATAGATAGATAGATATAGAGGGGTGGATGGATGGATGGGTAGATAGGGATGGATAGATTAGATAGATAGATAGATAGATAGATAGATAGATAGATAGATAGATAGATATAGAGATGATACATAGAGATAGAGATAGATAGAGATAGATAGATTGAGATATTGAGAAAGAGTGCAGAGAAGAGCAATAAAGATGATTAGGGGACTGGAGGAAAAAATATATGAAGAACAGTTGCAGTATGTCTAGTTTAATGAAAAGAAGGACTAGGAGTGATATGATAGCAGTCTTTCTATATCTAAAGGCTGCCACAAAGAAGGGTGGGGGGGGTTTCAATCTATTTTCCAAAGCACCTGAGGACAGGACAAGAAGCAATGGATAGAAACTAATCAAGGAGAGAAGCAACCTTCTAGAATTAAGGAGAAATTTGACAGTGAGAACAATTAATCAGTGGAATGAATGAAAGTTGTGGCTGCTCCAACACTGGAGGTTTTTAAGAAGAATCTGGACAACCCTTTGTCTGAAATGGTATCGGGTTTCCTGCCTGAGCAGGTGGTTGGACTAAAAGACCTTCAAGGTCCCTTCCAACTTTGTTATTCTGTATGCAAGACCGGCATTGATCCAGAAGCTACAACTATTACAAAATATAGCTTCTAGCTTATAATTTGGACTATTACATACAGGATATCACATATGAAAAACCTGTAATACCTGTTCATCTAGTATAAGCAGAACCCAAGATATTGCAAGTTTGTCACTATACAAAATTAGAGATTTCAAAGTTGCTGCCTCCTAAGTGTCTATTTTCATTAAAAAAAAATAAACTAAATGATTTACTGGTGTGTGAGATGGTTCCATTATGCTCCCAAGTTCAATTCAAGTTGCTGGTTATCACCTTTAGCCCCTGCAGTTACAAGTCTGGGCTGCTTGTAGGACCATCTATCTTCATTGAGTTCTGTTGTTTCATCAGATCTGACAGGGTACTCATACTCAAACCCTCTCTATCACACAATGTTGTCTTGCAGGATCAAGAACTACTACTTCTTTGGCACCTGGCCTATGGGACAGGTTCCCAACCTTCTTGTCCATCCATAAAGCTCTTCAGATCTAGTTTTTTCTCTGTTACAAGGAATATTTTGGGGAACATAATATATTTGTGTCCATTAAAGAACTGGTTCCATGATGTCTTCACTCTTCTTCTCTGTATTGGATTATTTTTAACCAAACCTTGGTTATAGGATTTCTTTTTTTCCTGGTGGTTTTTAGCCACTCAACATTATATATGTTTAAAATGGATAACCATATAATGTTCTAAATAAATAAACACATAAAAATTATTAACATTAACAATCTTTGGCTTTCTTTGAGTTTGTAATTCGCTTTAACATTTTCTTTTTGATTGTTGTTGATCTATTTTATATTGTTTTTTTCCCTAAATGACCCTTTTCAACTGCTTTAGGATTTCCCATAATGTAAAGTGGCATGTAGATATTCTAACCACAATAAATTCATTAAGAATGCTAACAATAGCAGCAACAACAAAGCAAAATAAAATCTTAGCAGAGATCAGGTATACTCATCACAAACGCATACAAAGAAAGAAAGAAAGAAAGAAAGAAAGAAAGAAAGAAAGAAAGAAAGAAAGAAAGAAAGAAAGAAAGAAGGAAGGAAGGAAGGAAGGAAGGAAGGAAGGAAGGAAGGAAGGAAAAGAAAAGAAAGAAAGGAAGAAAGAAAGAAGCTTAGGTTAATAGTTTATTTTTCTGTTGTTTTTTTTCTTTTAACAGATGATGACCCACTAATCATTTCACCATGGGAACTGCACAGGATGGGGGCATATGTTGCACACTTTCAGCAGGGTAGAAGATGGGATTGGCATAAAGACACAGTCAGAAGCATTCCTTTCTTTTACTGGTCCATCAGGAAAGAGGCTATTACAATCAACAGAGGAGTTCTTGCTGAAAGGTATCGAGAATAGAATGTGTGTCATCTTTGCTGCTGGCATCAAAACTATGGGAAAGCTTCTAAAACAACATTTTCATGTGGCTTGCTTGAAAAGCAGTGCTGAGCACCTTGTGTGGTGTGAATTGGGCATCACTAAAAACAACCTCACCACGCTGATAGTTGGAGAAGCGTTTCCTGTGTTTCCTTGTCAAAAAGAGGCAACGTGAACAACTACAGAATAGCAGTCAAGGGTCATCAAGGCCAACTCGCCACAGCAAACTCACCGCTGCCTAGTTGCTGTGGCCAACTCACTGTGGGCCAATTCACCATGGCCAACTCATCACGGGAGAATTTGCTGCAGGACAAGAGTTACACTAATATCAAAGAAATAGTGGAATAGAATCATGAAAGAAAGGATGGCAAAGGAGGGACAAAATGAAAAGGATGGCAGGGACAAAATAAAATGTGAATGACAACTTTTAAAATGTTTTTAAAATTATTTTACATAATTAAATTGAATTGTCAAATTGTATTGCAGCGAGTTGACTTGTGGTGAGTTGTCCCATTCTTGCAACTGCCTCAGGCCAATCATTAGAAAGGCCCATCATCTCAGGGAAGACAACCACTTTTCTCGTTCATTTGGCCATTTCAGACTTTGTTGTAAGCCCAATGTTAAATATGCTACAGCTTAGATCTACTTTCTACCTAGGAATTATGATCTCTGAATCCTTAACATCTGGATCTTATATTGATATCATCATCTTTGGCCATATCTGTTGCCCACTCTCAGATTCAAAAACTAAGTAGAAACTAAGCAGGCACCGACCTTGGAAGGTAAAGGTGCAAGCTCTTGAAGGCTCCAGAAGTGAAGTGGTTGCCTTACTGACTTCTTTTTAAAAAACCTATCATGCCCCTGTTAGAATCTGACTCTGAGGGTGAGGAGGAACAGCCGACAGACAGGGAGTGGGAGTGTGGCTCCAGAGGTTGTGGAGGAAACTGGGGAAGGACACAGGCCATTTGGGCATTCAGAGGAAGACCCAGGCCCATCCCCTCTTCATCCTAGGGCACACAGGGAGGAGCGGATAAGGGAGAAATGGAATGGCATGGTCTATGGGGGAGGAAAAGGCCTTGATCCCCTTCATGGGCTGCAGCTGTGAGGACTGTTTAAAAGGACAAACTGAGCATGGGCCAGTGCTGGAAGCAAAGCATGAAAATATTTCTAATCTGTCAGTTCTTATCTGAGTTCTGGCATCCTTCCCAGTGTGTGTATTTCGATATCTGTGAATGTCTTCAAGCCCTTATCCTACCCTGTCCCCTTAATTGCTTCAGTGTGGTTTGTTGTTTTTTTCTATTTATAATTTATATGTATTTTGAGTTTGAATGGAAGTTCTTCCTTTTTCACAACTGTTTGTGGGGGAATTTTTTCTTCAATCAATAATAATTGGACCTTTGAAGCTAAGCTGAAGGAATTAAAAGGGACTTCACTGGTTTTTGTGACTTTGTTGCTTTTTTTTATCCCACCCTGGGTCATCACAAAACCTCTGGATCTTACAGACATATACAACATTGTGGTGAAATACTCCTGTCTGCTTATTCCATTTATTTCTTTCCAAGCTCAAATCTCACTTGCATCTCAAACTCCTTCCAAGGTTCTAGCCCATAATTCCTATGTCTGACCACATCCTGCATTACAGATTTTTTGGCTGTTGACCAGGCTTACTGTGCATTCTGATTTCTCTTTATTTCATGGACCACCAAAATAGTGGATCAAAAATGAGCTCTCTGGGAGCTCTGGCTAGCTTTCAAGTTATAAAATTTAAATGGTTATTCAATCAACACCCTCAAATGAGGTATACGGGTTAATGTAGCATTCTCGTCTGCTTTCCCCTGTCCACTATAATACCAATGGCAATATACTTCATATTTTTGAAGGTACTTTGTAGCTGTTATCTATACAGCTACCATACATAATACCCTAAGTTACACTTGCAGTACAGATGTTATGAAAATGGTGGTGAGATCTAACTTAATTTGTTACCAGCTCATCCATTTATGGTTGGGTCTGACATATCCATGACTGCACAGCTGCATTATTGTGATCATAAAAAAAGAACACAAAAATGTACCTTCCATTAGATACATTGTTGAAGAAGAACTGAGTTAGTCTACAATAGCCAAAAATCAGAAGATGCAATTAGACTCCTGGTTTTTGTTTTTGTTTTCTTTTTGCAAAAAGTAGAATAAACTTCTCTGTTTTTCTGCAAGAGTCAGAGAAACTGTATATATCACCAGGGGTGGGATTCAACAGCCGGTTTAGTGAGTGCATGCATGCAGCATTTGAAATCTGCCCACTTCCTCTGCAGCCCCATTGAGTGAAACAGCTGGGCTGCGTGAATCAGCTGGGCTGTAAAACATGGAAATAAAGGACAGACTAGGGCTGGAGTGGGTGGGTGGAGCCAACTAATCGCAAGATCTACCAGTTCGCTCAAACCAGCTGAATCCCACCCCTGTGGAAACCCACAGGGGTGGGATTCATCCATAATGAAACAACATGAAGAAAATTGATGGATTCATCATCTAATGTTGCTGAAGAAATATCTGAGTGACCTCATTTAAACAGATATCTTGTTAATGTTATCTGTTCCTGTTGCTATGCCTGCATGCCCTTAACACTTGCTTCACTCAGTCATAATGTCTTAACTTTTATTTTATTTCTACTCTGGTAATGAATAATAAAGCCCATTAAGAAAACATGCAAATCTTAATTGAAAGAAAAAGAAAATGGCGATCATAACCACAATGCTTTGCAGATATTAAGAACCGGCACTACAGGTACTATGGTGGAATGGAGTCTTGGAATTACAGGAGGAAAGAGCTCCTTCCCAGAGGTCAAAGAGACAGAGGAGATTGAAGTGTCTGGTGGGCAGGAAGAGAACATGGTCAAACCCTCCCTAGCAGATCACAGGGCAGTTTGCAGATAGTTCCTTTAGTCTGGCAAGATTCTGTTTGTAGGCAAACAACAATAAACTACTCACTCCTTGTGTTCTTGGTTTGTTGGACCTGGCACAATGTGAGGTAGAGTCTAGAACAGGAGAATGAGCTCCAGATGTTGTGAAGAACAAGACAGCTTGCTCAATGTTAGGAGAACTAGGAAGTGTTGACTAGAAGATTGATTGAGACCCCATAGTTCAAGGTACAAAATCCCACTAAGCTATCAATTACTATATATATTCCATGTGCTCTGTGGAAAAAAAATATATAAGAAAGTAATAAAATAAAGGAGACAGGGTTCTGTGCTGTGGGCAGCAATGGCAAGCAAGATCTAACTAGCTCTGTATGTGGGAACTGACAATCTTAGAAACAAGACGAAGGTTGTTTCTCTGATTGTTCCAGCCAGATTTCATTAATGTTACATGCCGCAGACATTACTTATTATCCAACAACATCTTATGTGAGGTACACATTTAGAAGCAAAAGCATTTAAATTTTATTATGCCGTGTCATAGCCAAACATTTTTTAGGTTTAACCTAAAGACAATTGCCCCATTTTCATCACTTCATTCTGAATAGTCTGGCAAAGAGAATGTCTCAAGAATTGTGAGAAATATTGTGATTCATGCAGCAGCACAATCAAACAGCTTGCATATCAAATGGCTGTGCTGATTTTAACTCCCTGTGTGCTATGCTGGAGATATATGCATACACGCTCAAATTGTCCTTTATTGGTGTTCTTCCAAGGGCTGTTTTCAACAGGAAGGAAAAAGAAAGCCAGAAGTGAAACAGCAGGGAAGACAGATAGGATTATGTGTTAGCTTGAAGGCAGCCATGAATAGTGAAGGATGGCTATTAAAATATACCAGAGACCAGGTGCTTCTTTGTGGTTTTTTGCAGTTCTATGTGCTCTAGGAGTGGGTAAGACAGCCTGGCACAATCTTTGATGAAGTGGGATTCTCACTTGGAGCCTCTTACAACCTTAATGGGTCTGAACTAGAACCCAGCAAGCATAGCAAGTTAATAACGTGACACCTATAGCAGTTTTTCAGCATGAATGTACACTATTTTGCAGATCCCTTTCTCTCTAATCTAGACATTTTTCCTAATGTCCATGTGTTTGGGTCAGGAGCTGCATCACCATGTTGCAGACAATGAGAACTGGGAGAAAAAAAAAATGAAAAACTGGTTTGTGTAAATTACTTTGTGAACTGTGACTTATGCCCGATCTCTTTCCAATCCAATCCAAGCAAATTGATTCCCTCACACCTTTAGCCTAATAACAGATAAATGAATGGAAAGTTGATGGAATGGAATGTGTGCATTAGCCACAACGGAGGAGGATTTGATCAACACAAGGCTTTCTGAGAAAAAGATCTGGATCAAGAGACTCTGAAATCCCGAGCTAGAAGGGGGAAAATGTTCAGATAACCACATCTTGGAATCTCTCAGAATATACAGATAGTCCCTGACTTATAACAGTTCATTTAGGGAACGTTCAAAGGCCACTAAAAAAAGTGACATGACCATTTTTCACACGACTATTGCAGCATGCATGGCCACATGATCAAAATTCAGACAGTTGACAACTGACTCATATTGATGATAGTTGCAGTGTCCTGGGATCATGTAGTCATGTTTTGCAACCTTCTAACAAGCAAAGTCTGTGGGGAAGCCAGTTTCACTTAACAGCTGTGTTACCAACTTAACAACTGCAGTGATTCTCTTAACAACAATGCAAGCAAGGTCGTAAAATGGGGCAAAACTCACTAAAGAGCTGTCTCGCTGGCTTAATTGTGGTCATAAGTCAAGGAATTCCTGTATCTAGTTGCTTAGAAATTTATAGCTTTAGTTCAGCAAGATTCTGTCCCTTAGGCATAATCAAATAAAGGATTGGAATGGATTGGATCTCACCATGTCATCTCAGGCTTGGGACTGACAGTTGAACTCTACACTTCACAGAAGTTCTTTAGAAGAACACTGTAAATCTTCTAGTCCATAGCCTAGGTTGGCAAAACAAACTGGCACATTTGGGTCAAAGGATCTTGAAGAAACATCCTCTTTCTCAAAAGGTACATGAAGACTTTTTTTAAAAAAAAAAAAAATAGAAGTGCTTGAAAATATAATTCAGCCTTGGACAGGTCATGTTTTAACCCAAGGGGAAAATTTTGATGCAACTGAAGCCACTTGAAGCTTCAAGTCAACAACAGATACAATCTCACTGTTCTGATGTACTACCATCAGTGGTGGGATTCAGCCAGTTCACACCACTTCGGGAGAAGTGGTTGTTAACTTTCTGAGCAGTTTAGTGAACTGGTTGTTGGAAGAAATCATTAGGGCAGAGAATTGGTTGTTAAATTATTTGAATCCCACCACTGACTACCATCATTATTACAATAAGAGAACACTCTGGTAGGTTTTCCTCAAATTTTGTTTTAGAAAAGGCATAATACACATATATATATCAGAATGTAAAATTATTAAGGACCCAGTGGCCATCTTGTTGCAGTAAATGAAACAATTCACTGTGGCAGAAACACTTACCTTGACTACTACTTAATGCAGCCTCAGAAATCATGAGAAAAACTCTACAGCTATACTATAAATGAATGAATGAATGAATGAATCACGTTTAAGCTACCTAACGTGCATCACTCAAGCCTTTTCTTTTCAACTCTGGAAAAAACGCAAAGTTAAAGTTTTCAGGCCTTGGCTGCTGCTTCTATATCAAAAGTTTATAATTTAGCAGCAGCTACAGCTCTTCATGGCAAAAGGTACCAAGAGACTGTCTGCAAGTGGCAAAAACTTTCTTTGTTCCTTCTTAATACACCCAGAAGACACCAGCTGTATAATAGTCTCTTTCTGTGATGGGTTTTAAAACCCAGCTTTCTCAGGTCAGTTCTGCATTTTAAAAGCATTGATTGCCTGGCCTCCAGAAGTTTCAAACTCAGTTCAGGGTCACTCAAGCATTTTGTGTCATAATAGCTTGCCACTTCAGAGTTTGTACACCACCTTATCACTTCAAAGGGTGATGATATTATTGATGTAGGATGAATGACAAGCTATTTGCATCTCAATATTGCTTCCATTAGATGTTGTTAATCAGAGAAATAGCATAGGAAAAACTGTGCTAGTTTAAATGGTTTTTCCATCTAATTCAAATCTTGCAGATTGCAGACTTCAGTGCTCTTATATGGCTCTTATAACCCCCCACCCAAATGTAACCCAATTCATTGACTTTCTTCCTTCCTGTCTTTCTTTCTTTCTTTCTTTCTTTCTTTCTTTCTTTCTTTCTTTCTTTCTTTCTTTCTTTCTTTCTTTCTTTCTTTCCTTTTTTTCTTTCTTTCCTTCTTTCTCTCTCTATCTCACCCTTCCTTCCTTCCTTCCTTCCTTCCTTCCTTCCTTCCTTCCTTCCTTCCTTCCTCATTTGAGTGTTTCCAGTGCTTTTAATTAAAAAGATATCCCTAATCAGAATGCATCAATTATTCTGACCCTATTAATTTTTGTGATCTATCTATTTTTTAGGGTATCTTAAAAATTATGGAGAGAGGTTCAGCCAGACTGTCAAATTCTTTTCATTTGGCTCCTGAGATCTGAGCACATTCAAGGTCAGCAGATATTCCTTTTGGTGCATTTCTGTTAACTCGAGCTTGAGTCCTTTGCTCTCAAACTAGCATTTACTTAATTTTGCCTCATAAAACGCAAGACCCAAGGGGATTTGCAAAATGGCTCTCTTTCACTTTTATTAGTGGCAAAACCCACCTAGAAATTCAGTAGTCTAGCAATGAGCACCATAGTAATATGATTTAATACATCTTGGTAAATGGGAATTATTGACAGGGCATGCATTTTCAAATTAATTCCAGGAACTTGGGACAGGGGATAGGATAAATCTTGCTGAAATGAAGAATGCACCAAAACACCAGATTTCAATCATGGATTCTTCTCCATGCTTCTGTTGGTGACCAGGCTCATGGAGCACACAAATGTAATATATTTTAAATGGCCCTGACAGGCAGTGGTGGTGAGGTAAGGCACAAGATAATTCAAGCAGGTTGCTTAAGTCTGAACTGGTTGTTGGAAGAAATCATTAGGGCAGAGAATTGGTTGTTGGAAGAAATCATTAGGGCAGACAAATTGTATTTGAACCAAGGAAAAGGTCATAGCTCAAGTATATGCTTTGCATGTAGAAGTTCCTTAATCCAATTCCGAGTATATATAGGTAAGGTTGGGGGGGTGAGGGGAATGACCTACCCTGGAGACCTCTTGGTAGTCAGCACTGGATAATATTAAGTTGGAGGGGCTAGGGATCTGACCCGTGTGCTGTATTCACCTCATCTCACCTATCCCGTGACCTCTTTTGAGGTCGTTGGGGCGCCTGCGAAGATTTAACCACCACGCTTCTCCATCCGTCTCTGTCCTCCACTGCTCTCTGGGATGCTGCCAGGTTCAAGCCTGTCCAATCATGGATATCATCCTCCCATCTCCTTCGTTGTCTTCCCCGTTTGCGGCTTCCTCTTACCGTCCCTTGCATGATGGTCTTTGCGAGGCCAGTAGAGCGAGACACGTGTCCGTACCATCTCAATTTCCGTTTCTTGACGACAGTAAGAAGGTTGTCGTGTGGTCCTATTGCCTGTTGTATTTTATTTAAGACCTCTTCATTTGTCACATGGTCTGTGTAGTGGATGCCAAGGATCTTTCGGTAGCATCTCATTTCTGTTGCAAGGATTCTTCTTTGTAAATCCGCATTGAGTGTCCAGGTTTCGCAGGCATATAAAAAGATTGATATTGCGAGGGAGCGCATTAGGTGGATCCTTGAGCGCAGACTGATGTTCTTATCTTTCCAAATAGTTTGGAGCTTCGAAAGCGCAGCTGTTGTTTGTGCTATCCTTGCCATTACTTCTGGTTTTGAGCCTTCATCAGAAATGATGGACCCAAGATATTTGAAATTTTTTACTGTCTCTAGGGGTGTTCCGCTGACTCTGATGTCTGAGGAGATACCTTGGGTACTGTTCGTCATCAGCTTGGTTTTCTCGGCATTGATCTCCATGCCGTACGCTGAAGCCGCTTTATCTAAGTGTTGGACAAGGCTCAATAGTTCATCCTCATTTCCTGCCAGGCCATCGATGTCATCTGCGAATCGCAGGTTGGTGATGGTTCTACCACCGATGGAAACTGTGCCTTCGTGGTCTTCCAAGGCATCTTCCATGATCCGTTCGAAGAATACATTAAACAGTGTGGGGGAAAGCAAACATCCTTGACGCACTCCTACACTCGTCCGGAACCAGTTACCTTTGCTGCCGTTCAGGAGGACGGCGCTTGTGGCTTTCTCATAAAGTTGTTCTATCACTCTGACAAGGTTATCGTTGATGTTATATTTCCTCATGGTAGACCACAAGGCTGCATGCCACACCCTCTCGAAAGCCTTTTTGAAATCAACGAAAACGTGGTATAAGTCCTGTTGGTGTTGGAGATATTTCTCACAGATCACTCTCAAGTTGAATATTTGCTCAATAGTGCTCCGTCCTGCTCTGAAACCCGCTTGTTCTTCTGCAATGATAGTCTCTGCTTGTGGTTTCAGTCTGTTAAGAATGATTTTTAGCATGACTTTGCTTGGGTGGCTGATTAAGCTGATGGTACGATAATTCTGGCACATCTGAAGATTCCCCTTCTTGGGCAGGGTTATGATTAATGATTGAGTCCAGGGGACTGGCCATACTCCAGTGGTCCAGATCTTGTTGCAGATGACAGTGAGGATGGTGATCACTGCCTCTCCTCCTTCCTGAATCAGTTCTGCAGGTATGTTGTCAATTCCCGCTGACTTCCCTTGTTTAAGTGCCTTTATTGCTGCTTCGACTTCCTCACGTAGTATTGGATGGCAGGCATCATCTGGACTTGTCCGTGGGCCCTGCAATACTGTAGTGTCTCCATTGTGCTGATGGTTGTAAAATTCAGCGCAGTATTCTGTCCATCTGTCCATCACCTCTCTTTCCCCAGTGAGTGTTTTGCCTGATTTGCTCTGTATGCTCGAGGGTCTCCCTTGTTTCTGTGTGGTGAGGCTTTTAACCATTTGGTGTGCTTTCTTGGTGTTATTTCTCTTCAAGTTTTCCTCGATGTCTTTACACTGGTCCTCTATCCAATTTTCCTTTGCCTTTTTCATCCCCTTTTTTACTTTGTTGTTAGCTTCCCTGCACTTCTGAGCTCCATCTGGATCGCTTTTCTTTTTCTTTAGTTCCCGTCTTTTGTTACATAGACCTAGGAGTTCACTTGTGACCCACGGTTTTTTGGGACGTTGGTGTTTCCCCAGGACCTCATTAGCGGTCTCTATCACTGCTATGTTGAAAGAGCTGACTGTTGTCTCGAGGTCCACGTCATCATCTAGGACCGTCAGAGGAGCGAACTTCCCTCCAATCATTGCTTGGAATTCTTCTCTTACTGCCGGGTCTTTCAGTTTTTCGAGGTTGAAACGTAGTCGTGTGAACTTGGGCTTGTTGATCTTCTTCAGGCGCAGTTTGAAAGTCATCAGCACTAAAGCATGGTCACTTCCTATATCTGCCCGCGGGAAGCTGCGTGTAAGTGCAGTTTTTACTCCTGAGCGAAATCGCTTTTGGATCAGAATGTAGTCGATCTGGTTTCGTGTGTGGCCATCTGGGTGGTTCCAAGTCCATATTCTTGAAGGTTTGTGATTACCAAAAGTGTTCGCAATGACCAGGTTGATGGTAGCAGTAAATTCTAGTAGCCGGAGACCGCGTTCGTTTGTGACAGAGTTGCAGGATGTTCCATAGGTACCCGGCCAATTTGTTCGAGTGTTCTCTCCTATTTTTGCGTTCCAGTCACCTTGCACTACTAAGATGTCTTTTTTGGGTTTTTCATCGATGGTTGCTTGGAGTAGGTTGTAGAAGTCCTCCACATCGTCATCACTGTATTCTGTTGTTGGGGCATAGACTTGGATGATGGTGATATTGAACGGTGATGCCTTCAGGCGGATGGTGATCAGTCGGCTAGAGACAGGGCAACACTCCATGACTGTGCCCACGGTATCTTTGTGGACTAGGAAACCTACGCCTTGTTCGTGTCGGTCGTCTTTCCCACTGTAATACAATTTGTGTCCTTCAAAGGTTGTCAGCTCCCCTATGTTCTTCCACCGCACCTCACATAATCCCAATAAATTCCAGCGGTAGTTTTTCATCTCGTAAATCAGTTCTTCCAGTTTCCCATCCTCACGTAGTGTTCTAACGTTCCAGGTGCCAGTCACGATGTTACTTCTGGCAGAGAGCCTTGATCTTGTGGCACCAGTAGCATACTTATCGCCTCCGCCCTGGTGAATAGCAGCTAGCGCGGTCCTTGTTAACCCGGGCGACGACCGAGCCGGTATGGGGTTGATGGTAGTTGTCTTCAACATGGCATATCTTGGGCAAGAAGATCTGGCGGTGCCCAACCCTCTCCAGACCGTTAGCCACAGCCGAAAGTCCTCGTAACTTGAGGAATCGCCTTGGCCCCGGACACATGGCCGTTGAACTTGTGTCAAGTCTCATCCGCCCTGGCCGTTGACCACTGAAGTGGTTCTTCCGCCCAATGATGCAGTGTCAACATCATCCCCTCATGTGGTTTAGCCCGCTAGCTGAAGCGGTTTACCGGGGTATGGCGCTTGGAGCCAGCACATGAGAGATTTAGGGATGGGTGAGGACCAGTGATGACCGTCCAACCTACTAGGTAGGGAGCAGCATGACGAGAATCAATCAAAGGTACTACCTCTCCCCAGAGCCCCTATACCCTGTATAGGTATACCTCTCCCCAGAGCCTCTGTATTAGCATACTCCAAACCCTTGCAACTGATTGGTCCGGATGGACAGTGACCCGATTGGTCGAAACCTCGGCCGTGATTGGAGCGCTAGGAATCTACCGCGATTGGCTGCGCTGATCGCGGGAGATTCAAAGTGCTGCCATTGGCCGCGGAGCTGTTAGCCAGCCCTATATGAAGGGCTGCCACGGCTCATATTCCCCAGACTGGTCTTATCCTAAATAGAGAGCTGAATTCACTAAAATGGTCTCGCGTCTCCTTCGAACCGATCCACCCCAGATCTAACAACCCGGTATAGGTTAGATCTGTATATTGTGAGGAAAACAATTCTTGGAAGAGTTGGAACAAGTTAGCGAGATAGAAACATAGAAGGAATATGTGCTAATTGAGACACCCTTGAAATGCTTGGTTCTCAGTACCCTTTATCAAAATTGCTATGGCAATGTAATTGATAAGTTTCATTTCATTAAAACAATAACTCTTGTTGTTGAGGTTACAGAAGAAAAGCAGGGAAGTAATTGGAGGTTTACTAATGATGCATATCTCGCCTTTTATCATCTGTTATTTATGCTTATGTATGCCTCTATTATTTTTCACCTCTTTTTCAAGATATATATATATATATATATGTTTTCTTAAGTTTTTGTGGGTACTTACATGTATGGCATTCAGCTTTGTTCGGGTATTTTCCCACGTACTGTAGTTGTGCTTTTAAAGTTGTGATGAACACTATACAGAAGCCTGATGATGGCAAATGAGATTCTGCCGAAACGTTGCTACAACTTTAAAAGCACAACTACAATGATGTGGGAAAATACCCGAACAAAGCTGAATGCCATACACACACACACACACACACACACACACACACACAGAGGTGAAACTCAAAAAATCAGAATATCGTGCAAAAGTTCATTTATTTCAGTAATGCAACTTAAAAGGTGAAACTAATATATGAGACTCATTACATGCAAAGCAAGATAGTTCAAGCCATGATTTGTCATAATTGAGATGATTATGGCTTACAGCTCATGAAAGCCCCAAATCCACAATCTCAGAAAATTAGAATATTGTGAAAAGGTTCAATATTCTAGGCTCAAAGTGTCCCACTCTAATCAGCTAATGAAGCCATAACACCTGCAAAGGGTTCCTGAGCCTTTAAATGGTCTCTCAGTCTGGTTCAGAAGGAATCACAATCATGGGAAAGACTGCTGACCTGCAGAAAACCATCATTGACACCCTCCATAAGGAAGGAAAGCCTCAAAAGGTAATTGCAAACAAAGTTGGATGTTCCCAAAGTGCTGTATTCACCTTTTAAGTTGCATTACTGAAATAAATGAACTTTTGCACGATATTCTAATTTTTTGAGTTTCACCTATATAAAAGCAAAATACCACTCATGCATCATCATAAAATCTCCAGAACCGTAAAGCTTACAAACTTGAAATTTGGCAAGTAGGTTCCTCTTGGCTTCTAGGTGCTCACTCAGAAACGATTTTTCGAAATGACCATCAGAGCATTAAGTATTTCATATATTATTATTATTATTAACGTGATCTGATGCTAAGGAGTTCTATTCCCCCTCCCCACCTGAAAAGAAATCTGTTCCAAATGCAAAACACAGGCAGAAGAGGAGTTTCAGTTTTAGTTTCACAGCACCAAGCAGCTTTAGTACAGAACAGTTGAGCTAAGCCACATCCAGCCCCCTCGCTGTCTCCTTGTTGCTTACACAGCAAATACTGTTTCAGTTTCCAAACAGCCCTCAACTCTCTCACACACTGACAGGACGCTAGCCTGATGAATACTGATGGATGCTGGTAGGTAGAGGCACAATTTTCCCCCCTTATTTTCCTCCCCCAAAACTAAGCCCAATCACAAAGAGAAAACTGTGAAATAAGAGGGAATAGCTTGCAACTGAATAATGGGTGAGGAAAGAGCCCCAGAAGGGACCCTTGAATGCAAAAGCTTTGTTCTAAATGAAGAAGTAATTTATACCGTAGGTGTCTGTTTTGCCCTGTGATTAAAGTGCAGTATTGCAGGCAAACTCCATCCACAGCCAGGAGTTTGACTCTGAAGGGGCTCATCCTTCCACCCTTCTGAGGTTGGTAAAATGAGGACAAGATTGTTGGGGCAGAGGTGGTATTCAGCAGGTTCTGACCTGTTTGGTGGTGGAAATTTTGAGTAGTTTGGAGAACCGGAAAAATAGCACTTCTGACTGGAGATTTTACAGTATCTTTCCCCTGCCATGCCCACCAAGCCACACCCACAGAATGGGTAGAAAAAAAATATGAATCCCACCACTGGTTGGAGGCAATGTGCAAATAATGTTGCAATGTTGTAAATTGGCTAGAGGGTGCTGTAAAACACTATGGGGTGGTATATAAAGCTAAATGTTATTGCTATTTTGGTTTCTGTGTTTTTAAACAGATTGTTAAGGCTCTTTGGAGAAACGTAATAAACTAACATGATGTGTTATTGTCTTGGCTATGCCTAACCCTGTGAAAAAGGGGAAAAGTTAGCTTATGACTTAGTAGTTCAAAACCTATTGTGATATTGTAATCACATACTTTCATTGATATCTGTTAAATGGACACAAAGCTTTGGAAACTGACAGATAGCGAATGACACATGAGGGCTGAAGGAGAAGGGGAAAAAAAACCTTTTCACCCCAATCAAACTATAATAAGAAATTTCTGTCCCTGTGTATTCCTTATAAAAATGTTTTCATGGACTTTGCAGTTTTGTTTTTAATGATTTAGCAGCCATCCAAACTGGGGACTTTTCAGCTGTAGAAATTTGAGCAGCCACTAGAATCTTTGATAATGACCATTTAAAAGGCAATGTCTAATGAGGAAGATCATACAAACAAGATGTGAACAAAGGCAGGGTATGCCTTTTAATTATACCACTGATGCCTTTTTCATATCTTTTTTCCTACATCTAATAGCTGGGATTCTGCACTCTAAGACCTGCGCAGTACAAAAAGTCTATTTTAATATATTTTTGATGAAGAAGATTTTTTTCTCCTTCTCCTTTTATCAAGTTCTGTATCTGGACTATAATTGTAATTTTGGATCTAAAGCAGCAACTGGAATGGAGGCAAGGGGTTATTCCCAACACATAAAAAGCCAGACTTATTATCACTGAATACAACAATTGCTATTCCTTCTACCTGGAATCACACAATGTCTTAGGGCTTTCTTTCAAATCCAGGGCAACAGAGACTTTTGGAGGACAGTGTCTCCAAAAACAAAGTGAAAACATGTGGGCATTTGTAGGAAGGGATCTTGTAGGTCATCTAGTCCAACCCGCTGCCCAAGCAGGAGCCCCCATACCATTTCTGACAAATGGCAGTCCAATCTCTTCTTGAAAATCTCAAGTGATGACGCTCCCACAACTTCCAAGGGCAAGCTCTTCCATTGATTGATTGTTTTCACTGTCAGAAAGTTTCTCCTTATTTCCAGGTTGAATCTCTCCTTGTTCAGTTTCCATCCATTATTCCTTGTCTGGCCTATAGGTGCTTTGGAAAATACCTTGACCCCCTCCTCTCTGTGGCAGCCCTTCAAATATTGGAAGACTGCTATCATGTCTTCCCCAGTCCTTCTCTTCCCTAGCCACTTTAAAAAAGGTTAAAGCCATCTGCTCAATCTGCGCTTGCCCTCTTATCAATGTCCATAAAACATCCCCCCTCTCTCTCTCTATCTATCTATCTATCTATCTATATCTGTCTGTCTGTCTGTCTGTCTGTCTGTCTGTCTGTCTGTCTGTCTATCTAATCCAATTTATTTATACACCACCCACCTCACTACTAAAGCTATTCTGGGTGGTTTGCAGACAAAAATTATAAAATCTACAGAAAAATAATAGATGTCCTAAGTCTTTCTCTCAGTTGTAAATTATAAACTGTTGCCAGGGAACAGATTCACAACATGGAAGTATTCAATGGATGAAAGGCAGCAGAGGGACAGCCTCAGGGAGTAGGGGGTCCCTTTCTTCCACTTTAAGGAGACAAGGTGCCTTGAGCCATCAGCATATTCTGCAGGTTGTTCTCATTGGACATATTATAGACCTTTATACAACACAGTCACCCAAAACCTGATTGCAGCATTCAGCAACAACGAAGAAACTTCTACAACAGGGGTCTCCAACCTTGGCATGCTGGCTGGGGAATTCTGGGAGTTGAAGTCCACAAGTTGCCAAGACCCCTGTTCTTACAGTGTGTAGAAACACAGGGTGAAAAAAGTAGAATGCAAGGAGTTTAAAGTTTAAGTTTAAAGAAAGATCTGATGCACACAGTCAGGGCAGTAAAGAGGAAAGAAAAGTCCCATTGAGGCATGGCATGAATTGGAAAGAAACGTACATAAGTTACATACATTGTGGCGTGGAACTGGACTCACAAAAAGGCCTGCAAAGTATACTATTTTGTCTCAAGCTTCCCCCCCCCCCGACATTCTCTTTCCATTTCTGACCCAGAAAGCCTTTTTCAATAGTATTATTTTGAAGAAGACATATTGGAACATAATCAACACGAATCAAATATGAAGGCTACATGACTTTGGTTAATTGAGAGTAGAGTGAATACAAATGGGAAGTGCCATGCAATTGCTTTAAAAAAACAACAACCCTCAATTAAATTATAGCTATTCATTGCCCCTTTTGGTACAACATGACCTTCTGCTTTGTTTCATTCTTTCCAAGCTCGGAGATGGGCTTATGATTACATAAAGCAAAGCTTCTGTCAATAGCTCTTTCAACTGAGACTATTCAGTTCTTTCATTGTGGTTGATTTGTCTCCCTCAACAACACTCAGCTATGGCTTAGTTGCTGAGTTTGAACTTTTTTTACATCTAGAGTTGGTACAGCTAAACCTAGCCAAAAATGGTGTTTTCTTGTAAAAAGGTGCCCAGTAAATCAGAAGCCCTATCTTTACCTGGTGAAAGGCAGGAGAAGCCAGGAGAACTTCAACTCTCAGAATTCCCAAGCCAGCAAAGTCTTAAAATTGCCAAGTTTGGAGATCCCTGTGCTAAACTATAAAGAAGCAACCACATTATGGAATAAAGGAGCAAATACATTCTCTTAGAAAGAACCAAATAAAATTAATTCACCCAAATTCATTCTTCCCATCTCAACATGTCCTGTTTTTACTTTTAGGAGAATAGAATAATGTTTTTACACAGAGTGGGAGACAGGCATACCTTAATGTAGAGCACTTCCTATTGTATACCTACAACCTTGATTTATTTTCTGAACCCAGTTGATGGAGAGAAAAGACAAGCCATATTTGAATGCAGTGCTGAAACTAGGAATCCTTGTTGCAATGAGCTTTATATCTTTACGGCAATGTGATAGCTGATGAAACCTGTTATATTTATGACTTTGCCGCAATTTTTATTTCTCTTTTACTGGGGTTTTCCTCTATTTTATAGATGGGTTCTGATTTGCTTTTTTTTTCAAATGCTTAGAAATTGTCCTTTAATCCCAAACAGGCCCTCATGGAGTACCAATCAAACAGAAACAAAGAAAGGACTAGAAAAAGAAAAGATGAGACAGGATCTTAAAGGGATAACAGAAAGCAAGTAAGAAAGCACCTGAAGTATGTCTTGGGATCAGAATGGGTCTCGTTCTTATCTAAAAAAAGAGGTCAAAGGGATCACTGTACCTCCAATGGAAACAAAGCATGAAACAAGAATTTCTGCAATCAGTCAATCATGGCCCGAAACAGGCCATTGTTCTTACAGCATAACAGGATGGGTGTATCAGATATGAGAGTCAACATTTTCTCCAGCTCTGTCTGTTATGAACTAATAAAGGCATTTAATAAAGTTTTAACAACCTTAAGTAAAAAGCAGGGTTCTAATCCTGCACTTCTGATTGGCCGATAATAGCGACATTGGATTGGTCCTTTCCGGGACATCTGATTGGCTGTTAACGGGCCAACTCTCATTGGTTCAAGGGTTTAACACTTCCATGTTTTTATTGGCTAATAGGACAGCAGCCAACCCTATAAAAGGGCTGCTGCTGCCCTAGGGTTTTGCTCTGTTCAGTATGATTAATAAAGAGTTGAAGTTCACTGTCACTGCCTCATCTCCGCTCCTTGTACCCATGCGCAGAACTTAACACTGTCTGTGATGGTCAGAATTCAATTTGCACAATTCATGACAAGTTGAGAGGAGTTTCACACCAGGAACATCTGGACGGAGGTGTCTACACCTTGATAGATCTGGTTAGATATGGAAGAGGGAGGAATTAACTGGAATGGTGCAGCCAAATTTTTAGTCAGTCTAGGAGCATGGTGAGATGCTAGAAATGTTCTCTTTCACCTTCCCCAGCTTGGCTTTAGATTTAGTTCTAAAAAGGTGCTTCAGAGTGCATAAGAATAGAAACACTTGCCACTCTTAAAAGGAATGCATCATTTTTCCAGGATCATAGAGATGTCCTTAATTTCTAGTCCTAGAAAGCATCTTTGCTTGCTTCTTTGTTGAACTTTGGAATTAGTTCCATATTACAACATGAGACCTTCAATACCTTTGAATATTTTGGATGCTGTTGATAACCAGAAAGGCCTCTTCATTATAATAATAGCTCTTTTTATTTCTATAGTTACACAGACATTTGGGCCAGTTTGAAGACTGAGAATTAAGCAGTACCAACAGCACCTGCAAAATTCTTTCAGCAAAATCATTTTATTTCATGATTACTGAGTCAAAAAGTCAGCCTGAACTTTGGCTGTGGAGATAAAAGAACCGACAAAGCATCCTTGCGGGAAGCCGAGCCTAGCTTGCATTCATAAATGTGAAACCCGGCACTTCAACCCACTTCCTCACACTAGGAATTACCTTTTTGCTCAAAGGTTTTTATATCTTTACTTATCATCTAATGAGCAATGTAAGGAAACTTCATTTCAAGAGGGAGAAAGAGCAAGCTAGCAGAGGAATTTATATATATCCTAAGAAACCCTAAAGACAAAATCGAGTTTGAAAACCAAGGAGTATACAAAATCTCTTGCACCGCCTGTCCCACCACATACATCGGACAAAAGAAGAATAAGTGCACACATTGAAGAACACAAGAACTCAATCAAAAAAGAAGAACCGACCTCTTCCCTGGTCCAACACCTCAAAGCCACAGGACATGAGATTGATTTTAAAAATACCAGAACTATCGCCAAAACCAAACACGTCAACAACAGAATAATCAGAGAATCCATAGAGATAGAAAAACGCACACACAGCATGAATAAACGAGATGATACCTCCCACCTATCAGCCATTTGGAAACCTGCCCTCATGAACAAACGAGTACCTAACATGAAGAATGACACCAGACCCACACCCCTGAGAGCCACACAAGATGCTACCGCCACACTTCCACATAGAAAGCAGACTCACACCCACACAGAAAATGAGACACGACCATGGACCAGAAGCTGTACCGTAGCTGCATCACTATCCGCCTCAAACCCCTCCAAACCATACATGAAGTGAACAGACACTCACCATGAAGATGTGGCATGACCATGAATGTGAAGCCAACAGCAGGATCACAGCTCACCAGCTCAAATCCCTCAGCAACTAAGACTAACCTGAGCACAACCAAGCCCCCACCTGAACAGAACACACTCCCAGCCAATCAGAACACAGCCAACCCCCCTACCAATCAGAACACAGCCAAACCCCCAACCAATGAGAACACCCCCCACCCAATCAGAACACAGCCAAGCCCCCACCCAATCAAATCACAACCCCACTAGCAGTTAAAAGGAAGAAGCAGCTGCAAGCTGCAATTTTATGCGGGAGAAAACCCAAATAACCAAAGACCCACATACAAATACCCATGAAAGACCTGCATATATATGCAGGTCTTGGCGTATTCGGGTCTTTTCCCCTGTAAGATTGAGAGTATCTTGGCAATGTTTCGACGAGGTCCCACTCGCCATCTTCAGGCTGGTGCTTTTGGGTTCATGCTTGGGCAAGCAAACCGTGATTGGAGCTGCCGTCTCCCTTTATATACTGGTGGGGAGGTTGGCTGTGTTGTCATTTCTTGATTGGTTGATGGAGTTGATGTTTGCAGATTGGCTGGCTTTTTTTGAAGAATATGTGGAGCTGGGGTATTGGTTGTGTGTCTATCAGCCTCCTGTGTTGTAATGACCTGGGTAATGGGCTGTGTGATGACCTTCTGAGTTCTATTGTTTTGACATCCTGGGTCTTGTCTACAAAATCTACGAAAACTATACGAATCTATGCAAACAAATATATATATATGTATATTTTCTTAAATTTTTGTGGGTATTTATATGTATGGTATTCAGCTTTGTTTGGGTATTTTCCCCATCATTATAGTTGTGCTTTTAAAGTTGTAGCAATGTTTTGGCAGAATCTCATCTGCCATCATCAGGCTTCTGTATTGTGTTCTATAAAAGTCTGACTCACAGATGAACACAATATGCCTCCTGCCTACCAGCCATTTGGAAACCCTCCCTCATGAACAGACGCGTACCTAACATGAAGAATGACACCAGATCCACACCCCTGAGAGCCACACAAGATGCCACCACCACACTTCCACGTAGAAAGCAGACTCACACCCACACAGAAGATGAAACACGACCACGGACCAGAAGCCGCACTGCAGCTGCATCACTACCCACCTCAAACCCCTCTGAGCCATACATGAAGCGAACTGACCCCCACCATGAAGATGCAGCACAACCACGAACTCGAAGCCAAACAGCAAGATCACAGCTCATCAGCAAAAACCCTCCAGCAACTAAGACTAACCTGAGCACAATCAAGCCCCCACCTGAACAGAACACGCCTCCAGCCAATCAGAACACAGCCAACCCCCCAACCAATGAGAACACACCCCCACCCAATCAGAACACAGCCAAGCCCCCACCCAATCAAGTCACACCCCCACTAGCAGTTAAAAGGAAGAAGCAGCTGCAAGCTCACATCACTCTGAGAAGCACAGAGCTGAAGACCAAGCCTGAAGATGATGAATGAGACTTCATCGAAACGTTGCCTAGATACTTCCAATCTTACGTGGGAGAAAACCCAAATAACCAAAGATCCACATACAAATACCCGCGAGAACCTCAGAAAATATATATATATATATATATATATAAAACGTTCCCTCCTGAAGGCAGCCTCCCTCCTGAAGGCAACTGTAATTCAATTTTTTTGCTTATCTTATATACCTGGCATTGAAAAGCAGGAAAGCTGAACACTGACCGACAAAAAAAGAAAAGAAAAAAATCAAGAGACATGCCCGTCCCTTTAATTGCAGTGGATGAGCTGGGTGAGGAGAGCTGAATGACATATTGAAGAATGTGACGATAGTCCCAGTTTGAGCTGTGCAATCCACTGGACTGTGGAAGAAAAGATGAAGGAAAATGCCACCTGTATCCATAATAGTAATTATCCCCCAGAAAGGTCAGCTCCCGTTCTCTCTGAAGTGTACAGCATATGTTAAATGGAAAGAGTATATCAGAGATAGCTGTGTAATTATCACAATAGTGCCTTACATTTGGTACTTGTCAATTCCAAGCACTTTGCAAGTTATATGCATGGGAGAACTACCTCTTGTCGCCTAAAAATACAGATAGCTCCAGGGCTTGAGTTATATTATAGAAGTGCTTTTTCATGTGCATGAGCCTCTCCTAAACTTAAAGACTGACTGACATTTTCAAGAGTGAAAGTGGAGGAGCCTTACCATCTGCAAAGGTAAAGGAGAATTCCTCCCGAAGGAAAGTTTCCCCATTCTTAAAAGCTCCAGCAATGGACAACAACAAAATGTAGGCTTCTGCCTAATTTCCTCACCCCACCCCATATTTGAAAGTTACAGAGTTACAGAAGGTATCTTCTCAATATGTTTTCTTCTCATTGCCAAACAATTGCTGGGACAACTTACGTTCATTCTTAGCTGTTTCTGGTATGAAATAGCATCCTTTTTTCCCCCCCCTAACGAAAGTCTTGCCATTTTACTATGCTTCACTGATGATTTTGGTGATGATGTGGCCAGGAGTGGAACCTGCTCCGCTCCAATTATTTCTGGCCATTATAGACCTGTCACCCCCCCCCCCCCCCACACACACACACCTCCAGTTACTATCTACTTCAGCGAAGATCTCACCTGGAAAATCAACACAATAACCCAGGTAGCCAAAAAGGCCCAATAGAGACTCCATTTCCTCAGGGTCTTGCAAAAGAATGAAGTGAAACAACGACTGATGACCTCCTTTTACTGGTCCACAATAGAAAGCACCCTCTAATATTGCATGACGGTGTGGTATGCTGGCTTGACAGCCGTGGATAGAAGGACACTACAGAGGGTAGTGAGCACAGCACAAAACACTGTGGGCTGTTCCCTGACACCACTAGATGACATCACTAGGGCTGCCTTAGAAGAACGACAAAAATCATCAGGGATGACTCACAACCTGGTTAGCATTTCTTCACTTTCCTACCATCGGGTAGGAAATATAGAAGCACAGCCAGCCATATCAACAGACTGAAGAATAGTTTCTACCCATGGGCTATCAGACTCCTGAATGTAAAATAGCTTCATGTCAACATAGTATGATAGACTTGTGAGGCCAGCACATTGTGCAATAAGTTCACATGATGTAATAAAATTGTGTGTTTGATAGTAGGATTCACTGGGTTAGGGACTTTCTGTCTTCACTGTGAGTTGTGTTGCGGGGCGGTGCATGAAGGGAGGCTCAGCCAATCTCATTGTACATATGTTGTACTCTGACAATAAAAGTTGTTTATGATTATGACTTGTCATCCGCCTCCAGTTCCCATGCACTGCTGCCCTTCATGGCCCCATGATAACAACCCTGTTGTTATGACCCAGCCTTCGCAGAAGCAAGAAACAGACCCCCTGCAAAGGAACCTCCCTTCTTTATTTACACTGTGGGAATTAATTACATTCACCAACAGAAAGTACAGGCAAAAGTCCTGCAAGGTGTCAACTGAAGCAATAGCCCTTGATAAATGCAATGCTGTGAGCTCCCAGCCAGAAGGCTGCAAATTAAATTAGAGAAATAGACAAACCTCAATTCTGGCAAGGCGATCTTTGTCCCATGAAACATACAAGGAGCAAACTTTCTAGAGATGCGAACGGTTGTCTGCTACAACCACTCCTCCCTTTTCCTCCTATTTATTCTCCAGCCAGAGAGGGGCCATTCAGCATGCACATTTGTTTTGCTTCCCGAGCCGGCTCATTGTTCTCCATTGTTCATTTCTCCTATCAGCTCTGTGCATAGGCGCATCTGGAACAGACCTCAGCTGTTCCTCCTCCTCACTCATCTCTGACTCCAAAGGCAGCCACCTCTCCGGTGGCTGGGAAATGCCAGACGGCCCTGGCTCTATCTCTGTGTCTGACACTGAGCATCCATCAGAGCCTTCCCTAGGCTCCCGAACTGGCCCAAGTTCTCATCCAACCTCCTCATCGTCTGAGTATGCTGCCAGCTCCACTGGCAGCAGTCTTGGTGAGGTCTTGAGCTAAAAGAGAATGTGTGTCCCAAAGTCACCCAGTGAGTTTTTATGCCAAAAGTAGGATTATATCACAGTTTCCTGGTGATTGGTCCAAAATCACCTAGCCAGCTTTCATGCCTAACTAAGGCAGAACTCACACGTTTCTAGTCCAGTGCTTCACCATTACACCAAACTGGCTCTCATTCTTTTTTTTTTTTTTATGAAAAAAGTTTAATTGATTTTAACAATGAACAAAAACACATAAAGCATAAGACATAAAACATAAAACATAAAAACATCATCCTCCTTCATAAATTTACAGACAGTGTATCAGTTGGTTTGCCACTCCTTTTTGTGCATCCATTTCATAGTCTCCATTGTAATTGTATTATATAATAGCTCATATTATCAAACAACAATTATATAACCTGATATCATTATTAATCATTTGACTACAATTATATTAATTCATGCTTTAACAAGATAACTATAGTTTACTTAATTTATTTTATAACCAATCATAAAGTCATAGATACTATCAAAGAAAAAAAAAGGTTTAAATTGATTATTTCCTTAGTTTCTAAATATTCTATTATTATATTTTATTATCTAGCCATTGATAAAAAAGGTCCCAAACTTCATAGAATTGTTTATCTTCTTGTTCTCTAATTTTAAATGTCAATCTACTCATTTCAGCACATTCCAATATTTTCTTAATAATTTCTTCCTCTGATGGTATTTTCTCACTCTTCCAATTTTTAGCAAATACAATCCTAGCCGCTGTTAATACATTTACAATCAAATACTTCAAATTTTTATTATATGTATCAGGTAAGATTCCCAATAAAAAAATCTCTGGCTTCAAATTTATATGTTTCTTTTTCATTTTTTCCAACCATATGCGAATTCTAGTCCAATATTTTCTAGCGTCCTCACAAGTCCACCACATATGATAATATGAACCAGATATCTGATGACATTTCCAGCACTTTTCAGATTTATTCTTGAACATTCTTGCTATTCTTGTCAGGGGAAAGTGCCACCTGTAAAACATCTTATACAAATTTTCTTTATATGCTGTTGACATTGTCATTTTATAATTTTGAGACCATAATTTTTGCCATTTCTCTAAATCAATCCCATATCCAAAATTCTTTCCCCAAGCAATCATTGTTTCTTTAACTTGTTCTTCCTCTAATTTAATTTCCAGCAAATAACTATATAATTTTTTAATCACTTTTTCATCAGTACCTGTCAAAATCCTATCTAAGTCAGTCAATTTATCATAAAATCCCTCTGTTTTAGAATCTTTAAGATATCTTGATTGTATTTGTGCATATGAAAACCAATTTATCTTTATACCTTGTTCTTCTAGATTTTGCATTGTTTTAAGTTCACCCTTTTCATCCAATATTTCCTCATATCTAACTGTTTGTTCCTTCTTATATGTTATAGGATAAGAAAAAGCTTCAATAGTTGATAACCAAACTGGGATTTTCAAATAGCATTGTCTCTTAATTTTCTCCCAGTTCAACCATAAAGACTCCCGTATATAATGTCTTCTAAAATAGCCCTGCAATTTAGTTCCCTTATACCACAGAAAAGCATGCCAGCCCAATAATAAATCATGTCCTTCTAATGTCAACAATCTAGACTTTCTTCATGTTATCCATTCTTTGATCCATATTAAATTTGCAGCTTGGTAATATAACTCCCAATTAGGAAGGCCAAATCCTCCTCTAGTTCTAGCGTCTTGTAAAAGTTTTAATTTTATTCTCGCTTTCTTACCTTGCCATATATACTTCAACACAATTTTATTTAATTCTTCAAAATAATCTTTGCCAAGCCTAACTGGTATTGTTTGGAACAAATATAAAATTCTAGGTAAAATATTCATCTTGATTGTTGAAATTCTACCTATCAATGACAATTGTAGATTTTCCCATTTCTTCAAATCAGATGTTATCTGCTGCTTAAGCTTAATATAGTTATTCTTTTCCAATGTAGTACATCTTGATGTCAAATGTATCCCCAAATATTTAATCTTGTTCATAACTTGGATTTTCAATTAGTCTGCCAGTTCTTCTCTTTGCCTTAATAACATGTTCTTTGTCAGAATCTTTGTTTTATCTTTTATTTATTTATCTCACCATATGTCTCTATCTTTTCCAATAGTTTTAAAGCTATCTCTAGAGGAAGAAGAAGAAAGAAGAAAAACTTTTCATAAATTAGAGAAATTAAAATTTGATATAATCAAACTGGCTCTCATTCTTATTGATGATAGATTACTATTTCTGTTGCAACACATTCCTTATGCTGTAGTCTTCTGAAGGAATGGGAAACATCTTCCCAACCAGCATTAAGATTGTGTTTACTCTTATATTTCCACCATGAAATTGAGTGTCAAGATTCCTAGTAAAAAGCAGAACTCCAAGCCAGGTAGATTTCTTGAAGAACATGTTTATTGCATATATCATATAGACACTGTTAAGTTTTGAGCATGGGCAAGAAAGAATGGAGACAAGCCTCTGAACAGTGAACTTCAGCTCTTTATTTACATCATGACTTCTCACTCTCACAGCAGTTGAACCCGCCTTATATAGGCAAACCCTGTAACATTATTGGTTAACAATAATGAGCTAGGAACGCTAGCTCTTAGAACCAATAGGAACTCTCTGTTAAGGGCCAATCGGATTCCCCAGAACGGGCCAATCCGGTCCGGCCGCTTAACAGCCAATCAGATGTGCAGGGCCAGAACCCTGCACTTACTCCAAGCTCACACTTTATTAATCTTTATGCGTACACAACAGACACAGCTAGTGAAAACCAACTCTAAAAGTTCCCATGGTTTTAGTCTATTTAAAAGTGCAAATATTTCCCTCCCCAGTTTTCACTGGTTATGATGTCCAATAAAAGTAACTGGTAGGCTGCTTGGTCACTCCTCTCCTCCTTCAACTGCCACCTGTTGGGATGACCTTGGTTCTCAGAAAAAAACTTTTTGTTTTGACTGTTAGCCAATCTATTTACTTCCTCCTCCCTTCCTCCTTTCAGAGTTTTTGGCAACTATGAAGCAGCAAAAGATGGCTTCTGCCAGATTCACTGCAGAGTTGACACTGGGAACATAATTTAACATTTAGGTATCTCAATATATTCCCCAAACAATATTTTTTGGGTCTGAAGTCCCCCCAGTATGTAATGGGGTTTTTAAAGCACTTCCCGCTATTTTCTCATTTCTGCTTGACATTATTTTTGCTCGAAACTCATTATCTTCCTTTTTACTTGCCTTTATTGCTGTTTACTAATATTGTTTTCAGCAACCTGTACAATTTTTGGCAACAATGCCATGGAGTGGCTGTTCATTGAAATTGCAGCAGGGAGTCATCTATATCACGGACACTTCATGAAGGAAATTGGGAAGGATCCACAGCTTTTAGGGCTGAATGAGCCCTAAGGCAAGTGAGAGATAGAAGTCTGAGAACAAAAATGGCTGAGAAACAGCTACAACGGCACCACCAAAAAGATATTAAATTGGCACTGGGGGAATAACACATTCTTCTGATAATGTGTCTATTAGCACCAACTATGCTAGTTTCAAAGCAATATCTGAATCGGGAAATGTCACCTGCATCGCTATGGGAAGAAAGGTCATTTACCCCAAAATTGAAAGCTATTTGATATTTATCAAAATAAAACAATAGAAAAAAAGTTGCTCTGACAAACACTAATACAGCAGATGCAACTGAAAGACAGCTCCTCCCCTTCTCCCGAAGTGTTGATTTTAGGGATAGAGATGAATTTCTCTGCTAAGTCTGCTCTCAGACAGTATTCCATCACTTCGGGGGCATTTTGGAAAAGAAATGGCTTTTATGCATAGTTCAGACTGCTATGGAAACTTTACACCTAAATTGCACTAAATGAGAGTGAACTAAGTGACCTTAATAAAATTATAGAACACCTCTAAATCACTTGCAGACTAATCACTCGGCAGACTTGGAGGAGAAAGGTTTCACCAGCAGCATTCATCAAGCTGATGGACCTGAGCAGATATTTTAGCTCTGCTGTAAACAACCTCAAATTGCATTCTATCACAGTTACTCTCAAGGTCATGGTGAAACAGGGACTTTGGGCTTCTCCTGACCTTTGACCCTCCCTCCTTCCCTTCTATCTCGGTTTCCAGGATTTCTCTCTTTTGTGAAATGCTAAGCAGCTTAAGCCAGAAAAAGCTTCACTTTTTTTCCTCCTTTTTAAAAATATTGAAGTCTGAGTCCAACAGGAGCACTGGAGACGAAAGAAGGCTTATTAGAGATGAATATTTAAATTCCAACTGTTACCTAAGAAAAGATTATGTGCAGAGAAACAGCCTCCAGCCTGAGCCAAAGTTATCAGAATGAGCCACGCACGAGACACACAAGCATTCCTAGAAAATGGAAAAAACTTGGATGACTCTTCATCTTTCAGTCTGGGAAGATTACAGGGGAGAAATATCACCACAGGTGGCATTTTCTGGTAAATTGATATTTTGCTATAGGTCTCATCCACACCTAAAGAGGTATGAATTTTCAGCCTGCTACATCAGATCAGAAAACAATGTGATTTAACCATTGCCTGAGATTTCCAATTGAAACCTTGAAGTATCCATTCTAATAGATCCTTTCAAATTGAGTCAGAGATTCTTTTATCTGGTTTGGAAACCTGACCGGTCTTTGGCCTTGTTGGCTGGTTGACTTTGGGCCAGTCATTCTCTCTTAGCCCAATTCATGTAGGAGAAGGAATGGCAGAAGCTGGGGGTGGAGTTAAAAGAGGGATCAGTCTAGAATCCCTACGTAGCCACAAATGAACAAATGAATTCCATGGACCCTTATTTAGTTCCTAGCACAGAGGTGACAAACTTGTGGGCCACAGGCTAGATGTGTCACACACTGGCCACATGCACCCCTGGTTTAGCGAAGGGGGGGAAAGTTGTGATATGTCACATGATGACAACATGATGTCATGAGTGAGACAACTGTGTCCTAGCAGGTTCTAACCATTAAATGAGAAGATTCCTGTGCATAGACACTGTTATGAACTAATAAAACGCTAAAATAAAGTTTATCAAAACCGTTAGAAAATAGCAGGGTTCTAGTCCTGCATTTCTGATTGGCTGATAATAGCGATATTGGATTGGTCCGTTCAGGAGAATCTGATTGGCTGTTAACAAGCCACTCTCATTGGTTAAGGGGGTTAACACTCCACGTTTCTTATTGGTTACTAGAGAGCAGCTTGCCTATAAAAGGGCTGCTGCTGCCCTAGGGTTTTTGCTCTGTTCAGAATGATTAATAAAGAGTTGAAGTTCCCTGTTCACCGTCTTGTCTCCGTTCCTTGCACCCATGCGCAGAACTTAACAGACACGAGTAGCAATCAATCAGTTTAATTGGATCTGATCTTTGGGGCCTAACAACTCACATCTGAAGGCTGTTGTGAGGAAGAAGAGGAGGAGGAAGGAATATTAAATATGTTCGCCACCTTGAGTTTTTATAAAAATAATAAAGGTGTAATATAAAAATAAATAAATAAATAAATGTGCGAAAGAATGTTTACAATTATTATCCTCCACTCATGAAAATTCCACCTGAAAGCTACCTTTAAAGAAGATAATCAGCTCCTTCCTGTCTCCACCTCCTATACTATTTTTTGTTCTGTCTTTTTTCTCAGAAACTCATACACTGAAAATTACTGAAAATGTGAGTTGGGAATGCGGGATAGATTAGTTAGCGTAGATTTTGCTCTAGTAAAAGAACCACATAATGTCCTCTGTCATTAGTATTCTCAACAGCATCAATTTTGTTCAAATTTATTACACACATTAATCAAAGAACCGAGTAATCTATACACATCATTCAGCTACTAACTTTGGTTCTTCTTCTTCTTCTTTGAGTTGAGAGCATTCTGTAAAAACTTGAGCCAAACCATGAACTGCCTTTCAACTTTGATTTTTTTACTGTATCTTTAGTAGAGAAAGTCACTTCTTTCCTTAATTATCAAATCCAAATCTGCCTGACAGAACTGAAAGGACACTTATTTAATTGCAAAGGGCTTACTCCAGATGTCTTTGAATTTCCCTGCATGATCTCTGAAGGCACAGCTTTAAAAATACTAAGCAATATGTTTGAAATGAATTCATAACGGTAAGAAGGGAAATCTGTATGCACCATCCTCGGTCTCAGTCTTCAAATGTTCTATTCTCATAAGCACAAAAATGTGTCAAGGGAATCTCCTGTCCTACCTGATTTTTTTAAACAAGGCCTAAACTCCTTCAAAATGAAAGACAACATAAGCAGGGGGTTTCTGGAAAGCATCCTGAAAGACACAGAAAATAGGTGGGCATTTTAAACACTCCTTTGGTTAACAGCCTGTTCTGACCCAAACCTGGTTCCAAGGAAGCAAACACGAGACAAAGATAACACGAGACAAATCTTTTAATGTTTTTTTATGAAACCTGGTTCCTTCAAACCAATTAGCTCTGATAAGAAAGAACACCAGATAAAGTTACTAAGCAATAATTCCAACACAAAGAGTCTCCAAACACCAACTCAGATATTCCTAATGTCCACCAGGCTCGAGTGTAAAACGTCTTTGCCTTCTGCAAAGAACTCTGGTTTCTCAGCTGGCTTTTATCTCCTCAGGGGGAACTATTACCTTGCAGCCTTACTCCCGAGTCACCTGTGCTGCTGCAGCTGCTCTTTCCTTTGAGCAGCCCTGCATGCACACGCGCTGGGCACAGGCTCCTCAGGGAACTCTTCATCACTGCTGCCAGCCTCCACCATCTCCAAAGGCAGCATTCCACTCCCTGATGATCCTGGCCCCTTCCCTGCATCACACGCAGGGCCATCATCTGAGTCCTCACTCTTTGAGACCTCATCCATCCACACCTGCTACTGGCAAATCACAACACAACCACACTCTCAAGATAGCTATCCAAAATATGTGGGGTTCTTTTTTTCCCCCTTTGAAAGAAAATAAAAAAGATCTTCCATAATTCCAAAGGTGCTCACAAGTCTGGTGTGTGTGTGTCTCTGTATGGGGTTGCTTTAGGTATTACATTTAATGGTCTAAATTTAGGTGTACCAGGGGTCTCCAATCCTCAAGCCATGGTCCGCTGGAACCAGGCTGTGGAAGTCCAGTTGCCTCTTGAAAAAAGCACCTTTGGGCGAACCATGACCCGGATGACTGAGAATCTCCACAGACAAGAGCTTAACTTCTATTGGCTGCACCTAGGAAAATGAATCATCAAAGATAATGAAAGATAGCCCAATAGCAAATAAAGAGCTACAGCTATTTCTTGTCTGCTGTGGATGAAAGGGATATCATATCAAAAGTGATTCATGCATTATCACGGAGTGTAAAATGAAATATTTGAAGCCAATTTGTGGAAACATGAGGACAATCATCTGGGGCGTGTCCAGTTTAACACAGGAAACTGCAAGGACTACTCTGAGGAACAAACATCTAAGCAGGAGAAATTGGTGAAGAAGCCAGTTCAATGCTATCACTAACTTTAACTTGAAATGCTGCCAAAACATACCTCAAATTAAGGAGAAATTGTAGGAGAAGGAGTGGCAGAACCTGGGGGGGTGGAGCTTAAAGAGGGATCAGGCTAGAATCCCTATGTTGTCACAAACAAAGCAAGTCTAACACCTCCTTGAATTCCTTATCTAACTCCAAGCAGTTGAGAAGATTTCTGTACATAGGCTGATTAGCACAAATCAGCTTAATTGGATTTTGTTGGACCTGAAGTTTTGTGCCTGACAAAAATGTTGCTGTTATTATGCTGATTATTTTGTAATATTAAATTGTTGTTAGCCATCCAGAATCTTGACAATGAAATGGGTGACTATATAAATTGAAAAAAACAATAACAACAAAACATCTTAAGCAGATTTGGTTGTTGTAGTACTTGTTACTATGATGATTATTACACCATGATTATCACCCTCATAAATCTTTCTAAATGTTAAGCAAATAATTTCACTGTAGAAACTGGAAATATTTAAAATGCATCCATTTAATGAATTCCTTTTGGGGTTGAAGGGCAAGTGAATTATCTTCATGTGGAAAGCACATATATCTTAGCAGAATTATGAGTTATAGCCCTGGAGATGGATATATGACTAGATCATCTCATTACTGAAAACTAGAGTTGTGCATAATAGATGGTATCAAATTTTGAAGATGATGTGAAGGTTCAATCAGAGGTTTAACAGTTTTCTAGGGAAATGAATGCCCCCCCCCCCAATTCGTTCCTCATTGTTGGGAAGTATCTTTGATTTGAGATGCTTTGAGGCTGACTTCAGCTGGGATGTAAACTTATGAACTAAGCCACATATGAATTGTTTTGCTGGTATGATTCACCCAAGGGGAGTGTTCAAATGGTCAAAGATTCAAGCATCCTGGGACAACAGTTTTTGTATGAAACCTCCAGATGCACATGAAGGGATAAAAGATAGAGTTTCTTTAGTATGTATGTTTTCTTCTCACCAAATTACATTCATTTAAAATAAATTTTGTCACATATTTTCAGGTATAAAAACATGTATCTACACTATATGGAAATGGTACAAAACAATGCATTCTATTAAAAAGAAAACTTATAAAATTGCTTGTGCTAGATTCATAGAATCATCTCTTTAATATAAAACACCTGCATTAAAATGTGTTTAAGTCAGTGTCCATATTTAAGATTTTTACAGATTACAATCAAACAGGCAAACTGGCCAAAACAAAATTCTGATCAGAAAAAAAAACTGAAACTCTAAGGCTTCCAGGAAGATTAAAAACTCCACTTCTCAGTCCATCCTGACAACCGTGTTCCTTTTTGTCGTTCCAATTTGGAAGGCGTGAGCAATAGAACTGGTTTATTTAAACCAGTAAAAAAAAACCCCAATCTTATCTAGAGATAATCAGGAATTGAGACCTATTGCAGACAAGGCATGTGCGATCCATTTCTGAACCATATCCATACATTTATTGATTTATTTATTAGATTTGTATCCCACCTTTATTACTTCATATGTAACAGAAGACAGCAAGGATGCCTAATATTCCTTTCTCCTCCTATTTTTCCCCCAACAACCACTCTCTGAAGTGGGTTTGACTGGTTCAAAGTCATCAAGCTGGTTTTTATGCCTAAAGGCAAGATTAGAACTCACAGTCTCCTGGTTACTAGAGAAGCATCTTCACCACTACACCAAATTGGTTTGCATAACAGAATCCATATTTTCCTTGTTCAAGTTCTTTTATCCTATGTCATTCTCTAATCTAACAGATCTCAGATAGCAAGGTTGTTTTTAATGCTGCAGAAAGACACTTCGATGTCTTTCTGCCCCAAGTTGGGCAAAATGCTTTGTTAGCTTAACTTATTATAAAGTTATCTTTCTAAAAAATATATGTAAGAATATACATAAAAATACTTTACTCTTCCCAGTTAAAATATATAGTAATCTGTGTTTTGACTATTAACAACAATTTGCAACTTTAAAGCAACGTTGCCTATACACTGGGGCAGCAACATTTGCAATCAACCACATGAACAATATGTAATATCATTATAGTAATGGATTTGCAGGACTATTATTTCAGAAACTTAATTTGATTGTAGATTTCCCCCTCTTATTCCTGTTGCGAGTGTTTGCATGTGAGTGTGCATGTGAGAGAGAAATAGACAGAAAAGCCCAGTCAGGGGTCTTCAGAATTCAGAAGCTAGGTGAAAATCTACATCAAATTGATCAGTGTATAATAAAAAAGATAAGACTAAAATATCCCAGCAGATTGCACAGGAGAGATTTGAACACTCTGGATTCTGAAATATATCAAGGCTGGTTGCCATTTTGAATCAACTCTGAGTAATCCTTCACATATCAGTGATCCCCCTAAACATCCATTAGTTATACAGGTGCATTTTAATGAGCTTCTCTAAAATTTGTTGGCAGAGCAAACATTAACTATTTGAAATAACTGGCAGATTTACAAGCTAAACTGGAAGCTTTTTTTACTGTTCAGGGTGTTGCATGTCAGCACGCCAGCCATTGGTATAATTAACAATCATCCTGTGCAGAAGTTGTTTCCCAACTGAGAAACAGAGCTATGGGCCAGTGGGTTGATGTCAAGCAAGAGAAATGATTTTTTAAGTTAGGTGCCTAAACAGATTTGGGAAATGAGGAAATTAATATCTTCGGCAAATCATTACTGTGGTTAATAAATCTATTGGAAAGCAGACTAAATGAACACATTACCTTACATTTAAGCTGCATTACATTCCACATACTTTCCAAGTAACAAAAGTAAGATGTCAGATGCCCTTTTATATTTTCTTGAAGCTCCATAAGACTCTCTCCAATATAGATAGCTATTTCTTAGGCATAAGAAGATGAGGATAATGCCAAGGTTCATGAGAATTGTCTGTTCCTGTTTCTCTGCTTTGTAGGTCTATAGCTTATACTAGAGGAAAACATCTGAACAGGGCTTTTCCAGGTGACTGTTCAGTATGTGCCAATGCCTTGTGCTTCAGTGGCATTTGACTCATGCTTTGTGTAATGATTCCCTTAATTGCTCTCTATATATTATCAATAATGTTTATAAACATCCTTATAGATTTTGCCTAGATTATCTTTGCTTAGGAGAGCAGCATTAAAAGAAAAATGTTGAAGTGTTTACAAATAATGGATGAGTGAGATGGGGAGAAAGGATTGCACGCTGTTTTCCACCATGTTACACTAGGTGTATTGACAATTCATGCTAGTACCGCAGATAGGGTTGATTGATGAACATTCAAAAATACTCCACTAGGTTGAACAGTAAGAAAACATTCACTCATACTCTGTGATCACTTCCTTCTTTCCCTTTTATGTTTGTTAAATTTAACAGACCTTTCCACAAACCTCAGAAAATAGAGCATATTCCTTTTGCTTTAGTGTCAGGCTCAAAACCAAGATTAATACATGGTAATTCTTCAAAGTTGAGTTATTTATTGTTTCATAGTACAGGAAAAAAAAAAAATCTTGCCAGACTGAAGACTCTACTATCTGCAACTACATTATACTTTGGGAACCATTAGGGAGAGGCTGTTTTCACCCTTGTTCTCTCAGATAGAGATTAACAGAGTTGGAAGGGACCTTGTGGGTCATCCAGTCCAACCCCCTACCCAAGCAGGAGACCCTACACCATTTCTGACAGATGTCAGTCCAATCTCTTCTTGAAAGCTTCCAGTCGATGAAGCTCTCACAACTTCTGAAGGCAACTTCTGTTCCATCGGTTGATTGCTCTCATTGTCAGAAAATTTCTCCTCATTACCAGGTTAAATCTCTCCTTGATCAATTTCCATCCATTATTCCTTCTCTGGCCTTCAGGTGCTTTAGAAAATAGCTTCACCCTTTCCTCCTCTCTGTAGCAGCCCCTCAAATATTGGAAGACTGCTATCCTGTCTCCCCTGGTCTTTCTCTTCACTAGACTAGCCTCTCACGCTGATATCTGAGTTGCCTCTTACAGCTCTGGAATGCATTTCTTCCCTCCTGGGGGATCCATCTACTCAATACATTCCATCACAGTTAGCATTGTTAAATTGTGATTTCTGAATTTCCAATGCAGAGGTATTTAACCACAGGCACCTCTGCATGTGGCTTTGGCAACACTCCTGGACTGCCATTACACCAACGTGTTATTGGGCCATCCGGTGCATTGGAGAGCTCAGTTGCTTTACTTCCAATTCATCTGTGGCACAGGAGGAATTTTCAAGTTCCTAGCATTTCCTATGGATGGGGATTCTTATCCTATTCTTTTTTTTTTTCCTGGCTTTTCAGATTTTTGCCCTTTCAGCTGAGCTAAGGTACTTTTTCATTCGCCTCTTTAAAATGAGCATAGTTTTCCCCATCTCCAGAGAGCAGTTGTTCTATAAAGATCTTGCATCATCATGAAGAACTTTCTGCCCACCAGTTTTATTGTTTTATTTTTACTCTTCTACCAGCTGAAAGGCAAAAGCAGAAGCAGTATGTTCCGTCCCATATTTGGTTAGACCACGTTGCCCTGATAGACCGGTCTTTAATTTTTCCCCTGGTACAGCCAACAAAGTGAGGAGAACCCATGGCCTAGAGCAGTGGCCCACAACCTTTTTTGAACCGGGGACCGGTTTCATGATTATTTATTCTTCCACGGACTGGTACCTGAGTAACGCGAGACTCCACTGTCATCAGGACGGCTCTTCATTCAAAGCCACCCCCCTCCTCTTTGACGAAACTAAGGCACAAGCACCCAAACGCTGCTTTCCAACCGAAAACCCGGAAGCAACTAAAAACCCAGAAGCGCCGTCGAAACAAGATGGCGGTGCCCAAGCTTTGCGGCCCAGTAAAAAATGATCCATGGACCGGTACCGGTCCGGGGACTGCTGGTTGGGGACCTCTGGCCTAGAGGTTAATACAGCTGTCTAATATGCAAGCGGCCTTGGTCCGAATCCCAGAAGGGTATTGATATAGCTATACTAGCCTCCCTTTATTTCTTCATCGATAAATAACACAAAATAGTTTGTCACGGAAGCAACTGCTTATGAAGGTTCCTGGATTGGGGCTGAAAGGTGAAAGTGGAAGCAGTATGCTCCATCCTATAGTTGGGTAGACCAGGTTGCTCTGATAGACTGGTCTCACAGGAAAAATACTTTTACTGGCTAGTTACAGGAAGTGTTGGTTAACTCAAAATGGATGTGATGCAGAGGTGGTATTCAGCAGGTTCTGACCAGTTATGGAGAACCGGTAGCAGAAATTTTGAGTAGTTCGGAGAACCAGAAAATAGGCCCTCTGACTGGCCAATCCCATCTGTTCTCTGACTCCTGATTGGCTAGGTCTTCTTTTGTTGCCTTGCACAAGAGAACGGAGCTGGAAAGCAGGTTAGTAGGGTGGGAAGGAAATGGGATTTTGCAGTATTCTTCCCCTGCCATGCCCAACTAAACCATGCCCACAGAACCAGTAGTAAATTTTTTTGAATCCCACCACTGATGTGATGATAATACTTGCAGGACAGTGGCAAATTTGTCTGTGAGAGTTGGGGAATACAAATGAAGGCTGTTTGGAAGAATCATAAAACTCTGGGCATTTATGCATTCTGAGTATTTATGAGCAGTTTGTACCTTCCATACCTATCTACAAAAGTTAGGACATAAATCTTACCCAACATAAAATGTGGTTGCAAACTAAAATTACTGTAGCACTGGGATACTCGGAGATAGGAGGTGTGCTCCTTACAGCTAAAGATCAAAGGGAGTCATGTGGGCCTATTCCAGAGGCTAGACTCCTTTGGAGTGAACACAGATATAATCAACAAAGGCCTTTCACAAAAGGAGACACCCCTGTAGATACAGCTCTCCAGCGTATAAAAGACACCAGAAACAAAAATGCCTAAAGCAAATTAATGAAAGAATTCACCTTCTATAGCATAACCCTCAAGTTACACAAAAGTCTGTGAAGGCCAAACTTTGAAAGCAACTACTGAGATTTCAAGCAAAGACAAGAAAACTCAGACAGCTAGCCTTTTGCTAGCTCGCAGGAAACCATAGCCTAGGGAAATTATGTGTCAATTTATTTTTCAATTGTATTGAAAGTGATAGATATATTTCATCGTCATGCTAAAAGGGCAAAGAGATAAAACAACTAACCATGAGACCTCTTGCAAGAAGAACCCATAATATGTACTGACCTACAGAAAGAAATTAAATTAACAGAATACATGCTCCACCCCACAAGTTTTCAGCACCAGCCTGCATTTGAAAAGAAGGGGTTCTTTTTCAGCCATGGTATCTTCTTACAAATGTTTTATTTTTATTCAAAAAGTTAAAATACAAACTCCAAAACCAAACAGAAAAGTCCCCCCCCCCCCAAAAAAAAAAAAAGGACAAAGACGTTTTTAAAAAATGGTATCTTCTGTTAAAACTACTTCTGGGTCATCCTACCCCATAAGTGAGAAATTGTTTTTAGGGGGAGATTTGAAAAATAGTTGAAGGAATGCAGATCAAATATTTCTGTGAGTGAAGTGTGACTTGGAAAAATATTTGACTCGGATTCCATCTTTCAAGCAGAATGCTTGTTCACCAATTATGTAGCTGGCAGGTAGTGGTGCCAATTGAATGTTAAAGTGTCAATCCATAAAGAGACAAAAAACAGTAAGGGATTGGGAATTTGGTCATGAGGAATAAAGTAACTATAAAGCACCAGATAACTCAGTAGCGCAACCTCCTCCAACTGAGTTCTTCCTGATTTGCAGATTGCAACTTACATCAGTATAGTCAATGGTCAGGGGTGAGTATGTGATTGATTATGTGCCTTCAAGTCATTTTTTGACTCCTAGCAACCACATGGATAAATTTTCTCCTTGAGGTCAGAAATGATGGGAGCTACAATCCACAACATCTACAGAAAGACTCACTGGAACAATATGTATGTTAAAAACAAGGGTTGCTTCTTTGCATCATAGCAAGATGGGGGCCTCTATGCAATCCATCGTGAGGAAGACACATCCTATAATCATAGAAGGTCAATGGTTCATCTGAACTAGACATCCATTGAGGAAGATAATGCTATTGATGCTGTTAAATATTTGTGGCTTTTTTTCTTTTTTTTTCAAAAGTAAGAGCTTCAAATCCATCATGTCATCATTGAAAGCATTAAAAGGAGGCTGAGTAAAACCAAAAGCCTAAGGGTTACATGGATCTCTCTGGAAATTGTTTGTTACTGTTATGAAAAATGTAAATGCATTAAACTTTCACTGCATTTATGGAGTGTACACATCTGCTGTATTTAAAATCAAAATTTAAAAAACCCCACATAACCTCAACTTCCTGCCCCCCCCAAATCTCATACATTACCACTGTACTCCCTGTGACCTTCCAAAAGGAACAACCAGGTTTTTCTTTTCGAAAAAAGGCAAGGAGTTTATGTAACTGTTTTTAAGTCATACTTTTTTTTTTTTTTTTTAAAGACTTTAAAGGACATATTTTATTAGGGCATCAAAGGTGGCCAGGAATCACAGACTCCTAACTGAACAGCACAGTTCTGAGAAATACATTTAGAGCAAAACACAAAGACTAGGGTTTTGGTAAGGGTGCTCTGGGGTCACCACTGGTCTCAGAAACGGTGTGCTACAGTATATATAAAGTTGTGTTCCTAGGCATAGAGCCCCAAGTTCATCTCATGATGGAGAAACAGTTTTTGCTGGTGTGAAGAAGCTAGATCTTGAAACTCTTCTTTCCTTCGAAGTAAGGCTTTTCTTGATCTGTGGAAACTTGCAACACCATTCTTTAGATAAGTCACTCACTTTCTGTGGTAGGGGTCTCATATTTTTGTTGCTAGCAAGTGGTTAGGAAGAAAAGAGATCTAGGGTTTGGGGCCTTTTTTTTTTTTTTTTAAAGCAATTTCATTGAGCAACATAGTTGGAAATACATGCCAATGGGCAAAAAAACAGAGCCAACCTGATTATAGAAGCTCTTTGCAAATGCTTTGTCAGAGAAGGGATTGTTGGTAATGACATTGCAAAGGGGACAGAAAGTAATACCAGTGAACTCTGGGGAAAGCTGCCTTTCCTCCACTTTTCCCTTTAAGCCATTCTTGAAGTCAACAAGGTTAGGAGAGCAGGACTTGGGGATTTAAGGCTATCACCCCTTCCCCCCCAAAAATTGAGAAACCATCTCCTCCAAATGCAGTTAAGTTGCTTTATTACATTTTGAAGTGAAGTAATACACGCTAGTATGAAAAGAGGAGGAGGCTTCTCTTAAGTTCTAACATTTCTTAAGGACATTATCAACCAAGTTGCTTAAGGATACTTAACAATTTCACGGCAAAGCCGAGCACGGCCGACTTTCTGATTTGTAGCTTAGCCCCTTAGCCATTATCCCATGAATCTGACTAATCCTTCAAAATAAATAAGTAAATCTAAGCTGGTGACTGTCAACATACCCTTTGGTGGTGAATTCAATAATTTAAATGAAGCATTATGCATTCATGAAAGACAAGCCTAAAAATTCTACTGGGAATATATACCTTCCTGTTTCCAAACTGAAAATTGCTGCAAGTTAGAAAGTTAAAGAACCTCTTCCCTTCTTTACCCTTTCGTGTAAATTTTTCTCTATTTATGTTCAACCAACTATTTATGTTTCTCCATCATGTTCAACCAAGTGTCTCACAACTGTAGCTGTTTGTTTGAAGAATCTGTTTAAGGGTCTAACTTCAAGGGCAGCATTCTTTAAATTGTTGGTTTTGAGGGACAACCCCCCCCCCTTTTATACTGCTTCACCTCTATTACACCTGTGGCATGATGTATAGATGCTGCAAATCTTTCACTCAAAACAGTTATAGGCTGATTTCGTTCAAAAATAAATGGCTTCTTTGTAAAGCCAGAAGAACAAAATAGCTAGGTATTCCATTTCAAGGCAGTGTGCATTTTACTACATGTTTTATATGGCGTTTGGTAAGTTTTTTTTTTTTTTTTTTTTTTTTAAGTTTACACTAGGGATTAGGTTTTTAAAACCAACTTCTAATTCCTTCCTGAAAAGCTTGTAAAATAAAGAAGATAATTAGTTTTGCGAGACAGCTGGAGGTTAGCTGGGAGAATCTGCAATATGAAAAATGTTTTCCTTTCCTTGATACCTTAAACCCCAAGTAGCCTAAGAGGGTGGATTCTTTTTTTTTTTTTTTTGGCTTCAACTTACTGTACAAAGAATAACATTTGCAGACAGGCATGCCTGAAGAATTTCCTTCATCATTCTCTGTTTGCTGAAATTATTCCCCTGTAATCTTTTGAAAGAATTTCACTGCTGGGTTGGGTAACCGAGTATTGATTATCCAAATGTTCCAAATTTCAGTGTTGTGTGTACAAGATAATTTCATTATCTGGCTTTGTTTAAATGATAATTTTGTTTACCTAGGATATTACTGCATTTAATTTTGCAAACAAGGTTCTGCACAATTCTATGTGGCACTTGAGCATTTGGGCTAATTCTCACTGCTTTATCATGGCTAAATGCTAATTGCTCCCACTCATATATTATGTAATACTATACCATATGAATTCAGGGCTTATGTATATTCAGTATAAGAACTAAGGGGAAATACACTGATAGTGGAATGCCTTGCCTTCAGAAGTTGTGATTTTCAAGAAGAGACCTTTTGTTTGAAATGGTATAAGGCAGGGATGTCAAGTTTAATTTCATTAAGGGCCATATCTGGATTGTGTTTGACCTTGGTGTGTGTGTATGTGTGTGTGTGAGTGTGTGTGTGTGTGTGTGTGTGTGTGGCCAGGGTGGGCATGGTCAGCATGGCATAACTTGTGGGGACCCAAGTGCTCTTCCAGAGAAAAGGGGCTCCCAAGCCCCATTTTCAGCTTCAACCGCCTCCTGCAACCCTCTACCAGTAAAAACGGAGCTTGGGAGGGCCGTGTGCTGCTCTCGCGAATTCCGTTTTTGCTGGCAGAAGCACTGCGGGCCAGTCCTTTGTTGTTTCCAGGGTGACCCCGCAGGCCAAATCTAAGCACCCTGCAGGCCGGATCGGGACCCTGGGCCTTGAGTTAAACACCTCTGGTATAAGGTCTCCTCCTTGAGCAGGGTGCTGGACTAGAAGACCTCCAAGGTCCCTCCCAACTCTATTATTCTGTTACTCTGTACTGTATGTATTAATTATGGGCATATGAAAATGCAAAGAAATGAGGAAGGTGGAAAATGGGAGCAAAATGCATTTTCCTTGACATTTCTTAGTTCAAGGCAGTTCCTCTCCCTGTGTATCTCTGATTTCAAATAAAATAACATTATGTTTTGATCAGCAGGCTTTCTGTTGGCTCTAAATCATTTCTGCAAGATTAACTGAACCTTAACCTACCCTTCAGGCTTGTTGCAAGATAGCTTCCTGCAAGGAGAATCAGGCAGCTGGCATTTTTCTCAAGACAATCCCACCCCACCATCACCACACTGCTGTATTGCCCAGTTCAGAGAAAGCTCCAGGCCAAACTGAGATGATCTTGGAAAAACTAAATAGAATTGAACCCAGTTATCATTTAGAAGACTGGAAGGAAATCCCAGAAGTGTAGGCTGGGTTGGGAAGTTGGGAAAAATAAATGAAATGAAATAACATCCTGCAAAAAAGGCAACTACAAACTACTTCTGTACTGGTGTGAAGAAAGCTACATGGATGTGTCAAGCAGGAGTCAAGCCTGACTGAAGGGAGTTGTTGTTGCTGTTTTTAAAAAATAGCCCACTAGATTATAGTCTGTACTAAAGGACAAACTAAGCCTTCCTTTTTAAGACATGCAGTCTAAATCTGGTTTTAAATACAAGTGTCTAAAAAAAGAGAACACAAACTCTGAAAGCACACTTTAACAGTGAGCTTCTAAGGAAGGAAGCATAGCAACCAGCTGATCACAGCCCTACCAATGGTGGGATGGTAATTATTTAATATTATATTCCCAAATTTCAGTGGTGATGATGATGATGATGGTGTTGGTGCTGGCAGTGATGTTTCTTGTAGTATATTTATTAAACTTTATCAGGAAGAGCACTCCACAGGTATGACACTGCTATGTCTACCACTTTGTCCCTGGCAGACATCTGCCATAATAATTCTCTTCAAGTTGGATGATGCCAGTACCACAATCCACGCCCAAAAGACAGTAGCTGTTCCATCTTGCTTTGTCTCCTAAGCTCATCCGCTCAAAGCCTCCCTACTCTTCTGTACTCCATTTTTCGACTATCTTCAATCCACCAAAGTCAGAATTTCATGCTCTTCCCAACCAGTAAGTTGCCATCATTTCTCTCTAGGTGTTAACATATTGATCACTTAACACAGTATATTTTAGAGACCATGAACCTTCAGGTAAATTGGTCTGAAGGAAATACAATTTCATTAGCAATAGCAATAGCACTTAGACTTATATACCGCTTCACGGTGCTTTTACAACCTTCTCTAAGTGGTTTACAGAGTCAGCCTCTTGCCCCCAACAATCTGGGTCCTCATTTTACCCACCTCGGAAGGACGGAAGGCTGAGTCAACCCTGAGCCTGGTGAGATTCGATCTGCCAAATTGCAGGCAGCTGGCAGGCAGCAGAAATTGCCTGCAGTGCTACATTCTAACCACTGCACCACCGCAGCTCATTAATTAATGAATTAATTAAACCCATGCTTAAACTGCAAGTATCTTTTGGCTGTGTTTAGACTATGGGTCTGAATTTCTCCAGTTTGTAGTATGTCAGAACTGGTAGAGGGAAATAAAACTGGACTTCTGAACATTATAGATCTCAGGCTCTCTCATAAAGCAATCCTCCATAGATATTCTCAGAAGTAATTAGCATTAAGCCCAAAAAGATATTCCCAGATATGTACACATATCTTAATTAAGCACTTTGATATTTCTTTATTCAACTCCCTGGACATGCTTTGCTAGGCAGTGGCACTCCTGCAGACCAGGGGTATCCTTGATTTAGCTGTTCATTTCTTCCAACCTCATTTACATGTGATCATGCTACTTGTAACCAGAGGTTGCATTTATCATATGAAAGCCCAAACACAGTTCTTTGACAAGTTACATCACTTTAGGAGCACTTCAAAAGAAGCATCAGTAGTTCATGCCTAATTATTCCTGCATTAGTTAGGTGATTCATCAGATCTGATTACGTTTGCATAATGAATTTACTAAATCCATATAAATTAGCAAGATTCATTCTATATCGGGCCTTACAATTCAACCATGTGTTATTTGTTTTCATTTCACCTTCCCCATTCTTTTTTTTTTTTTTTAAATATAAGCTAATTAGCCCAAATCATTTGTATTTGCAAAAGGGTTTGCAATACACATAAGGAATGATGAGCTCTAAGTAAGTAAATGAAAATTCATGCAGCCTACATTAATTGTGACAGAGGCTTCATAAAGCATTAATATCTTTCAGCTATCTCCGTTTTCCGTCATAATAATAGGCCTAATTGAGATGAGTAGATAAAACAATACTGAGCCCATTACTAATGATGCCACACATGGATTTCTAAATGAACATATTTAGGCAGCATTTCAGTTTCTGAAACCAATTGCCTGCAAAACATTGTTTTATTTCTGGTTGCAAAAAAGAGGCCCCCTTTCCTAGGAATTCTAACAATTGCTTTTCCTTTGTCCAGAGCAAATTCAGTTTGATTGACAAACCCTGACTACGTTTCCTGCCATCAGTGGCTTTCAAGTAATTCTTCAGGGTGAACACTGGTAATCTCAAAAAAAAAAAGAAAAAAAAAAAAGATAAATAACGATGAGGCAGGATTCTCTGAATTTCAACCACTGCTATATCAAAACTTTTCAAGATTCAGTATTAATGTCAGCATTATTGGGCCCTTCCAGGCCATCTTCGGCAGGGTGTTATTGCCAACTGTGGCTTCCAGCTGTTGCATCTGTTCCTTCTCTTTATTGATCAGCAAAAAATGATGGGGGCAAATAATAATAATAATAATAATAATAATAATAATAATAATAATAATAATAATAATAATAATAATAATAGAAGGAGCCGTAATTGTCAATTGCTCTCTCCCTGGCAATTGCATGAATTGGGCCCACAAGGAGAAGGTAAGCAGAAAGTGGGAACTGTAGGGAATTATAGCACCACATCAACTCACATATAAGAGAAAGCAGGCAGCTTCTGATGTTAAATTTATTCTCAGTTGTGCCTGCCATATCCTCTTTTCAGACTTCACCCAGGTGGGTACTAGAACATTTGAAATAAAATTAGCAGGCCAACATGTATCTGTCTCCAGACGTGTTGTGGTAGGTGATGTCCTTGATTTAAAGATATCAGAAACCCCAGCTGTTTGGAGCTATAGCCTGCAATACTTTAATTTGTTTAGATCATTATTAGAATCTGCTTTTTTCCTATATCCTTCATTTATATAAACATACTGTATTTAGAACAGCGGACAGATTTGCATATACCATAAGCTCCACTATGTACTGGTGTTTGTTTTCAACTATAACAGAAATCAAGAGCCAGTTTAGTATAATGGTTAAGACATCAGGCTAGAAACCAGGAGACAGTGAGTTCTAGTCCTGCCTTAGACACAAATCAGCTGGATGACCTTGAACTAGGAAGGAGTTAATGGCAGAGCAGACCACTCCTGAAAAACCTTGCCAAGAAAGTTGCAGGGATTTGTCCAAGCAGTCTCTGAGAATCAAACAGAATTGAATGGAAGAAAAATAAGATAATACAGTGATCAGTCCTTGACTTACAATTTGTTTAGTGAAGTTCAAAGCTACAACGGCACTGAAAAAAGTGACTTATGATCCTTTTTCACACTTACGACTGTTGCAGCCATCCCCGTGATCACGTGATCAAAATTCAGATGCTTGGCAAATGGTCCTTATTTATGACCATAGCGGTGTCCCAAGATCCTGCGATCCACTTTTGTGACCCCTTCATAAGCAAAGTCAATGGGGAAGCTAGATTCACTTAATGTTACTAACTTATCAACTGCAGTGATTTACTTCACAATTGTGGCAAGTAAGGTTGTAAAATGAGGCAAAACTCACTTAACTGTCTCACTTAACAATAGAAACTTTGGGTACCTCTATTACAAATCATCTTCAAATTCAGACTGGATGGGATAACTATAAGGGTAATGGCTTATGCATAGAGTTATAAAGTAGGTGGAGAGTGATCAAAAGAGCCATAGATAGAAGCATATTCTATCAATGTATAAATGGGAATATTTTTTTTCTATGTACATGTGGGCTTTGAACATGCTTTTATCCAGAAAAAAACATGATTTGAAGCTCACTAAAATGGGTTGGAAACAGATAGCTTTGCCAAGGTGCCAAATGCTTCCCTTCACTCAAGCACTGAAATGTCACTTTGTTTTCTTGAAATTGTTTTAACAGAAATGTTTTCAACTCACCCCAATCAGAATAATTCAATTCAGCAATGGTTAATCTAGAAAGTCAATCCTTTTACAGCAAGGTAAACAATACACGAAAGCTGATTTAGAGATTAAAAACTTCAAAAACCGAGGCTGGTTCAAAAATAGAAAATGTGCATGGAACTTATTAAACTGGTATTGATAGGATTGCCTGAAATGATGGCTGAAAAGGAGAGAAATAAAATTCTATTTGATAACAGAATGTCACACAAACAAGGCTAGATTGTCAATTTTATCTACAGTCCATTTCAGTTTCACAGAAACTCCATTTTCCTTAAAAAGCAGGACTTTCCTTGTGTTTCCTTTGAAACTTTCAGGGTTTTTCAGGGTTATTATGTGTAGTCCTGTCTCCCCAATCAATATCAGTATCCCAAAATTTGGACAAGTAGGCAATTTGCATGATAAATGGCACTCCAAGCCATTTATTAGTGTAGAAGAATGAATTGGGCTGCTTTCTGTAAAAGACAAGGCAAATGAAATACATAGTGTCTATGAGATTTGCAAATGGAATCCAGAGGCAGATTCAGCAACGAGGTTTATTGGCTGAAAGCTACACAGAAAGTGATAGTATGCTGGGAATGGAAAAGAGGAATATCTACCTAGTTGGATATGCAGACTGACTTTCAAATACCAAATCTTCTACTGAATATCTGACTGAGAAGCATCAATCACTTAACCTATTAATTTAGCTTTTTCACCTTTAGATGAACCTTAATTGCTTAGCATTTAAGATTTACAGATGATTAGAGGCATTTGCAAAAAAAGAAAAGTCAGAAGGCTCAGACAAGTTATCCCATCCCACCCTTTGCTCTCTCTATTTAACAGAACTCTCTCCTGCTTTGAACATACAGAAACTAACTCACTGGTTTTCAACCTTTTCTTCATCCTGTACCCCTTTTAAATACTTTTTTGTGGCCATGGATCACCAAGATTTAACTCAAGGCTTAAATCATAACATTTCTTCAACCCTCTGATGACATCATGGGCCCCCAGGAGTCCAGGGATCACAGGTTGAGAACCACTGGACTAGAGGACTGTAGGAACAAATCTTTTTAAAAGTAGGCTGAGTATTTGAAAAATGATGGCACTCACTCAACAGCTGTCTAACAACTTTGACATCAACCCACAGTGGGAAGCCAAGTAGGCTGCTGAATACCCAGGTACAGGCAATTACGTAGATGACCCTACCCAAAAGGTGCCAGGTTTTGACCTTCCTCTCCAGCATTGGTCAACATAGTGTCTGCCAGGACTCATTGTTTAAGTGTGGTCTTGTCCCTACTCCTCAGTGTGACTGTGGTGTTCTTGTGAATTTCCATCACATTGTGTCTGAATGTCCATCAAGAGCTTTATACTGGCCCAATGTCTGATTTTTTTCAACATAGACCACACTGTCCTTGAATGGTTGGGTGGACTGAACACTAACATTTGTACCACAATAAGTCCATGTATTTGCCATATGCTCAATAAATAAATCAATTGAAAAATGATGTCAAATTCACATAGTAGAGAACACACTGAACATGGCACATAGAAGTTTAATTTATGTATCCAATATTCAGCCTCCCCCCCACCAATGAACTCAAATAATAAGCATATTAGTATTATCTTGGGTGCCATCCCAGGAACACTACTTGAACACCATTGTTCATTGGCATTAATAAAAAAACACTGTAAGTCAATTGCAAAAGGCAGCTTTACTTGGAAAAGCTTACATCCTGCAATGAAGTATCTAACACCATCAAACAACAATATCTGCCTATCCTATGTAGGCTCTTAGAAAGTGAAAGGTTGATAAAAATCAAAGCAACGGTTTTATAAAAATGGCAAATCCAGTCTAAACATCTGGATTACAGTGAGACCAGCTACAATAATACATAGGGATGCCTTTGAAGAATATCTGGAAGCTTCAGCTGGTCCAGAATGCAGTGGAGTTGGGTGCTATTTATTTGGGGCATGTGGCAACTCTGCTCTGCAAATTGCATTGGTTGTCAGTATACTTCTAGTTTAAATTCAAGTGATTTGTAAGGCAGACCAAGTTACTTGCTACACTGCCTTTCCCCAATTATATCTACCAATCCTGTTAGATCCAGCAGGAGAGACATGCTCCAAGTCCAATCTACTGGGCAACGTCAACCCAGGAAAATACACTTTTCTGTTGGGGCAATCCCCCTCCCCAGAGCATCATTCTCCCAGAGATTAGATTGACCCTGATTCTATTGGCATCCCAAAGTTCTTCAAGAGCCTGAGACTGTGTGTGTGTTTGTGTGTGTTTGTGTTTGTGTCTGGTTAAACCCATATGTTTAGACAGTGGGTACTGTCAAGTCTTTCCATCTCTAATCTCTATTTGGCTATGGTTTTATCAGTAGGTGATATTATTTTGTGAATCCCAAAATGCATGTAGATATACAGTAGAGGAGAAAAGTGGAAACACAGAAGGGTAAAATCAAACTAGAACTAAATATGTTCATGAATAGGTGGTGGATAGAGGTAGCACAAACTGGCATCTTGTCAAAATTTTATTTCATGATGTACAAACTATGAACAAATTCATTTCTCAGATGAAGTTACTCTTTTGCAAACAAACATCAAAAGGCAGATGCATCATTTCACTAGTTCAATATATTTATTTCTGACATGCCATGTCTACAGTTTACATATAATTTGTAATGGGTTTTCTGTTTTTTTCTTCCAAAAGTATCAACATCGGGGAAAGGAGGGGAGATCATATTTAATATAACACTCTTAGCAAGGTTAGCTACTTACTATTCCCCTCATTTGCAGTGGAGATGCTAATAACCTTCTTTCCTGGATTCAGTTGCTTTTCAAACATTTGTAACATAAGATTTTTTTTTTAAAAAAAAGTGAAAATGTGCATTTTATTCTAAACAATTTCAGGGAGGGAGGGAGGGAAGGAAGGAAGGAAGGAAGGAAGGAGAGGGGGGAAGTGATTGACTTCTAAGGCTATTTTCCTCTATTGCTGATTCTAGGATTCGAAGACTTGAAGCCATCAATCATTTCTTCATACTCTTTATTTATATGCAGAATAAAGGCAAGCAATGCGCAATGTGATAAAAGATGCAGCTCAGTTATGTGTTTAAAAGGAACATATTTTTCTCCTGGTGGAGAAGACATTCATGGGGAGTGAGGCTGTTTCCATGAGAAGATCTCAACAAGTGTCTATTTGATGGGATTGAAAACCATCAACCGTTTCCAGCAGGTTGTAAATGCTTTAAAAAAATTGACAAAATTGGTTGGGTTTCTTTTTTCGCTTTGCTGCCAGATATCGGCAGACCTGGACTGATTGAAGGCTGCGCTTTGTGGGTGTGTTGGAGGAAAGCAAAAGTTTTAATAGACCATGCAATTATGCAAAAATGAATGCAATATAACACACACACCAGAAAGGCTTGAGATTTTCTCTTCCTCCCCACTCTCCAGGGGATATTGCCAAGGAATTTATCTTTGCTTTTGCTTTTCAACTATAATGTGTCGTGACCGCAAAATGACGCCAGGAGAAAGTGATTTCATTCAATGCTCTTTATTAGAAGGATTGGAACCGAACCGGCGAAAGGAAAAAAGTCCGCGGCTTTTATTCCTTTCGCCGCGGCGGCCGCGGCCAATGACAGCACTTCGAATCTCCCGCGCTCTGAACGAGCCAATCGCGGGAGATTCTTAACGAGCCAATCGGCGCGGCTCGCCTGACCAATTAGAAAGCCCCGCGCTTTGGCCAATCAAAGCGCGGGGATTTCGAGTATGTAAATGAGGACAGAACACCCCTCCCCTCTTGGTTCAGTCCTTACGTTGCGTAGTCACGTAGGTAGGCGGGGCTCCGTCTGGGCCTACTTGACCTGCGCAACTCAGTCGTCAGCGGGATCCCGGCCTGTTCGGTCGGGTTTTTGGTTGCTCCTGCCTCTGTGCGAACCGGCTGGTTGATCGGGCCGGTTCTTTCTCCGTGGCTCCCACCTGGGCCTTCCGGGTTGGTTGAGCTACGGGTTTCGCCGCTCCCGCTCGGTCTTTCCGGGTCGGTCGAGCTGGCTTGGCTGTTCTTTTCCGGCGAGGGGTCGCGATGGCTGCGTCTCGGTAAGTACTGCTGGTTTATTTTTTCTTGTAATTGGTCACTCGGGTATTCCCTCCCCCCTTGGCTTGCGTTTTGGGAGGTGGGTTCGTTTGTTGTCCTCGACCTAAGTTGGTCGATGTGTCGTTTCCACGCTCGTCCGTCTGTCGTTTGTAGCCGGTACGAGCGTGGACCTGTTGTTTGGGTGATGACGGCTGGGATCCATAGGGGGTCCCCCGTCAGGTTTTTTGCATATACGAGGTCCCCGGGTGCGAACGTTCGGTATTTCGTGCTAGAGTCTGGGGGCCGCTCCGGGTTATACGTAGGGTGTAACCTGTCGAGTGGGGACCTTAGTTTTCTACCCATTAGCAGTTCGGCTGGGCTTTTGTTGGTAGTGGTATTCGGGGTAATGTGTTGTGTAAAGAGAAGTCTGTTGAGTTTTTCTTGGATCTCCCCGTGGTCCATTTTCCGGATGGTTTTTTTGGTAAATTGGACCATCCGTTCCGCCCTACCGTTCGCCGCCGGATGCGCCGGTGCTGTCAGTGCGTGGCGGATGCCCCTTTCCGCCAGGAATTTCTCAAACTCCAGGGAGGTAAACTGGGGCCCGTTGTCGGAGACGACGACGTCAGGGAGGCCGTGAGTTGCAAAGAGTTTGCACAGTTCTTTGGTTACGGCCTCTGTGGTTGTTGTTTTCATGTTCCTTACTTCCAGCCAGTTGGAGTAAGCGTCAACTGTTATGAGGAAGGTGTGTCCATTTGTGGGCCCGGCGAAGTCTATATGGATTCTGGACCAGGGTCCCCTTGGGGTTTCCCACTCCAAAATGGGCGCTGTGGATGGGGTGGGCCTAGTCTCCTGGCATCGCTGGCACCTGGCTACCCAGGCCTCTATTTGCTTGTCCATCCCTGGCCACCAAGCGTAACTTCTGGCCAGGGCTTTAGTTCTTACGATGCCAGGGTGCCCCTCATGCAACATTTCCAAAACCTTCCCTTGCAGTTTGTCCGGAATGACCACCCTGTCACCCCATAAGATGCACCCCTTTAACAACGAGAGTTCGGTTTGGCGGTTCCGAAAAGTCTTGACGGACTCGTCGTTGTCTGTTTCCGGCCACCCTTTTTCTACCCAATGCAAAACCCGCGCCAGACGCCTGTCTTTATTAGTTTCCCGGGCAATGTCTGACGCGGTTATGGGTAGGTTGGGTAGGGTCTCGATGCTGAGGGTAGTCGTTGTTGGTGCAGGGTCAGAGTCGGATTCCGGTAGCGGCGAGCGGCTCAATGCGTCCGCATGTGAGATCGTCTTACCCGGTCTGTGTATGAGTTCGTAGTTGTAGGCCGCCAGGAACTCGGACCACCTTGTCATTCGGGGAGACAGAATGTTCGGGGTGGCCCGGTTTCCTGCAAGGATGCCCAGCAACGGCTTGTGGTCCGTTATAATGGTGAAAGGCCGGCCATAGAGATATTCGTGGAACCGTTTTATGGCGGCAACTATAGCCAGGGCCTCTTTGTCCAGTTGGCTATAGTTCCGCTCCGGTTTGGTGAGGGTCCTCGAAAAGAACGCGATGGGTGCTTCTTTTCTGTTAGGAAGGGTATGGCTGAGGACGGCGCCGATGCCGAAAGGTGATGCGTCGCAAGTGACGGCTAGAGGCAGGGTCTCATTGAATTGCATGAGGACGGCGTCGGAGGTGAGGAGGTCTTTGGTTCTTTGGAAGGCGGCTTGCTCCCGTTTCCCCCAAGTCCAGGTCACCGCCTTGTCCAGGAGCCTATGCAAAGGCTCCGCCGCCATTGCCTTTTGGGGTAGGAAAACATTGTAAAAGTTCAGTAACCCCAAGAATGCTTGTAGTTCAGTCTTTGATTTAGGGGTGGGGGCTTCTTTGATGGCCTTGATCTTTTTACTTGTGGGGTGAATGCCGTGCCGGTCTAGGAGGTAGCCCAAGAATTCCACTCGTTCCGTGCACAGTTGGCATTTCTCCCTTTTCACTTTAAGTCCCGTTTCTTTAAACTTAGTTAGGACTTCTCTTAGTCGGCTTTCTAGTTCGGCTTGGCTGGATGCCGACACTAGAACGTCATCGAAATAAGGTACCACCCCCTTGATACCTTGCAACAGCCTCTCCATCAGGCTCTGAAATATACCTGGTGCCACGCTGACTCCGAATTGGAGTCAGTTGCACCTGAAAGCTCCCCGGTGGGTGACGATGGTCTGGGCTTCCACCGTTTGCTCGTCGACCGGCAACTGCTGGTATGCCTGGGCGAGATCGAGCTTGGCGAAGACTCTGCCCCCTCCCAGTGAGTGCAGTAGGTGTTGCACTATTGGGACGGGGTAGGCGCTTTGTTGCAGCGCGCCATTTAGGGTGGCCTTATAGTCTCCACAGATCCTCACTGACCCGTCCGGCTTGATTGGGGTGACTATGGGGGTCTCCCACCGGGCATGGTCTATGGGCTGCAATACCCCTTGTTTGACGAGCTTATCAATTTGCTCGTCTATTTTGGGTTTTAGGGCGAATGGCACCCGCCTAGGTTTCAGTCGTTTGGGGGGGACGTTAGGGTCTAGGTCGAATGAGATAAGGGGCCCCCGGTACTTGCCCAGGCTTCCGTCGAAGACTTCCCGGAACTCCTGGTCTAGCCGCTGTTCCCAACCGTCGTCGGCGACGTGGTTGACTCCCGTGAGAGTGATGTCGAGCGGGGCGAACCATTGTAGTCCCAGCAGGCTTGGGCGGTCGCGGTCGACGATCATGAGGGGGAGTTGTTCGGTGCGCCCCTTATACGTTACGTTAAAGTTTTTGGTGCCGACTACCGGGATGCGGTTTCCCTGGTAGTCCTTTACAATAAGTCTTTGGCTGTCTACGTTCCTCCTTTTGAGGGTAGGCACCAACCGCTTTATCTCGTGCCATGCAATCATAGAGAGGTAAAATCCGGAGTCTACCTCCATTTTGCACGGCTGGCCCTCGATGTGAACCTCGACATGTATTTTTCGGGCGTCGTTGGTGATGGCGTGGCCGATGGTGACCGTCTGGTGGGTCTCCTCTCTCCGCCGGTTGTCGCCGCCTCGCGAGGATCGTCCGGTCCGGTCCCATCGGCTGTCCGAGTGGCGATCTCTGGGCCGGGGCGGTGAGCTTTCCCTTCTCCGGTCGGTCTGGTCCCATCGAGTTGGGCTGCGGTTTTTCTTCTGGCGGCAAACCCGGGCGATGTGCCCCTTTTTATCGCAATGCCGGCAGATGGAATCGAAAAACCGGCATTCTGACCTGGGGTGGTCGCCGCCGCAACCGGCACAGTTGGTCCTCGACTTACGCCCTCTCCGGTTCCGTTGGTCGCGCCCCGTCTGAAGTCGATGTATGTCTTCTTCGTCTTTGGACGTGCTGGATGCAGAGTGGAAATCGCCGTGGTGTGTAGTTGTTTCGGTTTTTTGATCGGTCGACCTCGTCGGGTTGTTGTTTCCGCCGCGGTCTCTCGTGTCAGGTTTGCGCATGCTATCGGCGGAAGTACGGGTTGCTTCTGCGGCTGCGGCTGCGGTGAGAGCGTCTGCTAAACTGATGTTGCCCTTAGCCATCAGCCGGCTCTGGAGCGCGGGGTCCCACAGACCGAGCACGAATCGGTCTCTCAGGATGTTGTTTAGGTTATCAAATTCGCAGAGCCCCCCTCAGCGCCGCAGCTCGGCGCCGCAGTCGCTCAATTTCTCACCCGCTCTCTGGTCTTGCTGGTAGAATTCGTTGCGTCGGATCAGGATAGGGACCTCGGGAGCGTAATGTCGTCGAAGGATAAGTTCAAGGACGTCCCAGTCCATGGCGGTAGCGTCGGCGGGCTTGGCCAGTGCTTTGGCCATCTGGAAAACTTCGGTTCCGCAATGGGTGAGGAAGACGACGCGTTTTAGCGGGCCCGAGGCATCCTTCATGCCGGTGCACTCGAGGTACATGCGGAAACGGTCGGAGAACGATTCCCAGTCCTCGGTGGCGGGGTTGAAGGGGGCGGGCGCTGCGATTTTCGCCATCTCGGTGCTTTGTCTGGCTTCTGTCGGACACGGGGTTCGGTTCAGGGTCTGGATCCCATCCTCGTTGCCAGTGTCGTGACCGCAAAATGACGCCAGGAGAAAGTGATTTCATTCAATGCTCTTTATTAGAAGGATTGGAACCGAACCGGCGAAAGGAAAAAAGTCCGCGGCTTTTATTCCTTTCGCCGCAGCGGCCGCAGCCAATGGCAGCGCTTCGAATCTCCCGCGCTCTGAACGAGCCAATCGCGGGAGATTCTTAACGAGCCAATCGGCGTGGCTCGCCTGACCAATTAGAAAGCCCCGCGCTTTGGCCAATCAAAGCGCGGGGATTTCGAGTATGTAAATGAGGACAGAACATAATGAGTTTATAATAAATTTACAGGACAGTTCAATGAGCTTCCTATTTCAAAATATTAGGAAAGTAAAATTAAGCAAATTAAGAGAAGGATCCAGAAGCCACCAAAAATGACTTCAAGGGTCAAGGAACAACAACAGAGAAGCTACTTTATGTCAAACTGTTATGGCCCAGGCCCAGGCTCAGAATCTGAATCTGCTCCAGCTAAACCTGTGGAAGAAGCTGCTCCAGCTAAACCTGTGGAATGCCAGCTTCAGGAGAGACAAAGTCAGGAATCACATGAGGTTGATCAAAAACAGATACCATGTGAATAGCTGAATCAGCAAGATGAGGATAACTTAAGGCTGCCCAGCCCCTCCACTCAGCAAGTAGAATGGAGAGCAAAGCAGTGACATTCTATGAGGATCTATGAGGAGAGAAATGTCTTGATTAATGACAGCGGACTGTGGTTTGATTTAAGAAGCAACTTTGCTGGAAATAACTATGTCATCTCTGGCTCTTGTGGGATATTTGTGCGGATACTGCTTGTGAAACTCTGACCTCTGGAGAGGCTGACAACCTTGACCTGGTTCTTGGAACCTTGGATTGATTTTGGACTACTCTTCTGTGTGCGCGTATTAAAAGAAAACTATTCAGGCAAGTGTCTGTCACAGACTCTATTTCTCTTTGCATGCTTTGTCTGTGGTTAACGGTTTGACTTTGAGTAAACTGTGAACTACCATGGCATCTGTTGGTGAAACCATATTTGAAACCAGAAAAAGGACCCAGACTGTTTATCTCTTTATCCCAGTAATTACCATAGAGATTTCCAGGCTTTTACTTGTTGGTTAGGGGAAACTGCCAGAGAGAAACTGATTCTATAACTAGCACAGTATGAGTCAGATTTGGCAAGCAATATCCAATAATTCTCAAGTCCGAGTCCCTCTTTTGTTGGTTAATTAGCTATTTCTTTAAAATGCAACACATGCTATGTACAAGTGAGCTATGATTCCTCTTTTGGACTCTGTCTCTTCCGACATTTGCTCATTTATCTCATCACTTGCAATCTGATCTTTTGGAAATGCCAAGGATTGAACTGGTGCACTCACAATTGTCATGGTCCCAACTTTTTTATGTCAGAATATTGAAATCTGTTTATACTTAGCCAATTCATCTAGGTTAGTATTGTCTACAGTGACAGATAGTGGCTTTCTAGGGTCTCAAAGCTTTTCCCAAGCCTAATTGGACAGCACAGGATGGAAAGAGGAGTATTATGGGCTTTCTAAATTCAAGCTGACAAAATTTCTCAACTGTAGAACTTTCTAGGTGAGGTTTTGGCAAATCCTGGCTAGAAATACTATCTGCCATGGATGAGTAACTAGGATTATAATCTTGCTTCTATAATCCTCATTTCATCCAAACAGAAACAGCGTGAAAATGAGTCATTTTTACCATTAAGTAAAACACATACAAACATGCAGGCATTCAACTCCTATGTGTTGACAACCCCTGCCTTGTTAAGAAGATGTCTGACCTACTCACAATTAATTGAACAATTATCAACAAAATACTGTACCATATGGAGAATTTTGGCTAGGAAATATAAAACATTGAGGCTCTAAGATCCCTTACAGATGGGGCAGTTCTAGAAAGCAGGTTCAATGTGTTGCAATGTGTTGCAAGGCGTGATATTGTTTTGCACATGCATTTCGTGCAATACAAGGTGACTGGGTAAATTAATAAGTTTGTGGATGCTGAGGGAATTCCAAGGGCAGCATGGGGAGGAAAATCAAAACACAGTTTAGTTTTTCATTACATTTTCCATTAATATCCAAGTTGTTTGGGGGCAATTCATATCGGCACATCACAAGAGATCCTTTTGCAGGGAGCACTGTTGCTTCACGGCTCCACTCATTCAGAACAGCCTGTAATTGCAATGTTGATTGGCAATGCAACCAGTGCCCTGCACTACGCAGACAGGAAACAGATGCTTTGGTTAATTAATCATTTCCAGAGGAGGTGGCAGAGTGGCCATCCCCAAATTTAGGCAAATAAAACAGATCCATGGTATGTATGTATGTATGTATGTATGTATGTATGTATGCAAACTGTTTAGAGAGGGCTGTATGCACACACACACACACACACACACACACACACACACCAAACTGGGTCCTCATTTTAATGACCTCAGAAGGATGGAAGGCTGAATCAACCCTGAGCCAGTGAGAATTGAATTCCTGGAAGTGAGCAGCGAGTTAGTCTGCAATACTACATTCTAACCACTGGATCACTGCAGCTCTTGATCCATTAAGTGAGTCATCATGTGACCATGCCTGATTTTACAACCATTCTTGGGGTGGTTATTAAGCAAACATCATGGTTGCTAAGTGAATAGAGTGGTGCAGTGGCCTAGAGGTGGAGCTCTCACCTCACAATCAGGAGGCTGTGAGTTTGATCCTAGGTAGAGGCAGGTTAGTTCTCTCCCTGGGCACAATGAGTATATATCTGCTGAACAAAACTCTGCATTGGTGACAGGAAGGGCACCTGGCCAGTAAACACTCTGCTAGCTCCATTCAGTTGCCCAGACTCCACCCCGTAAGGGATTAGAGGGTCATATAAAAGAGGATTTTTATGGTTGCTAAGTGAATGCTGCAGTTGCTAAGCTAATAGTGCAAAGTTCTTAATTATAGGTTCAGCAAGAATGCAAAAGTGATAATAATAATTTTGTAAACTGCATCCAAAAAGCCTTGGTGTATTTAGAAATAATAGCCAGATTTAAAAGTCTAGAGATGATCAACAGCCACATTCTTTTTTCTCTCTCCAAGTAAATAGTCCTAGGTAATTTTAATTATGGCATACTGAACTATTTAATCACAATTTTCATTCAGAAAAGATTCAAAACCTATGTTTTGAATTGTACAGGATTAAGAGCATCAGTATTTTATGTTACTTTTATGGATTTCAAATCAATTTAATTATAAGTGCCATCATCCCCAGAACAATGAATGGCCGATGGTAATTGGAGTCTTGGTATAAACATTTAGAGATTATCAAACGAGTTAAGTCTACACCTGACAGTGCAAAATTAGATACTGTGAGCAAAATGTAGAAAACAAGGCTGTGTAGCAAAATGCAAAATACAGAGAACTCAGTAGCCCCTTCCAAAAAAAGAAAAGTAGCAATGTACGCCATATTAATGGTGTAGATAAATGTGTGCATGAGAAAATGATTTAATTCCATTTTTCTTAGATGTGAGAACAATAAACAAAACAAGGTAAAAATTTCTCCTGTTTCTTATTTGTAATTATTTTGCTTCAACATCCATTGTAAAAACAGAAAATCACTTTTATTTGAGATTGATTGTGAATAACAACAAAGTTGACATAAATAATTGGGTGCCTTTTATAAACAAACAAGGGATAAAATTGAAAATTAATAATAGGATGTCAATAGTACAAGTGTGTGTGTGTGTGTGTGTGTGTGTGTGTGTGTGTGTGTTGGGAAGATACACTGTTGGTTTATTTTGCTCAGAAATGACTTGTTTATCTATGGTTTGTTGAATAAATAATTGATTGGATTCTTCCAATATACTGACTGAGTCGTAAATGGTAATTGAGTTCACAAAATTACACTTAGTAAAAACCCAGTAAACTTCATTACAACTTCCTTGGTTTTCACTTAATTGGCTAGGTTAAGCAGGTCACTATCTCACTTCCAGCAAATAAATAAAGTCTTTTAATTACTGTAGAGACTTGGAATCTAAGGAGCATCTCCTATAGCCATGGGCACATATTGCTGGATCACCCTTCCCAAGTTGCTAAGTATCAAACTTACAGTTCTCAAAAAAAAAAAAAAAAAAAAAATTGGCTGGCAGACTGTGGGCATTCAATGCAAACAGGACACAAAACTTCTAAGTAAATCCTGTGGATATTCAGGACAAAAGCTTAATTCCTCTTTGAATGTGTGGCACTCAACAAGTTAAAAAAGAGAAGTTCTTTCTTTAAGACAAACAAGTCTACATAAATAAAGAGAGGGTAAAGAATGACAGTGTCCCATTATTTCAACATGTGCTCTACCCTTTTGCACTTGTTCCATGAGGTCCTTCTTGTGAAAATGATATTTTTCAGCCAATCAAAAAACTTCTGCAGACACTCATATAAGCACACCCTTGAGGCAGGTAAAGATTCCAATCTGGTCATTTGTCAGATGTAGGAAGCCAGATGTTATTCTATGGCATTTGAATCCTTTATTGGAAATGTAACTCATGGATCTTTACACTTAGAGTTGGGTTCTGGATAATTCCTAAAGCTAACACACTGTATATAGTTATCAAAAGAGCAAAGGTCCATGAGTTCCTTTTAAGATAAAAGCTACTTACGTTTGACAATTCCCAATGAGGATGAAACTAAAAATGTTGGTCTATGAAATTGAAACACTCTACTCCCCTAAAAACAGGGACCATGGAAGTCATGTTAAAACCCCTTACTTGGGATCTGATATAGTGTATAGTGTCTGTATCTTTCTCCTCAAGACCTTAATTAAAGATGACTAGGTGATAGATCCTAGCTTGATCAACTAATTTTAATTAATTCAACTGATTATGAAGGTTGCGAGATATTTCACGCTGCAATAACAGGACAGCCTTTCAAAACATATTGATCTAAAATGTTCAGAGTATAAAAAAATAGGAAAGAAAATGTCTACGTTATCAGTCAGTCTGCCACTAATGAATTCAACAGCAGTAAAATCTATTTCCTTCCTCTGGGTTTGCCAACATATTTTTGAGGGACACAAATTGTTTTGTATTAAGATTCTTTGCAAACTGCTTTCTTTCAGATCTATGAGAGGTTATAAACGCTTCTTAGAATTACTTGGAAAATCTAAATTCTTTCTGAAAAGAAGAATAATTCTGAGTGGTGAGAATTAGTTGAAAATGTGTGTTTTGAAAAAGAAAATGATAGCAGAGTGTAAATAAATGTTAAGAGGATATAAGCGATCCAACAGCTCTACTGCACAAGCAGCATATTGGCATGAATGAAAATGCCAGGCACTTTTTTTCTTCTCTCAAAATCATTGAAATGGAACACACTGCTGTTTTACAGGAGCTTCCCAAGTGAGTTATCAGCAATAAGCCATTTGTACAACAGGATGGAGAGTATAATTTTGAAGCTAAACATGTTGCTGTGGCAATAACACCCATTTTATTAATCCCCAACCAACATGTTTCAGATTAAAAACTGGGATGTTGTCTAAATGAATGCATAGAATTACTTTGCAGATTAGAGGCTTCAGTTCATTGTGTCTTGATATTTTGGGGTGCGCTTGGGTTATTTCAAATCTCCAGAAATATATTGTCAAGTCCCGGGAAATCAGGAGATTCAGGCAGTTCAAAGGAGTATAAAGATTTCAGGAAAGCTTAGGCTGTCCACAAGAATCAGACCAACGAGAGAAATGAGTGGGAGTTAAGATAGGCATTCAAGGTGGGCTGGACTTAGATCTCTTATGGGCACACAGGAACTCATGACTGATGATACGTTTGACCCCTCCCTCGGGCTCATCTCCTACAACTATACAGGTAGTCTTTGACTTACAACTATACTTTTAAGGACCATTCAAATTTGCAACAGCACTGGAAAAAGTGACTTATAACTGCTTTTTAAACTTAAGGCCATTGCAGCATCCCCTGGTCATGTGATAAACACTTGGCAACTGGCATATATTTCTGACAGTTGCACTGTTCTGGGGTCATGTGATCACCATTTCTAGCTTTCCCAGCTGGTTTCCTATAAGTAAAGCCATCAGGGGAAGTTAACTTCACTTAACAACTGTATGGTTCATTTAACAGCTACAGTAATTCGCTTAACAGCTCTGGCAAAAAAGGTTGTAATGGGGCAAAGAATCACTTAACTGTCTTATTGTGGCATGGTGGTTAGAGTGCAGTACTGCAGGCTACTTCTGTGAGTACCAGTTGCCAGCAGTTTAGCAGTTCAAATCTCACCAATCTCAAGGTTTTCTCAGCCTTCCATCCTTAGGAGGTGAGTAAAATAAAGACCCAGATTGTTGGGGGCAATATGCTGAGTCTGTAAACTGCTTAGAGAGGGTTGTAAAGTACTGTAAAAAGTGGTATATAAGTCTAATTGCTGTCTCTTGTTTACCAACATAAATGTTGGGCTCAATTGTGGTTGTAACTAGAGGACTATTAGCAATATGCTGTATGTTTTCAGCTTGTAACAATAAGTCTGGACCTAGAGGATGACATGTTCACTAGGCCATCATCTGTGAAGTCACCATCTTGAGTTAGAATCCTGACACCTGATGTTCATCATGGGAGGCTTTTAAGAAGTGACTGGACAGCCACTTGTCTGGAATGGAATATGTCAAGTTTTGAGCATGGGCGAGAAAGAATGGAGACAAGTTTCTGAACGGTGAACTTCAGCTCTTTATTTACATTATACTTGCTCAGTTAAACAGTAGTAGAACCTGCCTTATATAGGCCAACCTTGTAACGATTACCCAATAACGAGCTAGGAACGTTAGCTCTTGAACCAATAAGATGTTTCTGTTAAGGGCCAATTGGATTCCCCAGAATAGGCCAATCCGGTACGGCCGCTTAACAGCCAATTAGAAGTGCAGGGCCAGAACCCTACACTTGACTTCAAGCTTATACTTTATTGAGTTATATTACATACACAACAGGAATAGGGCAGGAATCCCCAACCTCCAATTCATGAACCAGCATGTCCCTCTGGTCTGTGGAAAAACCTCTCTCCACAGAATCAGTCCCTGGTGCCCAAAAGGTTGGAAGCAACTAGTATAGGGTCTCGTGCATGAGCAGAGTCTTGGACTACAAGACCTCCAAGGTCACTTCCAACTCTGTTATTCTGTTACTTAAAACAAAGGGAGAACTCAAAGACACTCAGCTATTTTTCTGCTATTTCTTTCTGATTTTTAAAAATAATCTTTATGTTTTAATATTATATTATTATTTGGAAACCGGGACTGCATTCATGAATGTTGTGCCAACAGAATATCAAGTAATAGAAAGAAAGGTTGGCGTTATTGAGCAAGAGAAGGTTTATCACTGAATATTTCAAGCTTGCTAGTCAAGCCTCTCCTCCTCTTTGTTGCCATGGCCTGTTCCTCTGATTTTCATGAACAACCAACAAAGAAATGGCCTTGTCTCCCTCCACTTTGTAAGCATAAGGACCACTATTCAGAAGAGGGAAAGTGAAAAAGAAGTGGTGAGAATAATGAAGAAGTGTAAGGCTGACCTAGACAGTAGACCAAGGAAGGCACAGCTTATGTGCTTGTGAAATATTGAAGCTTAGTGTCTGGGGAACTTCCATTGCTCATTTTATAAGTTATCCTTGGAAATGTGAATGCAAACACAATAATTGAAATACATGTTGTAGATAAAAACAGGTATACAAGAAAGCAATATGGAAACCACATGGAAAATAACAATAGATTTTTGTAGTATTCTGTTTTATTTGTGTTTGTGTGTGTGTGTATCTATATGTCTGTCTGTCTGTCTGTCTGTCTGTCTGTCTGTCTGTCTGTCTGTCTATCTATCTATCTATCTATCTATCTATCTATCTATCTATCTATCTATCTATCTATGACTGACTGACTGACTGACTGAATGACTGACTTCTGGATTGCTCCAAGAAGACATACATCTCTTTGTCTAATGCAGTCTTTATGATCCTTTTTTATAATCAAAAAGAAATATGATAAAACTGCCATAAATTATCAGAGGTCACATTCTCAATGGATAATTACCCAGAGGGGCTAGTCAGAAACAGCATATCTCTGAAAACCAATTGCTGCTGGAAGAAAAATTAGGGAATTCTGTTTCCTTGACTGTTATAAGTAGTCCTCAACTTGAACCATCTGTTTAATGATCATTCAAAGTTACAATGGTAGTGAGAAAAGTGATGTATGGGGAGAAAAAGTGACTCATAATCGGTCCTTGCTATCACAGAATTGCCAATTTGAGCACTAGCATGTATGAGGGGTCTTTGTTGCTCTCTGAGCTTGATCATTTTCTTGCAGACATTTCATTCCCCAATCTAGGTAACATCATCAGTGCTAGAACGGAATAGGGATTGTGGAGAAGGAGGTGGGAGGAAGAGGAGGGGAGGGGGAGGGGGCGGAGGAAGAGGAAGAGGAAGAGGAAGAGAAGGATTACCTGCTCTCTGAGCTTACTTGTTTTCTTGCAGATGTTTCATTGCCCTAACGAGCCAACATCATCAGTGCTAGTAAGGAATGCTATTTGCTGTCAGTTTATATTCTGGTGTCTTGCCTGTCTCTGGCATGCATGTATTTTGCAGCATCCTGGGATCACTTGATCACCATTTGCTACCTTCCCAACCAGCTTCGGACAAGCACAGCCTATGGGGGAAGCCACATTCAAATAACAACCACGCAATTCGCTTAACGAATGCAGCGGTTTGCTTAACAACGGTGGCAGGAAAGGTCATAAACTCACTTGACAATCAACTTGGTTAGTGACATAAATACTGATCCCAACTAGGATTGTAATCAGAGAACTACTTGTACTAGAAGCATCTGTTGGATTGCTGCTGGGAATAGGAAACTAACCAAGAAGGAGTCATGCTATTTGCCAGTAATAATAACCAGGACCCTAATCTTATATACCGTAATTGTTTTAAAGCTGAAACAGATAATGCATAATGGCTTGTAGCCCATCTTCTCCTTCACCTTTCCACCTAAGCAATTGATTATTGATTACTCTCTTCCCTTCCTTCTCTCTTTGAAGAGATCTTTCTTTCTTTCTTTCTTTCTTTCTTTCTTTCTTTCTTTCTTTCTTTCTTTCTTTCTTTCTTTCTTTCTCTTTCTTTCTTTCTTCTCTCTCTCTCTCTCTTTTTCTGTCTCTGTCTCTGTGTCTCATTTTCTTTCTTTCTTAGTTTTCAAGGCAAATTTTTCTTGTTAAAGATATTCTGAAAGTGTCATCAAATTTTTACAATAATGTATGTGCGGAGAGAAGCACAAAGAAAGAAATTGCTTAATGCAAGAAACACGAACTCCAAGTCAGCAAAAACAGAGCTTGCTATCATCTATTATGTGCTTTCTGACAACTCAGTTGCCATTAAAATGCACATTGGCAAGGTGAAGACTTGGAGAGGAAAGGGCTGGACTGGGGGCATGGGCAAAGTGGTGGGAACCAATATAATTTGGGGTTTTTTGTAATGCTCAAAATCCACAACTGCTAACAAATTAGATACACGCTGCTGGCATTTTTCTTAAGATGTTTTAGTACCTGTAAGATGCTATACTAATTCCTAGGACTCCCCCAGTGAAGAATAAGGATGAGAGACCAAAAGCAAGAGTACATAATTGCTTTTTAATGCATTTTCAAAATGTATTTTGTCACACGCTATCTGTATTATAAGCTGAGCTAGCAGTGCAAGGATAAAGTTGGATGGAATAAATAGGACTTCATAATTTTCATCCACCTGTGTTAAGTGGCACATCACAATAAACAAACAAGACTGGAGAAGCACATACTGTACAATGGGGGAATAATTCAGGAACCAAGCTTGCAAATCTTCTTTTGAACCTCTTATTAATCATCCATGAAACACAAATTCATTTCTACACTTAAAGCAATGTCATGGTAGTTGGGAAAGACTTTGGCAGGCTGGGCGAAGAAAACACTGTCAAAGGAACAGTCAGATAAGAGATGGCATAGCTATGGTGTCGGGGGGTAGGGGTGGGGGTTCAAGAGGATCAGAAGGGGCTTCCCTAGTTTCTCAAGCTGCAGAGGAGAAAGAGGGAGAACTGTATTTTCATACTTGCATGATTGATGTTGGCGCCCTCGAATAAGCCAGATAGGAAACAGAACTAGATGAGCTAATTCTATTTTATTACAATGCATCATTGACAGAATCTTGCAAATCTGAGAGAACAATTCTTCCCACTCCAATCTTCTTTACCACCTTAAAAAACAAGGCTCTCTATTCTTGCCTTACTCACTATTTAGTTGCGGTGATATTATCTCTTATCTGACCATTCCCTTCGCAGTATCCCTTTGCCCAATCTCGCAAGGTCTTTCCCACATAACAATAGCACTTAGACTTATATACCATAAGTCTCTCTAAGAGGTTTACATCTTGCTCCCAACAATCTGGGTTCTCATTTTACTGACCTCAGAAGGATGGAAAGCTGAGTCAACCTTGAGCCTGGTGAGATTCGAACTGCCAAATTGTTGTCAACCAGCAGTTAGCAGAGGTAGCCTGAAGTACTGCATTCTAACCACTGTGCCACCACAGTGCCTAAATATACCTTTAAAAGCAACTATAAACAAAGGAAGGGATGAAGTTTATCGAATCATATAATTGATTTATTAATGTTCCATGTATTTCAGCTATATGGCTGTGGGATTATCTTGCTTAATATGATCAGAAAAGGTAGTTAATATAAGAATTCCACTGTGAATTATCAACTACTGCTTAAGTATTGTTGAACTCTTCATATTTACAAAATGTACTACCCTAAGGTTACATCCTAAAATAATATTCTCTCACTCTGTTACAAAATCTGCAGGATGACTGCATTCTTCTCTTCAAATAAAGGACACTACTGTTTTCTGAAAAAAAAAAAAAGCCTTCCAATTGCCTTCCAAGAAAAGACTGCCCATAATGATTTTAATGATGGATATAGAAACATTTTCAAGAAGCATGGTCAAGTGACAGTCAAAACTCCCAGAGAAATGTGCCGAATAAAGTATGAATATATTTCAACGCCTCTTCTAAAAGAGACCTATCCACCAAAATTCCCCCATCACACAGACCTTGTGCACAGATGGCTCTGGTAAAAAGCAAGCACTCCTAATGCCTTTCAAATGTAAAAACTCTCTATTGGAGGCAGCTAAAGAACACATTATTCTGGTTATAAGTGTCAGGAGAGAACAGCTAAATTTAACTTTGACAGACTTTTACTTTTCTTTTTAACACAAGATAAAGAGAATCCTGAACATGATTTAGGCCATCTTTATCTTTAATGCATGATCTGCAGTGCCACTTAAAATAACACATCTCTGTAACTGCAGCAAAGGCTAAGGAACCAGAGAGTAGACTGATTTTTTTTACTACCAGTTCTGTGGCCGTGGCTTGATGGGTGTGGCAGGGGAAGGATACTGTAAAATCTCCAAAGGTGGTATTTGCCAGCTCTCCGAACTACTGAAAATGTCTGCTACCAGTTCTCCAGAACTGATCAGAACCTGCTGAATACCACCTCTGTTCTGTTCTCCAGATGCACCCAGCTCCTTCAAGTATTCTCCATAGAACTGAATTCTTTGATCTCCCATCATATTGTTGGAAAGAAGTTAGACATGAACAGTGCTAGCTGTTTTCATGAATGAAATATACTTTTAATTCACTACTTTCTAAAGATTTACTTCTTAGGTAATTTTGGTGTACCTCGTTGGTTGGGTTATAGGTCACATCAAATCATGCTTTTGTTTTAACATGGTTTCTTAAATCACACTAAGTCTAAATCATACAATACACTAGTCATATCTAAACAAAACCAATATTACATACTGGAACTTTCTCCGAGTTGATATTTTCTACAGCTGTTCAGCTTCATCCTACAGAATGTCAAACCAATGACCATGCAGGTTAAGAACTATGAAGACTTCCAAAACATCTGAAGAACATCATTGGTAGAAAGCTGGTTTAGTGTAAGATCTGAAACTAGGCTTCTTCTTCTGTAACTGTAAATATACTGTTCTATGCTACTGCAAGTTTCATCATAAATCAACCCACAGCAGGAAGGTAGCCATCAATCCAAGTCAAAAGTGGTGCATGAAAAAAAGAAGAAGAGGACTTCTGTTGCATTTCAGATGTCACATTCACTGCCAATGAGGGACAGTGTATATTCTACTATGCTTCATAGACAACATTGTCAGGTAAGAAGATTAAGTGTTGTTAACTTGGTTCTAATATGAGACTCTATAATAAATTTCATTAGAAGTGCCAGGAAAAATAGAAAGTGCAGAGCTGCTGCTGAGTGTCAGGTGGCTGGCAGCTCTAACGTATATCTTAGGGAACTTATCATCTAATTATAAAGAATAAAGCATATTTTTTTTCCAATGTGGTTACATGTGGTAATGAAGCATGCAGGGAGCCTCACAAGATAGATAGGGGCCTTCACCATTGAAGCTGAAAACTTGCTTAACTTAATAATCTATTTATTACATTTAGTCCCTGAGCATTCAGAACTCGATTAATATCTTCTATCTTGTCCTGTGCTATACAATTAAAGCCAGTGAAGTGCATTTGCCCAGGCAGGCTCTGCCGTGGATGGTAACGGAAGAAGGCAGAAGTGAAACGGCTCTTCAGGAAACATACAAGAAGTTGTGAATAGTCTGAATAATGAATGGCTCAGCAAGAGCCTTGGGATTGCATGCAGAGTAAAGATAAGTAAAGAAGAGATAGTATAGCCAGGCAGACAAGAATTCAGTATGACTTATGGCTGCTGCATAGTTAAGAATCTGAAAAGCAGCCTCACCATTGGCCCATTGCATTCACAATAACTCTCCAAAATTCTTAAGCCCAAATATCTGAAATTCTTTAACATGAAATACCAACAGTTGAACTTGGAAATTTCTGCATCTAACTATAAACAATGACATCACTAGGGCTATGGGCTGCACTCCAAGTCTGGTGGTAACCAACTTACTCTGACCAACAAACAAGGAAGAGTTAAAGAAAGCACAAGAGACTGAAGCTACTCTAAAGACCATCCTGAAAATTCTGTTGTTTTCTGACCAAAAATAAAGAATCGTGGAAGAGAGGAAATAAGGATCTTGAATTTTTCAATTTCCCTTGGTCATAGATAAAATATTTCCAAAGCCCTTTGAGGATGATAGATGCAAGAATGATGGAAATGTGATAATGAAATATGGTGTATGATGTTCAAGAGAACCAGTTTCTGAGATTTATACTAAACCATAAAGGAGTCAGTTTTTCTCACAGACAATCACTGTGAAATCTCTGACACAAAGTGTAACTTTTGCTCTTCCACTTTTCCAGTCGATAGAAAGGGAGTGGAAGGAAGAGACACAAAATATTGTTTTCAGTAAAATGTAAACAGCAGTGAAGTACACGGAGATGGATCATCACTCACCAAAGTCCATAACCAGACTTTTCACAATCACTTTAAATTCAACTTAATCCTGTACCAGTGTTTGTCAATCTTAGCAACTTTTTGCTAAGCAACAATTGCCTGGAGCAATCCCAGAATTCCTCAGCCAGCATGGCTGGCTAGGGAATTCTGGGAATTAAAGTCCATGCATTTTGAAGTTACTGAACTGGCGAAATACTGCCCTGTACAGAAGGCAGAACTGATGGATGGGTTGAGATGTGCTGTTCTTAATCAGAATGGACCAGAGATGGTATTCAGTAGGTTCTGACCAGTTCTGGAGAACCAGTAGTGGAAATTTTGAGTAGTTCGGAGAACCGGCAAAGACCACCTCTGACTAGCTCTGCCCCCATCTATTCTCTGCCTCCCGAGTTCCAGCTGATTGGCTGGGTCTTCTTTTGTTGCCCTGCACAGGAGAACGGAGCTGGAAAGCAGGTTAGTGGGGTGGGGAGGGAATGGGGATTTTGCAGTATCCTTCCCCTGCCAGGCCCACAGAACTAGGAGAAAAAATTTTTTGAATCCCACCACTGCAATGGACTTTATTTAGTTTTGTGGACGCTAGCCATTGCAATCTGATCATATGATCACCTTTGGAGATCTTCTGACAACTGCAGTGATTCACTTAACAACTGTGGCAAGAAAGGCCATAAAATGGGGTAAAATTCATTTAACAACTGTCTCGCTTTGGAACAAAAATTTTGAGCTCAGTTGTGATCATAAGTCAAGGACTACCTACCCTGTGCAGAGATAGTTTTCATAACAGTGGATCGCTAAACTATTTTAGTTATAAGTAAGGAAGAGTGTAAAAAAAAAAAAAGCCTTTATGTTTTTGGACAGAAAAACAGAACTTAATTTTTTTTTTTTTTAAGAGATGAAACAGCAGCAGGGTCAAAATTAGCATGTGAACTAACAATTTGGATCATATTATTCCCTTTCCAATTGCATATCCGTAATTTCGAAAAACAAGGTCCTGAACAGGTGGTGTCACTTTCCATGAAATCACCAGGGAAAGTTTTGTGTGCTTCTGATTAGCAATCTGCTTAAGAACAAATATCAGGACTGAAGCACACAAGTGTTTTTGACGTTTCTGTCTATTGCAAAGCTTGTTCCCTTCTCTGCATAGCATCACACAAATATGCATATATTCCCTTCCCTTTGGCTGAAATTATCTAATGGGAAAAAGAGCATAAATGTATGCAAGGATAGAGGCTTAAATATTCCCATTAAGATTAACAACTGCGGTAATTGAGGGATTTTTTTAATGCTTTGCAGGATTCCTGAGAAGTAGAGAAAATAAAAATAAAAAGCCAGCACCGAGAGCTTGCAGCCATGCATTTCCTTTTGAAATAATATATATATAACAAGAAAAACCCATAGCTAAGACTTTAAGGTGCTGATTTCTAGGGATTTAGTAAGAATGTAATTTGAATAATTAGCCATTCATCAATGTTAGTTTCATTAAATGAATGCCAGAAACTATTTCCTCCTCCTATATGACCTAACAGGATTAGAATATATTATGTAAAAAACAAACACTTATCAAGTTATTTCACTTTTCTTAGTCCCCAGTCTGTCACATAATCTGCTTTGAAAGTCCTCCCTCCCTCTCTTCACCTGATTCCTGATAGAGAAGACCCCGGAGAAAAGAAATATTTGTGGGAGGAGGTAATGCAGTTATGATTATCAACAACTTTGTTAAAATAGTGTGCTTAGTCCTATATTACTTTATTTTCAAAGCTAAATAAGATGTTGAGGAACCTGATGGGATGGTTACAGCTGCTGCTAAGTCTTATCATTCCTCTTAAACTTTGATTATATATTTCCATTTTTTGCACACTGCTGTTAATCCCACTGGAACCAGTTGGGTGAAAATGTTATGTAATTAAATATATAAAATAAACATATATAAAAAAATTAGATGCCCATGTAACAGACAACAGCAACTGGATGGTACACAATCTAATCAATCAGTCAGTCAGTCAAATCAAGCTTTTTTATTCCTGTAATAACAGATAAATTAAACACAAATTCTTCCTCTACCCTTTTGTAACATATCCAATAAAATGTTGTCCAATGAAGCCTCAAGGATTGTGCTTCCGTTAGTTGATGTGCTTTATCACAAGCTCCTCCCCAATCCTAATTTACATATTAAATGGAAGGATTGTAAAAATTGTGATACATCCACAAATAGTTATCAAAGGGCTTCTATTTTGTGCTTGCTATAGCTGTCACTTCAAGCTCTTTTAATTAACTTCAAGCAGTTGAAATCAATTAAGTACTGATGGCAAATTAAGGACATCCAATGTATTCAAACTCATTACAGGAACCCATGGACTAAGCAATTTGTATACTATCAAATTCATACATAGATTGTAACATATTCATTTTCTGGAACATGGAAATAGGAAAAGTTCTGTTGATCCATATTTTAATTTACTGATAGTAGAATGTGGACAACTTTGGTTGGTAAGGCAAAAGATTGTTTCTTGACAACATTCCTTTGAAGATTATCAAGTGACAGAAAAAGTAAGATAATTGTTTGCAGAGAAACGCTTACCTAACAGTTCCTTCATTGTAATCCACTAGGGCAAAGATTGGAATGCCAATTATATAGGCAAATAGATGAAACTATTAGAGATACTTTGAAATTATAAGATTGTTGCCTTAAGCAGGGCATCAAACAAGATGAATGCTAAATTTTTATCCTAATTTTTACATTTAGTGACTCCATTATCTTACCAAGTACCCAATGTGTGGAAAACTAGCATACCAGGAAAAATAAAGTTCTGCAGTGAACTCTTTATTCTCCAGGGTTTAAATATTATGAAGCCTAACCTGTGAAAAGAAAGGTATCAAGATCCATACTTCTATATAAACTGTTTAGTCCAGCAATGAAGGAACCAGATTAGAAATTGTGAGTTTTAATTCTGCCATAAAGTCAGTTAGATGACCTTGGCCAGTGACTCACAGGCATTTGTTGTAAAAAATAAGAGAAGGAAGTGTTAGGTATGTTTGCCACCTTGAGTTATTTGTTAAAATAAAGGCAGGATATAAACAATCAAATAAGCCAAAAAATATTTAATTACAACCAAGTTGCATTCAACTGCATATTAAATCTTATTTAAATCATTGTGATAATTGGTCAAACATGGTAATTTTAAAATTATCTATACAGTGGATTATCAAGTCACTGATGGGGATTAGGATTTACCCCAACAAACATAAGAGCTGGCAACTACAAAACCCATAACTATCAAGAACAGGCAAAAAGGACAATGGATATTTTCACTGTCATCCAACCAGCTTCCTACCTGGCTTAAATTATATTTTAAAGAGAAGCATTTGATTCTTTTAAAACATAAATGCTACTTCTCATCATCAAAAGTAAGCAGTCTTACCTAGCAACCATTTTGTGCAAATGCTCATAATAGGCACTGAAAATATCAAATGTGCATAAGGCAACTTAATTCTGGTTCCCATTTTGAAATGGACTGGATAACACACTGAATGATGGAGCCTCTGGTCAATCAGTATTGGAGGCTACAATTTTGTCATGGCTCTTAAAGGCTCATATTCATGGTAGGAGAAAGAGTGGCTTTTGGCCAGCACTTTCTTCTAGCATATTTTAGGGTTTTAACAGGAAACATAGTTTTGCATTAAAGAAGGTGGAATGCGTTTGGATTCAGAAGATAAGTAATTTTATTTATACCTTTGCATGGGTTAAGAATGAAAAAATACAAGGAGGAGGAGGTACGTGGCTTTCTGAAGAAAATTTTTGCAAACTGGTCTGTGCTGCTAGGCTGATAAGGTTTTATTTTCATCTTCTTTTTAAAAAAAATTATTTATTTTTGTACCTGAAGATAGATGTGCCCTAAAAGCATTGTACTGTCAGCCTCGTAAATTAGGCGTGCAAGAAAGATATCATTTCACACCCATCTTCCCTGCTACCCTCAAGCACTCTTGTCAAACTTCTGCTGAACTACTGCAACAATCATACCTCACTCTGCCCAGCCACCTACCTCTCCCCATTCCTGTTTGCTTTTCTCGAAAAAGCTTGCCAATAAATCCACTGCTTTCCCATTTTGAACCTGAGCGTGTTTGCACACTATACATAAAAAGTATTGATTGCTAATATGCTGCTGACAGACATATATGCCTCTGTGAAAATGTCTCAGGAGGGAAAAAAATATTAATCAGTTTAAAAATACAGGTTGGTTGGATGGAGCCAAGTGGAACTAGCAAAGATACAGAGACATTATCCTCCACCATCCTCCCAAGGTGCTAAATATCAATATCATATTTTCAGAAGGAAAAAATGGGGATGGGGAATAACGGCACTCAAAATGAAGCCAATGAACTCTTTCCTATAACAGAAGAAGAAAGGGAAAATGGGGAGGGAAATGTTTGTTCTCTGTTCTCTAACACAAATAAGCAAAGGGGAAAAAGTAGGAGATATGGGATGGAATTGGGAAGTGAAAAAGGATTTATGAACAGTTGGTTCACCTTGCTTCCTGTCGAAGCCCAAGATCATGTTGACACGATAAATGAAATAACAACAAAGAACAGCATTTACATTCCTTATATAGTTCCCCGGTTAGCCAGAAAGAGGGATGGATGACTGATTAAGCTTTGTAACTGGCTGATAAACCACACTCAGTGAGTAGTCCTAAAAGATATTACATCTACATGGAAGGAGGTAATTAGTGGGGTACCACAAGGTTCCCTCTTAGGCCCAGTACTCTTCAATATTTTCATAAATGACTTAGATGAGGGAATAGAAGGGGAATTTACCAAATTTGTGGGTGATACTAAGCTGGCAGGAATAGCCAACAGCCTAGATCAGAGAGCTTTAAGCTTTAAGACTTGTAGACTTCAACTTCCAGAATTCTTGTAACCTTGGCAATGGAAATAAGCAGAAGACAGACATGTAAAAGTGATAATCAGCACCAGAAGGATCTTTAATATACTTGTTTTTAACAAAGTATTTGAATACCCTGCCTAAAGTATTTTTCACATCAGAAGTTCATAAAGTTCCATCAGAATTCCTAAGATATTTCCTCTAAGAATCTCTTCCAAGTTTACTCCAATTTTCCTTTAGGTTAAGACAGTGATACTCCTTGAACAAAGCTGAAAAATAAAAAGAAATATGGGCCAATGGGAAAAGTGTAATTTAGATACTACCTTAGTTGAAATATTATTGGTAATTCTCCATATAACATTGGAATGTATGACAATCTCTCAGATGCTTGCCCAATAATTTGATTTCCAGTTTTTGAATTTGACAGCAATTGGTCTGACTTATGGTGGAGGAAGTGAAAATATTTAATAACCGTGATTACACCAATAACGTTAGTTGAATTTTTTTTTTAAAAAAATATTTTATTTCAAATATTTGGAAAATAAGGCAAACAAATCAACCAACCAACTCCTATTTTCTTTGGATACTATTAAATAGAAAAGTTCAAGTTCATGTTGCTGTTTTCAGAATAGCACTTTTGGCATTTCTGATTTACTGGGGTGTGTGCCATGCTTTCAATCATGTTATCATTTGCTATTGCTCTGTCAACACCTGACATCTCATTATGAGCTGCTTTAGTGGGTTGAATTGATTCCTTCTAGTTAAGTTAAACTATGAATTAGCGTAACAGTATTCCTAGTAGATTGTCATTACCTCCTGTTTTTTTCCCCCCTCATTCACCTGAGCTTCCCAGGGAGGGAACAAACAAGGGATTGAAAAATGAGCACCAAAGGCATAATCTAGTAGTCAGATTTTATACAGATGCACTGGAAACACATAACCCCAGTGGCAGTTTAATGAATCGAGAGAGGAGGACATTTGTTGCTAAATGCAAATAATAAGCAGCATTTTAGGAAGATGGTGACAGACTAAGTGAAGTTTAGTAGGTTTACCTTGCAAGTCTCAACCCAAGAAACATGTAATTTTGAATTGGGATGAGCAACCCTTGTCAGAGAAAGGTCATATTCAGTGGTAGGATTCGATTTTTTTTACTGTTGGTTCTGTGGGTGTGGCTTGGTTGGCATGGCAGGGGAAGGATACTGTAAAATCTCCAGTCACAGGTGATATTTGCCGGTTCTCCGAACTACTCAAAATTTCCATTACCGGTTCTCCAGAAGTGGTCAGAACCTGCTGAATATAGCACCTCTGATGTTCACCTCCTTAACTTATGACTACAATTGAGCTCAAAATTTATGTTGCTAAGTGAGATATTTAAGTGAGTTTTGCCCCATTTTACGTTTCTTGACACAGATAAGTGAATCATTACAGTGTTAAGTTAGTAGTACAGTGAATCTGGTTTCTCCATTGACATTGATTGACAGAAAATCACAAAAGGTGTTAATGTGACCCCAAGACACTGCAACCATCGCAAATATGAGTCAGTTGCTAAGCGTCTGAATTTTTATCATGGGGATGCTGCAATGGTCATAAATGTGACTAACGTTCATAAGTCACTTTTTCCAGTGCCGTTGTAACTATCAGTGGTCACTAAATGAACTGTTGCAAGTTGAGGACTACCTGTATTCAGAGCTTTTGAGTGGCATCCAGAAGGACATACTAAGAAAACTGGAGTGGGGCCAAGCCGAAGAAATATGTGGTGCCCGGACAAAGAAACAAACTGCCCAAGGAGCTGCTGATAAAGTTCTACAGAGGAATTATTTAGTCTGTCATCTGCACCTCTATAAGTATCTGGTTTGGTTCTGCAACCCAACAGGATAGTCACAGACTTCAGAGGATAATTAGGACTACAGAAAAAAACAATTATTACCAACCTGCCTTCAATCGAGGACCTGTATACTGCACGAATCAAAAAGAGAGCTGTGAAAATATTTACAGACCTCTCATCCTGGACATAAACTGTTTCAACTCCTTCCCTCAAAACGATGCTATAGAGCCCTGCACACCAGAACAACTAGACACAAGGACAGCTTTTCCCAAACGCCATCACTCTGCTAAAGAAATAATTCCCTCAACACTGTCCAACTATTTACAAAGTCTGCACTACTATTACTATTAATCTTCTCATCACTCCCTTATCATCCATCCCTTCCCACTTGTGACTCTATGACGGTAACTTTGTTGCTTGTATTCTTATGATTTATATTGATTGTTTCCTAGTATGATTTGATTTTTTATTGTACCCTCCCTATGACTATTATTAAGTGTTGTACCTTATGATTCTTGATGAATGTATCTTTTCTTTTATGTATACTGAGAGCATTTGCATCAAGACAAATTCCTTGTGTGTCCAATCACATTTGGCCAATAAAGAATTCTATTCTATTCTATTCTTCTATTGTATTGTATTGCATTGCATTGCATTGCATTGCATTGCATTGCATTGCATTGCATTGCATTGCATTGCATTGCATTGCATTGCATTGCATTGCATTGCATTGTATTCTATTCTATTCTATTCTAAATGTTGTCATTGTATCAAAATGAAATAAAAGTAGTAAAGTATTGCTACTGAGATTACCACTTCTAATGTGTTTCATGATGTTTCTCATCCCATCAAAAATGATAATTTGGCAGCATTTTGGTGTAGAACCAAAGGGACACTTCACTGAGCAGAAGGAACACAACCATTAACTCTTGACTTAAAGAAAGAATGACTAATTTTGGACTTCTTTTATTCTGTGATTGAAGAATCAGAGGTATATTTACTGCACAATCCACCTTCTTTATGGTTGGGTGAACTTTAATCATATGGCTGATAATATCTTCTATAAAGAACCCCATTGCTGTAATATGCTTATGTTTAGGCCATTATGCAGAGAGATTTGTTTTTATGATTACTGATATAGTCCCACACATTTTCTCGCCATCACACTAAGCATGGAGACTGACATAGACCCTGATCTTGGATGCACAAGAATGTTTGAAACCCAAAACACTTTAAACATGGGAAGGAAGAAAAGAGAATTAAAGACATTCAGGTCCAAACTGATTCAGCTACATAATGACTGCAGTTCAGACCACAAGCTGTGATGATAAGGTTCACCTATGGTACGACATTTATAATATAGCACTCCAACAGCACCGACAAAATAGATATCTGTACTGAGAAAGCTATGTCATTATAAATACATTGATCACTGGTTTCTATAGAACAGAAACTAGAAGTAGCTGTCAGCTTGCCAAGTAATCTAGACTAGAATAGCAATAGCACTTTGACTTATATACTGCTTTACAGTGCTTTACAGCCCTCTCTAAGCAGTTTACAGAGTCAGCATAATGCCCCCAATAATCTGGGTCCTCATTTTTTTTGAGATATTTTTATCCCATCCATATTACTTTATAAGTAACTCAAGGTGGTGAACTTACACAATACTCCTTCTACCTCCTATTTTCCCCACCGCAACAACCCTGTGAGGTGGGTTGGATGGAGAGTGGGACTAGCCCAAAGTCACCCAGCCAGTTTTCATGCTAAAGGTGGGACTAGAACTCACAGTCTCCTTGCCATGGTCTCAGAGTCACCCACCTCGCTTTCCTAAAGCAGGACTAGAATTCACAATCTCCTGGTTTCTAGGCAGGCACTTTAGGCATGTCTCAGAACCAATAGTGTGTTTATGTACTATATCTCCAAACGTTTAGTGGATGGTGAGATTTGCCTTTTAATTTTTTTTTAATGACCAGTCCAATTTATCTGATGGAAGAATTTAAGTGAGTTTACCAGCCTCTTGATGTTAAGTTCCCTAAAGCAAGAGATCCACAGATCTGAGTCTAGCACCTTCTGGTGGTAGTAGAAAATCACTTTTCAGCCATGTTTACTGCTTCAAAATATATATGATGAAATATTTAAAAGCCTTACCATCTCCAGCTTACACTGGGAAAGCCCAGAGCACATAAACAATTGCTGATAAACAGAATGTCAGAAGTGATAAAACTATACAAGTACTGAATTGCCTGCAGTGGAAAGAGAGGTCACCTTTGTCTTCTACAAGTAGATTTTACGTATACTGTAGGTTTCTCCACTTGATCATATTCATACATGACACTTCCTGGATTATTCATTCCTTTTCCATGCTAGGATTTTGCTCCTGGCACATATCTTATTTTTAAAGCAATTTGCTAATCTCTTATTCATTCTGTCCAGCTATACATTCCATATAATTTTCCATACTTGTCTGCCACAAAATATGAATTGGGTATTCTGTGTTGACCACTCGTGGCATTTTGAAGCAAATGGATTGACAGCCTTCCAAAAATTATAAGATAAGATAACATTTATTGTCATTTGTTTCTGTGGGCACTCTAGCACACATTAAAAATGAAATTCTGTTGCCTGCTCTCAAAAGTGTATACACACATAACACACACATAGATATGCTATATACATGAACCATAACATATAAATAGCTGTACGTATATAGCTGTACCGTGACATATAAATACATACAAATATTAACGACTGTCAATTTTGAATACGTAGTGGAAAGAGGAAACTTGAGTGTTCACAAGGTTGATACTGTATGGAACGAAACAGGTGGATGAATCTGGATGTTCTGCTTTGGATACTATGAAGCCCCTTCCCAAAAGATAACAAGGAAAATAGCTTCTGGAGAAGAAAATAGGTTGTGAAGAGACCATCCTGCAGACCCTGCTCAAGCAACACTTATCTGGAGAAAAGAAGGGAAATAAAATGTATTAAAGGGGTCTTCCATTCAGAGATCTGTGTGCAACCTTATTAGGAGTTTGACTGAAAACCTGGACTTAAGATAGGATAACAAAGTCAGAAGGAAAATCGGGAGTCTATCATCACCACCTTTTAATGACCCCATAATCTCTTGCAGGGTAGAGTCTGGGCAACTGAATGGAGCTAGCAGAGTGTTTACTAGCCGGATGCCCTTCCTGTTGTCAGTGCAGATTTCTGTCCAGCAGATACATTCTCATTGTGCCCAGAGAGAGAAATATCTGCCTTTACCTAGGATTGAACTCACAGCTTCCTGATTGTCAGGTGAGAGCTCCACCGTACCACTCCTTTACTAGAGAGACTAACCTGGCAAGATAAATAGACTTTAAGCCTGATAACCCATCTGCATGCGGGCATGAGTCTCTTGTAGCACACTCCCAGGAAGCAATTGAGGAAAGGAATGAGTTTCTAAAACTTGGAACTATGGAACCAACCTCTCTTCCCTGTTCAAGGTTGGAAACAAAGAGGAGCATTAACTTAAGATCAATTATAAAGCTAAGGAAAGTGCTGCTGACATGACAAAAGAGGAGATCGGAAATCCGAAGGCGGGCGGCAGATGGTCCCCTCTGATAATGAAGTCCTGAGCACATTGTGAGTAGGCAACCCAACATGACCTTATTCTTTCAACATTGGGAATCTAGATCAAGATCCCTGTGAGAATAAGGTGTAATTCTTTGCTTTATTTCTTTCCGAGATCCTGACATGTCCCCTTTGGTGTCTGTTATATTGTCACAGAAGAAAAAGCATCAGCTACATCAGGTCCAAGCTGAAGAACCTACTGACAGTTCTTGGGGATGAAGATAGGGATGACTCCCTAGCAAGATCTCAGTCCAGATTGGAGGTCTTGAGTTTGTTATTTCTACTTTTTCAGGCTCTAAAAGAAACAGGGATAGATGTTTTTTTATGATGGCATCTGTTAAGTTCTGCGCATGGGTGCAAGGAGCGGAGACAAGGCAGTGAACAATGAACTTCAACTCTTTATTAAGCATACTGAACAGAACAAAAGCCCTAGGCCAGCAGCAGCCCTTTTATAGGGTTGGCTGCTGTCCTATTAGCCAATGAAAAACATGGAAGTGTTAAACCCTTGAACCAATGAGAGTTGGCCCTTTAACAGCCAATCAGATTTCCCAGAAAGGACCAATCCGATGTCGCTATTATCAGCCAATCAGAAGTGCAGGATTAGAACCCTGCTTTTTACTTAAGGTTGTTAAAACTTTATTAAACGCCTTTATTAGTTCATAACAGCATCTTTCTGGCCATGCTCAGTTGGTATTACTCTTTTGATCTATAAAGGGTTTCCCTCCCCTCCCCCAAGAGTACAGAAATTTTTCATAAAGGAAAGTGTGCCACAGGTATCAGATTTTGCAGGAAAACACTGGCATGTCCATTCCTAAATGTGGAAAAAAGTGAAACTTCTATCTGTAAGAAAAAGTGTCCTTCTGCCCAATTTGGTCAAATCCACTTTCTTTCCTAGCCTGAATTTGCTACTCTGGGGAGAAAAAAAATAAACAAAAACCCAGAACAATTAGGTGTATTAATATTTAACTCCCTTCCTATTAGGTGATGTCCAGTCCTGCTTTATAAAGAGAATAGAAGGACAAATAGGATAATGAGCTATCAATGAAATCCAATTGCTGCACTCAAGGTACTGTTCTTTCATTCGAAGGAAAGCAAAAGGTAGGACATTTGCAGAAGAAAGTCAAGTCTGCACCCAGGCGTAGCTGAGTATCTCAATGACACAGCTGAGATCAACACTTAGCCTGCAAACCTTTAAACGGAGTGCAGATGGCAGGGAGAAAGGTAATCTTCTGGAAAAAGCCTCTAATTGTCTGCCCACACTAATAATTTCAGAGAAGGCTCCCCCCTCTCCGTTCTGCCTATAATTAGACCATTCCATCTTTCTATCAGAAGGCTTTTTTTTTTTTTTTTACTGCTCCTTATCACTGCTGCAAGATGATCCTCATAGAAAGAAGGTGTTATTTCACCCCTCCCCGCCCCCCGAAGATTTAAAGATCCTTATGATACATATCCCAAAGAAAAGGCATTCGGGAGAATGAAATGCTACTGCGAGGCCTGTTAAGACCCTTTTTAAAAAAATATAAATGTCATAAGCTCTATGACTTCTCTTGTTGTGTCAAAACAGGAGATGGAGGAAGAAGAGGATGACAATGGTGGTGACAAGGAGGGGATATTTTATTTCTCCTCTTTTTCTCTTCTTCCTCTGGATGGGTTACTCGCTTTGTAGTAAAGTCTTTCATCTCGATGCATCAAGCAAGAGAAAGTAAAGCAAGGCCTGGCGATCGCTCACAAGGAAATAAGGGGTAGGGGAACCCTGAAGATTTTAATTCACTAGTTATCACTAGCAGTACTGATCTCTGTTTCAAGGCCACTGAACTAGCACTATCCAAAGATGTTTCCATGGTAATGTGGCCAGCGTGAGGTCATGGAGGACTTCCCACCAAAAGGGTACCTATTTATCTATTTGCATTTGCATGCTTTTGAAGTGCTATTAGTGGCGCTTTACAAAACCTTAGTAAGATCACACCTGAAATACTGAAACCAATTTTGGTCACCACGCCACATAAAAGTTTGTTGAGATTTTGCAAAAAATTCAGAGAAGAGCAACTAAGGTGATCAAAGACCTGGATACTAAACCGTATGAAAAATGGCTGCAGGTTTTGGGTCTGGCTAGTCTAAAGGAAAGAAGAATTGGGGGTGACATGATAGCAGTATTCAGTATTTGAGGGGCTGCCACAAAGAAGAGGGGGTCAAATTATTCTCCAAAGCACCAGAAGGCAGGATGAGAAACAATGGATGGAAACTGATCAAAGAAAAAAGCAACCTGGAATTAAGGATAAACTTCCTAACCAGTGGTGGGATTCAGATTTTTTTACTACTGGTTCTGTAGGCATGGCTTGGTGGGTGTGGCAAGGGAAGGATACTGTAAAATCCCCATTCCCTCCCCACCCCACTAGCCTGCTTTCCAGCTCCGTTCTCCTGTGTAGGGCAACAAAAGAAAACCCAGCCAATCAGCTGAGACTCAGGAGGCAGAGAATAGATGGGGGCGGGGCCAGTCAGAGGTGGGATTTGCCGGTTCTCCGAACTACTCAAAATTTCCACTACCAGTTCTCCAGAACCTACTGAATACCACCTCTGTTCCTAACAAAGAAGACACTTAACCAGTGGAACACTTTGTCTTCAGAAATTATGGGTGCTCCATCACTGGAAGGTTTTAAGAAGAGATTGGACAGTCAATTGTCTGAGATTATCCTGCTTGAGCAGGGGGCTGGACTAGAAGATCTCCAAGGTCCTTCCAGCTATTCTGTTCTGTTCTTATTCCCTATCCCTATTCTATTCTGTTGGCAGGAGCTGAGGCAAGGATGGGAACTCACCCTGTCACATAGCGCTTGGGTCTCAAACCCAGCCTGTCAGTTTTCCAGTGAACAAGCCAGAGTCTTAACTGTGAGACATTGCACTGCCCTTGATGGAAATGAAGACAGTGAAATCAGCACCAGCCTTACCAAAATATGCAAGTGATTCTAGAGTAATTTCCCTCTCTCCAAGAAAAAACAAATTGCACTATTTATTTCCCTTCATTTTTTTTCTGTGAACTAAGAAGTTTCCAGTCAGACGGAAAGGGAGATGTTGACTTGATTTTGATGACAAATTTGCCTCAGTTTTAATAAAACACTCAACAAACACCTGGCAAGATCTTCTGAAGAGCTTATTCCTATTTTTTCAGGTGGGCAGTCTGATTGTCTTTAATTTGTCAAACTTCTCCTTGTTATTCCATAACGTCTGCTCCAGAGTGAGTATAAATTCACACAAACTACCTTAGAGAAAATCCAATATATTAATACAAGGAACAATAAATATTACACTATGTGCCAAGGGGGAATTCTAACAGGTTCTATAAGTCAAATCAAAAAGAAAACTTGTTATATAAATATTTGGGGAAGGCACATCATTCAGTAGTGTGGTTCAGCTCCGAGATTAATTCTTGAGATTTCCCAGCACAGTTGAGAAATACTTTCTCTGCCACTCTGAAATAACATGTCAGCCTTCAAGATCTTCTATTATTGCTTTGCATCTTTAGGTTGCCATAAGTAACGGGGGGAGGAGTGGGTAGAGTCTGGGAAGCGAGCTGGAGGTGTTACATTCTAGTGTTGTAAAAATGAGGAGGGGAGGAGTATAAATTCTTGCTTAGGTTTCTATTTCTTGCTTAGCTTTCTTTTCTCTGCGCAGCTGCAAATCTTTATCAAAATATGCCAAGGTCAATGGACAGAGGCCTCATCACCACCTGAAGATGTCCACATGATCATATTCAGAACTTTTAATTGGAAGAATCATTTGAACTATTGGGGGTGGGAACATTTCCATCACTTTGTATATGTGGTTTGTGCGCCTAATTTTCTCAGATTCAGAATTCTACAGTTGCTACCACTTCATTTTCAGTAAAAGATATCTTTTCTCTAATCTATGGAGTCTAAGTATTTCCTTCTTGAATTTTGAATGGAGCACCATCTGACATAACATTTGCCAATTGTTAAGCAATGTTCTGACTATGATGAACCAATAACTTGGTTCAAGATAAAGGTAATCCTCAACTTATGATCACAATTGGGATTGAACTCCTGTTGGTAAGTAACGTGGCCATTAAATGAGTCACACCCAGTTATACAACCTTTTTGCAACAGTTGTTAAGTGAAACAGGCAATTATTAAATGAATCCAGCATCCCCCATTAATTTCACTGGTCAGAAGCTGGCTGGGAAATTTGCAAATGGCATTCACATGATCCTGGGATGTGTTGTGGTTAGCCGGCAGCAGGTGCGCTTGGCAGAGGAGACTGAGGACTCAGATGAGGGGCTAGGACCATTGGGGAGTGACTGCTGCTTTCAGAGATTGTGGAGGCTGGCAGTAGCGATAAGGAGGTTCCCGAGGAGCCTGTGTCAAATGCATGTGCATGCAGGGCTGCTTGCAGGAAAGAGCAGCTGCAGCAGCACAGGTGACTCAGGAGTAAGGTTGCAAGATAATGGCCCCTGCTTCAAGAAGATAAAAGCCAGATGTGAATCAGATATTCTTTTCAGGAAGCAAAGACGTTTTAAAACTCGAGCCTTGTGGACATTGCAGTATCTTAGTTGTTATTTGAAGACTCTTGTGTTGTAAAATATTTCTAGGTAACATTATCTGTTATTTTTGGCAGCCTCGCACTGTTTTGGCAAGGCTCGTGCTTATCAAAGTTAATTAGTTTGCAGCAGCCTTTTAACTGGGGATTCGTAAGAATCATTAAAAGGTTTCTGTTCCCTTTGGTTCATGTTTGTTTTATTGGACAAGGGTCTGTAAGACTTGTAAATACATGCTGGTTGTGCAATGCCTGGATTTTGATCACATGACAATGGAGATTCTGCAATGGTCATAAACTGAGGTTTCTGTGGATTTAGTGAGGTTCAGATCTGCTGGAGATATTCAGTAAGCATGCACTTGGGGAGTAGCAGGTTGATATGGAATATGGAAAGACTGTTAAGTGGTGATTCCCCCCCCCCTCTTAAAACTCCCATACTTAGTTGTTCTTGGAAACATGGCCTCTGAAAGATGTTTAACTAACAAGGATCTTCAAACTTGGTAAGTTTAAGATTTGTGGACTTCAACTCCCAGAATTCCTGAGCTAACATGACTGGAGGAGGAATTCTGGGAGTTGAAGTCCACAAGTGTTAAAGCTATCAAGTCAGGGCTGCCAACCTTGAGTGATAGTTCGGAGTGAGGCACTGCGAGGGAGCGGAGCGACCAAGCCCGAAGGAGCGAAGTGACCAAGGGGGGGATGGTGTGGAAGGGGGGTGTCCCCCCTTCCACGGTAGGGAGCTTTGACAATTTTACATTTTAAATGGTGCAATCTGATGCATACTTTAGTCATGATTTGGACATATACATACATACATACATGCAAGCAGCACCAATGTACTTGAACCGGATTTGTAAGATATTAATAATGCAGTTCACTGACCATGAATAATTGAAGTTCCTGACTTGTAACTGCAGTATTCTACCTCAACTGACTTTATTAACTTAGTGATGTACTATAGACCACTATAGGATGAATTCAATGTGCAACAAAAAGACAAAAAACCCGAAACAACTACAGAGATAATGCAAATACATCAATGGGTATTCTTCTTTCTGTATCAAATACCATACTACATGCCAATATCAAATGCTATAGTCTCAGTCTTTAATTATATACTAACTTGTTGACTGAAATAGGGGTTCATAATTTCAGACATGTATAAACTAAACATTTAATCGAATAATGAGTGCTTCATATAAATATACATATTGTTAACTGTAAAACTCATCTACTGTATTCTGAAGCTTGGCCCTAGCTTTCATCATAGAAGCTATAGAACCAAAACAAAGCCCTGGTAGAGACTAAAAAATACAGCAAGTGCAGCTCTTGATTCACAAGGAAACTCTGGAATAGTAGTTGAATGCCACAGGTTAAATACTACACTTCATCACAGATGAACTGTCAACTCTAATAATTTAGCGGGTTTCTGGTGTGGTGGCCTGCTGTGCGGCCGTACAATGTACGTACGTACGTATAGCTGTACGTACGTATTCTCTCACAGTCAGTGTATGTAAAGCGATGTAAAGCACACGTCATAGCCATACATGTACTGTAATTTGCCAAAAGTACAAGCTACGTTCACGTAACTATAGGTAGAAACCAATTGTAATCCAATAGCTCGTCTTCGCGTGCGAACCAAAAACGATTATTATTGGTTAAACTTTACACCCGCGCGGGAAAATCTCGAAACTTTGGGCTTGGGCATATCGATATTCGGAATATCAGAGAATGTAGAGATATATTTATTTTTGTGCATTCCATTTTGGGGGTTTAGCATGAGATTTCGTTTATCAGAGTGAGACAGTCAAAATTGGTTGAATTGCGTGAGTCTCACTCTGATTGCGTGAGAGTTGGCAGCACTGTCAAGTTTGAAGACCCCTGAACTAAGACATAGTGGCACAATTTGCTATTATTGTGTCTGGAATTAATGTTGTAAGGTGTAACTTTTGACCATTTTATATAAGTTCCAGCCTTGGATGAGCTCTTTCCCATTTTTTTAATAAAACATCCTGATATGATAATAGGAAGGAAGACAGACCCAATATCACTTCTCCTAAATTGGCCTAGATAGACTCCTCCAGAGGCCAGGATGGCCATGTCTCAGAGCTGGGCTTTATTCTCTGACTCTGTTCCTACTGTCTAAACTGAATTTAGCATCTGGGATATCAGTTGGTAACTGCAAAGCTTCAGGGAACTCACCCTGCTGTGTGTGCAGACATTGTAAAAGTTTCCTGCCATTATTCTATGGGAGTTAATAAAGGGACAAGTTTCCCTTGACATAACACAGAAGGTTGTGTGCAAGCTGCACAAGACATAATGCTTCAGCCGTTTCTGAGGGTGACTACAATCTCAAATTGTTTCTGTGGATTTTGACTTGTTATGCATATCTATCTTTCAAAGGGATGGCTGTGGTTGGAATGAATAAACATAGATAAGGATGAATACCTACACACTATGGGGAGAGCAGCTAAGAATATTTTCTCCATTGTAATGAGAGGAATGGGGATCATCCAATGAAGGTAGCAGCAACCAATTCAGGACAAACAATAGAATATGCAATGCTTCTTCACATAGTGAGTGGGTAGCTTTATAAGTTATTTCTATGCACTGCTAGGATTCTCCACTCAGGCATATATCAAATATATTCAGGAATGAGTAGTTAAAAGCAAACGAGATCTTGAAACAGATTTATTATATTCCAATTGTAAGCATCCTATTCTGTACACATAGTAGAAGGATTCAGCAGCCTTTTTCTGTTTCAAGTTTTATTTTGTTTAAGAAAAAACAGTGGGATAATCATCTTTACGCAAAAGACAAGCCATCATATTTTTTGCTTATAGTCCAATTCGCAGCTGAAATATGGTACTAGTAACATTGGCTCATCTTTGATGAGAAAAATTACTAGAATGATTGAACTCTTGTGGCTTCAGCTTCAAGGGAATAAATCGCTGAATTTGTGGAAACCGTTCCCTGCCTTGTAATATTAATTTAGCTCATGAAGTCCTATTTCAAAAATCAGTAAACAAAGAAATTGCATTTTGTTTGGACAGTACATACAAATCAATTGCTAAAAAGGCTGCTTCTTTAAAATCAGTTTGGATGTTTGTGCCCATCTGTACAACACCTTTTTGCATTTAGCAAACACCAGCATTTCAAAAGGTCCTTTGAGGAAAGCTCAGCATCACCCAGATTGCAAGGGGGAAGTGTAAAAAGCATACAAAGGCCACTGAGTTTCTTTCATTCCTCCTTGAGATTTTTACCAAAAGAACTCTCCTGGTGCCAGCATTTCTAAATGCAAAAATAAACTTCTCTACTTATTGAGCTGAGCTGGGAAAATGGAATGAGCTTTTCAATGTACAAGTTGCGAGAAAATCCTTTCGCACTTGACCACTGAAGTTTTCCAGAATTGCTTCCAGCTTTGTGTCAGCATTTCATTTTAAGAAAAGATGCTGCCACAGACACACAGACACAGACACGGATTTGTTAGTGGAATGTGGATGAGTTCCAGGGATATGAAAGGAGGTGAATTCAATTCGGAGAAGAACAAACAAATAAAATTTAAAAAGGAATCCAAATGAAACCACCACACATAAAAGGAATCAATCAGAAGTAAAACAGCAATACAGTGAAATATATATATATATACTGAAAGCAAATGAGAAGCTATGAACAGTTTCTGGACTGACACTCCACACTGAGAAAGAATAACTTACAGAGACAGCATGGTAGAGTGGCTAAAGTGCTGTATTTCCATTTCATCCATCAAAAGGAAGATGACTTTGAGCCAACCAAATGGATCTCCTCTCACTATGAGTAAAACTGGGTGCACATACTGTGCTAAATCATAATATGGTTTGCTTTATGACTTACCACTTTGCATGAGCCCATCTATTATAGTTTACATACCATGGATGATTGCTTATCATGATGTGCATCCTGGAGAAAAATGCTAACTACAGATTATTTCGGGGCCATGATGGCACAGTGGTTAGAGTACAGTACTGCAGGCTACTTCTGCTGCCTGTCAGCTGCCTGCAATTTGGCAATTCAAATCTCACCGGGCTCATGGCTGAGTCAGCCTTCCATCGTTCCAAGGTGAGTAAAATGAGGACCCAGATTGTTGGTTGTGATAGGCTGTGGTCAGTTGCCAGATTCTTATGACAGTGACGACGAGGGCAAAAACGACCCGATGGTGAATGAACTGGTTCGCCCTTTTGTCTTCCCAATATGACTCACGGCCCCCATAAGAATGAATTTAGGGGACTTTCCAAGTCCTAATAGATTCATGCTGTACTAGGTGCCTGATCAACCTTAACCAGAGTCCTGAAACTGGGGATTAGAGCAAAACAGCTGACTCACCCAATCCGATTTGAACAAGTAGATGGTTCCCTGTTGGGAGAGGCGTATACCACTCACATGTGATACTAGAGTTAGTGGATCAGTGATAACCAGTGATACTAGAGCTAGTGGATCACTGGGAAACCAGATGGAGTCATATGGGGGCTTTCCTGGCTAGACAAGTGGGGCCCGACCATCTGGTGGAAAGGGGGTAGCCACAGACTGAGGATAGCGAAGGGACCCATGACGGATCTCCTAAAGACAGGGAATCCAGGAGTGAAACCCTGCCTGGGACAACCCTTACAATGAGACCTAACCTGCCAAAAAGCATTTGAAACACTGAAAGAACTGTTTGCAAAAGAACCAGTACTGAAGCATCCTGACCCCGAACAACCCTTCGTCATTCAAGCAGATGCCAGTGATGTGGTAGTGGGAGCAGTGTTACTCCAACCTGACACTGAGTCTATAAACCACCTAGAGATGGCTGTAAAGCACCGTGATGTGGTATATAAGTCTAAGTGCTATTGCTATCACAGTGTCAAACAAACTCTGGCACTGCTAGGGTAATGGTGGCAATCATACATGGGCTAGATTGGTTCACAGGGATGAGGAAGAGAATACAAGTAGTGTCACACCTACATACCAAGATGCTATTTATTCAGCTTTATCAACTGGATAATTGTGGATTTTTTTGCCTTCTCTTCTTCTCTCAGAGGTAAAGGAAGTAGGGACCGGAAGATGCAGGATTCAAACATCCCAATGACCACCAGATGGTAACAACAAATTAGAGATTTTCGCTGCCATCTAGTGATTGTAGTAAGATCCGATGACTCTATTATTGTCAGCCTGAAGAACTGTAAGAACAGTAACTTCTGAATAGTTCTTTGTTGCTGTTTGTTTATAAACAGAATCTTGCCAGTTTAAAGCAATTATTTGCATAACTACAGATATACTCCATGAATTGCTAAGGAGGGTTCACCTTCGCCATCTTCTTGCCTACCAGATATTCCAAGCTCAATTGCCTCTGTGCCCTCTGGAAAAGAACCCCTCTCTCCCTGGGACTTCTGGTTACATACCAGTTGTGTGAATGAACGCATACAAACTAAAAATCTTGTGTCCTATTTAGCAATGGTTAAATTGTGACCTTGGTCGATATAACTCGCGGTCCTTGGTTTCGAAGTTTCTTACAGAGGTCTTGGAAGAACTGAGCAGCGTCTGTCCTTGTGGATATGCAAGTCAATTTCAGCACTCAGAATGTAAAAGATTGTGATGGAAATCATCAAGCAAGTTCAATATCATTAAATGGAACTCTCCACAAATTTCCTAATGAGAAAAGAATAAGTCCTTACAGCTCCAGTTAACTTGAGTGCATATAAGGAGCTTGGGGAAATAATGCTTTAAACAGGCCTCGCCTTGAATAACCAACCATTGCCTCTCTTAGGATCTCTTCCTAACTCTGCTAATGTAGTGACATGGCTGGCTCTGTTCCTCCTATAAACCCAGAACTCCCAGTTCATTTGGTTAGAATTAAGTGTCTCAATTAAAGGTTTGATTTACATTTAATAAGAAAGTTATGCCAAGTCAAACAAAATGCCAGTTGTGGAGAATCTAATTATTGAAGTTTAATACCTGTCAAGACTACTTATTTTTCTTTAAAAAAAAATCATAGAGCAGTTAAACCTCAATAAGTGCCCCTTTAATAATTAATTAGCATTTAATTAATAGACAATAGCTATTGCCACTGATGGATCTCTGCAGGCTTAATACAACTTTTAGCCTTCTATTCATTAGCTGCTTGAGTGACTCCAAATATAATTGCTCCATGGAGCAGAACATTTAGAAAACTATTTTGGTACTAGAGGGAGAGTATAACACTGGGAATGTGATATACATCTGAATTTATACAGGAGATTCATTTGTTGAATTGACCTGATCTTCCAAAGAACCTGACTATTGTACTACTGCTGATTCCTATTCAGTTATTGTAATTGATATCTAAAGAAAGAGATATGTTGAATGACTAATGCCTCTTTTGGATTGTTTTGGTTTTGATCAAGAGAAAATGGGTCAGAAAGAAGAAGAGAACTTGGTCTGGAATATGTGAAGCAAGGTAGCCACATTTTGCTGTTTATTAGCAAGTGTCTTTGATAAAGCTAAATAGAAGATTGAGATGGGAGTGATCTCGAGAAACAGAGAAATATGAATGCTATATCTTTATTTTCTTTCCTAAGGTGGTTGAAAGAAGGTTTTTGGTTTTGGATCCAAATAATCCAAATTTTGATTATGTAGACCACCCTTTTCCTATCAGGTGCTCTTCAGGTGTGAGACTGTAATTCCTTAACTTGGAAGTAAGTTATGTAGTGGTTAAAATAGGGCTACTGCATCTGGGTTATAAAAACCTAAATAAACAGCTGATGGGTGCAAAGAGTAATTAGATTTTTACCACTTTTTTTGCATTTGAAATCCTCTAAACCTGGTTATTGTATTGGATTAGGACTAGGAAACCTTTGCTCCAAATTCTCACTCACCCTTACAGCTCACTATGGAAGCAAAAGAATTTTAAAGAAGTGAGCATTCACACTTTTGAACTTTGGTGTTAGAGGAAACTCCTGTGAATACCAAGGAATGATGAGAAAAACAAAAAAATGCATTAGCAACAGTAATAACACTTAGACTTATATACCACTTCACAGGGCTTTACAGCCCTCTCTAAGCAGTTTACAGAGTCAACATATTGACCTCAACAATCTGACCTCAAGCTGAGTCAATTTTGAACCAGTCAGAATTGAACTCCTGGAGTGAGCAGTGAGTTAGCCTGCAGTACTGCATTCTAACCACTGAGCTACCATGGGTCAGCATTAGCAAATAAATCAATCCAAAGTTCTCACTTGAAACACAAATGGCCAGGTTTAAATCTTCCTTATTTGGATTATGTGAAGACTTAGTTCTTCAGAGAAGGCTGTGATGTTGGGAAAGATGGAAGGAAAGAGAAGAAGAGGATGACAAGCAACAAGGGGGACAGACTCAGGGACAATGGTATTTGAGGCATCATGGGATCATCTAAAGGGCCAGGTAAGGGACAGACTGTCCTGGAGAAAATCTGTTTGGTCACTAAGAATCAATATTGATTTAATGGCACATAAACAGTCAATCAATTATGGCTCACTAAGTGACTTCGGGAGAATTAACTTCTGCCAAAAATATCTATCTCATTCCCACAGCATTTTTTGCTTATATGTAATTGGAGAACCGAGTACCTTGCTCAGAAAGAACAGGATAAAAGAAATATATGGAAAACAGACAAAGCTTCATTCCATAAAGCTACATTAAAAATAGAGATCGTTCAAATAAACCCAAAAGTTCTATATAAAGAATTTACAATTCTTTCTATATCTACTATATCATTTTGATAAGCACTGCACGAAATGTTCCTTAGAAAATGAAAAGTCAGAATATTGCAGAAATATGTCAATTACGCAATTGACATAGCATCTATTCAAGGAGTATGACAGAGATATGAAACATTTGTAACAGCTATTCAGGTCAGAGGTATTCATTAGCTGTATGGTAAATGTGTTTTAAAAAATTAATCCCCAATTAACAAAAATCTCATTTAATGGATTGGGATTACAGAAGAAAAGGAGGACAGGCTAAATCAATCCATTCTTCTTTGAGTTATGTTGCAAAACTCAATACAAGAAATCCATATTAAGTACAAATTAATTACCCAATATCCTATCAACAAAGTAAACCCTTTACTGGTTTTGCATAGAAAATGTATTTCCCCACAGTGATACATAACAGACCAATTGCTTGATCATTTTATTGGTCAGATAGTTCAGGTAGTCCTCAACTACAATTGGGACCAGAATTTCCATTGCTAAGCAAGACAATAGTTGAGTTATGGCCAATTTTATGACCTATCTGCCAAGGTTGTTATGCAAATCACTGCAACTTGTAAGTGAATCATGTAGTCATTAAGTGAATCCAGCTTCTGTCATTGAGTCACATTTTTCAGTGCTATTGTAATTTTGAACTGTAGCTATATCAATGGTTTTAAATCAAGGAATAGCTGTAACTTAAAAATAAATGCCATTATTGTACTTTCTCTAACACCCATTTCATTTCATTCATCCCTATGGTAACAGCCCTTTCTTGAATGTAGTATTGCCACATTAGCCACGTTTGACATCAAGGCTGAAAAAGAACACAGGTGTTGCAGTGCTAGAGATCAAAATACCCCTCTCTTTGGGCAAAGAGCTCCTTTACTTATAAGGAATTCTTCCAATCGTGTGAATTTAAGTTAAAGTGAACACAAGCCAAAAGACCTTCAGCGTATCTATCCTAAGGTATCTACCCTTAGGTTTTAACTTAAATGATATTCCAGGTTAGCCTTGCCTGGCTGGAAACCAAGTAAGGAAGGTCTGAGTATTTACCTGGGAGACTACCATAAAATGACCAGCACATTGAAAAAGAAAATTTTGCAAGAAAACAATAGCAAACCACCTCTGCACTTTTGTCCCAGAAGTGCTTTTTAAAAAGGCAGCTGGACTTTGTTCCTTGCAACCAGAAAGTCCATTTGCCTTTTTTTTTTAAAAAAAAAAACAAGCTTGACCTGATTGCCTGAGAATCTCCATAGACATTCTGCACTTTTGCAATTAAAACTGCCTGGATACATCAACGACATTGGCAACACTTGAGCACAGCTTAAAGGAGATTTTTCAATCCCCCTCCCACCCTACTCTGCAAATCCACATCGCTTACAATTAACAAGGAGCAAAATGCCTGCTGTCTCCTTCTGTTTAGAAGCATTTGTCCTGTGGAATACAAAGAAGGCAGCCCTTTTTGTTTTCCCCCAACGCAAGGTATAAAATCTGTCACGCTCGCTTCCCAGAGTATGCCGGATCAGCTGGGAAAACACTTGGGCTGATCTGCTGGTCAGGCAGCTGTCTAGCATTCTCTCCTAGGCCTGCTTACATTTTAAAATGCAAAGATGCCACTCAGGACTGCTGACAGCAAAATGGCCACATGAAACTACCCAGTTTAATCGGGAAGGGAGAAATGATCACTAGAAATGGCTCTGAACAGAGATGAAAAGGCTTTTAATGGCGACAAGCAAGATACAGCACAGCTGTGCCGGGAACCACAGGTTGGGCATACCAGCTGCCTTGCCAATCAGAAAGAAAACTGGGGCGGGAGAAGGAGCAGCGATAGAGGAAAGAGAAACTCCCCCCATTTCAATTAATTGACCAGAGAAATAAAACATGGGGAAATAAGCAGCCTGGGAAGGACTGGATGTACTGGGCTTAAAGTAAAGATTTTTCTTTTTCTTTTAATGAATACTGCCATTCCATTTCCCCATCCCCTTTAGCGAGATTACTGGGATCATTTAGAAGTCCTTCCAAGATCTAAGACTGAAATTTCAGGCATTTTCATTTATCTTTGTCGAGAGACAATCATAAGGCTCTTATCTTTCATCTGTAGAACTCATGTATGAACATTTGCTCATTTTGGGAGGGGAGAATCCAAAAATGAAAGAATTTGCACCGCATCCCCTCGTGTTTATCCGATGCCTAGGACTTCGTCTGCTGCAGTTCGTTTACTGGCACCATCTCCCTGTATGACGGCTGATTTCTAAGAAGTGAAGCTCAAGTGCAGATGGACAACCTATTTATAAGCAAAACATTTGTGTAAAATAAAGGCTTTCCTCCTGTTGAAATGTAGGGGGGCATGTTTGAATGTCCAATTCTGTGCTCCAACAGCCCCAGACATCTGCCCGGGCAATGCTTGGCACTGAAGGATGCTCCCAATGTCCTTTTGATGTATGCAAATGCTCGCTTAGCTTCCTAATAAGAAATCAGTTGCTGTCATCATCTGTATTTTTTATTCTAAGCCACAACTGCTCAAAGACTTGGCTGTGATTACAAATAAGCAAAGTTGTTTTCTGTGCGAGGTCTAAAGCCTTGAAACTTAATAGCACGGTGGAATGGAAGCTCATGCTGATGTGTGGCATATTTAATATCTGTCTTTCTTAGAAATCACAGGGCCCTCAAATGAGAAAGGACTTTAGTGCTGAAATAATTAATGTGGGTAAAGACTATAAATGCCACAATAGGGGAAGAAAACAACAACAGATGATAGTGAATCGTGATTTCTAATATTCTAACCTGTTGCAGCAGAAGTTTAAAAATTCAGATTTGTCCCCAGAAGTCAGTGAATGGAAAAAGAGCTGGAAAGGAAAAGGTGCTTCTTTCTTTCTTTCTTTCTTTCTTTCTTTCTTTCTTTCTTTCTTTCTTTCTTTCTTTCTTTCTTTCTTTCTTTCTTTCTTCCTTCCTTCCTTCCTTCCTTCCTTCCTTCCTTCCTCCCTCCCTCCCTCCCTCCCTCCCTCCCTCCCTCCCTCCCTCCCTCCTTCCTTCCTTCCTTCCTTCCTTCCTTCCTTCCTTCCTTCTTTCTTTCTTTCTTTCTTTCTTTCTTTCTTTCTTTCTTTCTTTCTTTCTTTCTTTCATAAATTTTATTAATTTTCCATTGTTCACATTTATTAGTGCTTAATAGCATCATGTTGTCTGGGTTTTTACTTTGCTTAAAAATACAGATTCCATTCTTAATCTCCACCCCTTTTTTTCCAACCACTGGCAGAATAAATTCCATGTTTGATAATATTCTGTATCTTATTTCTGTTTCATTTTCAGTGTAAGTCTATCTATTTCTGCACACTCTGTGCAAAAGTTGCTTCTTTCTAACGACATTGCTCTTATTACCATCTTCAAATTGATTATATATACATACACACTTTTTTAAAAAGTCCCTTCAAATCAGTCTTGACTCCTGGAAATTGTCAGGAGCAATTTATGCAGTTTTCTTGGCGATGTTTTCAGAAGTAGTTTGTCCTTGCTTTCTTCCTAGAGCTGAAAAATACTAGCCTAATGTCATTCAATTGGCTTCATATCTAAGGCAGAACTAAACTCATGGCCGCTTGCTTTCTAGCCTGGTGCCAACATCAAACCAGTTCTGACAAGCTTGCATTGGATCTCATGTAAGGTTAGTGGAGATGATTAGCACAGGGGCAAAAGGCTCAACCTTAAGGTGGAGAATTTTGCATGGATGAATCGCTACTATTTTAATGGGATAGGAAAGCTACTGCAGATATCACCAATCGTGTTGTGATAAATGCTATATGCCAGGGGTGTCAAACTCAAAATTGAAATTTGTCCCCAGAAGTTTTAATGCTTAGATATAGGTGTTTAGTTCTGGCCTGTGGGGCCACTCTGGATACAGCAGACTGGCCCACGGTGCCTCTGCCATTGAAGGACCAGCCCACGGTGCCTCTGCCAATGAAACTGGAGCTCAGGAGCTCCATTTTCACTGGCAGAGAACTGCAAGAGGCCATCGCAGTTTAACATGGAGTCTAAAAACAGAGCTTTCCCTGGTCTTGCCTTCCTCCCCTGGAGACAATGGATCCCCTCCAGTCCCGCTCTGGATTCCACAAGTGCCCCCGACACAAATGATGTCAAGCAGGCCATGCCCACCTGTGCCCCCCAAGATCAAACACAACCCTGATGTGTTTGAGTTTGACACCCCTGCTGTATGCTTAGTCCATGATATACTTAAAAGGTTCAGAAGAGGTGATTAGAAAAGCTTCTTTTGAAGACCCTGGATAATTTCTCATAGTTGATAATGTTGGTCTACACATATCAATAAACTGGCAATTACCTATCTTCCTTCTAGCTGCTAACAGTAGTGACTGGACTTGAGGTGATGTTTACATACAAATAGATGTTAGATGGAAAATCACAAAAGGAGAAGAGGTTGATCTTCTTGATGTCTTGAAATGATACCCTTTGGCTAATGAATGATCATAGATCAACAGTTCCTCAAAGTTCCAGCAGAAAAATACAAACCCAGAAGGAAGAATTTACAAATTAACCTGTATAAACCTGTTACTGATAAGAAACAGATTGATCTGCCCATTTCATGAACATATAGTCAAAAAGATTTCAAGACTTTCTTCCATGTACTGATCGCCTTCTGGCCCAAAGTCCAAAAATAAAGTGAATGGTGAGATTATTTCTTTGCGGCATAAAATAGATATATAATAAGAATCTGAATATGATGCATTTTAGCATCATTAGGCTAAATTCCTTTCACAACTCCTTTAAACACCATAAAGAAAGAAGATAAAAACATTTATGAATATTAAGCCTTTCTACAAAAAAGTTCTTCATTTTACTTAGTCTATATAGTCCAGATTACAGAAGAGAAATTTGCGCCGAATTTTCCACTCACATTCATTTATTATTTATACCTTGCCACAATCCAAAAAGACTCCTATCAGCTTATTTAGAAGAAATGCAAATAAAAACAACCAGGTTAGGAATGAAAACAACCAGATTTGGAACGAAAACAACTGAAAACACAATATTATTCGGAGTCACGCTTTTTGTATGATGGGTAACCAATGAATTTAAATAAGCAAGCAAGCAAGCAAGCAAGCAAGCAAGCAAGCAATGAATGAATGAATGAATGAATGAATGAATGAATGAATGAATGAATGAACAAATGAATGAATAAGACAAATAGTCTGGATAGTGGATGTGGCAATTCCTAGAGACAGCAGAAGAGTAAAGAAAGAACTGGAGAAAATCACAAGTTCTGCAAATAGAAGTAGCACAACTGTAGCAAAAGGAAACAGAAAGTCACAGACGCCTCACCTCTGGTTTAGACAAAATTAAAAAGATGAATCAGAGGTCTGATTTAAGGTAGATTCTAATATTCTTAGTATGGCAATTGTGAGAGTTGAAGCCGATTCACACACCAGAGAGAGTCATTTTATAAACAAAGAGAAGGTAGTATATAGGTTATGGGATGAGAAAAGAGTATCCAGAAGGAGGCAAAATCTGAGGATCTGAACTCTGGGCCCAAGCAAGGAGGGACGAGTTTCCCGCATGCTGCTATATGCAAAACATCTTCATTTACATGGCTTCCTCTACAATACTTCTATTTATCTAAACATCCTGTGTTTGCTTGGGAATGTGTTGCTGAGAGAGAGTTTTATAGCCATGCCTTTTACAACCCTTGAGAACAGTGGCAATAGGAGGCACCTCCATTAAGCACACTAAAGTGCTCAGATGAATTCCTTAATTCCCCCTCATTGCTTTTGTTTGGATGGTTTCCTTGGGTCTGAGCTGATTTTTTTTTCCCTACGTGATGTTCCCTTTCTCCCATAGGATTACTTCCATGAAGAAAAATTAGCACCTCAAAAGAATTAGATGGATTATTTTCATCCCCAAACCAAGGTTTCCATCCAATCAATTAGCATAGAGCTGGAAGGGGCCTTGGAGGTCTTCTAGTCCAACCACCTGCTCAAGCAGGAGAACCTATACTATTTCAGACAAGTAGACTGTCCAGTCTTTTCTTAAAAGCCTACAGTGAAGTACCCACAACTTCTGAAGGCAAGCTGTCCCACTGGTTAATTGTCCTCATTGTTAAGAAGTTTCTCTTTAATTCCAGGTTGCTTGTCTCCTTAATTAGTTTCCATCCACTTTTTCTTGTCTGCCCTCTGTTGCATTTTTTTGGGGGGGCACTCTATATATTTTAACATTTCCATTTTAAAAAAGTCAACTACAACAGATAAAACATGAGTGGTTAATTGCTAGCATCCTAACTTACCAGCTACCATTCACTTAACGTAATGAGTCCAGCCCCTCACCATACCAGTGGGGCAAAGTGAGCAGGGATTCAAGTAATTTATATGTAGTAACATGGAAACATATTGTATCTCATTACCCAATTTTAATAATTTAAATACGGCATTGGAAAACAAATCACAAATTACTAATTACTGTTTGAGGCTCTTATTATCCAACACTGCAATTTCAGCTCAACAAAGAGCACACACACATACACACACAAAACATTATAATCAGACAAAACTATAGGGTTAGCAGAGGGGCCATAGTCCCGTGGCACAGTACATTTCTGAAAAGCAGATGAATCTAGGTTTTGTTTGAGATATCACCCCCCCCCCCCCAAATGAAGGTCTCGTGCCTGGGAGGTGTGATGATCATCAGAGCAGTTAGTACCACTGCTGGTCGTGACCCTAAATTGATCAAGACAATGCAGTATTTCCACAAAACAGCTTCATGACAATGTAATATACAAAGTGGCCTAATAATTACACTAAATAAAGCATCTCTGCGTTTTTTTTTACGTGTAGGAAATAGGACTGCAGTGCTATACTATTGTTATAGATCCCTTACAGCAGTATTTCTCAACCTTGGCAGCTTGAAGAGGTTCAGGATTTAAATTCCCAGAATTTTGGGAGTTGAAGTCCACACATCTTCAAGTTGTCAAGGTTGAGAAAGGTTTTCTTACAGAATTTCAAAGTCAATTCCTGTGGAATTCATCAGCCATCTATTGTAACTGTCAGCCACTCTCTTGAATTCCAGACAATATGTGGAGGAGGGGGGACTCAACTCAGCCTGTAGATACCAGGATCTGCACTTGGGTCATTCTGCATGGATTGCCAATATCTTATCACTACAGTAGAGACCTCCCCTTATGCTACTGTTTTACTTCGTCCTAGAAGTAAGCAAGATTCCTGTCTAAGAATGTTTTTGTCTAAGCATTCTTGTCTAAGCTAGAATGTTTTTCCAAGGACACTATATTTCTACTGCAGGCTGCCATCCCAAAATAGCCAGCATTATGTAGAAACCTTGAATTTTCATCTCAATATTATTTATATGTCATCTATTTTGACATTCTGATTTTCTGTCTTCTGCATTTTTAAACTCTGGCTGCCTGACCCAAATCCTTAGAAGTGGGTAAGATTGGAAAGTGCAGTAAATCAATTTCCATCTGCATTAAGAGAAAAAAAACCTGAGGCTTATTGGTTTATGAAACCTGACAAGAGCAAAAAGTAAACTTGACATGACTGTAACAGAAAGGAAATGTGGGGGTAGGGAAACATTACATGGAGAAGTCACTGTTGCTTTCATTTTTTCAAGAGATTAAATTAAATTTATCTCAAGCTTTTCCCTTCAAGATTGGGCATGTATGTGCCATGGGAGTCACACAACTGTGTACCAGGAAAAAACAACATCTTTTGTTTGTTGTTTATTTATTTGTTTTGCAGTGATGCTGTATGGCATCTTGGTCATTCCTACCATCTCAGTTAGGGTCAAATGCTTTGAAAAAAGCTTCCAATGAATAAGTTCCAGATTTATTTAGGTCTCTATTCCTTTTCTACAAGAAAACTATTTTATCATTATCAGGGTTTAAAATACAACACAGCTATTGTATGGCCCTACTTCAGGAAGGAAGGAAGGAAGGAAGGAAGGAAGGAAGGAAGGAAGGAAGGAAGGAAGGAAGGAAGGAAGGAAGGAAGGAAGGAAGGAAGGAAGGAAATATTTCATAATAATCTATGCAAAGAAGACAGATAAGGCCTGTGTGATTATTTGCTGTTCCATGTAAGGCACCCCAAAATAATTGTTTCATTGTGTCATTCCCCCCAAAAAGTAGAACATAAGCTTGCTTCTTTTGGTTAGTTATTTTATCCTCATCAAGACTGTCTTAGCCCCTTCCTACTGTGCCTTTTCTTCCACATTGATCTTCTGTGCTACTCTATCACTAGTTCTAGGAGGGAATCTCCACTGAGCTTGTTGAATTATTTGTGCATAACAAAGGGGGACAAGCAAAGCCAGCCAAGGGTTATTTATCCTGCCAGCACAATGCCATTGAGGCAAGAAGCTTGCACCAAGCACAATATCTTCTGATATATGAATCAGGACAGCATGGTGCTGAGACTGCCATGAAGTATTAATCTCAAGGAGATACTACTACATTCAAGAGAACCTTAAACATCCACATGAAGAGATCAAAGGTATGATACCTGGCACAACAAACCATCAGACATTCTCATAAAGAAAACAAAAAGCATTGTTCTACTGTCTAGCTATTAAATGGAATGGCCTGAAGCCCCAGGGTGGAAGCAATAGCAGCCGTTTGTTGAAGCAGAAGCTGAGAACTTTATGCAATTCCTGGACATTTCTCTAATTTTTTTAAATGCCTCTAGGATCCTTATGTCAAACCATTGTCCTTATCAGCCCTTTATACTTTCAAGGTTTTTATCAATCTTCAGTCATGAATATCCAATAAATCTCTAGGTATAAACTTCCAATAAAAATAACAACAATAACAGCATCAAACCTCAAAATGAGTTTTCATTATTTGGTTCGTTGGTTCTGAAGTATTGATACATTAATATAATGTCAATAGACACAGAGATAAACCACACTTACATATAATTCAAAAGAGACAATAAACATCTAAGAAGGAAACAAAAAGGCCAAAACACATCCTCTTCAGCAACCAACACTCAGAGAATACTTCAGCTTCAATCATAACAATAGAAGAGCACACAATATAAACAAACTCAAGGTTAACCGCACCAAACTTGACTCCTGAAAATACGACTTCAGCAACAGAGTGGTCACTGTTTGGAATACTCTACCTGACTCTATGGTTTCTTCCCTAAACCCCAAAAACTTTAACCTTAGACTGTCTACTATTGGCCTCACTCCCTTCCTAAAAGGCCTGTAGGGGGCATGCATAAGCGCACCAATCGTGCCTACCGTCCCTGTCCTATTGTTTCTTTTTATTTGTCTTATAAGTATCTATCTCATGTATTCAAAACTATGTTTATTCTTATACCTATATCTTGTACGCAATTGACAAATCAAATAAATACTAAATACTAGAAGCCGGGATTAACACTAGGGAAACAACCAAGCAGAAAATAATACCCTAATCAAGGAATTACTAAGAATGAAATCACACCCCCACCAATGCTGGCAGGGCAAGCTATTATATATAAAAGCAAATATATAATAAGCAAATTCCACATTCACTAGCACTGATGATGTTTTCTACTTGGGTAATGAAATGTCTGCCAGCAAACAACTAAGCTCAGAGAGCACACCAAGGACTCCATATTTATACATTTTTAAGGTGTTGCATTTGTTTTAGGTTTATCATGCAAAGTTTTTAAGGAGCTTTCAAAACACAATGCTGCAAAATTGAAGCTTAGGTCAATCTCTCTTTTTCTCAACCTGGAGATCTTCAGATGGGTTGGGCCCACAATTTCTAGAATCTGCAGCCAGCTTAGGTCATGCTAACTTGGAATCGTGACAGTATGCTTGTAATGTGCTGTTTATTTAAATGGCCTTTCCCATCACGCTGTAAATCATTTGCCCTCCACACAGCAAGCACATCCTTAAAGCTCATCTTTGTTTTTTGTTTTTTACTCTCATCCCAAACTTTTTGGGTACATGAGATGTGACATGTAGTTGAAAATATCCTGCTTTGAAAAAAAAAACCAAGAGAATAAATAATCTAATAAGCAGCTGTTTATCATCCTGGTATAAGCTACATCTCAGAATTGAGAAGAAGACAACTGAATTCTTTGTAGTTATGTTCATTCATAACCCATCAATTCACAGACCAACAGCTGCTTGTGTTTTGCAAATACAGGTAACTCTTGATTTACAGTAGTTCATTTTGTAACTGTTTAAAGCAGGTCCATGCTCTAAATACAATAATATTAAGACCCAGTCCTTAACTTTCTCTTTTTAAAGAAGGTTTTTGAAAAGGTTGTGGAAAGACTAAACGTTACAAATCACATCCAAACTGTCATTGCCAATGTTCAGAAAGCTGCTGAAAATATGCTTTTTCCAATATGCATTCAAGGGTAATGACTACTTAGAGGTACCTGTGGTGTGATGAACTTCTCAGATGATGTATGATAAATGGTGCTGGGTTTCTATGATTATAACATTATGATAATTGTAGCCTTCTAGGATAGTTTTATGATTACTGTATTAATACATTATTGTGCATCCATTGCTGGTGAGTTGCTTATAGGCATATCGATTGAAGTGGCATAAAAGCATGTTTACTAAATAATGCAGCCTAAGGGAAGTTGCCAGACCACCATTTTTCCTCCATGTCTATTTCTTAAGTTCCTCTCTTCCTCTCTGGCTCTAATCCATTCTCCTGTATGAATGGGTACAGGAGAATGGATTGTGGCCAGTGAGGAATGGCCACAATCAAATGTAGGAAATCTTTTCCTTCCTCAGAGTTTTAAAATAACTTCCGATGAGAAGATTGATTAAATTTAGGGAGAGTTTGCATTTATGAATAATGTTGCAAGGAGACAAGGAGATATTCCAAGCAAGGGTGTAGGATGTAGATTTGAACCTCCCATTGCTGGTATCTGAGTCTTCCACCCAATTACACCTGCCCAGTCCATTAGATCTGGCAGAACAGGTGTGCTGCATGTTCCATCTACAAAAGATCACCTAGTGGGATCCAGGAGATGGGTCTTTTCTGTTGTGGCACCCACCTGTCAAACATCATTCTTCTACCCAAGATGAGATTGGCCCCACCCTTTATATTTTTCCATAAGTCCCTTCAAACATGGCTGTATCTCAAACATAGGTATCTCAAGGAAATGGTGATTTGATGAGATGACTGAATTGTATTTAATGTCAATTTTCTCCCCTAACTTGTTAATAATATTGTTGAAGTTTGTTAATTGTGGTTGTTTTTACATCTTGATTTTTATTACTGTTTGTATTGTAAGCTGTCTAGAGTAGGGTTGTCAAATTTGATTTCATTGAGGGTCACGTCAGGGTTGTGCTTGACCTCGGGGGCTGGGCTGGGCGTGGCCAGGGTTGGTATGGTGAGGGTGGATGTGGCCAGCTTGACATAACTCATGTTGGTGATGTGGCTTGAGAAAGTGGGCTCCCGAGCTCCGTCTTCACCTGGGACAGCCTCCTGCAACCCTCTCTGCCAGCAAAAACGGAGCTTGGGAGGGCTGCGTTTTCACTAGCAGAGGAACCACAGGTCGGTCCTTAGCTATTTCCAGGGTGGCCCTGCAGGCCAGATATAAGCACCCTGTGGGCCAGATCTGGTCCCCACCAGATCTGACACCCATGATCTAGGGTCTCAGATAGCTGTGAGATGGATAACTATTTAAGAGGGAGGAAAGGAGGCAGGCAGGTGGGCAAAAGCATTTGGGTAAAGCCAATTCAGCTTTTGGAGACAAGGTGTCCCACTCCTGCTTTACTTCTTCCCATTCTTCATTTCTTATAGGTGTAAGAAAAGGGAAATTCTTGCAGCTAATATTTACACTAAATTAATGGGACGGTGCCCCTAGAAAGCTTAACAATAGCACTTAGAATTATATACCATCACACAGTGCTTTATAGCACTCTCTGAGCAGTTTACAATGTCAGCCTTGCCCCCAACAATCAGGGCCCTCATTTTGCCAACTTCAGAAGTATGGAAGTCTGAGTCAACCTTGAGCCCCATCAGGACCAATCTCTTGGTCTTGTGGGCAGAGTTTTCTTGCAATACTCTTCATTCTAACCACTGCACCACCAGGGCTCCTTGATAGACAATAGACAACCTATTCCACATCCTTGATGTTTTCCATAATGGAGCAACAATTTTGCCTCTGCAAATAACCCCTTCCTGGATTCAGTTTTGCTTTATCATGTCACAACATGATTAAAAAGGTAAAAGCAAAAACATGGATACCCTGCTGAAAAAGGAAACATGATTTTCAAAAAAGTCAGCAAAGAAGTTATCTGGGAATAATGTGATATTAAAAAATAGCCTAATAATAGAATAGTCAAGTCAAAAGGACCCTAATTCTGTTTCTGCAACATTTAACTTGTACACTCCCAATATTAATAACCCAGTATTCTTCACTTGTAGTAATGATGTTGTGAGTACGTTTCACACTACCTCCATACAAATGTAAAGGAAAAAGGAGCATTTGTCAGAAGAGACATTTATATTGATCAAGTAACTGCAACCCATTTTGATGCATGGTCTATGAACGGCTCTTATGAAGATGAGTGACAGCTCTTGTATATTCTGGGAGAATCTGGTTAGAATTACTGTGAAGGATGAATGGGAAATTGTTTTGCCTATTAGACCTTCTATCCTCTCTTAGTGTCAACTCATAAAATATTTCTATGGTCTTTTTAGAGTAGCCAACAGAAAGGGACCGGGAGCAGTGCAGTGCATTCCATAAATGTTTTCAACGATAGTAACTAGGTGACTGAAGTTTCTGCCAAGCAAAATTCTAACTGGAGAACATGATTGATGACTCTTGTCTATGGATGTGTCCCATTGGAGAATGTGAATTATGATACACCCAGAGGGTGGGGAAACCAGAGTCAAGGATGACAATGAATTATGTGTCTCAGAGTCGGCTACACCCAGGCAGTGCCGGATATGTTAACTCCCAATAAATCATTTTGAAGTTTTGGAAGTTTGCATCGAGACTCATGATTTAAATGGGGGTAACTGCCGGAATCCTGACACTTAGCAAGACACAATGATCCTTTCATTCTTCCTCTTGTCTGCTTGTGTGAGTGCATATTATTCTGCAGGGATGAGGCCTACAGAACTGGAAAACTATTCTCAAAGTGATTGTTCTCCTTCATTTGATATGTCCTTCAATCAGAATAGAGCTGGAAGGGACCTTGAGGTCTTCTAGGCCAACCCTCTGCTTAAGCAGGAGAATCCTTGACATACAACAGTTTGTTTAGTGATGGTTCAAAGATACAATGATACTGAAAAATGTGATTTATAACTGTTTTCACAGTTACAACTTTTGCAGCATCTCCATGGTCACAGGATCAAAATTCAGATAACTGCCAACCGGTTCTTATTTATGACCATTGCTGTGTCATGTGATTCCCTTTTGCGACCTTCTCACAAGAAAAGTCAAGGGGGAAGCCAAGTTCATGTAGCAACTGGATTACAATCTGATCAACTGCAGTGATTCACTTAACAACTGTGGCAAGAAAGGTTGCAAAATGGGGCAAGAGTCATTTATCAAATATCTCACTTAGCAACACAAATTTTGGGCTCAATTGTGGTCGTAAGTCAAGGACTACCTGTACCATTCCAGACAAATGGCTTTCCTTAAAAGCCTCCAGTGATGAAGGCAAACAGACTGAGCTGTTCTATTGGTTGGTTGCTCTCACTTCCTGTTTCTCCTTAATTCCAGGTTGCTTCTCTCCTGGATTAGTTTCCATCCATTGTTGGATGGACAGACGCACACACCCACACCCACATACACATGGACACGGACATGGACACACACATATTGGATGTACACATCAGACTGAGAATTGGGTATTTGCACATTTTACCAATAAGCCAGTCCCATTTTTAAATACATCTTGGAGATCAACACTGACTCAGTCCCCCTTTTCAGTTTTTGCTGTAGTAGTTATTTGAAATTGCCAAATGACTTGTCATTTTACACATTAGTGTGGCAATCTAGCTGGCAAGTATTTCTGACAGAACATTATGTTTGCATGAGCTATTCTGCATACTAAAAACAGAGCAGTCCTTTGCTTTGTTGTCAATGTCCTTTTTGGGGGGGTGGGGTCTGCCATGCCATTTGGTAATTCTTAGTGCTTCCAACAAATTAATTTATCACTCAGTGAAATTGTGCTGGACATTAATGAAGCCATTTAGCATTCATGCAAAAGTCCTCTCAATTTCCACAACTGTTCTATTGTAATACAACATTTGTTGGACAATAATAAATGGTACTTAATCCTTAAAGCTCTAAATAGTTTCTAATTTGGTGAGCGATAAATTCATTTCATAGTTGTTTGCCCTGTTCTCTTCCTCACCCCTGCAAATCTTGCTTTCTTAATTAGACATTTTCAGTCCAGCCACTATGTCCAAAACAAATCTACACACATATGGGAAACACAATACTATTCTGGACTGAAGCCCAGTTTGCCATAGTAGATACACTAGTCTTTGCTAAGTCATTCCAATGATCAGTAGCTCAATTTTCCCATTGTCTCAGTAGGGCAAATATTTGTGGAAAACATCTGCCAGAAGAAGGTTTGCATAAGCATTCATCTCTTCACCTTTAAAGAGATAATAATTAATTCCAGACACAGTTTTATTCTATAACTCTATAACTGTCTGGTTTGGTTTTGCAACTCAACAAGACAGACACAGACTTCAGAGAATAATTAGGACTGCAGAAAAAAAAAAAAATACTACCAACCTGCCTTCCATTGAGGACCTGCATTCCGCACAAGTCAAAAAAAGGGGTGTGAAATATTTACAGACCCCTCACATCCCGGACATAAACTGTTTCAACTCCTTCCCTCAAAACGACGTTATAGTGCACTGCACATTAGAACAACTAGACACAAGGACAGTTTTTCCCTAATGCCATCACTCTGCTAAACAAATAATTCCCTCAACACTATCAAACTATTTACTAAGTCTGCACTACTATTACTATTAATCTTCTCATCACTCCTTATCACCCATCCCCTCCCACTTGTGACTGTATGACTGTAACTTTGTCGCTTGTATCTTAATGACTTTTATTGACTGTTTCCCAGTATGATTTGATTACTTATTGTACCCTGTGACTATTATTAAGTGTTGTACCTTATGATTCTTGGCTCTTGATGAATGTATCTTTTCTTTTATGTATACTGAGAGTATTTGCACCAAGACAAATTCCTTGTGTGTCCAATCTCACTTGGCCAATAAAAAATTCTATCCTATCCTATCCTATCCTATCCTATCCTATCCTATCCTATCCTATCCTATCCTATCCTATCCTATCCTATCCTATCCTATTCCACCAAGGGAAATTTGTGCTACCAATCTACTGTATGCTAATTTTGCTCATTACTATCATCTTGAGAGTCCGTCTGCTCACTGTTACCTCCCTGCTCATGGATTTCCTCTGTCACTATTATCATGGTCATCTATCCTCCTTTATCTTAGACTACTAATAGTCTGTAGAGATTCTCAGTCATCCAGGTCATGATTGTTCCAAAGGTACCTTTGTCACTTTTGGGACAACCTTGACCTCGATGACTGAGAATCTCTACAGACTTTTAGCTACATAATTTGGAATGGACAGCCTTTGAACGGTGTGGGAGTAGGAATGGATTTCCAGAGGAAAAATGGCAGACTACAGGAACTATTAGCACCACTAGGGTGACCCTGAGGACACAGATCAACCTCCAAGTGCTTCAATAACCCTTAAAAGGATGCAAATGACTATCCAGTCAGAGCTGAAGAAGCTTCTTGGACGAGAAGCTAAACATCTTCAAAAGAAAAAGGAAGGAAGTCCAGTTGCCTCCTGAAAAAGCACTTTTGGGACTTATACTGCTATTATTCCATAACAATAGAGATTCCAGATCACATGCATGGTCTGCTACTATTCTGCTATGTCAGAAAAATAACATTTGTATATATGAAGGAGGATAAGGGAATACGGTGGTCTTAAGTGTCCTGAGGAATATATGAAGGTACAAACTGTGTTCGGATAGTCCTCAACTTACAACAGTTCATTTAGGGACCATTCAAAGTTACAACACTGGAAAAAAAGACAATTAACATTTTTCACACTTGTGACTGTTGCAGCATCCCCATAGTCATGTGATCAAAATTTGGATGTTTGACAATTGATTCATATTTATGACCGTTGCAATGTCCCAGAGTCATGAGATCACCTTTTGCAACCTTTTGACAAGCCAGGCCAATGGGGAAGCCAGAGTCACATAACAACTGTGTCACTAACTTGACAATTTCAGTGTTTCACTTAACAACAGTGACACAAAAGGTCATAAAATAAGACAAATGTCACTTAACAAATCTCTCACTTAGCAACAAAAAATGTTGGTCTTAATTGTGGTCACACCTTGCCTGTATGGCAACACATTATCTATCTTCACACTCAGAACAGGTCCCAATAGTATCTCTGCTCCTGATCTTCAGTATAAAGATCCAGTGTGGATGTTGGCAACCATTTTACAACCAGGAACTACAACAAATGCTCTTGATTTTTGGAATAGCAGCTGGTGTAATGTGAACAGGATATGGGACACTGGTGGGGATTAGATTAAGCGATATTCTTTGTTTTTAAACATGGTGATAAAGAGTATTAAGCATCCTGATATTTTAAAGAAGAGATAGGACAGCCACTTGCCTGAAATGGTATAGGGTAGGGGTTTCCAACCTTGGTAACTTTAAGCCTAGAGGACTTCAACTCCCAGAATTCCCCAGCTAATTGGGGAATTTCCCAACTGGCTGGGGAATTTTGGGAGTTGAAGTCCTCCAGGCTTAAATTTTCCAAGGTTGGAGACCCCTGGTATAGGGTCTCCTGCTTGACCAGGAAATTGGATTAGAAGACCACCAAGGTCCCTTCCAATTTTTCTGTATATTATAAACTCAAATGTGACCTAAAGTTTCTTTATAAAATAAGTCTTCATATTGCTTTTCTTTTGTTCAGAATCTTGTCCATAATGACATAATTAGATCTATTGTCTGAATCCTGACTGTAGGGGAAAACCAGTCTTATTTTATCATTATGTAGCCATATCATTTTCATATATCATGTTCATACTTGGAAGATTCCATGATGATGCTGTTTCCATCTGTTTCTCTCTAAAAACAGCAAGAAATTATGCCATTGGTTTTAGTGTCCTAGTCAAGGAGCCCAAGATTGACAAAAGCCTAACAAAGGGCCACAGGTTGCCTATGATAGTGAAATGGGAGGTGTTATTTGTCTGTCTGTCTGCTGTCTGTCTGTCTGTCTGTCTGTTCATTCATTCATTCATTCATTCATTCATTCATTCATTCATTCATAAAACACAAAATAGTAGATGCAGTGAATTATCAGTAGAAGTGGGAGCTGGACAGAGTTGGGTTCCAATCTCCTTTTGCTTTCCCCAGTTCAGATCATTCACCAGCACAAGAAGCACCATAGTTGACATGGTCAGGAAATTCAGCTGAGGACAGCTGGCTGTTTTTGTGATTCACATTTATCTGCACTGAGTATTACGAATTTACAACCTTCCTCTGGAGAGAAAGAGAGATAAAAAGTATGCAGATTTGCAATCAACCTTGGTGCTGGTTGAGAAGAAGCACTTACAATGTCTTTTGACACTGCACTTTGATCAATTTGATGGGTTTAATATTATAGAAATATTTCATTTTTTATTGTGATGGTGGATGGGTGGGTAGGAGTCTAATCAACCATCCATCTGAACTCTGGTTTTGTCATGATCTGCTGCAAAGAATATCCAGGGGAGGAGAAACCATGATTTTAAAATATCAGCAACATCAACAAATAAAAAGAACACTTAATTCAGTGATTAGTTCAAACTGTGCCATTTCCGCTTTTCCATTTCATAAGTCACTGTGCTGTTTTCAAAGATATTATTTGAGCAAAGTGGCATCTAATTATGTTTTCTCTTCCATATATTTTTTTTCCTCTTTGTTATAGGAGATAATGAAGGCTACAGAGGAAAGTTGTACAATTGATCAATGCCTAAGATTGCAGATGGGGCAAAACCCAGAAAGGAGCGGAGGGCGGAGGAGGTTTTTAATGATATAAATATGAATGAGAGAAGGGGGAGAAAAAAAAAAAAACCAGCTGGCAAGTTCACATGGTAGATTTTCAATTAGGAAACTCCTTCTAGTGGGCAAGGCTGAACTACCAGCTTTCAGTGAAATAATATCGAATATAGTAATTATGGATCTAACAAGTTTTCTAGGAGACACAGCAGATTTTCAAAGCTGGTAAGAGCCTCTCAGAACCGCCATTATAAAAGGCAAGTTCAGGTACAACTTCTTAATTTGCAAAGAAATATGCTTCTTTAGCCCTTGACTTGGGATGATTCTATTCCTGCCCTTTTTAGAGGGGGATGAAATGGGGATAAGAAATGCTGTGAGAGACCTTTCCATGATGGACATTCAGGGATTAAATCGAGAATAGGACCCAGACTTTAAATCTTCACTTGTCACAAAGCCATTTGTTTTTTCTAAGTGGTATCCTTTCCATTCTTTTTTTTTTTTGGTTACAGTTGTGTTCAGTTGGTTCTTCTTTCTCAAGCCCAAAAGGGTTTGTTTGTTTGCATACTTCATCGTCTAAATCCCAGGTTGCCTTCCTCCTTCATTTTGGCAGAGTTCCTGCATCACACTAGGTTATATTCAACTGTGGTTTGTTTTCAATCAACAAAAACTCACTATGTACCTATATTACTCCAATCTCAAAACAAATGAACCATTTGATGGTCTAGCTAGCATGATATGGGAATTGTGTCCCTGGGTAATAAGCTCAGTTATAGTTTGGCTTCAGTTTGATTATTTTTTTTTCCATCAACAGCGAAGATACCTGATTAATGGACTCCTTGGAGAACCAAACAAGTTTTCTGCTAGTTGGCACAAGAGGAAAGATCAACATTCAGTCTAGTTATATATTCCAAACATCAAATAGTATACTATAAAAATATCCTGGAGTTATCTAATGCCGCCTCCATCTTTAAGGAGGCAAACATTTAAAAACCACAGCTCAACAATCTTCTTTTTCCAAAGCTTAGAGTTACAGTATTTTTATTCTGCAAGGTTTTGTGTTTTAAAACCCACCAATTTATCAATTTTTATATGTTTGCTTACAGACTCTGATTATACTTCATGAATTAGTGATCCTTTAGCCCAATTATGACTTTGTGCCTGCATTCCAATGAGGGCACGATGAAATGGGCAACGTCATGTCATGATTGACGTGATGACATGACAGGACAGGTAGAGACTTCAACGGATAGCTAGGACTGCAAAAACAAAAACAAAAAACAACCCACACAATTGCAACCAGGTTGCTTTCTACTGAGGACCTTGTCCAGGTAGTCCTCCACTTACGACCACAATCAAGGCCACAATTTATGTTGCTAAGTAAGACATTTGTTAAGTGAGTTTTGGCCCATTCTACAACCTTTCTGGTCTACAGTTGTTGTGAATCATTGCCGTTATTAAGTTAGTAACATAGTTATTAAGTGAATCTGGCTTCCCCATTGACTTTGCTTGTCAAAAGGTCATAAAAGCTGATCATATGGCCCCAGGAAACTACAACCATCATAATTATGAACCAATTGCCAAGTATCTGAATTTTGATTATGTGAAGTGGACATGTGAAAAATGGTCACAAGTCCCTTTTTCAGTGTGGTTATAATTTTGAATGGTCACTAAATGAACTGTTGTAAGTCGAGGACTACCTGTATACTCCATGAGCCAGAAAGAGGGCTGAGAAAATACCTCCAGACCCCTCACATCCTGCACATAAACTTTATTTATTTATTTTATTTATTTATTTTGTCAAACGCTTGCAATACAAATAGAAATAAGAATAAACATAAGCTTAAATACAAGAAATAGGAACTAATAATTGGGGACAATAGGACCGGGAGGGTAGGCACGATGGTGCGCTTATGCACGCCCCTTACAGACCTCTTAGGAATGGGGTGAGGTCAACAGAGGTTAGTTTGAGGGCAAAGGAGTGGCGGTTTGAGCAGATGACAACAGAGTCAGATAGTGAGTTCCAGGCATTGACCACTCTGTTGCTGAAATCATACTTCCTGCAGTCGAGTTTGGAGTGGTTTACATTTGATTTATATCTGTTGTGTGCTCTTATGTTGTTGTAGTTAAAGCTGAAATATTCATTAACTGGTAAGATGTTGTAACATATGATGTTTTCAATTCAGCTGTTTCAATTTCTCCCCTCAGGATGACGCTACAGGGCATTGCATGCCAAAAACAACAACACACACATAATTTTTTGCCCCATGCATTCACTCTGCTAATTCTCAGAGCATTACTTATGCCTAAGGATACTAATCATATAGTAAGTCTGTATTACTATGCTTCCCACCTTTCCTATTGGTATCTTGACTATCACTTGTTGGTTGTATATTATGATTTATGACTGTCTTTTATGATTTATCCCTTTGTTGCTTCAATGTATACTGAGAGCTTATACACCAGAGACAAATTCCTTGTGTGTTCCATCATGCTTGGCCAATAAATAATATTCTATTCTATTCTACTCTATCACACCATGCATTCTCCTGCGCCTAAAGCAGGGGCGCTTGCACCCCCTAGGAATGCGAGACGATATTCCAGGGGGTGCGAGAAAAGTCCAGGTAAATAATAGGATATTGGCTGTATGTTGGCATTTTTATTTATTATGCAATGGATTAACTTTGTTTTCATTTTAGAGTTAAGTATATTATTTAGTGGCCGTCACATACATAGCTGAAAAGATTCAATCCTACCATATATTTAACACGCTCAATAGTTCCTACAGTCTGAATTTCAGGGGGTGCGAGGTTCAAGTGAAATTTCTTTAGGGGTGGGGGGCAAAAAAAAGGTTGGGAACCACTGCCCTAAAGCAACAGCCAAAGAAGCAAACCGAGAGTTGTGAGAATTGCGGTGCAACAGTGAAGGAAATACTATTTTTAGAGCTGACCACAAGACTGAAATAATATTGGAGCCTGAGACTTGGAGGGGGTAATAAGAGTAATACTTTTTAATGCTTGTAATGGACTCTCCAATCAATAGAAATTGAGCCATGAAAAACTTCATGTCACTGAAGCAGCCGCCACCTTTTCTCATTTGATCTAAAACAATGTTTGCGCCTAGCTTTCCCCATTCTCTGCTGTTTCTTTTAAAACTGCAATACCCCAGAATGTTGGTGATTTGTAGAAAACAACAAATGTAAGAAAGAGCCCTGAACAAGGAGGTAAGCTCTTGATCTTGGTCTATTGCTGGGGATTACCTCATATTCTCTTGGATATGTTCCATGGACTGTAACCCCAGATAGGAACTTTTTTCTTTTGTATATGGTCCATTTGAGCCCTAAACAGTGTGGTACCGGTACTTTGCACTGGCAACATGCTCAAGAAAGTCTCAGGAGGCACAGTCTACCTGCGAGGCACGTTTTATAGACCGCATGTCCTTTATTCGGGGATTTTTCATAAAAGCATTTCAGATAGCAAGACTGAAAAAATGCTGATAGAGACCTTAGAGAGTTGTTGCTATGTATGTTAGCCGTGGGATTGACAAATAGATTCTGGCCTCTGATTATAGCCCCAAATTACTGGAGGAGGCAAACACAAACATCAACACACAGTTCCATCATGTAAAATAGGCTTGGTCCAGCCATCACAAAGTCTTGAGCTAATGGTAGCAAGTAAATACAGAGTCCTTGACTTAGGATCCCAATCGAGACAAAAATTTATGTTGCTAAGTGAGTTAATTGCTACATGAATTTTGCACCTTTTTGCAACTTTTCTTGTCACAGTTGTTAAGTGAATCACTGACGTTGTTAAGTTATCAGCAATAGCAATAGCCCTTAGACTTATAAAGAGCCTTGGTGGAGCAGTGGTTAGAATGCAGTAGTGCAAGCTACTCCTACTGCAATTTGGCAGATCGAATTCCACCAGGTTCAGAGTTGACTCAGCCTTCCGTCCTTTGAAGGTGGATAAAATGAGGAGCCAGATTGTTGGGGGAAAGAGGCTGACTCTGTAAACCTCTTTGAGAGGGCTGTAAAGCACTATAAAGTGGTATGTAAGACTAAGTGCTCTTGCTATATACCATTTCACAGTGCTTTTACAGCCCTCTCTAAGCGGTTTACAGAGTCAGCCTCTTGCCCCCAACAATCTGGGTACTCATTTTACCCACCTTGGAAGGATGGAAGGCTGAGTCAACCTTGAGCCTGGTGGGATTCAATTTGCCAAATTGCAAGCAGCCAGCAATCAGCAGAAGTAGCCTTCAAATCAGTTGAGTATTAACCATTAAGCAAACTAAGCACGTGGTTAGAGCACCAGCCCCAAGGGGGGAACCATAAAGTTGAGAACATGGCTTCGTTTGTACAGCATGTGCAAAGGAGGAGGGGCACCAAGATTTGTCAGTGCTTAGGGCACCAGTGATCCTTAATCTGCCACTGCTTCTAATCACTGCACCACCGTGGCTTATAGAAACACAGTTGTTAAGTAAATCTGGCTCTCCCACCATTGACTTTGTTCATCAGAAGGTCACAAATGGTGATCAAATGACCCTGGGACACAGTAACTGTCATAAATATGAACCAGTTGCCAAGCATCTGAATTTTGATCACTTGACTATGGGGATGTTGCAATGGTCCTAAGGTTGAAAAATGATCATAAGTCACTTTTTCATTGCCTTTGTAACTTTGGACAGTCACTAAAGGAATGGATGTAAGTCAAGGGTGACCTGAATAGCCTACATGAATCAAATCTATCACAATCAGATTCAAAGTTCTAGTTATGAATCTCTGAACCAAGTTTCCATGTTAAATTGGAAAGTCAGTGTCAACGAAAAAGATATTCCTTTGGTCTTTTTAGCTGCCAGAAAAAGGGAGTGTGTGTGTGTGTGGGGGGGGACAGTGCATTCCTTAAGTGCCTAGATAATCACCCTGGCAGCCCAAAGTTGTCAGAGCACAAGGATATTACTGGAGAGCATGATTGATGACTCTTGGGGATGGATGTGTCCCATTGGAGAATACACATCCAAGGGGTGGGGGGAAGATCAGGATCAAAGGGGAAATGAATGATGTATTTTAGTATTGGCTGCATCCAGCCAACACCAACATGCCCACTTCTAATAAATCAATTTTCTTTTCTCTGAGATGCGACTAGAGACTTATGATTTGAATGGGGGGATCGGATCAAATTGATGAATTAAATCATTTTTGACTGAACCGATCCAATGATTTAAATGAAGAACTTTGTGTATATGAAAAAATCCCCCCCCCAATTGATCCAGACACTGAACACCCCAATAAATAACATCACGGACAAACAATATGATGGGACATTTACTTTGTTTGCTGAACAGCTGCCTCAACTTTCTCTCTATCAGTCAATCCAATAAAATGATAAGGTTAACCTAGCAGCCCCCAAGTGTTCGACTAATCCTGACCAAAGCTGTCATCATTTTTTTTTTTTCCTCCTGGCTTCTTTCTCTGTCTTCCCCTCCTTCTGTATTGCTTTCATGAGCTATACATTATTACCGAGCACTGTAATTTATTCAGTGTTACTATGTCATTAATTATGCTACAGTTTTCAGTAATTAAACTGCCTACCATCTTGCATTATTAAGCTGATGAAGCACTGGGGGAATGCAAAACACAACCCAGTTGCCGTACCTGCTCAGAAGGTGCTGTACCAAATATGCAATTAGACAGTACTAAATGGAAGAAAAAGAGTTATTTATACTTTGTGGGGATAGGTCCTTCAAAGCTTCCTTATTTAAATTCCTTTTAAATCAGCATTTCTCTTTCCTCAGAAGGACAAATCCTTAAAATGGTTAAATATTACATAGAATTAGGGGTGGGATTCTATCAGTTCAGCTTTGTTCAGACAGCTTTGGTCAGGATTAGTCGCACCTATTCATGTTGTTAACATTCTAAGCAGTTCAGAGAACTGGTTGTTAGGAGAAATTACTGGCCTAATCCTGTAAGGAAGGTAGGAAGGAAACATTCTGGTGTTGCTTACAGAAACTGCCTCTCCGTTAACCCTTTTCGGCAGGACTAGACTTCCTGTCTCAGGAACGTCTCTGGAGTTTTTTTTTCCCTTCCTTTGTTAGTACTTTGCTTGTGTGGAGTGACCATTCAAAGTTGCAATGGCACTGAAGAATTGTTTTATGACTTTTTCACACTTACGACTGTTGCAGCATCCCCACAGTCACAAGAGGCCAGGTGAGGAGATGCGTGCCTTGATGTGAGTGATATTGAGTTGGCCACACCCAGCCAATAGCATGACCACCAAGCCATGTCCACCCAGTCACATGACCACCACACCACGCCCACCAACTAAGCCACATCCACAGAACTGGTTGTTAAAAAATTGAATTCTACCCCTGCATAGAATCCCAGCAATCGAGAAGCTAAGCACTAAGCACAAGGTTTGAAAGCTGAATTTCTCTACCAGAAATCTCTTCAACTTACTGTCATGCAGAGATTTTAGACTATAAACTTATATTAGTCCTGTCAAGTGATAATGACAAAACTATAATATGAGTATAGGCTGCATCATCATTTAAAAGGCACCAACTATTCAAATCATCACCATCATTTAACAACCCCCTAATCCCTTTCAGGGTGGAGGCTGGGTAACTGAATGGAGCTAGCAGAGTGTTTAATGGCTGGATGCCTTTCCTGTTGCCAATGCGGAGTTTTGTTCAGCAGGTGTATTGGAGAATACTATTCAAATGCAAAAAAAAAACCAAGGAAAAAAAACATTTTAAGCTGGTCCAGATACAGGTAGTCCTTGACTTACAACTGTTCATTTAGTGACCATTCAAAGTTATAACAGCACTTAAAAATAGACTCATAACTGTTTTTCACACTTATCTTTGTAGCATCTCTATGGTCATGTGACAAAAATTCAGATGTTTGGCAAGTTTTTTATGACATTGGCAGTGTCCCAGAGTCATGTGATTACTTTTCTGCAACCTTCTGACAAGCAAGGTCAATCGAGAATCTAGATTCACTTAACAAACCATGTTACTAACTTAACAACTGCAGTGATTCACTGAACAACTGTGGCAAGAAAGGCTGCAAAATTGGCCAAAACTCATTTAACAAATGTCCCATTCAACAATATAAACTTTGGGCTCAATAGTGGTCATAAGTCAAGAACTACCTGTACAGTATGTTAGCTGTAAAGGAGCATCAGAATTTGGAAGGTGAAATTCTTGGCTTCAGGCTTAGGCTAGCTGTGAGACTGTATAGTCAATTTTCAAAACAGAGAAAGGTCTGAGACATCTGTACTGTAATTGTTAGACAGCATGAAGTCTGTAGTTTGACTAAACCTGGAAGAAATCTTAGGAAATTGTCCAACAGAGCAACATCTCTACGTGACACACTCAAGACATCAATTCTTGCTGTTGTTCTAGTTGCAGTTTCCAACTGTAAACTGGAAGGAGTCAAAAATTAATAATCACAGACTTCTGATGAACTTCTCAGAAGAACCCACAAATCACTTCCTCGGTCTTGGGCTGTGAACTCCATCTTGATTTTCCCTCCTAATTAACTCCTGCTCTTAGTGACTTTCCATCTCAGCCTAATTGCAAAGAAAGGTGAAGCTTTCTGTTATTGCTTGCAGGAGTTAAAAACTCTTCTTGATCTGTTGAAAACAATTGAGACATCTGCTGGTAGATCTCCCTTCCACAAATCTGTAGAAAACAGCAGATTGAAGAGGCTCTAAAAAGAAGGCAGCCTTGGCACCGATTCTCATGAGCAAAGGCAGAATGTTTAAAACAAGTCCCAAAATAGAAAATAAAACTGGGATCTGCTCACTTCTAGATACGAACCCTTTCAATATTTTATCAGGGGAGCCTTCTGTAATTTGTGCAGTCCTTGTGCAGTTTTTATGCTATCAGTTCCAGCAATACAGGAAGAATTTTCTTCTTCTTCCAGTATTATCAATCAAGTGTCTCTTTATGGACATAAAGAGAAACTTTGTCATCATTATCCTCATCAGCAACAACAGTAACACACATACCTTGTTAAGAATGCTTGCCTGTGCACAGATTCAAGAAAGAGAAACCAAAAGAGGAACTGTGTGATTATCAAAGATCACCCTTAATTCTTTTAAGCAAAGGATGTCTGAACAAGGGTGAAAGGTGTTACTTCCAGGAAGGAGATCTATATACCCAAGCAAAATTTGAGCACAGAAAAACAACTGATTTCAAAAGAAGCTGATCAAACCATCCAAAGGAAATATGGGAGAAAAATAGATGTACACAAGTGGAAATGGAAAGAAAAGATAGCATACAGGTTGTCCTCCACTTATGACTACTATTGAGCCCAAAATATATGTTGCTCAGTGAGACATTTGCTATGTGAGTTTTGCCCCATTTTTGCAACCTTCCTTGCTACAGTTGTTAAGTGAATCATTGCAATTGTTAAGTTAGTAACACGTGCGATGACCCGGGGCGTGACACAAAAATAACAAAGTCACAAAAGTAGAATAAATTCCCTTTAATGCCTCCAACTTGGCCCCCAATGTCCAATTATCCTTGGCTGGATATCAAACTCTTCCAAAAAACAGTCTGCAAAGGAAAGAAATGCAGTCTGAAACCAAAGTAAAGAAAATTAGAATTTTTTAAAAAAAACCAACACAAACCATACTGAAGTAATTAACACGGCAGGCCAGGATGATAAATTGCAGACTTCTGACAGATAATGCAGCACCCACAGTTGGGAGGATGCCAAAATCCAGGTAATCCTGACAAAGATAATGCACGCTTTGCTTCCAGCAAGGAGCTGTGTGCAAACACCCCACTTATATCCTGTTCTCCCAGCTGCAACTAATGAAAGGGATCAGGGCCTTTTTCTCTCCCATAAGCCACATTGCTCCCTTTTCCATTCCTCCCTGCATGCCCTCGAGTGAAGAGGGGATGGGCCTGGGTCTTCCTCTGAATGGCCAGCCAGAGTGTGCCCTTCCCCTGTTTCTTCCACAGCCACTGGAGCCACACTCCCACTCCCTGCCAGCTGCTCAATCTCCCCCCTCAGAATCAGACTCCAACCAGCGCATGACAACATGGTTGTTAAATAAGTCTGGCCTCCCCATGAACTTTGCTTGTCAGAAGGTTGCAAAAGGGGATTGCATGCGCCAGGACACTGCAACTGTCATAAATATGAATCATGTCTAGCATCTGAATTTTGAATGTGTGACCATAGTGTGGGAAACAGAGTTGTATGGTTTTTACAGAACTGTAAAAAGACATGTTGGGCTGTGAAGAAAATATACTGTATACATTTCTAATCTCATGAGCTAGGCTGAAGCTTGGGAATTGTATGTAGGAACTAGGATCAGAGGCCTTTGTGTGCTAGAAACCACCCATAACCAGAATTTACTGACATGATAGTTACTCTAGAGACAACCCGTAGGAACAAGGACCATAAAAGGAAATTCATAAATAAGTGCAGGGGGAGATAGAATTAGAGTAGTGGGAGATGTAATCGGGGTGGAGATAACGTATTCATTTTAGGCAGTTTGGATAGGTAGTGACATCATTATTACTAAGCCAATGAAGAAGAGGTAGGAGGTAAATTTGTAAAGGTACTAGAGAATGTAAGGCAAATATATTGATGATTTAGGGTGTATCCACTGCACCTGTGTTTGCATGGTCCACCCTCTTTGCAAAGTGAAGAATAAAATTACCATTGTTTTCTCATGGAAATGTTTAGCTGGTGATTGTTTATTTCCAAACTAGACAACGAATCCCACAATGGGGATGCTGCAATGGTCATAGGCCATAAGTCACTTTTTTCAATGTTGTAACTTTGACCAGTCACTAAATGAATTGTAAGTCAAGGACTACCTCTATTTGTGATTTTGCTGAAGAAGGAAAATCTATTAGATGTTCATTATCTTTTTATTGAACATTCCTGCAAAAATGGGAACATAATGGAAACATACTGAGGAATTCAAACACTATTTACAACCACTTCCCAAGCTGGCGCTGTCCCAAAGTATGGTCACTATAATTCCCATTTATTATATTATTTGGAATTTCTAGTAACTGTAATATAATCTGCCAGCTTGATTCTTATCCGAGCTAAATCTCGTAACACTCAGAAGTTTTGTTGAAAACCTGAATACGATAGGAATTACACATCTGACATGAACACATCGAACAAATAATAGATAATCTGTTATGTCTGGAGCATGGGTGCGAATAATGGAGACGAGTCGGTAGAAACAGTAAACTTCAAACTCTTTATTTACATGGTGTGACAGCTCAAACTGGAGGGCTGCTATAGCCTTCCTTATATAGGCAACTTATTAACTATTCAACCAATAGCAATCCGGGAGCGCTGGCTCCGTTAACCAACGAGAATGGCCTGTTAATGGCCAATCAGATTCTACTGAACAGACCAATCCGATCTTGCCATTAACAGCCAATCAGAAGTGCAGGGCCAGAACCCTGCACTTGACTTCAAGCTCAAGATAACTTTATTTAACATTTATTCATTCACAATACCCCTTCCCCTCAGCTTCTGCTTACAGGGCGCGGTCACGTAGTCCTTGAGGTAGGATGGCTGTTTTATTAGTCTTTTTGATTTTCGCTGTGCGCCCGGTATTTGGCTGCACTCTTGTTGAGGTAGGGCGTTGTTTGGTGAAAGGGGTGCCTCTGGTTCAGAGTTCACATTTCCGTTGTCACCAATATCTTCGGCAACTCCCTGAGGTGAACTCACTCCCATCCCTGGTTCCTGTTCCCCCGTTTCTGTTCCGCTATCGTTCCCTTCAAAAAGGTTTTCCTCTAGTTGAAATTCGTCTTCCTCTGTATCTCTCCCCCCCCTCAGTTTGGTTATAAGGGAGTTCAGAATTGCCTGACTGCAGCCTTGATCGTAGTTGATCAATATGACACTTCCAAAGTCTATTGTCAGGGCACTGTACAAGGTATGATCTTGGGCCGGTTACATGGACTACCGTCGCTTCTACCCACAGCGGATCGCCCGATAAGTTTTTAGCGAATACTAAATCGCCTACCTGGAAGGTATGGCATCGGCTGCTGGATCCGAGTGGTTTTTCCGGTTCATAGGCTGGGTGTAACCGGTTCAGATGGGAGCAGAGCTTCCATCCCATTAGCAGCTCAGCAGGAGTTTTGTTGGTGACACTGTGAGGTGTGATGTGCTGTAGAAAAAGGATTCGGTTGATTTTCTCGTCGATGTTGTCGTCGTCTACTTTTTGTAGTGTTTTCTTGACGAATTGTACCATGCGCTCAGCCCTACCATTGGCCGCAGGGTGCACAGGCGAAGTGAGCGCATGTTGGATACCGAGGTCTGGCTGGGTCCTAGGAGACTTCTGCAGACCCGTCCGATATGGCCTCGTTTCCCGCACTTGTGGCAGAGCGCGTCGCGGAATTTGCAATCAGAGCAATACTGGTTGGCCCCACAGCCAGCGCATGGTTGCTGGGACTTCGGGTAACGGTCCCGATCGGACCGCAGTCGATGGACCTCTTCTCGGTTGCTGTCTGACGACGAAGAGAGGTCCTCATGGTGGGCCGTCGGAAGCTGTCCTTCAGACTTAGGTGAAAGTTCGCATGCCGGTTGGTGTGTCGGAGTGCGATTTCGGCGTAGTTGGGCAGCCGACTTCTTGGTCGCTTCCGCTGCCGTAGCCTCAGCAATGGCATCGGCAAGGCTAATGTCACCTTTAGCCATTATTTTGCTCTGCACGTTTAGCGCATCTAATCCTAGAACTACTCGGTCTCTCAAAGCCTCTTCTAGGTCGGCGAAATCGCAGAGGCCTCCCAAGTTTCGGAGGTCCGCAACGAAATCCGCAACGCTTTCTCCTTTCCGCTGGTTTATTTGGTAGAACTCGTGCCGTCTTACGAGCGTTGGAACAGTCGGTGCATAGTGGGCCCTTAGTAGTGGTTTGAGGACGTCCCAGTCCATGGCCTTCACTTCAGCCGGTTTTGCTAGCGCCTTGGCCATCTTGAACACGGTTGGCCCACAATGTGTCAGGAATACACATTTCTTCCCGGTTGTGGCATCCTTCAGATTATTCATTTCCAAGAACATTTGGAAACGGTCCATGTAGGACTCCCAGTCCTCTTGCGCTGGGTCGAACGGAGCGGGTGGTACTACGCCGGACAAGGTTCCGCCATTGTGCATTTCAGCCATGTGTTCGGTTGTCTTCTTCGTTGTTTAATCAGTTCTGACGTCTCCACACCCCATCCTCGTCGCCAGTGTTATGTCTGGAGCAGGGGTGCGAATAATGGAGACGAGTTGGTAGAAACAGTGAACTTCAAACTCTTTATTTACATGGTGTGACAGCTCAAACTGGATGGCTGCTATAGCCTTCCTTATATAGGCAACTTATTAACTATTCAACCAATAGCAATCCGGGAGTGCTGGCTCCGTTAACCAATGAGAATGGCCTGTTAATGGCCAATCAGATTCTACTGAACAGACCAATCCAATCTTGCCATTAACAGCCAATCAGAAGTGCAGGGCCAGAACCCTGCACTTGACTTCAAGCTCAAGATAACTTTATTTAACATTTATTCATTCACAATATAATCAGAGTTGGAAGGGACCTTGTAGGCCATCTAGTCCAACCCCCCTGCCCAAGCAAGACACCCTACACCATTTAACAGATGGCAGTCCAATCTCTTCTTGAAAGTCTCAAGTGATGGTGCTCCCACAACTTCTGAGGGCAAGATGTTCCATTGGTTGATTGTTCTCACTGTCAGAAAGTTTCTCCTTATTTCCAGGTTAAATCTCTCCTTGTTCAGTTTCTATCCATTATTCCTTATCAAGCCTTCAGGTGCTTTGGAAAATAGCTTGACTCCTTCTTCTCTGGGGCAGCCCCTCAGATATTGGAAGGCTGCTATCATGTCTCCCCTGGTCCTTCTCTTCCCTAGACTAGCCAGGCCCAGTTCCTGTAACCATTCTTCATTTGTTTTAGTTTCTAGTCCCCTAATCATCCTGGTTGCTCTTTTCTGACCTTTTTCTAGAGTCTTAACATATTTTAGGTGTAACATCTAGGTGTATTCATAGAGTAAACTAGGAGAAGAAAGTAAATTGTGTCCATTGTTACAAGTGTACTGAACGTGAATGTCATGCAAAAGCCTTCCAAACTCTTGATTCTAATATACCTGCTGAATTTTTATTTCCCTCTCTCTGTCTGTTTGTGACTTTTCTATGTTTGTCAAAAAAAAAAAAAAAGCATGCATTTCCCTTTTCTAATTTCCCTTGCATGCATTTCCCTTTTCTTTTTTCTTCTTTCTAGTGAGAAAGAAGCAGAATAAATGGAGACATTAGCAGCTGGGGGGTTTCAGAAGCAGAATAAAACGGAGACATTAGCAGCTTGGGGGTTTTGCTGCAGAAGGAAATAGTCTACCTAGTTTAAAAAATGTAGTGCTGACAATGATGGCTTGTCTCATTTGCTCTTCAACATTTCAAAATATAATCTACTCTGTCTAATGCTCCAATATTTTAAGGTAGCCCAGTATAGATTGAATGTTTCAGGAGAGGACAATGTTCAAGAATATCCATAATGATCTAACGAATGCTTAAGTTGTACTATAACCTACTACTGCAGAGGATTTTGATGGAGGTACATGGTAAACTTAGCCAAATATTTTAGCAAGGTTCCACTAGGATTTTATGGAGTGCAAAAACAGTAAATCCCTATACAGAATGTGAGGAATCATAAAAAGGAAGAGGAGGAAGAGAAGGATAGAGATGAGGTGTTTTGCTTACCTTAATTCAGACACTAGCTGTCACTACTTGTAATAGAAGGTGCAGCCTCCCTCACATTTTTCTATATCCAGAATGCCAACAAATCAAATGAAGAAATGTGCCTGAGTGGCTATGGAGTTGGTGTATTTTGCTGTAATTATCAGTAATTGCTAATTTTTTTTTAAAGTAATATTAAATCAGTGAACAATAACAAACCTCCTCCAGCTTTGGGGTCTAAATTAATTTCTGTCTATCCTTCCAATTACTTCTCCCCTCAAACAGCCATAATATTTTCCATGTTTTAGAAACCCAGAACGACAGGATTGTTTCAATGAGCACTCTCTCCCCTCCACCCCTGTGTGTGTGTGTGTATGTTGGGGGGGGGGATTAGATCTTATGATTGCTCCATCTGATGAGAAAAGGGGCTTTAAATGGGAGGTCGGTGGTGTATTCCCATTTTTACACACGCACACCCAGCTTTTTTCCCTTTGGCTTTTTTTCTGGGTTGCTATGGCTGAAACTATTATTTTAATTATTTGTTTTTAAAGTGAGCCGTGAGGCTGGGATTTCCATGCAGTTCAGCATTGGCTCTGGCAGAAATGGCTTCTAAGCTTTGGAAAATTAAAAAAGGAAAAGGAAATAAAACTTATGAACTACTTCTCCCCTTGGAAAGAATGATTCTGCCAAAAGGGGACATTCGGCTTGTCAGTAATTAAAAGGGAGAGGAGAGAAAAGTGGGGCATGGAGATAAATATCACAGTTGGTGCTAACCTCCGGCAGCCAGCTCCCCGTGTCTGACCGGATGTTTATTAAAACAACCGAAACCAATAATGAAAAAGGGACTAGCTGCTCTGAAAAGCAAAACAAACCTTCAGCAGCCCATTTGAAACCATAATCCAAGGGGCAAGGCAGCTCCGTCCAAGGTACCAAAGCCTTAAACTATTGTATGAATCCATTTTTATCCATCCTGAAGAATTAAAGGGAAATGCACACACATTAAATTATGTATGTATGTATATATATTTTCTTAAGTTTTTGCGGGTATCTATATGTATGGTATTCAGCTTTGTTCGGGTATTTTCCCATAAGCCTGATGATGGCAGATAAGATTCTGCCGAAACGTCGCTACAACTTTAAAAGCACAACTATAATGACGTGGGAAAATACCCGAACAAAGCTGAATACCATACATACATATATACATATACATATACGCATAGACATACACACACACACACACACACACACATTAGCTGGATAGCCTATAATAGTTTAGAGAATCCCACTAGGAGATGCTAGCAAGGCTGTTCATGGTTGCCACAGGCTTGTGTTCATTAACATTTCGCTGCTGTTTCCCTCCCATGAGTTGATCAGTCTTTCCTTTGCAGGAACTGGTGGCAGCCTGGGGAAGTTATGAAAGCCAGTAAAGTTTAAGTGGTATGTGTGTTACCAAAAGACTTGGTTCCCTGTGGGTTATTTAAATGATCATCTCACCTAACCTCAGTTAAATTTTGGAATTAGTCTTGGCCTAAAAAGCTTGTGGATTTAATATTTCCTAAAATGCTGAAAGCAAATATTCAACAGCTTTTGGGAGCAATTTCCTCCCCCCAAAACCTTCTGGAATAAAAGCTTTGGGCCATTTGCCTTTCCTAAACACTGTCTGATTCTCAAAAGAGAGCAAAATATATCTTTCCTCATAAAAAACATGACAAAAACAAGAAGGAGGGGGAAAAAGTATTCTCCAGTTATACTTTTTGTCTTGGATAAAACTCTTCTCCTTCACTTCATCATTAACCTCAGTCACAAGAAAGTAGCTATAAATAATGCAGCACAGAATTATGCATATTCTATGAACAAATGTAGGCAAAAATATATTGAAAAGGTGAGTTGACACTGCTGACGCTTCTTAACACACATCTGTTTTTAAAATGGTAAAATTCCCATACTGAGAAGCCTTCTGAAAGGGTCAGTAAAGGTGATCTTCTGATTGCTATTTAAATTTATTCAGGAAGGGCGTGGGCACCTTATGGCTGATTTTGATAAAAAAAAAAAATATTCCCTAAAGTTCTAATCCAATTTGCAGATCATAAGGTGGAAAAAAATATTTATATATATATATAGAGAGAGAGCTTGGTGAAATTGGTGAAGTTGTTGACTAGTCATTTATTTTCCATCTCCAAATGCTGTTTTTTACAAAGTATTGGAAAGAAGGAGGGAAAGAAATTGGTTATGAAATCAGTATAGCTTTAAGATTGCTCTAGAAAGCTTAAGCGACTTTTGTCTCTATGTCTTAAAAATGTAGAACAGCATCCCTTTTACCTCGCCTTCAATGTTATATGTGCCAATGATATATGATGAATTAAGTGGGTGAATGTACAGGTGTGCATACTTTATATAACACTGTGTTTTATTTTTTTTTCTTTGTGTCTAATATGTAGAGGTTTTCATCCTGCTTCAGCAATCTACAGTATCAGCTTTTCATTTCCAAAATCCTCTTTTTCATTACATACCTCCTGACCTGGCAAAAATTACCTTTTTATTAAAAAAAAATGTAGCTCTATCCCCAGGTATATTTCTAATTATAATTTAATAAAGTGGGTTTTATAGTTAAAATACTATACATAAGGCAATCAAAGTTATCTGCTGTATTACAGTTCTACAGAGCATGTTCCTCAAGTAATGTTATTAAACTTTAGCTTTGATCATGTACATTCCGAATACAGACAGATCCAGAATATTATTTATAATTCTTAGTATTCATTATTTCAAATCAAAACATAAAATTTAAATGAATGAGCCTGGAAAACACTTAGTTCTTAATTTCTCAGAAGACAGGAAGCAAGGTTCAGAAAATAGTATTTGGAAACAATGATGGCACAATGGGGAACAGATGGTCTCAGGAAACATTCTTCTACATTTCTTTGTGCCTCATGGACTGATCATAGTAGTAGTAAGATCTTTTTCTGAGTTAAAGCCTGGGGAATTAATCTGCTTTGTTATTCGGCTCTAAACCTGACCACCATCCATGGTATATTATTTCATTTTATCAGGTCCAGAATATTCCTGGATTCACGATCCATACTGAATTTACAGACAGAGGCTATGGACCATGTGACTTCAGCCCAGATGAAACTGTACCTGGAGAGGGAGGCTCTGGAGAGGGACGCTGTGGAGATGTCAATGCTAGACTACTGCAACATACTTTTATATGGGCTGCTTTTGAAGACTACCTAGAAAGTCAATGTAAAGTAGACCAGCTTGGATTCTGGCAGAAGAAACAGCCAAATAACAACCAAATAACAAACCATTGCAGGCTTTGCCTTCCTTGTAGGTCTCCTGATAGCAATAGCACTTAGATTTATATACCACTTCACTGTGCTTCACGGTCCTCTCTAAGCAGTTTACAGGGTCAGCCTATTGCCCCCAACAATTTGGGTCCTCATTTTACCGACCTTGGAAGGATGGAAGGCTGAGTCAACCTTGAGCCTGCTGGGATTTGAACTGGCAAATTGCAGGCAGCTGGCAGTTAGCAGAAGTAGTCTGCAATACTGCATTCTAACCACTGTGCCACCACAGCTCTTACATTTTACATTGTTTGGTTGAATCTGTAAAAGCCCTCTATAGTTTGACTATCAGGCATCTTCAGGGCTATTTCTTCCACAGAGAACAGGCCAATCCTGTACAGTCATCCAAAGTGAGATGTTAAAGAGTTCCCCGTGTATGAAGCAAAAAGCTTTGGGATAGATTCTTCTCTGGCAGCCTCCACTCTGTGAAGCACCCTCTCTCAGAGGTCTATCCACCTTGATATTATTCTGAAAGATGTTGAGACTCTAGAAAGAGTGCAGAGAAGAGCAACAAAGATGATTAGGGACTGGAGGCTAAAATATATATAAAGAAGGGTTGCAGGAATTGGGTAGCTCTAATTTAATGAAAAACAAGGACTGGGGTGACATGATAGCAGTCTTCCAATATCTCAAGGGGCTGCCCCAAAGAAGAGGGAGTCCAGATATTCTCCAAAGCACCTGACAAGAAACTATTGGAAGGAAACTAATGAAGGAGAGAAGCAACCTAGAACTAAGGAGAAATTACCTGACAGGGAGAACAATTCGCCAGTGGAACGACTTGCCTCCAGAAATTGTGAATGCTCCAACACTGGAAGTTTTTAAGAAGAGACTGGACAACCATTTGTCTGAAATGGTATACTTTCCTACCTGAGCAGGGGGTTGGACTAGAAGACCTCCAAGGTCCCTCCCAGCTCTGCTATTCCATTATTCTGAAAGTCCGTCAAAACATAACCTTTTTTTGCAGGACATTCAAGCTTTAATTATTGTTGCCCTGCACACTGAAGTGGGCACCCATGGTTAGAGTGTAAGTCTTGTTTTACTTGATTCATTTTTATTTAATCTACTTATAAACTGCTGTGAGTTGGTCTGATTCAGTAGCGTTCAAATAAAATAAATCAATGGTGCCAAACTGCAGCAGCAGTCTGGGAATAAAAGGGTGGCAAATGGTATTGAGAAATCCCTGGTGCTCAACCCTGCTCTTTCTTTAGACATGTTCAACTGTAACAAATGGAGTATTACAGAAGCAGAATTCAATATCACAAAACATTAATTAAATCATCCCTAATTTTTAATAGGTTTGTTTATGTTTCATCTCTGCATCTTTTCTGTTCTTCAGAGATCAACAACAACAACACAAAAAAAAATGGAACACTTTAAGAATCAGAGGCTGCCTTGAACCAAACATCCCTCTGGTCAGCTGTGTTTCCTCTTGACGAATAATCTCCAGCAGTAGATTGTGTACAGCTGCTGAGAGATTTATTTTGTTCACTTTGGAAGTATCGGTGGCGCATTTAATTACAAGATAGTTGCCATATGTTACCAGGTAATTCCAACGTAAGCATCATTTCCATAGATAACAAACACAGCGTGAGTTCTCTCTGCACTCTGAACCGCATTGGAAGTTCTATGACATTTACTATGGGATTTACCAATATTTACCAAATGGCAAAGCAAAATCCTTCCCACATCAGAGGAAGCATCGTACTTCGTACCTCATCTGGTCTAGCAGGGAAAGAAGCATTTCTGGTGTGGAGTCTGTTATCCTTATGGCTTATTTAAGAATATCTGATTTTCAGAGGTTGCTTTGTAGACTACATGGCCTGTATAAAAAGCTTGCTTGCTTTTTGCTAATTCCCAGATTGCAGAAGTATACATTGCATATTAAAAAAAAAAAAAAGCTAGTAAACCTAACAGCAAATGCTATGAAAATATTTCAGTCTTCCACGATGTAATGGCATGTAGGAATAATTTTGGGAAACAGGGGAAACAGCCACAACCAGGGGAATGGATGGATAAGAAGCAGTTTATCCGGAGAACGACTGTGGGTGTGGCAAAGATCTCAAGAGAGGATCCTCCTTAATTTCTTGGGCTATAAAGGGGAGGGGGAGAAATGTATTTTTGGACTTGCAAGATGCAGTTAATGTAACCTTATATTACAGTGGCATAAGACCATCTGGGTGTGCTTCAGAGGTGGTATTCAGCCAGTTCCGACAGATTCTGGAGAACCAGTAGTGGAAATTTTGAATAGTTTGGAGAACCACCTCTGGTTGGCTCTGTCCCTATCTATTCACTGCCCCCCAAGTCCCAGCTGATTGGAATCCTAGCTGATCAGCTGGGTCTTCTTTGGCTGCCCTGCACAGGAGAACGGAGCTGGAAAGCAGGTTAGTGGGGTGGGGAGGGAATGGGGATTTTGCAGTATCCTTCCCCTGCCATGCTCACCAAGCCACGCCCACAGAACCAGGAGTAAAAAAAATCGAATACCACCACTGGTGTGCTTCCTGTCTGGATTATCTCACAAGGCTGATATACAACCAGACAATCCTCCAGGTTGTTTAGGACTATGGTACAATTCCCCGAACTCTCAGACAGGATAAGGGAGGTTGAAATAGTTTTGATTTTAGCTTCTCCCAATTAACTCTAAAAATTTAAGGCCTTCCCCTGATACCTTGATATGGGCAGAAGAGAAGGAAGCAGGTAGCTTCTGAATATACCTTCTACTCTAATGTAGAATAATATTCAAATAATGATATATTGATCGTGATTTTTCCAGTTGCTCAAAACAGTACAAAAGAATTTCTAGGACATCAGAAAAATAGCATTCAAGAAACAAGGAATCTGTGATTCAACACATCTAAATCTATCTCAGATTCAATCCAGATTTAGTGTGAAGATCCTTCCATTTACATGTGGTAAAGGATGTTAGATGCCCAGTCAGCTGGTATGGTTTGCTAGTTAAGCATGTCAAGATGTCAAGATCTTCCAAAATTTTGAATCCACCATATTCAACCATATTTAATAAGTAACAGACATGAGAACAATTCACATTTTTGAAGGTTTCATTATGAGATTTTAATTCAAAAGCAGGAAGGAAATATGAGAAGAGACAGAGGGATATACTTTCTTTCCTCATTACATCTATATTAACTCATGATAATTTGTTTCATTGATTATATCTTAGGAACCACTCTAGCCTTAGGGGGACTTCTAATCTGGAAGTATACAATCATTACCATTGTTATGAACTAATAAAACACTTAAATAAAGTTTACCAAAAGCTTTAGAAAATCGCAGGGTTCCAGCCCTGCACTTCTGATTGGCCGATAATAGCGATATCGGATTGGTCCGTTCAGGGGAATCTGATTGGCTGTTAACGAGCCACCCTCATTGATTAAGTGGGGTAACACTCCACATTTCCTATTGGTTACTAGAGCAGCAGCTTGCCTATAAAAGGGCTGCTGTTGCCCTAGGGTTTTGCTCTGTTCATAATGTTTAATAAAGAGTTTGAAGTTCACTGTTCACTGTCTCGTCTCCGTTCCTTGCAACTATGCGCAGAACCTAACACTGGCGACGAGGATGGAATGCGGAGACGTCAGAGCTGACTGAACACTACAGAGCACTAAACAGAGCACGTGGCTGAAGGCGCATTAACGGCGGAAACCATGACCGGCGGCACCATAAGACCCGCTCCATTCGACCCGGCACAAGAAGACTGGGACTCATACATGGACCGGTTCCAGATGTTTCTGGAGACCAACAACTTGAAGGATGCCACTATTGGAAAAAAGCGAGCGGTATTCCTGACTCACTGCGGACCTGCCGTTTTTAAGATGGCTAAGGCACTGGCGAAACCGGCTGAGGTGAAATCCATGGACTGGGACGTCCTCGAGCCTCTCCTACGGGCCCACTATGCACCTACCATACCAATGCTTGTCCGAAGACATGAATTTTACCAGAGGGACCAGCGGAAAGGAGAAAGCGTTGCAGATTTCATTGCAGATCTCCAGAATCTGGGAGGCCTCTGCGGGTTCGCCGACCTCGAAGAAGCTCTAAGAGACCGAATAGTTCTGGGTTTAGATGCACCTTACATGCAAAGTAAGCTGATGGCGAAAGGCAACATCAGCCTTGCAGATACCATCGCTGACGCTACTGCAGCAGAAGCAACCAGGAAGTCAGCTGCCTGAATGCGCCACACCAATGCCCCGCTCTGCCAACTCACTGACGAAACCTCACCTCGCCTTGAGGGACATGCAACGGCAACTCACCACGAGGACTTTGAATCGTCATCAGAAAGTGATGAGGAAGAAGTCAACTGGCTCCGGTATGAACGAGACCAACGCCACCAGCGTAACCAGAGACTGCAGTACCAATGCGCAGGTTGTGGGGCAAACCATCCACGATCAGACTGCAAATTCCTCGACGCGCTCTGCCATATTTGTGGGAAGAGAGGCCACATCGGAAAGGTCTGTTGAAGCAAGCTAGGATCCAGCCCACTTCAGAGGGGGACCAACTACCGCCAAACCACAGGAAGTCATCCTGTGAATCGGGAACATTCGAACCACCAATGGAACAACCACTCCTACAGAAATAAACCACTAGCCCATTCAACGAAATGAGAAGAGGCACACCAAACCATCACGATTGGTCACGCCTCATCATTAGATACAAAGAAGATCCAAGGGAAGGTCGCCATCGAAAACCAGCCCTGAGTGATGGAAGTCGATCCAGGATCATCCCTCTCAATGGTTTCCTGGAAGACCCTTAAACAATTGATCCCTGCCATCCGGCAGCAAGACCTCAGAACCCAAAGAATCATTCTCAAAGACTATCAAGGAAACCGAATTCCGGTCGTTGGATCCAGCCTAGTCCAGGTCTCATTCAAAAATCGTACTGCATCTTCACCATTGACCGTCGTCGACTGTGATCGGCCTAGCTTGTTAGGCCTTCAATGGTTTGCTCCACTTGGGATTGAGGTAGCCAGCATTAACCAAACCAGTAGCGACGACTGGGAGGAGGCCCTCGTCCAGGAATTCCAGGACGTCTTTGCAGATAAACTAGGCAAGTACAAGGGGACCCCGATATCATTTAACCTTAACCCTGAAGTAGCCCCCATCCGCCTTAAGCCTCGTCGAGTCCCTTTTGCCCTTAAACCAAAGATTGACGAGCAGCTTGATAAATTAATAGCCCAGGTGTTTTAGAACCAACCGACCATGCTCCTTGGGAAACCCCAATCATAACACCCATCAAACCGGATGGATCGTTGAGGATTTGTGGGGACTACCATGCCACCCTGAATCACGCCCTTCAACAGAACGCTTACCCAGTACCGGTGGTACAACATTCCCTGGGGGGCGGAAAAGTCTTCGCTAAATTGGATTTAGTACAGGCGTACCAACAACTGCCTGTAGATTAAAAAACAGCAAAGGAGCAAACGATCGTTATGCCCCGAGGTGCCTTTAAGTGCAACCGACTCCTATTCGGAGTTAGCGTGGCCCCAGGGATCTTTCAGAGCTTGATGGAGAGACTCTTACAGGGTATAAAAGTGGTCGTACCATACTTTGATGACATTTTAATTGCTGCCCCGAATAGAGAAATACTAAAGGAGCGTCTTAACACTCCACGTTTCCTATTGGTTACGAGAGCAGCAGCTTGCCTATAAAAGGGCTACTGTTGCCCTAGGGTTTTGCTCTGTTCAGAATGTTTAATAAAGAGTTTGAAGTTCACTGTTCACCGTCTCGTCTCCGTTCCTTGCGAACATGCGCAGAACCTAACAACCATGGCATTAAAACTTCATGAGTAACATTTGTCAGAGTCCTTCCTTTATTGCTTTTAGATAATGGAAGGGAGATTGTCTCAGACAGAACAAGTGAGATACATAACAAGAAAGAGATAGAACAATTTCTAGACTCCAAAATTTAGAAAGGATTGCTGGGTTCAAGTCACAGAGATTATTTTGTATTTTTGGCAGCTGGTAAGCTAAGCTTTTTCCAACTTCCTACTTCTCCAGATAAATTTGGACTACAGCTTTGAAGGTTCCAAGAAATATCCATTTGCTGTTTGTAATCAGTTTTTCTTCTTCACAGGAAAAGTGCATCAAACTATGTGCGGCGTTAGCATATACACACATCAGCTACTTCCTGGCCTATTACAGCCAATTACAGGAATTTGAATAGAAGATTATATGTTCAATTTTTATTTGCATCTGCAGGTTTTCCTATACATGGGCTCTATTTTGATATCTTGTCCCAAAGAGGATGGAGCAGTGGAAAGGAAAGCCAGGTATATGTTTCATTTTATCAGACTGGAATTAAAACATCTTCCATCTGTCACATCTTCTCATTTTTGTATGAAGAACAATACAGCAGAAAGATTTAAAGTACTCATTATGCAAACATGTGAAGAGTATTAAAAGCTGATGCGGTGCTTTGTGAGTCTACTTTGAGCCTCTCTAACTCAGCTTCCTACTTTCCTGTACTTTATTCCTTAGCAGAATATAATTCTTATTCTGTTAAAATATCTATTGTCCGTGTCAAATACCAACATTAGATATGTGGAAGTTTAGACTTTAGAAAATCACAAATAATCTATCAAACTCTATTTTCCAAGGTCCTCCTTTCTTTAAAGCCTCACGTGAAGAAAATATTAAATTAAATTGTCTAGAAAATTTAAACAGATTCTGCCTATTATTCCCAAAACCCATGACAACATTGTTAATATTTTCCTTCCTGTTATATTCTTTTGAAAGAACTAGTGATAAAAAAGACATGTATTTCAAGAGACTTAGAAATCCTTGGTCAAAGGATAACTATTTTAATATGCTGTGGAATTTTATTTCTTAACTTCAAAGTATTAAACCCCGAAAAAAAATGCAATGGATAAATCAAGAACTGTTTCCAAATAGAAAGGTCAGGGATTTATTTTGGAAGGATTGAAAAGCCGAGACTGTTGAAACCTCCATCTCTGTTCTCTTTATTTAAGAAATAATCTTTTAGAGAAAAGAGGGTTCTGTTCATTAGTCCACACTGATCAGAAAAAACTGGGAGGTAAAATAAAGTAGCTACACATCTCCTGAATGTTATCCCTTCTTTCTATCACTTTAAAGACTCTCCCTTAGTAAATGGGGACAATATTCAACATAATTTAAACAAATACAAAAAGTCTTGTAACTTCTAAGCATTCCCTTGCTTAGAAGAAGTGAGGATGCCACTAGGATACCAACAATTTAGAGATTGTCACAGGGCTGCCAACCTTGAGTGATAGTTTGGAGTGAGACACTGCAAGGGAGCGGAGCGACCAAGCCCGAGGGAGCGAAGCGACCAAGGGGGGGATGGTATGGAAGGGGGGTGTCCCCCCTTCCACGGTAGGGAGCTTTGACAATTTTACATTTTAAATGGTGCAATCTGATGCATACTTTAGTCATGATTTGGACATATACATACATACATACATGCAAGCAGCACCAATGTACTTGAACCGGATTTGTAAGATATTAATAATGCAGTTCACTGACCATGAATAATTGAAGTTCCTGACTTGTAACTGCAGTATTCTACCTCAACTGACTTTATTAGCTTAGTGATGTACTATAGACCACTATAGGATGAATTCAATGTGCAACAAAAAGACAAAAAACCCGAAACAACTACAGAGATAATGCAAATACATCAATGGGTATTCTTCTTTCTGTATCAAATACCATACTACATGCCAATATCAAATGCTATAGTCTCAGTCTTTAATTATATACTAACTTGTTGACTGAAATAGGGGTTCATAATTTCAGACATGTATAAACTAAACATTTAATCGAATAATGAGTGCTTCATATAAATATACATATTGTTAACTGTAAAACTCATCTACTGTATTCTGAAGCTTGGCCCTAGCTTTCATCATAGAAGCTATAGAACCAAAACAAAGCCCTGGTAGAGACTAAAAAATACAGCAAGTGCAGCTCTTGATTCACAAGGAAACTCTGGAATAGTAGTTGAATGCCACAGGTTAAATACTACACTTCATCACAGATGAACTGTCAACTCTAATAATTTAGCGGGTTTCTGGTGTGGCGGCCTGCTGTGCGGCCGTACAATGTACGTACGTACAGCTGTACGTACGTATTCTCTCACAGTCAGTGTATGTAAAGCGATGTAAAGCACACGTCATAGCCATACATGTACTGTAATTTGCCAAAAGTACAAGCTACGTTCACGTAACTATAGGTAGAAACCAATCGTAATCCAATAGCTCGTCTTCGCGCGCGAACCAAAAACGATTATTATTGGTTAAACTTTACACCCGCGCGGGAAAATCTCAAAACTTTGGGCTTGGGCATATCGATATTCGGAATATCAGAGAATGTAGAGATATATTTATTTTTGTACATTCCATTTTGGGGGTTTAGCGTGAGATTTCGTTTATCAGAGTGAGACAGTCAAAATTGGTTGAATTGCGTGAGTCTCACTCTGATTGCGTGAGAGTTGGCAGCACTGCAATGTACATAAAGTTCATCATTTACGTAGGTGCATACAAAACATGAGATATAAATGAAAGGAGTAGTTTGTGTGGGGAGATCACAACTTTTCCATTATTTTCCTTTGTGTACATTCATGTTCTAATAGACACCTTCTCAAAGATAATAATTATGGTGTCCACCCTACTCCCTGTTCCATAAACTAGCAGATAATATGAAACTAGGTAGACTAAACCATGAGGTTTACCATGGGTAAGCATGGCATGCAAATATCACCCCTGCCTGTGACTTTATATGGAGTAAGCCTGGTGAATTCCTTCCTGCAGTGTCTACAATCAACAGCTGCCTGACCAAAACTTGCTGGTTAGAATTCCCGAGGTATAAGTTTATCCCATTTAAACATACAGGAGAAATACTCACAGTATTTAGGAACTTTAAGCATAGGAATATGCTTATCTTCCCTTGACATGATAAGAAACTGAATTGTTGTATGTCAGTCAGTGTTCTCTTATTGTGATGTATTTTTTCCTTCCATATTCTCTTCCAGCCAGTCTTGTCCCTAACTATCTCTGGCATCATCGGAGTAATGGATCCAAAATAGCACAGTGAGGAAACAGTATATTATTTATTGGGTAAGTTTAGATTCTGAACTTAATGGTCTTACTGCTCTTTGGATGGTAAATTGTGTTAAGATTAGAATATGTTCTAGTTGAGTCAGGGCTATCCCAATTTGGGGCTGAGAAGCCTACTGGCATCAAAAAAAGTCCTTATTGAGTCCTTATCTAAGGGCTTGAAAATATGATAATAATGTAGTACAGTCCTGTCGATCTGGTGCATGGAGACCTAGGATTTAAACTCAAAGGAGAAAGAGGAAAAAGTGATTCCTTCTTCTGAAACAAAGCCATTACGGAGTGGCTTCCATTTAACCACCAAAGATGTTTCTTTATTTTCTCTGGCTGGATTTCTGACCCAGGGGAGAAAGACCATTTAAAAAAGCAAAAAGGACAGAAAGAACAGAAAGAACACCAAGAAAGAATGGGACAACCCCCCCCCCCCCCCAAAAAAAAGAGATCCAACACAACTCTGAATAAAATTCTGTGAACATTATATTTTTCATCAGTCTTCTTTTCTTCCACCTTCCTCTCCTTTCCTTGTATCTTATACAGTGTAAACCCCAGGGTGGTGCTCATAAAATTACTTTTTTTAAAGAGCCATTATAGCAACTTTATTTGGCTGAAGAATTAAGCAGATGTTTAATTAATTACCATTTGGAGGAGACTGCTTCCAATATTAGAAAAAGGGAAACCCTAACCTTGTTTTTAAAGTATTTTCAAAAATGCCTTCTTGAAAACTCACCTGCTACCAAGGCCCAGAGTAAACCGGAGGGGGAGAGGGGGAAGGTTACTAAACCAAATCCAAGTTATTAAAGGAACCCAACTGCACTGTCAATGCTGGAGTGTCATGCGATCGCTTGGAAATACATAACCTTTCATCCTGGTTGATCCCATTGTCCTAACAGAACATTGTCCTAATGCTTTTAGCATGTGGGTGTATGAGCAAACTTCCACCACCACCACCACCCCTTTACACGCCTTATGCTCTCTTTTAGCTGATCCAAAAGAGTCTTCCCAAACCAGCAAGGCGAGAAGCGCGCCAGGCTGATCTATAAAGGGGCTGGGCAGCTTTGTGCAAAATAGAAAGTTGGAGGACTGACAGGATGTGATCCTCTGGAACAAATGTCTTTCAGAGAGAGAGAGACGCCCCAGCTTCTAGTTACATCTCTGGCAGCGGACAATTCTCAGCTTTGCTTACCAGGGTTATTACTGGCCGAGGCTGTTGCCTGCAAAAGAGGCTTTGCCAGCCCCCTCGTGTCCTTCTTTGAAAAGGGCAGCTGGCTTGTCCCGGAGGACATTGCAGAGAGGGAGAGCGCGGGGCAAAGTGGCTGCAAGCGCCCCGGGCGGGAAGAAGCCTCTTGCTCTTCGCTTTCCTGAAGCAAATTTGCTAATCGGCATCATGCACAGTTACGGGACGCCAAGGCAGAACGAGGATTAAGGCGGGAAAAGAGGCGCGGTGGGGTGGCTGGGCAGGGCGGGGCGGCGCTGGGAGCTCATTCTTCTCCTAAGGGGAATATTCGGAATATCAGAGAATGTAGAGATATATTTATTTTTGTACATTCCATTTTGGGGGTTTAGCGTGAGATTTCGTTTATCAGAGTGAGACAGTCAAAATTGGTTGAATTGCGTGAGTCTCACTCTGATTGCGTGAGAGTTGGCAGCACTGTTGTCAATGTGTAGGATACCAACAGTTTGGAGATTTTGATCAGAAATAATTCAACCCAGATTTTGATTTTGTCCAACGCACTTTGCAATTTTCTGCCACGCAACATGATCATTTTTAAATATAGTAATTTGTGTAGTTCATACACCACCAAAGCCATGCAGCTACAGTAATTGAGGTCCTGTATGAATCTGATTAAATGTTTCCCAGTTTTTCAGAATCAATTCATTCCTGCAAATTTTGTCTATGAAAGTAGAAGAGTATCGATTTGTTTAACCTGCTTATAAAATTTCACTGTAAGTTCCTTTTAGTTACAGTTCCATTCCTTAGTTCCAGGCAGTCTCCTCCATTTTTCCAGATCCTGCCCTTTTATTCTTTTTTTTTCTCCTTTTCTGCTTTTAAAAACTTTTAAATATCCAGAAATCTTTATTCTCCTTTTGACTTTTATTTTCAGCTTAGATGCCTATTAATGTCAAAGTGGATTTTTTTTCAATTTCTTGCTTAAGTCTCTTAGCTGTCAGTATAGGGAAGGGAAGAGAAGAAAAAAAAATCAAACCTTTCCCTGTTCACTTTCCTTCGCTGCTTCCGACTCTTCTTTGGGAGCGATGTTATTTTTTGTAAGTTTAAATTCCAGGGTACCTTGGTTGTTGCTTTTACAATTTAACCTGGTCAGCCAAAACTTTCACTTCTTATCTTCCTCCTGCACATTCTTTTCCGGTCGACTTCTTCTTTGTGGTGGCCATTTCTGACCACCGCTGCAACCGCCTTCGGGAAAGGGAGTAATGGCCAGTTGGGGAGGAGAGATGTGGCTCTCCTCAACCCTGCTGGCAGTCTCCCCCATCTTCACCACCTCTACGGGGTGGCTTAGTCCTGAAACCAGCTGGCTCGGGGCGCTCCAGCAGCGAGCACGGATCGAAGCCTCACAGAGACAAGGTTTCGGTCTGTCGCCGAAGAAGCTCAAACTGGAAGCCAGTTATTCCTAATAGGTTCTACTACTCATTTTAAGATGGATTAAGTTTTATATCAGTATTCATAATGTGTACATAATTTCTGCATTTTTCAAAATGATTCCATTTGTATAATTATTTTCAAATTATTAAAATCTACCTGAACATGTATGTACATGTGCTTTTGTGTACATTTTCACAAACATGAATAATTGTGTATTTTTCTGCAGAATTTTCTTCAATGCATTCAGATTTTCAAAATTATTTCCTCCAACTATTTACTTTTCCTCCCCTCTAACAGGGCATTTATCTGAATGTATAAAAGGAAAAGCACAGATCTCAACTGTTAAAAAGCCAAGGACAACAGTGTTGTCTACCACCTAAAATATGTAAACAAGAGTTTAGACTAAAATGGAAACCACACAAAAATTGCTGTTAATGTCCCTGAATATATAGGTCTTAAAGGAACAGATGGTTTGCAATTACTATAGCATTAAAATGTGGAATTGCATTAACCGTAATTAAGTACTTCAGGCTATGTCAGCACTTACCATTCCTGAAATTGCCAATTTATAAGTACCTAATTTGGAATATAAATAGTCTACATGAGAGTTGGATAACCTACAGACTTGTGTATTCAGCTGAAGAACGGCTTCTAGTAGTTGCAGCCAGAAGCAGTGAGAGATGCTGTAAGCAGAATTCAGTACCAAAAGTGCCCCCCAAGCTCCTCATACCTGTCCTACTGTAGATCCTAATGCTTACCACCATGATCAACAATTTCCTTTGAAGTTCTTCTGTATCTCAGAAGGGAAATCAAGATTCTTTGCCTGAGCAGAAAGTGGTTCCTAGAGATGAATCATAATGTCAGCTTTCTTTTCGGGTTAACATTTGCTTATTTGCAAATGCTGAAATACAGATGACATTCAGATTAAAAAACAAATTGATGAAAAAATGAGTTCAGCCATCTCTAGAGAGTGGTATAATTATTTTAAAGCAGCAATTGTGGCTCCAAGATAGGAAATAGAACTGTGGGGGATTTTAAAGCATAGCAATTCTCCCAAACTACATGTAACCACAAAGCTTCTACCTATGGTACATCCATACTAATCCACCATTCTTAGTCAGTGTGATCAATGGTTCAGGGAGAGAACAGACTTGTAAAATCATCAGAAAATGTAGGAGATCTGATGTGTCCATCTTGTCTGTACAAGTGATGCATCTTCTTGCAACTGTGCTATTTATTCCACCGAAAAAAATCTTCTTACTAGAGTGATGCCAGATGGATTTTTTTTTCCAAGAGAGATACAGTGCCTGGAGAAGTCACATGATAGGTATGGTTGATCCATTTTGCATTGACACTAAAATAACTTCCCTTGCTAGCATGTTTTTTGAACATGTTGCTTGCCTTGATAATACTGTCATAAAAAGCTATGTACAAGTTGATCTCAGCAAACTCTAAATGTTTGTGATTCACAGCAGATTTTGGCCATGTTCCCAACCATTTTACTTATAATTATAGACTGTTGTCCAGGCTGTGGCTCTTTCACTACTCTCCCAAGGTTATTTTCACTGCCCATTATCTCAATACTGTTGACAATGGATAAAGTTATCCAATATTTAATTATTTCATTAGGGATTTCAATTCAGATCCTTGTCTTTCCCTTCATCTATCAACACTATGCACAACTGTTGACCCTTCATTCTTAGTAGGCTACTTTCTCTGCTGCTGAGATGTTCTTGAGCACTGAAAATGTTTTATGTGCATCATCTATCATCTTGAGGTAGGTCAATATTATCCTTCACTTCACTTTGTAAGTCTACTTGAAAATTAACCCAGGTGTCTTTATTTACTACTAATTACTACTGCTAGTTATGATGGACAGCGTGGAGCAAGATGTACTAATGGTCTGATTCATTGGCTGTCTTCATACATAATTGTACAAACTGCCTGATTGTTTAGTGGGACAGCTGATGAGATGAAATTGTGAAGTGCTAAAAGCACAGCTTTGGTTGCCTACAAGTTACTAGGCTCAATTTACCCATGCTTGAATTATAGGACCTCAATGCTGGGTTGCTGATTGATGCAGACAGACTTCCAATTTTGGAATATTTCAATACTGTTGCCTTTGGAATAGAATTAAGAGGCAGCTCATGACTTCATATTCACCATGACAACTGCAGGCTTGTCTCAGATCACCATGGGTCAAACCTATGTAAGAGGTCACATTTTATTTATTAATTTAATATGTCATTCAGTTTATTCTCCAAAGCAACTCTGAGTATTCAGATGAGTCCTGGGCTTTCCTTCCTCCCCTCCCTTCCCCAGAATGCTTAAATTCATATATTTTCCTTCTTCCTTCTTCCCCTTTCTCTTCCCTTTCCTTCTCTCCCCTCCCAGAATGCTTAAATTCTTATATTTTCCTTCTTTCCCTTTCTCTTCCCTTTCCTTCTCTCCCCTCCCAGAATGCTTAAATTCTTACATTTTCATGTATGTCTTCCTTCCTTCCTTTCCCTTCCCAGAATGCTTAAATTCCTATATTTTCATGTCTTCTTTCCTTCTTCCCTTCCCTTCCCAGAATGTTTAAATTCTTATATTTTCCTTCTTCCTTCTTCCCCTTTCTCTTCCCTTTCCTTCTCTCCCCTCCCAGAATGCTTAAATTCTTATATTTTCCTTCTTTCCCCTTTCTCTTCCCTTTCCTTCTCTCCCCTCCCAGAATGCTTAAATTCTTACATTTTCATGTATGTCTTCCTTCCTTCCTTTCCCTTCCCAGAATGCTTAAATTCCTATATTTTCATGTCTTCTTTCCTTCTTCCCTTCCCAGAATGTTTAAATTCTTATATTTTCCTTCTTCCTTCTTCCCCTTTCCTTCCCTTTCCTTCTCTCCCCTCCCAGAAAGCTTAAATTCTTATATTTTCCTTCTTTCCCTTTCTCTTCCCTTTCCTTCTCTCCCCTCCCAGAATGCTTAAATTCTTACATTTTCATGTATGTCTTCCTTCCTTCCTTTCCCTTCCCAGAATGCTTAAATTCCTATATTTTCATGTCTTCTTTCCTTCTTCCCTTCCCTTCCCAGAATGTTTAAATTCTTATATTTTCCTTCTTCCTTCTTCCTTCTTCCCCTTTCTCTTCCCTTTCCTTCTCTCCCCTCCCAGAATGCTTAAATTCTTATATTTTCCTTCTTTCCCCTTTCTCTTCCCTTTCCTTCTCTCCCCTCCCAGAATGCTTAAATTCTTACATTTTCATGTATGTCTTCCTTCCTTCCTTTCCCTTCCCAGAATGCTTAAATTCCTATATTTTCATGTCTTCTTTCCTTCTTCCCTTCCCTTCCCAGAATGTTTAAATTCTTATATTTTCCTTCTTCCTTCTTCCCCTTTCCTTCCCTTTCCTTCTCTCCCCTCCCAGAAAGCTTAAATTCTTATATTTTCCTTCTTTCCCTTTCTCTTCCCTTTCCTTCTCTCCCCTCCCAGAATGCTTAAATTCTTACATTTTCATGTATGTCTTCCTTCCTTCCTTTCCCTTCCCAGAATGCTTAAATTCCTATATTTTCATGTCTTCTTTCCTTCTTCCCTTCCCTTCCCAGAATGTTTAAATTCTTATATTTTCCTTCTTCCTTCTTCCCCTTTCTCTTCCCTTTCCTTCTCTCCCCTCCCAGAATGCTTAAATTCTTATATTTTCTTTCTTTCCCTTTCTCTTCCCTTTCCTTCTCTCCCCTCCCAGAATGCTTAAATTCTTATATTTTCTTTCTTTCCCTTTCTCTTCCCTTTCCTTCTCTCCCCTCCCAGAATGCTTAAATTCTTACATTTTCATGTATGTCTTCCTTCCTTCCTTTCCCTTCCCAGAATGCTTAAATTCCTATATTTTCATGTCTTCTTTCCTTCTTCCCTTCCCTTCCCAGAATGTTTAAATTCTTATATTTTCCTTCTTCCTTCTTCCCCTTTCTCTTCCCTTTCCTTCTCTCCCCTCCCAGAATGCTTAAATTCTTATATTTTCCTTCTTTCCCTTTCTCTTCCCTTTCCTTCTCTCCCCTCCCAGAATGCTTAAATTCTTACATTTTCATGTATGTCTTCCTTCCTTCCTTTCCCTTCCCAGAATGCTTAAATTCCTATATTTTCATGTCTTCTTTCCTTCTTCCCTTCCCTTCCCAGAATGTTTAAATTCTTATATTTTCCTTCTTCCTTCTTCCCCTTTCTCTTCCTTTTCCTTCTCTCCCCTCCCAGAATGCTTAAATTCTTATATTTTCTTTCTTTCCCTTTCTCTTCCCTTTCCTTCTCTCCCCTCCCAGAATGCTTAAATTCTTACATTTTCATGTATGTCTTCCTTCCTTCCTTTCCCTTCCCAGAATGCTTAAATTCCTATATTTTCATGTCTTCTTTCCTTCTTCCCTTCCCTTCCCAGAATGTTTAAATTCTTATATTTTCCTTCTTCCTTCTTCCCCTTTCTCTTCCCTTTCCTTCTCTCCCCTCCCAGAATGCTTAAATTCTTATATTTTCCTTCTTTCCCTTTCTCTTCCCTTTCCTTCTCTCCCCTCCCAGAATGCTTAAATTCTTACATTTTCATGTATGTCTTCCTTCCTTCCTTTCCCTTCCCAGAATGCTTAAATTCCTATATTTTCATGTCTTCTTTCCTTCTTCCCTTCCCTTCCCAGAATGTTTAAATTCTTATATTTTCCTTCTTCCTTCTTCCCCTTTCTCTTCCCTTTCCTTCTCTCCCCTCCCAGAATGCTTAAATTCTTATATTTTCTTTCTTTCCCTTTCTCTTCCCTTTCCTTCTCTCCCCTCCCAGAATGCTTAAATTCTTACATTTTCATGTATGTCTTCCTTCCTTCCTTTCCCTTCCCAGAATGCTTAAATTCCTATATTTTCATGTCTTCCTTCCTTCTTCCCTTCCCTTCCCAGAATGTTTAAATTCTTATATTTTCATATCTTCCTTTCCTCCCACCTTCCTGCCTGAGAATGTTTACATTCTTTTTTTTCTTAAAAATATTTTTATTGTGATGATTTAGTTCAGGATTAAGCTTTAGATAACTAAGTATGGACAGAATCCTCTTGACAGTCTTTTCTGATAAACAGAAATCAAAACAATGGAGGGCGGGGTGAAGCCTCTTCCTCTTGTCACTATTTATCATTCTTGGTTAACAATAGAAGATATACGATAGGAGCAACACAATTTGGTGACAGAACATCATAAATGAAGTCTGTTTTCCCTGGAAACTGCATAACCATTTGAATTAATTTCATTTGATATTTCAAATTAAATTAAACTGTAGAATAATCCCCAAGGGAAAGCATATTTCATTTTCAGTGTCTTCTGATGGAGTGTGCTCTGCCAATTTTTTTTTCCTCCCCTTTTGCTATGCATCTGGCTTAAAATCTAAATTTGTTGCATTAGCTCTAAGAAGACTTTTAACAGAAAGTGAGATTAAAAGAGGGAAAGAGAGCCTCAAGTTTGTGTGAGACATTGAATGGTATGAAATGGAACTGTGTCAACAATGGAGATGACCGATCAATTGTGTAGAAATGAAAAGTTATCTTAAGCATGTGTGAGTTTGCATGTGTGTGTTGTTTGAACCTATGTGTCAGAACGACAATGGGACAGTTGTTACTGCCTTCAACATTGCATCTGTTAACTAGCTTATTGAAAATAGCACAATCCTTTCCAAACAAGCTAGTTATCCACAGAAACCATGCTAGCCTGTAGAACCAACATTTTCATAAGAAGCCTTCATGTATCAACAGCAATTTTATTTCTCATCCTTCCAATGTCCTCTTTTAGTGGTTTCTTCACTTCTCAATCCCTGCTGGTACTTTCTTCCATTCAGCTCCATCAATTTCCTATATTTAACCTATTTTTAATAACACAGTTGTTCATTTTTCTTTCTTCTATTCTCCAGAAGAAAGAGTTTGTTAAAAGACTACATAACCTGATATTACAATAAGGAGTCAGGGACAAACTTTAAAACTTGCAATGTGGTTGCGTGCTGTAGGTTCTGTGAATCAATGTTTGTTACAAATGGGTACTAAAATAAATTATGTATGTTTGAATGGCAGTGTGCCTGCTATTAAAAATAAATTCTAGAAACCGGGAGACCATGAGTTATAATCCTGCATGAAGCCAGCTAGATGAATTTGGGCCACTCTTTTCAGCCCTAAGAGGAAGGAAATGGCAAACCACTTATGAAGTCTTGCAAAAAAACAACAACAACCCTGCAGGGTCTAGGCAATTGCCAGGAGTCAACCCTGACTCAAAGAGCCCCCTCCACCCCCGGCCAAAGACTCTGCTTAGGTAGTACTCAACTTACCAATTGATCACAACATTTATGTTGCTAAGTGAGACATTTCTTAATTGAGTTTTGTCCCATTTTACAACCTTTCTTGCCACAGTTGTTAAGTGAATCACTGCAGTTGTTAAGTTAGTAACATGGTTGTTAAGTGAATTGATCTTCCCCGTTGATTTCCAACAAAGTCAATGAGGGAAACCAGATTTCCTTAACAACCGGGGTGGGTCACTTAACAATTATGGCAAAAAAAGTCTGAAACCTGGAGCGTGATCCATAGAATGACTGCCTTGCTTAGCCATGAAATTTCTGGTCTCAATTCTAGTTGGAAGAAAAAGACTATCTTGTACATCTGTATTTTATTTTTATTTTATTTTATTTGGTTTGTCAATTGCTTACAAGATAATAGGTATAAGTATAAACATAGTTATGAATACATGAAATGGGTACATATAAGAAAAATAAAAGAAACAATAGGACAGGGACGGTAGGCACATTGGTGCGCTTATGCACGCCCCCGACAGACCTCTTAGGAAAGGGGTGAGGTCAATAGTAGACAGTCTAAGGTTAAAGTTTTTGGGGTTTGGGGAAGAAACTACAGACTCAGGTAGAGTATTCCAGACATTGACCACTCTGTTGCTGAAGTCCTATTTCCTGCAATCAAGTTTGGTGCGGTTAACCTTGAGTTTGTATCTATTGTTTGCTCTTGTATTGTTATGGTTGAAGCTGAAGTATTCATTGACAGGTAGGACATTGCAATGTATGATTTTATATACTATACTTAGATCGGACCGAAGGCAGCGTAGTTCTAGATTTTCTAGATCTAGAATTTCAAGACCAAAAGATATGGTATATCTTTACAAACTGTACAAAACCATTCAATGTTGGGACAAAGACTTCCCTATCTTTTTTTTTTTTTTTTTTTTTTGCCTTGGAGAAGATGGGCAATGGAAAATGTGGAAGGGGGATGTGCCATGCCCCTGTTAGAATCTGACTCTGAGGGAGAGGAGGAACAGCCAACCCAAGGGCATCTCAGTAGGGAACCTCTTTCAATAATAATAATAAAAAAATACAAGAATTAACATCCTCATCCATGCACATTATCCTGCTTCATCCATGAAGGTTTCTCAGGACATGCTGAATTACGACCAACACAAAGATTGTCTGAATACACACAAAAAATTTATTCCTGCAGCATGCTAACAGGTGGGGGAACATGATCCTGACTCTGAAAGAAAGCCTAAGGAAGTATTTAGATGCAGCTGGAAGAAAGATTTAATTCCCAACACTTTGCAATTTGGACTGAATAGATGAAGAGCAACTGTCACCGTGTGGTTGCTAAGAGGCCCTTTGCTTCTTAAATAATCACCCAAATAAAAGAAGACCCGTGTCAAATTTGAAGCTGGTATCATTCAACTCATTGGAAGAAAAAACGAGTGGAAGTGATAAGCCATCAGCTTTCAAAATAAAAGGTCAAATACAAAAAGCACTTATGAAACGAAGGGCATTGCTTTTCACAGCTAGAGATGGAAGAAAATTATAGCCGGCAGTAGTCTATAGGTTGCTGCTGTGGGAATTATCTCCTCCTTCCCCCTCTGCTTATGAGCAAATATACAAAAGCAGACACCAGCCCCAGGAAGAGGATTTTCTGTAAGACAAGTAATCTGGTCTCCTTAAGGAAACATTTCTATTGAACAAAATGCCAGACAATGCTCCAAATTCGTTAAGGGAGAAGAATGAAAGGAAGATCCCCCCCCCCCAAAAAAAAGTATCTGTCAGTTAAGCTCCAAGTAGACAGCATGTAAATAAAATTGAATGGATCAGGTCTTCAATCTCCATCACTTTAGCTCCCTTCCTGGTTTGTTTTAAATCTTGATTGGAAGAGTTAACCTGACAATGAAATTAGTCATAAGTCAATCATGCTCCAGCCCAGAGGTAGAGCTAGTAGGATAATTCATTTAATAGTTCACACAGAACCTAGTCCTGATGATGAATTGACTTGGCTGGCTAAGCTCATTATGATTTTAACCATGGGACCATGAAGAGCAGGTAATCATATTTAAAGAGATAAGAAACACGACTTGTGAAGGGCCTTGGTTTTGTCAGAGAAATTTCTCATTTACAGCAGTCATGGGTGGAAAATCAATACCCACCTTTTGCCATGCAAAAGGAGTTGTGAGCTTAACAGGCTTTATTCTTGGTTTCATTAAGTCACCTGCTCACATACAACCCAGGATTTGCATTCTGGAAGCATCCCAGGTTCTCTCTGACCTGCTGCACAAAACCTCAAGATTTTCTTCAGGAAGGGCTTCATTCTATTCATCGTTGTCAAAGTACATCTGTCTCTGAATTCCAAACAAATAATTTCAAAAGCACATTTGCAATTTTCTCTCACATGGAACACACACAGTGCATCTGACAACAGAATCCTCACTGAGAGTTGGGTTTTTGATACAGGAACTAAGACACCTGTTGACTAATGTTTTGACAAAGGAAGCAACAGGCAATTTTCAGCTGTCATATAAATGTTTGGAAAGAGAACACCGCTATTCCATTATGATAACCTTTCTTGCAAACTGTCATCTTGTAATGGTTGGGAATTTTAATTTCTGAGTGCAAACATACCATGATTCCTTATGAGATGAGCAATGTAAATATCTGTGTCCTGTTTGAATTATCACAAATGACAAATAGAATGAAGAAACAGTTTCCCTTCCTGATTTGTCCTTGATAGGTAGAGATTAAACCAAACATGTTTGAATGATGATTTTATAAACTAGAAAATTCCATTTCCTTCTTGGAGACATGACAAAGTATTGAAGAAGAGAGAAGAAATACAAAAATCCTGAGATTTATGCAAGTCACTTTATCTAGTGAACCTATTAAAGGTAAAGGTTCCAGCTCTAGGGGGTGGTGCTCATCTCCATTACAAAGCGGAAGAGCCAGCACTGTCTGAAGACGTCTCCGCCTTCATGTGGTCAGCGTGACTAAACACAAAGGCACATGGAACGCTGTTACCTTCCTGCCAAAGTGGTCCCTATTTTTCTACCTTTTTACATGCTTTTGAACTGCTAGGTTGGCAGAAGCTGGGACAAGTAACAGGAACTCACTCTGTTATGCTAGGGATTCGAAACACCAAACTGCCAACCTTTCTGATCAACAAGCTCAGTGTCTTAGCCACTGAGCCACCACGTCCCTACAGTGAATCTATTACAGCAACTCAATAGATTCATCCCCTAAGTTATGCAATCTTTTTTGAACAAGGATAACGTGTAACCTCGCTCTGTTTTTCCATTGTTCACTTGCACATCAGACAATAGCCATGATATATTTTATTTATTTACTTGTTTGTTTCTAGCATTTATATGCCCATCTAACTCAAACAACTAAACTCTGGATGGTGTTCAAAAAGTCAATTATAAATTCACTCTCTGAAGCAAAGGTTACCACCCGCAAGTAATGGACAAAACCTCCCCCATGTAGCGGTTACCACAACATGCAACTGGTTTAATTCTGGGCGTGACTGTATCTGCTTTGTGTCAAAAAAAATAACCTCTTTAGGAGGAGGAGATGACTTGGTTCATTGATCTATTGATCTTCCCACAAGTTATCACTGCCCCTCTCCTTGGTTAATTAGGCATATTAAAGGAACAGGGTTTCAATTCTGCTATAGCAATGTTATGAACCCCTCAATCTCAGAAGGCAGTTGACTGGGCAAAGTTGAATCTAAGCCAAGCCCCCAACAGAAATCGCCCTGTGCAAAAGGATAAAATAACTTACCTCGTTGACCTTTTTACAAATGGGCTAATGAGTTTAACAAGTCTAGAACCTGACCTGGAACTGAACTAGAGAGGGTCAAGTAAACAAACAAAAGTACCCAAAGGTGCTTTTTCAAGAGGCAACTGTACCTCAGCTTCAGTGGAAGAAGCTTCTTGGATGAGAAGAGAAACATCTTCAAAGAAAAGTAAGAAAGTCCAGTTGCCTGTTGAAAAAGCATATTTGGGATAACATGACCTGGATGGCTGAGAATCTCCATACACATTAAACAAAGGCAATTCCCTTTGTCAACTCCTTTGGATGCACAGCAGTCTCCGTCTGCCTGGGTGCTGCCTCCTAACTACTTTGGTTGCAGATCTCATACTCATTGCTTCGTATGCTGTGTTACACATTTCATTTTTGACCCTTTCAGAGCTCCCCGCATTTTGGAGGCATTGGCAGCCAAGCAGAAATTTCTGGGGCAAGCTATGAAATCTCTGAAATGAGAATCAATTGCATCTCCATTTCACGGAGACTAATGTGGCATTTACAACCTAAACAATCATTTCTGTTGGGCAGGAAAATTAAAAATGCTGCTACATAAAAAGGAACAATATTTAAACTTTTGGTGCAAATGAAGGCTTGCATTGGAAAATAATTACAAAAGGAATAAGATGGGCTGGAGGAGCAAGCAGATCTGAGAGACAGAGATGTAGATAACGCAACACATGGAGCTGTAATTACTTCTTCTCCAATAGTACAGTCCCTGCAACTGCTGCCACAAATGCAAAAATAATTCATTAGAAACTCTGTTAAGAGCAGATTGTTGTCATAGCCAGGCAGAAGATACAACTGCATTTCTATTTTGGCTTCATACCCCCCCCCTCTCTTTCTCATTCTCCTTCCTCAGTAATTTGCATTAAGGCTGAGGGCAGATAAATTTGCTCTGAACTGTTTTTGTCAAGAGATGCAACAATTTTGGTGAAACTCTCATGGGTGGTATGGAGAGTTTTAACACTTCTTCAGCTGCAAGCTGGGCAAGAGAAATGTGTGAAAGTCCTCAGTTTCCCATCTTTCACTTCAATCTCACAGGAAGAGATCGGGAGGGATTTTCTCCATGGATCATGGAAGAAGAATATGTGACTTGCAGCCACACAAGGAGGGAGAAAATTCTATTGGTTCTATTGGTTCAAAAATTAGTAGGAATGCTGATGCCCTCAGTCACTTCTGAGCAAGGAAGAAATCTCAGTGTTCCAGAGAAATAAGTTCTAAAGTACTAATAAAGGAGAATATTTGTAGCTCAAGGTTGACAGGAGAGGTCATTGGTGGTCTCTGTGCTTGCTTGTTTTCTTGCAGATGTTTCATTAAGCAAACTAGGTAACATGATGCTACCTAACTTGGGTAATGAAATGTCTGCAAGAAACAAGCCTAGAGATCACCAAGGACCCCTTAAGTTCTAAAGTGCTGTTAGTAAAGGAGGTAAGTGGAGAGCTATATTAGTTTATGATAGCCAAACATCAAAAGGAGTCTAGTAGCACTTTTTTCAGACTGAGACACTATTAAAAGGCCTAACTGAAGTCACAGCTCACTTCCTCAGATGCATGAAGTGGCTGTATTGAAGCAGGATTTGTGTTGTCAGGAAAATTGTCAAGGGCTTTCAGTCTTCTTAGGTGGACATATACCACCAGAACTCCTAGCTAAGAGGCATGACAAAGTTCGTAAAATGACTGAAATGCATTGCCAATTGCCATAACAATACTATTTTATCTGCAAGTAACTATTTTAGTTATCATGAATGTTGAGGCACTATACATCAATACCCCTACAAACACAGCTTTTTAAAAAATCATGAAATTGGCTCAGTTTGAGAAAATATATGCACTTGTTAGGCTTAAAGTAGAATAACAGAGTTGGACGGGACCTTGGAGGTCTTCTAGTCCAACCCCCTGCTTAGGCAGGAAAACCTACACCACTTCAGGAAAATGGTTTTCCAATCTCTTCTTAAAAACTTCCAGCGTTGGAGCATTCACAACTTCTGGAGTCGTTCCATGATTAATTGTTCCAACTATCAGGAAATTTCTTTTCAGTTCTAAGTTGCTTCTCTCCTTTATTAGTTTCTACCCATTGCCCTCTGGTGCTTTGGAGAATAGCTTGGCTCCCTTTTCTTTGTGGCAGCCCCTGAGATATCGTAAAACTGCCATCATGCCACCCCCTAGGCCATCTTTTCATCAGGCTAGACATACCCAGTCCCAGCAACCAAGGGCTTCATGAAAATGATGATACAACTTCAATCAATCAAACCAGATACTCTCTAATTTGTCTCACATGTAACATAAATGTGTATAACCACCCTGCTTCCTCCTCCCTTCTGCCCTCCCCCACCTCATCTCAGTTTAAATCAGGGTAGCCATTCTCATGAAATAAGCTGTCGTTCACAAAAGTGTATGCCTTTTAATAAATTTGTTTGTCAAAAAAGGTCCCCCCCACCAAACCTCTTCTTCTGTTTCTAAAGCAAGGTTTCCCAACCTTGTCAACTTTAAGACTTGTGGACTTTTACTTCCAGAATTTTGCAGCCAGCATGATAGGCTGGGGAATTCTGAGACTTGAAGTCCACATGCCTTCAAGTTGCCAAGGTTGGGAAGCCCTATTCTAAAATATCCTTGGCATCATATAGAAAAGAGAAACATCCTTTGTCCTGCCTAAAAGCACAACAGCTGCAAACATCTAATTGGCACCTTGAGAAAAGCTATATCATGAAAAAATATGATTGCTATGTAGAGAACCAATACCTGTTCATATCAACAGTAGCCATTCCATTTTTATAACGATGGGGCTACATGACTGATAGTTTCACTGTAAAACAAATAATTATACAAAATGAATGGAGAAACTGTTATTTGAATTTAATGACACAATATGGGTTCTTCTGGCTCCTACATTTAATGACACAATATGGGCTCTTTTGGCTACCATGTCATTAGCATGTGTAGTAGACCAAAATAAAAGCAACTTTTACAAAGGGAAAGAGAGAGAGAGAGAGAAGAAAGCTGAAAAATACGTATTTGTTCTCCTCACTGCTGTGTTATTAGTGCTAATCACTAAGGGGTACATTAGATAATTGCACTGAACTTCACTGTTAAAGCTTTTATGATAGATTCAGGGCAGTGGGAACGTATACAATGAAAGCATTAAGCATTACTCTTTGGCCCTATTTTGGCTACCTTTACATGAAGAAATATAATTTTATTCTCATTTTTGTCATTGGTGTTTGAAGGAATGCCACACTGTACTTTATGTGGACTAGGTCTTAGCACTAGCTCCAACATACATCAGTGACAGCCAATTGGAGACCCAGAGGCTACACAGCTGCCACAGCAGTTTGATTTAGTTTCATATTTTTTCTCTCCTTCCTTCCCCCCTTTTCTCCATACTGTTAATTTTTCTAACACTGGAAATAAATAAATCTAAAGAACAAAAATAAATAAAGCTAAAGAACAATATTTTAGTTTAGTGCCTCCCAGCCAGTGTTAGTTTCTGGTAAATGCCTGAAAAAGTTACAGTAGTTTTCTTGCAACCTTTCCAGAAGTGGTTTGACCTTGCTTTCTTCTTCTTAAAACTAAGAGGGATTATCACCCAGCTGGCTTCATGCCTAAAGCAGGATTAGAACTCATGGTCTGCTTGATTTCTAATCTGGTGTCTTAACCATTACATCAAACTGGCTCTCCAGAGAATAAGTGTACAATTTTTATAGGGTTATAACATACATATACATATGTATGTATGTATGTATGTATGTATATATGGTATTCAGCTTTGTTCGGGTATTTTCCCACATCATTATATTTGTGCTTTTAAAGTTGTAGTGACGTTTCGGCAGAACCTCATCTGCCATCATCAGGCTTCTGTATTGTGTTTGTCTGTGAGTCAGGCTTTCACAGCCATTTCTGTTTTAAATTTGGGGCTAGCCTACTGCTGTGCCAGAATGTTTTTTTCTTCATCCTGATTGGTTGGGAGTCTTGGTCTGTGTTTATTGGTCTTGGAGTTTTCTGTGTTCTGCTTGATTGGTGTTTCTAATATCTTCTGTCTGTTTTGTATCAAGACAAAAAAAAAAAAAAAAGCTACAAAACAGACAGAAGATATTAGAAACACCAATCAAGCAGAACACAGCAAACTCCAAGACCAATAAACACAGACCAAGACTCCCAACCAATCAGGAGGAAGAAAAAACCATTCTGGCACAGCAGTAGGCTAGCCCCAAATTTAAAACAGAAATGGCTGTGAAAGCCTGACTCACAGACAAACACAATACAGAAGCCTGATGATGGCAGATGAGATTCTGCCGAAACGTCACTACAACTTTAAAAGCACAAATATAATGATGTGGGAAAATACCCGAACAAAGCTAAATACCATATATACATACATACATACTGGCATTCAGCTTTGTTTGGGTATTTTCCCACGCACTAAAGGCCTCCAATAAAGTAACACAATGTTGCCAGCCAATCAAGATACAAAAAGAGCCCCCCCCCCCCCCCAAAAAAAAACAGACAGAAGATACTAGTAGCAGAACACCGCAAATTCCAAGACCAATAAACACAGACCAAGACTCCCAACCAATCAGGAGGAAGAAAAAACCATTCTGGCACAGCAGTAGGCTAGCCCCAAATTTAAAACAGAAATGGCTGTGAAAGCCTGACTCACAGACAAACACAATACAGAAGCCTGATGATGGCAGATGAGATTCTGCCGAAACGTCACTACAATTTTAAAAGCACAGCTATAATGACATGGGAAAATATCCGAACAAAGCTGAATATCATACATATAAATACCCATGAAAACTTAACAACCTGGGTAATGGAGGCAGATAGACAATACAGGAGGCATATAGACACACAGCCAATACCTCAGCTACACATGTTCTTATGAAAAAGCCAGCCAATCTGCAAACATCAACTCCATCAACCAATGAAGAAATGACAACACAGCCAACCTCCCCACCAGTATATACAGGGAGATGGCAGCTCCGATCACACTTTGCTCGCACAAGCACAAAGCCAAAAGCACCAGCCTGAAGATGGTGAGTGGGACCTTGTCAAAATGTTCCCAAGATGCTCTCAATCTTACATGGGAAGACCTTACAAGTACAGGTGAACATGTATTCTCTGGTTCTGACGTGGAGCTCAGCTTAATATAAAGAATTGCATTCTTTAAGAAGAACCATGATGTCACAGTGGTTAGAATGCAGTATTGCAGGCTGACTCTGCTCACTGGCAGGAGTTCAATCCTGACCAGCTCAAAGTTGATTCAGTGTTCCATCCTTCAGAGGTTGGTAAAATGAGGACCCAAATTGTTTGGGACCATATGCTGACTCTCAGAGAGTGCTATAAAGGAGAGGTATATAAGCCTAAATGCAATTGCTATGATCCTATTCATTATTTGATTGAAGAGCAGCATCAAACCTTTCACATGTATTGCACTCCATAAACAAAACAAACAAAAAAAGTGAAGGATGAATTTGTCCTCCAACTTTTACACTGCTGGGTTGATAAACTTTCTGTATCACTTTGGAGAGACTCAAAAAGGCAGAAAGAATGCAAAAGTTACCCAACTCTGGCTTAAAAGTGTTACATAACGTCTAAGTAGTGCAAACCCCATTTTCCAATTGTGTTTCCTTAAGAAAGCATGGCAATGTTTGATACAAAACACACCCAGCTTGTGTCAATTATTGATGGCAGAACCTTACAAGTAGCAAAATGCAGATGGACTTCCCAAGGTAGTCAGCACTTAGATTAAGCTGCACAGACTCTCTTCAACTGGCACAGATTTTAATGGCGTTTTCTTTCCGCCAGCTCCCGATGGGAGGCTGATTTTGTACGTGCCATGGTAGCAAAACATAGTTCTACCCTTTCAAGGGCCAGAAATGATGGGAAACCTGCACACCACTGATGCATCTTGGCCATATCTGCTTTTAGCAGCCCAACATCAGCAGGAAAACATATTTTGCTCACTCTGCCTTCTTGCTCTGGCTGTCCAGGGATGGAGCTGTAAAGTGAGGTTTCCTGTACTTTTTGTGCTATAAGAAGCAAGCACTTTTGTTTTCTACAGAAGTTGAACAGGACAAATAAAAATAAGAAAGACTGGAAGCTTCAGTCAAGACATTTGGAAGCTGGATCATATAGAAAGCTCAGCAGTTGAGGGGTTTGAATGGAGTTGCCGGAGAGATTTTCAGTAAAATTCTGACAGAGGTTTGGATAAGATGAAGCATCTAAGGAATTGTGAGAAAAGCAAAAAAAAAAAAAAGCTGTGATGGCTTGAGTGAGTATCTTTTATGGCAATTCCATAATCCTGATTAGGAACCCACAAACTCTTCTCTAATCTTCTGCTGAAATCTGTCTCCCAATTGCATTAAAGATTTCTCCTCCTTTGAAAACAGTTCCCAAATCAATTAGTTTCCCATTAAATTTAGTGAGCGTGCAAAATAACAGTTTGCACAAAACTACTGACCACTCACTAATGCAATATGTTCTGCTGAAAATCCAGTTAATCCTTCCATGCAGCGAGCAAAATTTGAAAGACCTGAGTTTGCTACTGCCATCAATTTTAGTGGGAGGGGAAGTTTGAGCTAAAGATATATCCAGGGATCATTTTTCTAAACCAGCTGTCCCAATCCTGCCATATGTTGGGAATTTCAACTCCAAATATTTTCAGCAATGGCCTTACTAGCTGGAAAGTTCTGGATGTTGGAGCTACACAACTAGAGGGTACTCAGATTGGAGCAACGTGGAGCAAACAATAACAGCAACTGTAGAAAATATTGGGGAATATGCAGCCACATTGAATGTCCATCGTGCAGCTGAAATAACCCCCTTCCAAAGTTTGCTAGCAAATCTAAAACAGTGGTTCCTATAGAAAGAAACACCCTAAGGATGCTACCGAGTGACCCTGACTCTGAAAGCTGAGCTGCATTCATAGATCTAAGATGTATGGCCAAGATTTGTGAATAAGAGCCCTGATGGCACAGTGGTTAGAGTGCAGTATTGCAGGCTAATTCACTGCTCACTGCCAGTTCAATTTTGATGGGCCTCAAGGTTGACTCAGCTTTTCACTCTTCCATGATTGGTAAAACTAGGACCCAGATTGTCAGGGTCAATATGGTAACAGATGAAGGCAAATGTACGTGTCCCAGGATAATGTTGCAAGACCCAATCTGGACAGGTCACCAGAACCAGAGATTTAGTCTTCTGAGCTTCCCTGGCAATGGGTTGCAGTCTGAAAGCTCAAAAGACTAGATATCTGGCCCCACTGACCAACTCAGATTGGATTTTTCAACAATATGCTGACATTGTAAACTGCCCAGAGAGTGCTGCTTTATGGGGCAGTATATAAGTCTAAGTGCTATTGCTATAGTGCTAAGTGCTATATTGATGAAATATGTACTCTGCCATAGTTCTTCAAAACTGTAATGGAATTGTGTTTAATTTGGGGGGAATGAGGGGAAGACATGCTGCCTAGGAAACAGTCAGGTAAGAGAGGCAGGAGCCACCTGTGGATTAACAGTCAGGGGGAAGAATTTAGAAGGACCCAGCCTAATGGATCAAGCAGTTAAAAGTGACAGTGGAATGTTTGTGCTTTCAGAACAGCAAGATTCTGTTTATGTAACCTCACAATTACATAGAACTAGCTTGTCTAATCCTTTTTCCTGTCTGGTTTGCCTGGGAAGCTTGGCACAAACATAAAGCCAAGGATTTGTCAGGAGAAGCCAACAACACCTTCCATTCCATGGTTACAAACCTAGGTTGGCTACATTATTTCATCCCTTGAGACATTACATTCCACGAGTTCTTTACTTTCATTGCAAAAACAAACAAACATATGTTGCTCTTGTATAGACAGCCAATATCATCTCTATAATCAGGCATGGTGCCTTTTGCATTGGCCCATTTGTCAAGTAATCAAATCATAAATCTGTATCACAGCCCGTAGACCGGAGAACACTACAGTACAAACACATCAGCCATATTTAAACTACAATACAGTTACATCAAATAACAATATTATAGTAACCACAGTAAAAGCCCACCAAAGCGGGGAGGCAGGGAATACTGCTGGTTCCATCCACAAGGGAGATACACCTGGTGGGACCCAGAAGAAGGGCCTTTTCTATGGTGGCTCCCTCTCTCTGGAACCTCATTCCCCCAGAGATTAGAATGGCCCCCATTCAAACACTCTTCCGGAAGGTGCTGAAGACCTGGTTCTGCCAGTGGGCCTGGGGAATCCAGAGCGGGATGGAGCCCATTCAATGGCTCGTGTGATGTGTTGTCACCAGGGTGGGTTGGGTTTATTTCATTAATTTATTATATGATTATTTTCTTTTATTAGTTTTATTGTTTTATATATGAGGTTTTTATATTCCTGTAAAATAGACAAATAGGAAGTAATATAAATTTCTTTTAAAAAGAAAGAAAGAAAGAGAAAGAGAGAGAGAGAGAGAGAGAAAGAAAGAAAGAAAGAAAGAAAGAAAGAAAGAAAGAAAGAAAGAAAGAAAGAAAGAAAAAGGAAGGAAGGAAGGAAGGAAGGAAGGAAGGAAGGAAGGAAGAAAGAAAGAAAGAAAGAAAGAAAGAAAGAAAGAAAGAAAGAAAGAAAGAAAGAAAGAAAGAAAGAAAGAAAGAAAGAAAGAAAGAAAGACAGTAGCGGCATTCATTGAATTTTGTGTTAAATTTCAACCCTAGATAAAACAAGTGGAACAAATGATGCCACGAAATTGGGTAATCTGGAAAGATATGTTAGGGTCTGGCTGGCTGGATTGAAGAACTGAGACATAGACATTGTGCCCTCTACTTTTAAAATGGGAATGCTTTTATATCACACACCCCCAACCAACCTAGCCGATAGGGTTTAGTCCATTCTCAGCAGACCACTTGAGACAGAAATGGTTCCCTGTATATAAAAAGTGGCTGCTACTTCTATACAGAAGTAATTGAATGTTTCATACCTTAGTAGGACATTGGAAAGCCCAAAAAAGGGGAGGGAGGAGAAACTAAGCTGAAAAACGCCATGGCTTCACTCTAAGTGAAGAAGAAGGGGTTCCATTATAGCAAACAAGCTAAAATGCACTCACTTTCAATGTGTTTTCCTAGCATGACCTATCAGCAGCTTTTGAAATATTTTGATATGTATATATTTGCCTGTTGCCCTAAAAGCATCCTTCTGCACTTAGAATTCAGAAATTGCATATAAACCAATATTTAAGTCTTCAAATACGAACATTTCCAGCATTTCAAAACTCACTACATGAGCTGAGTGACAAGATCCAGGATGGCCAGCCATCTGCTGGCCCATTAATATAGATCTGGTTTTAGCAGGACAATTCTATATATGTGTTAAGGATGCTTTGCATATCCAGGGAAAGTAAAACTACCCGAGGTTCTAGCCCCCCCAGTTAGGATTTAAGAAATTAAACTTCTCATTTCAGGTATAAGCAAATACATAATGATGCACATGGTGCATTAGTTTGGCTCTGCAACCTAATAAGACACAGACTTCAACGGATAATTAGAACTACAGAAAAAACAATTGCTACCAACCTGCTTTCCATTGAGGACCTATATACAGCACAAGTCAAAAAGAAGGCTGTGAAAATATCTACAGACCCCTCACATTCCGGACATATAGGGCACTGCACACCAGAACAACAAGACACAAGAACAGTTTTTTTTCCAAATGCCATCTTTCTACTAAACAAATAATTTCCACAACACTGTCAAACTACTTAGTAAGACTATTACTATTATTCTTCTCATCCTTCCTGTTACCTATCTCTTCCCACTTATGACTATAATCATGTTGCTTGTATCCTTACAATTTATATTGTTTTATTTGTTCCCTAACATGATTTGATTGCTTATTAGTAACCTATGGCTATCACTAAGTGTTGTATCTTATGATTCTTGAGGAATGTATTTTATTTTTTCTTATGTAAGAAAAAAGAACATATGCACCAAAGACAAATTCCAATCAAACTTGGCCAATAAAGAATTCTATTCTATTCTATTCTATTCTATTCTATTCTATTCTATTCTATTCTATTCTATTCTATTCCAATTCCAATTCCAATTCCAATTTCAATTTCAATTTCAATTTCAATTTCAATTTCAATTCCAATTCCAATTCCAATTCCAATTCTATTTTCTTTTATTCTATTCTAAATGACAGCTTGCTTTATTTTTGATTGTACAAATTCAGTTTTGGCCAAAAATGTGAGGAATGCCTAATAGTAAAGCATATTTCCTTGGGTGACAATATAAAGAGCACCTTAAAGGGCCACAACTAAATCTTGAGGTTAGTGTGATGCGGAGACAAAGGCCCTGCAGAGGAATTTTCTACAGGCCTAAACCTTAACTAAGCTCTGTACAGCTTTGTGGAACCTACCATAAGGGCCTCTTAAGTTAACAACAATCTCTCCCAAGCGGAAGTGGAAAGACTGGTGTGCTACTCTGACATTATGACATCCTGAAAGTTGACATCTTCATATATAGATTGATTGTGCCCCAAGATAGCACTGTCAAGAAAGGATGAAAATCAATTTGCCTGAGGGAAGAATGGTCAGGTTCACCTATTGATTTATGAAAGGAAAGAGTTTATTAACTCAAAAACACCATGGGGCTAGCCTCAAGAAAATGGGCAAGTGGTACCGTATATGCTGGTAGGAAATGATGGGAAGATGTGAACAATATCCCATTGCCCAGATGTTCATTTATACCAAATGGCAATTGAAGCTCAATGGGCATCCTCTTCTTAACCCAGAATTGCTCAATCTCTACATCTTCCAGATGTGTGTATTTCCATTTCCAGAATTCTACTGACTGGGGAATTTTGACCCCTACTCATCAATATAATTTTACATAGCCACCTCTCCTTGTATATATGAATGTATCTGAATCTACATATATTTGCTAACCCAGCCAGTGGTGGGATTCAAAATATTTTACTACCGATTCTGTAGGCATAGGTTGGTGGGCATGGCAGGGGAAGATTACTGCAAAATCCCCATTTCCTCCCCATCCGACTAACCTGCTTTCTAGCTCTGTTCTCCTGTGAAGGGCAACCAAAGAAGACCCAGCCAATCAGCTGGGACTCAGGAGGTGGAGAATAGATGGGGGCGGGGCCAGCCAGAGGTGGGATTTGCCGGTTCTCCAAATTACTCAAAATTTCTGCTACTGGTTCTCCAGAACCTGTCAGAACTTGCTGAATACCACTTTCAATCACAGCCACCAGAAGAAACAAATAATAGATGGATAAGCTGTGCAGGTATGCATAAACTGACTTTAAACTGACTCTTGCATGAGGTGGAAAAATAGGTATCTATTGACAGAACCGATACAGAGCTGTGTATTACTAGCAGTCCCCAACTTCAGATGAACTTTCACAGAGGAGATGTGGAAAACATATGGAACAAAATTAAACCCTGTAAAATTCCATAGATTTTTCTCTAACTATGTTTCATCCAGACAGGCTGTGACTACAATTTTCAGAATTTCCACCAACAAAGATTCAGAAAGGTTAAGGTTGGTCAGTATCCAAGATACAAGCACCCTCCTCTAAACTCGCAAGGGACGGGGGCATCTAACTGTGATGGAACGCACAACAGAACCTTAACAATTTTCCCTACAGACATTTACGACGACTATGGAATTGCCCTTCAAAATGCTTCTGAGTCTTAGATGAACACAGCACACACAGTAGGGGGCGTGCATAAGTGCGCCAACATGCCTCCCGTCCCTGTCCTATTGTTTCTTTTCTTTTCTTTTTATTTTTCTTATGTGTATCCATGTATTCATAACTATGTTTTTACTTATATCTGTTATCTTGTAAGCAATTGACAAAAATAAATAAATAAAATAAAAAATAAAAATAAAAATAAAAATAAACGCAGAAGTCAGAAGGAAAGAAAGGGAGAGAGGGAGGAAGGATGGGAGGAAGGGAGGGAAGAAGGGAAGAGAGGGAGGGAGGGAAGAAAGGAGGGAAGATGGGAGGGAGGGAAGAAAGGAAGGAAGGAAGGGAGGATTAGAGGGAGGGAGGGAGGGAGGGAAGAAGGAAGGAAGTTGTCCATATCCCTTCTTAATAACCCAGCAACCCCTGCTGCCTATCAAGAAAGAAAAAAGGGAAAGAAGAGAGGGAAGATAAGGAGGGAGGGAAGCAAGGAAGAAGGAAAGAAAGGGAGAGAGGGAGGAAGGGAGGGAAGAAAGGAAGAGAGGGAGGCAAGGAAGGAAGAGAGGGAGGGAGGGAAGGAGGGAAGATGGGAGGGAGGGAAGAAGGAAGGAAGTTGTCCATATCCCTTCTTAATAACCCAGCAACCCCTGTTGCCTATCAGGAAAGAAGAAAGGGAAAGAAGGGAGGGAAGAGAAGGAGGGAGGGAAGCAAGGAAGAAGGAAAGAAAGGGAGAGAGGGAGGGAAGGAAGGAAGAGAGGGAGGGAGGGAAGGAAGGAAGGAAGTTGTCCATATCCCTTCTTAATAACCCAGCAACCCCTGTTGCCTATCAGGAAAGAAGAAAGGGAAAGAAGGGAGGGAAGAGAAGGAGGGAGGGAAGCAAGGAAGAAGGAAAGAAAGGGAGAGAGGGAGGGAAGGAAGGAAGAGAGGGAGGGAGGGAAGGAAGGAAGGAAGTTGTCCATATCCCTTCTTAATAACCCAGCAACCCCTGTTGCCTATCAGGAAAGAAGAAAGGGAAAGAAGGGAGGGAAGAGAAGGAGGGAGGGAAGCAAGGAAGAAGGAAAGAAAGGGAGAGAGGGAGGGAAGGAAGGAAGAGAGGGAGGGAGGGAAGGAAGGAAGGAAGTTGTCCATATCCCTTCTTAATAACCCAGCAACCCCTGTTGCCTATCAGGAAAGAAGAAAGGGAAAGAAGGGAGGGAAGAGAAGGAGGGAGGGAAGCAAGGAAGAAGGAAAGAAAGGGAGAGAGGGAGGGAGGGAAGGAAGGAAGAGAGGGAGGGAGGGAAGGAAGGAAGGAAGTTGTCCATATCCCTTCTTAATAACCCAGCAACCCCTGTTGCCTATCAGGAAAGAAGAAAGGGAAAGAAGGGAGGGAAGAGAAGGAGGGAGGGAAGCAAGGAAGAAGGAAAGAAAGGGAGAGAGGGAGGGAGGGAAGGAAGGAAGAGAGGGAGGGAGGGAAGGAAGGAAGGAAGTTGTCCATATCCCTTCTTAATAACCCAGCAACCCCTGTTGCCTATCAGGAAAGAAGAAAGGGAAAGAAGGGAGGGAAGAGAAGGAGGGAGGGAAGCAAGGAAGAAGGAAAGAAAGGGAGAGAGGGAGGGAAGGAAGGAAGAGAGGGAGGGAGGGAAGGAAGGAAGGAAGTTGTCCATATCCCTTCTTAATAACCCAGCAACCCCTGTTGCCTATCAGGAAAGAAGAAAGGGAAAGAAGGGAGGGAAGAGAAGGAGGGAGGGAAGCAAGGAAGAAGGAAAGAAAGGGAGAGAGGGAGGGAGGGAAGGAGGGAAGATGGAAGGGAGGGAGGGAAGGAAGGAAGGAAGTTGCCCATATCCCTTCTTAATAACCCAGGGGCCCAGAAGTACACCACTGGCCTTGCAGTCAGAAATTCCCATTAAAAACGGAGGCTTTGTTTCCAGTTGACATTCTGAAGGGGTGGGTGAGGAGAGAAGCTTCTCCTCGTCTCCATTTCCAGTTCTGTCATCTCATTTGAAGCCGCTCTTTGCCTTTACCCTTTCATGAGGGCACAGAAAGTGCACAGGGAAGGGGGAGCATTTGTTCACTGATATTTCAGATATCTCTAATTAATGGGAAAAAAATTATTCAGCCATTTAAGCATTTAAAAAGGTATTCAAGTAAATACAATTTCCATTTAGTCATTTCCACTCCTAACCCAACCCCCACAACCCAACAACCACCTACTGCCCTTGGCAAGATGTGGAAATGAGCATCTCTGCAAGTATTCTCTACTGTTTTTCTGCAAAACTCTCAGGTCAACCTCCCCCAGTAATTTAAAGATCTATCATAAACACAGAACAAAATAATTCAAAGGTACCAGAAACAGCACCAGAGGCATTTCGCATTCCGAGTAGCACATGTTTAGTTTCAAAATATCTATATCGAGTCTCAAATACCAGCATCAAGTGCCCTTTGCAATGGAACTTCAGCTTGGAACCTCATCATGGCAGGAAAACTAGTCTTTGAGACACAAAGAGATTTTTTTTCCCTTTACTTGCAATAGGACTTTGTGTGAATATCTATCATTCTTTTCAGTGTAGCAATCTCTGAGCAGTGTTTTTTTTTTAATTTGTTTTCAGCTTTGTAATCTCTTGCAAGATGACCTTCAACCATCTTGATCTTTGGCCTGGGAACACCAGGAGTTTCTCAGCTATTCTCCAGCTGATAGGAAAGCTATATTCAGGACTAGCTCTATAGCCGTGCTTCGCTACAAAACTATGTGATTAGGCTTAGTTTGGGGGGAGGAAAATGAGGGGGCCGGAATTGTGCCTCTGCCTACCAGCATCTATCAGTATTCATCTGGCTAGCATCCTGTCAGTGTGTGAGAAAATTGAGGGCTGTTTGGAAACTGAAACATGGAAACTGAAACAGTATTTGCTATGTGAACAAGGAGACAGCAAGGAGCCTGGGCGTGGCTTAGCTCAACGGTTCTGTACTAAAGGTGGTTGCTGCTGTGAAACTGAAACTGAAATTTCTCTCCTCTGCTTGTGTTTTGCATTTGGTACAGATTACTTTTTAGGTGGGGAGGGGGAGTAGAACTCCTTAGCATCAGGGTATGTTAATAATAATAATATACGAAATACTAATGCTCTGATGGTCATTTCAAAAAATCCTTTCTTAGTGAGCACCTAGAAGCCAAGAGGAACATATGAGCCAAATTTCAAGTTTGTAGACTTTACAGTTCTGGAGATTTTGTGATGATGCATGAGGGGTATTTCACTTATATATATATATATATATATATAGATTTAAACACTTCCTGAAATCTTAGGGCAGGAGTCACTTACACAGAACTATTTCCTCTCCCTCACACTGCTACCCTGCCAGTCTGCAAAGGGTAGGGACGACCACTGTCCTAAGGAATGAAGGTCTGATAGTGTTAACTGTTTTCCTTTGCCTTCTGCATTTACAGATGTTTCTAATACTTTCACCTTTTTATTACTGATTTCCACCTCTCCACTCATACACTTTTATATGCATTTTAAAATGTCCAAAGTAATTTGCAAATTTATTGAACGGGGCTAGATGTAAACTAAAGTGGAAGGAAGATGGTTTAATATAATTTGAGCATTACAGGAAATAGAGGTTCAAGAAACTAAATGCAGGAGAACAAATATCATCAAATAGTATCACCTATGGTTAATATCATCCTATGTTTTTTTTTTTTTTAAATGCAGTTATCTAATTACACTGCTGTGCATAGCATGAAAAAACAACAGTGTGATGACATTATGTCTCATAGGTATATATTTACATAGGGACCTAAGAGGTTCACTTATGCTGAATCAGACCTTTGCTCTAGTAAGCCAAAAGGTGTTGAATCTACAACCTCCAGATGTTGCTCATTAAAGTTCTCAGCATCTCTGACCTTTGGTGAGGCCAGAATGACAATCAAGCCTGCAATCCATCATGACCAGCAACATCTTTCCGGAGTTTCCGAATGAAGATGCCAGGAATTCAATAATCTTCCTGCAGACTAGATTTCTGGCTGAACTGCCATCCTTTCCCAAATGTATCTATCATTCATTTGCAAATAAGTTATAATTACTGAATATCAATATCAAAAGTCCCCATCTATGAGTGTAAATATATAGTGGATATATTGTGGGTCTCTGGTGATGAACCCTGGAAAATAAAAATACCTTCCAACACAAATTTGTGGAATCTAGAATAGAATAGAATAGAATAGAATACTTTATTAGCCAAGTGTGATTGGACACACAAGGAATTTGTCTTGGTGTAAATGCTCTCAGTATACATAAAGAAAAGGTACATTTGTTAAGAATCAAGAATCATAACGTACAACACTTGATGACAGTCATAGGATACAATCAACAATCAAATCATACTAGGAAATAGTCAAGATAAATCGTAAGGATACAAGCGAGAAAGTTACAGTCCTACAATCACAAATGGCTGCTTCCAGTACACATGGCAAAAAGATCTGTGTTTTACTGTTCTTAGATTTCACAAAACTTGTTAATGTGAACCTATACCCCATGCTGATTTGCACAGGTCATGTTAAAGCTAGACATTAAATTAAGCTATTACAGGACTATTGGAAATTAAAAAGATCCAGCTATATATTCTTCCCCCATTTCTTTGGAAAAGGGACAAATTAAATATATCACAAAGAGCCAAATCGGGAAAGCCCCTGAATACAACTGCTATAGAAGCCCTGGTGGTACAGTGGTTGGAATGCAATATTGCAGGCTATCTCTACCCACTTCTAGCAGTTTGATCCTGACCGGCTCAAGATCGATTCAGTTTTCCATCTTTCCAAGTTTGGCAAAATGAGAACCCAGGTTGTTGGGGGCTGATTCTGTAAACCACCTAGAGCGTGCTGTAAAGCACTATGAAGCAGTATATAAGTCTAACTGCTATTGCTATACGGATGGATGGATAATATATAAACTATATGACATATCTGGAGATGAGAATTATAATTGGGAAGGGAGTTGCCTAGATATAAAATTACCACTGCCTTGAACACACGGTGGCAAATTGAAAGGAGGCTTATACTTAATGTTTTGCAACACCTACCTAGAGGCTTTGTTGGATCTGGGGGGAAAAACAGTAATGAGGTACGCTAGAAAATGTGTTATCAATTAATATGCTCTCATTAATGTGTCATTAACTATCATTTCACTTCAAGCCTAGACAACGGCAAGGTACGACTGGGAGGTGAGGAGAAAAGAGGAGATCAATCCTCCAAAGAAGTCTTTTCTCAATTTTATATATGGGGGGTGGGGGAGGAGGGAGGAATAAATATCTTTTTGATGTCCTTGGCACGTTTAAATTTAAAATCAGATGTGTTCACCAGTCAATTTAGCTCTGGCAATGTTTTGTTATGGAACTTTCCTCGACCTGGATCAGCCGCAGTTGCAAAGAATTTATTTCAGTTGTTCCTTTGAATTGCACCGCTTGAGGGCCTGGTATTCCAACTTTGAACACCCCACCAAGGTCAATGATACTCGAACCCCCTGCAGCTGTTAGTCAACTGAAAAGCAGGAATGCAGCTGGCACATCATGAACAGTTTCCCGTATCTTTGATCGATAGATTGGCCTTAAAAAAAAAAAAAAAAAACACCTGGAGATCTTTATTGGCACCTGGGAATATCATCTAGTAGGCAAGGAGACAATTTCTCTTTTTCTCTCTCCAAGGTTAGAGGGTGATCTACAAGTCAAACCTCCACTATGCATCTCTGGGGTTCTGTGTGGATGAGAGAAAATAGGTATGCTGGAATCTAAATTCCTGCTCAGGCAGATGGATCAGCAAGAGAATTCAACCGTGATGGATTCTGTAACTGGAGGGGTGTGTGTGTGTGTGTGTGTATATTCCAGCAAGCATACATTTGTTTCCCATGAAGGAGAATGGTGCATCTGAGAGAGAAGCCCAGATTAAGAGACTGCACACTCATAAACTGAGGGTTGGGCGAGGGGGGAACCAATTTAGGCTAATCACAACCGTTCTAGAATCTCTTCTCCCTCTGGAGTGTCCAGTCTCTTAATATAGGCGTCTCTCTGGAATGTACCACCTTCTCCCTGGGACACCAGGGTGTTCTTGCCTGAAATCCCTCACTGCTTTCTCATGTGCATCACATGGCCATTCTGCTCCTGGAGTTACTAGCATGGTTCTAGTGTGCTTCCTTGCAGAAGGAGATAGAAAACTTGCCTCTTATATACAGATACTGTTTGGAAGGGAGTTGCTTCCTGCTAGTTCAGACCACCTGTGATGCTTATTCTCAGGAGCCAGGGTTAGTATGCATACTGACTAGGGTTAGTACCCCCAACATCTTCTAGATACACAACCCAATGCATGGAATATTCAGGGAAATAAAAGTATGTAAACAAGACTTTTCTGCACATATAATGCAAGTTACTATCCTAGAACTGCAGAGTAACAGGAACGTTTCTTATATAAAAGATGCTCAGCCATTTGTACCCTGTTGTGATTTTGCCACTAGTTTGAATGGGTGAACAAGTCATGACGTAGAGAATGTTGAGTTTGGTTCTGTCCAGATTTATGGATGGAAAGATTGAAGAGGGGAGACACCCCTTCCCACTTTAAATTGACTTCTCCTTTTCCTGCAATGTTAACTCAGTCCACCTCCACCACTCCTTTCTGTTCTCCTTTCTGTTTACCATTCCTTTCTGTTTGTGCAAAATAAAAGTTCTCTCAAATGTCCTTCTAAAGAAAGCTTCCCTGGCATTCCCAGACTGTACTTCTGCTATAAGGCCACTTTCTTTAAAAGGGTTCTTGCATTTCTTACATTTCAGTGTATTGATCTGACTTTTTTTTAAAGTTGATTGTCATATCCTGGGAAGGGAAACATGTATATCACCCTAATATATAATATTAATGGACTGATTAGCTCATGGGAATAAAGCGTGTTACAAAGTTATTCTGATAAGCTGAAATCAACGGCTGTGTAGATGTTCTGTAAGATGTCCATGTTCAGACTTGCATTCTTCCTCCCTTCCTCCTTTCCCCATATCACATCTAAAGAGTGCAGGTCTGCACAGCAGCCTGCCTATCAGCTGTGTTCCTGACAGCTTGAGTGCTATAATATGGACCTGTCAAAACCTCTCCAGTAAATGACAGCAGAATTAGCACTCTCACTCCTACATAAGTGAAAGCAGGAAGTTAGCGCAAAAGGAACCCCCAGACCTTCTTCCTCCAAATGTATTCAGCTGCATTTACCTTTTACGGAAGGAAAGAAGAGACAGAAAGAAGAAATAACTAATGTAAGTCTGTTGTGATGACCCGGGACACTACACAGAGATAACACAAATAGCTGGCAGTTCAAACCACCCCTTTATTGCTCCAAATTTCCCCAAACACTCCCATGTTTTTGGCAAGTCCCAGAACAAAGTGATAACAAACCCAACGCACACCTGAAGCAGCCTCTGGATGTAAATAGTCCAGCCCAGTGCTATGCACACCAAGGCTGCACAGCAATACATCCAGCAGGGAAAATCAAGGAGTTCAGGAAGCAAAGGATCCAGGTAGTTAGTACAGAAAGCCAGGAAGAATACAAGGACTCGTGGAAAGTTCAAACATTGGCATTGAACCCTATTTGCTCCTGACAAATGTCCCTCCCCACAGCATCTCCTTAAGTCTCATTCCCCAGGTGTGCCTTGTGAAGATGGGCGGGGCACTCTCCTCCCGAGTAGCTTGTTCAGTCTGCGCTGTTCTTACCTTCTCTCCACTCTCCGTGCTCTTGGATCAGGAGGGGGTGATCCTTGCTCCTTGCCTGAGCTCTTTCTTTCATGTTCATCCTGCCCCTGCTCCTCCCTTTCTGCAAGCTGTCCTAATCCTGAAAGGCCCTGCCCTGCCCTGCCCTCTCAATCTCTGTTGGCTCAGGTTCCAGCTCATCTTCCCCTGCAGATTCAGGTTCCGACCTGAGCATGATACCTGTCTTGTCTGTACAATATCATTCCAGAACTCTGTGGTTCTGCAATGCAGCCCTTCAAATCAGCTTATAAAATTCTGGACTCCAGCAACAGCCTATGCTCTCTATAGTGCCACAAGGAGTAAAGCTCATTTCTACCCTCTTCGATATTAACCTTTCTGTTCTAAATCTGTGCTGCTACATTCAATTTTTAGTTTTCCAGGTTTCACATTCTACTCTGAAATTTGTAATACCTGACCCATAACTGCTGCTTCATGCCAAAGATGTGGGAGAGGTTTTAAAATACACACCTCCTTTAATTCTATGGAACTTTCACTCACTAATTTATGATTTAAGATCAATGGATTGAGAATACCATAATGTATCTCACCCTCAGCTAAGACATCTATGGAGTTTCATGTTATTCTCCTTAATTAATTAATTAATTAATTTTAATTAATTATGAATGAAAGGGCTAATGTCAGAAAGCGTGAATCCATATCCTCTGGATTGTTATGATGCGCACAAAAGGAAGACTTCAGGGGTTGGTGATAATTGTGCATCACACTTGTGTGAATGCCGATAATGGGAGATTAATAGGAGGCTAAATTGATGTTGTAAATCAAGGACTACCTGTATAAGTTTTCCTGCTTGAGCAGGGGATTGGATTACAAGACCTATAAAGCAGGGGTGGGATTCAATTTTTTTAACAACCAGTTCTGTGGGCGTGGCTTAGTGGTCATGGCTTGGTGGTCATGTGATTGGCTGGGCGTGGCCAACTCAGCATCACTCACATCGAGGCACGCTTCTCCTCGCCTGGCCTCTCATCACTGTGGGGATGCTGCAACAGTCGTAAGTATGAAAAATGGTCATAAGTCACTTTTTTCAGGGCCATTGTAACTTTGAATGGTCACTCCACACAAGCAAAATACCAGCAAATGAGGGGAAAAAAACTGCAGAAAAGTTCCTGAGACAGGAAGTCTGGTCCTGCCAAGGATGTAATAAGGGCTAACGGAGAGGCAGTTTTTGTCAGCAACACCAGAATGTTTCCTTCTGCCTTCCTTACAGGATTAGGCCAGTAATTTCTTCTAACAACCGGTTCTCCAAACTGCTTAGAATGTTAACAACCGGTTCTAGTAAATAGGTGCGAACCTGTAGAATCCCACCCCTGCTATAAGGTCCCTTCCAACTCTGTTACTCTATATTTTTTTGTAAATTCTTCATAAAATGGGAAAATATGGGCTCCTGGATGGTACTGTTGTGAGATCAAGAGTGTCAAACACAAGGCCTACAGGTCAGATTCAGCCCGTGATGTGATTGGATCTGGCTCGCAGGGCCATCCTGGAAAATTTAAGAACCCGGCATGCATCGCTTTGGCCTGGTCTACTCTACCCAATGCGAACAGAAAACATGCCAACGGTTTGCAGAGTGGCGTCAAGCTGGCCACACCCACCCAGTGGGCTATGCCCAGTGAGTGGCATCAAGCTGGCCATGGCCACTCAGTTGGCCATACCCACCCAGCCGTGAGGTCAACCACAGCCCTGAGGCAGCCCTCAATGAAATTGAGTTTGACCTCCCTGTGTTAGATGGAGAAGTTGTCCATACCCGAATAATGTAAGTAGGTGTCAAAACACATGTGCAGGAATGGAACCTGCTTTCTTAATGACATGGTCCAATGTTTATTTACAGAACACATGAAGGACTAGCCAACTTCTGATAGAGAGGATTTTAAAAATCAATATTCATTTGAAGCCAGAAGTTTTCCTTTTCGGATTAATGGATAAGTTAAGAAAAAAGAAAGAAAAAAAAAAAACACAGAAGAGTTTGAGAAAGAGTGGTAAAGATTCCATACTACCCACTAGGGAGGAATGGCTGGTGAAGCAGACAGTTCTTGCTAAAACAGATCGATGGATTTCTTTTATTAGAGAGATGTTGTTGTGTATATTTAATGATGACTAGAAGCCCCTCATGGACTTTTTGCATAAAAAAGAAAAGAAAAAGAAATTTGTGATGTATAGTTTTATTAGATTATAGAAGGAAGAGCAAAATGTAATTCTATGGAGAGAGAGATTCAGATATTTGTATTTATAACTGCTGTGAAGAATAGTGGAAACCACTACTTTGTTCGGGGCAAGAGCTTTGTTTTTCTTTTCCTTTCTTGCACTTTTTATTTTTTCCTTGATTCCCCCCCCACTTTTTTTCCTTACTTTTATATTAGTTTGTGTTAGTTATTTTTTTTTGTTTCAAAGGAAGAAGAAAAGGAGAAAGGAGAGGAGGAAGAGGAAGTAGAGATAAAGGAAGACATGAAGATCCACCTGTCTTTTGAAATGTGTTTCTGCAATGGGAAAATTAATTTGGTTACCAAGTCAGGTAGATGGCATCCATTGTTTTATGCATGTACTATATAGTAGAGTCTGCTCAGCTTTGAACCTATTATATAATACAGTGAAGCAAGTTTTGCAGGTGGTTTGTGGTCAAGTGGAGGAACAGGGGAAATATATATATATATATATATATATATATATATATATATATATATATATATATATATATATATATATATATATATATATTGGTTTTCTGATTGTTGAAAAACAATGGCTCCAGAAGGGGACAACTGGGCCCCTGTTAAGCTAAAAAACCTTTTGAAAAATGCTAGGTTTCTTTATATATTTCAGCGAAGAGCATGTGTAAAATATAGTTAAGTCATCTCAAACTGTTTAAGAAATCAGAAGTGGCATTTCATGCACTGTTAATGAAAAGCAAGCTCTACTTTATTTGCTGTCCTTCTAAATGTTTAAAACTACAGTTCAGATAGTAGATATTATGGATTTTATTTGCTCTGCATAAGGCACAAAATGGCCCATAGGCTGAAGCTTGGTGGGGTGACACTTCCATATTTCAGTTAGTATGAGGAGCTTCTTAATGTGACTTTTTCTTCCTAGCTTGATTTATCCATATTCTGTTAGAATATAGTCTCATATTCATCTATAAAATATATTAGCATTAAATGGAAACACTGGAATTAGAATATTAAATGGGTCTCAGATTTGGGAAATGCATAGACATAAAACTCCTCAACAATTCTTTAGAGCAGGCGGTTTTGCATAGGCAATGAATTAATTAGCAGTCTCCAACACGTTTTCACATTCTTGGCAGGGGAAAAAAATTAGACTTGCCACCAACACCCTAGCTCTTGATAATAGGAATATTATTTTTAGGACTTGTCTGAAGTTCACATGCAGGCATCTAGAGAATAGGATGTGTTTGCACACTATTAATGGTAGGCAACAGCAGTTCACTTGTAAAATGTGAAAAGACCATCAGGGGAAATGGATGCTCAAGTAGATGTAGTGCATTGCAGGTTAACTGTCTCACATTACGTTTGTGTTACTGTTGTACATTATCCCAACAGTTCTAAAATCAGTCTCTATTCACATCAAGGTGGAAGGCCAGCTAGGAAAGTGACTGAACTGTGAATTTCTATGTAAATGGCCGCTGTCACTTTGGATAGGATAACTGTGAATGTCTTCTGTGGGACATACCCTCTTTGCAGACTAGAATGTTTCTGGATGTAGGAAGAATAAGCCTTCCTTCTAGGGCCTCTAAATTTTGAAATAAAAGTGCTTTGATCTAAGTCAGTGGTCCCCAACCTTTCTGGTACCATAGACCAGTTTTGTGGAACACAATTTTTTCTACAGACTCAGGGAGGGGTGGTGGTTTCACATGCAATCTAGCTCCCACACTTGTACAGATAAAGCTTTGCTTGCTTGCCCACTGCTTGTCCAGCCTGGTTCCCAACATGCCATGAACCGGTACTGGTCCGGTAATGGTTCAGAGATTGAAGGGACTCTTGATCTACATTTCACTTTAGAGCTGCTGGGCTAGAATCATGTCCCTGGAAGGCTGTCCCATGTACAGCTCACAATGGCTTCCTGGTTCCCAACAATTTTATAACTGGACAAGTCCCACCTACTCATCTTGAGTAGACATTATACTCAGATAGATAGGAAGATTACTTAAAGAACAAGAACTTCAATCTATCTTGCTGCCTGGGTTAGGAGGCGCATCCTGGCATTTTCCTTTAGTTTAGACTTATATTTAACCCTGGCCAACAATTCACTTTAACTGCTTCTGAGTTATCTAAAAATGTATATGCCTTTGCCCAATACAGGTTACAAGAGCAAATCTTATTAGCATGAAAATTTGGCAAGCAATATAATGGCTCTGGAGAAGGTAAGCTTGATACAGCTACAAAAGACTGACATTCTGCCTCTGGCTAAGTCAACAAAAGCAAGCAACATTAACAAATTCTAGGTTAGAAAAATCTGAATACTCCAGATCTGGTTTTGATGGAGATATCCATTGCTCCTGTTGGGTTCCAATGCTTCCTTTCCTTACAGAAGTGTCACATACAAGCAAACACACAAGCAAACACACAAACACACACAAATAAATCTCAAAGAAAGATTTGCCCTGATGGAATATTACAGAGACAGCAGTGAAATACAAGAATCCAGGAGGGGCCACAGGATAGGTAAACAAAAATGTCAATATGGGAACAACTGCATGATTGAATCCCTGCCTTGTTTTTAAGTATGTTACATACATGTATAAAGAAATGGGGCTTTGAACATGTAGGCATGACCAATGTCTCAACATTTTTTTGACATTGTACTCCTCTCCCCTCTTGAATGCTGCTGTTAAGAGTATTTTTTTAATGAGCATTAAGGCAATATGATTTCCTTAATGAGAAACATTTAAGCCACATTAGGAGGGTTATGGATGCCACAGCTGAAGCTGACACCAAAGATTCTGTACTGTCTGAAGAATTAGGATAATACAAACTTTAAGCTTCCTGTACAATTCTGCTATTGTCTGATGAAAGGCAACAGTATGAGGAACTTGTGACCTTCTTGATATTGCAGAACAAGAATGCTGTGCAGATCTAATCAACCTGTCCAATGTTGAGGAATTTTAGTCCAGGACCAAACTGCATGGCTGCACTCCTTAAGTAAGTCTTCAAAGACTAAACACCCAATCCCTTATGATAGCTTTAGGATCATTTTAACATCACATGAGGAAGCTCACTGAGATAACCCCTTCTGAACTACTAATAAGACAAATTAGGATCAGCAACACCCATTCTCTTGTAACCACTGAAACTGACTAGAGTTGGAGGCTGAAACCGATGGTGTTGGGACTGTCACAGTTCAATTCCTTCCCAACCTAATGCAAAGGTTAGCATGCAGATAAAATGGGAGGGAGATCAAGCATGCTACTGTGAGTTCCTTGTAGAAGAGTGAGATAAAAACATAATAAGCAAATACATGGACAAGAAAATCCTAGGGGGAAAAATGCAAAGTAGAAGCAGCAGCTGTTTTTGAGAGCAAAGATTTCAGCATGACCCCAGTTGTCCTGTTCAGAAAAGCTGCACTTTTCACCAGCGTGCCTACCGTCCCTGCCCTATCATTTCTTTTATATATATTTTTATATGAATCCATATAACATCATAACTATGTTTTTACTTATACCTATTAACTTGTAAGCAATTGACAAATAAAAATAAATGAATAAATAAATATCTCCAGTGTTACTCTATTACTACTACTCATGTGAGTAGACCGTTAAACAGATGTTCTCCTGCATGAGAGTCTCTTTGTACATTTATGTAGCTGTTCTGAGTACAACAAAACTCTGTGTATGATTGAGCACTGTGGGGGACTTGGAACAGGTGTAGATTTCTAAAGCTTTAATTAAGGAAACCTTCATTTGAAAAACAGCGGTAATTATAAAAACAAAGAAAAGGTATCATGTTCTTTCAAAATATCCATTTAACTAAAGTCTTTCATTCTAATTCATTCTGCACAGCCTAACATTCTACATTCTCTCCAATGCACTCAAGTTGTTTCCTGCTATTTAGCACCTGTAACCAACTTATCCCTGACTTAAATAATATTAGTTATAAGTAAATAATTAACTAAATGGGAAAGGATGAAATTGATCTCTGCAAAATGGAAACCACATAAACCAGAAGCAACTAATGTTGGTTGCATGGTAAGGTGAACATGAAAATGAAATATGTGCCACCATGTTGACACCTACAACGACTGGCACAGTTTTACAATTCAGAGTTTCAACTTTGGAAGCAATATTTGTCTCTCACGTAGCGACTCTTAAGCAGTGTACATAATAAAACCATCCAAATTTATAAAATTCATTAAAAATACCCCTAACATAAATTTAAAATATGAAATTATCAAATTTATAGACCACCCTTCTCACTCAGTGACTCCGGATGCCAGCCTTGGAAGCCACATTAGCCTCAGAAGCTTTCATGCTGCCACATTCCTGTGCCTGGGAAATTGGGAGGGGGGAATCTCATAAGAGTGGTTGTAGTTAGATATAATAGCATTCTTATTCTCAGTCAAGGTTATGTCATCCTGCACCTGGACAAGGAGTGGTTGGAGGATTGTCTTCAGTTGGGATGGATGGTGATTGGGCCATGTGATAGACTGATGGGTGCAGGGGATGGGTCTTTGATTTTCAATTACTAAGGAGAAACCCAGAAGCCTCAGATTTGGGTTTTCCCAGTTGTGCCAGTATGACAACTCTAATAAAATGGAACTGTGAGAAAATGCCTGTCTTGGAGTTTTCTGAGTTGGAGTTTGTTTTCTGGAACGCTGACAATGGGAGGTTTATCAGTAAAAAAACAATAATAAAGGTCTAGACATAAATGAACAAAATTAAAAACACAGAAAGAGTATCTCCAGGCCACCAGCCACTCCCAAGGTTGCATCCTGTGCTTGAATCCACATGTTTGTGGAGAGAGTCAGGTTCAGAATGCCAGCAGAGTGATGACCATCCTCACCATAGCACAAGGGGTTCCATAGGGTTGGGGGCAACGGCACTTCCTAGACCCTGCTCATCAAGACCCACAAATTATGCAGTTGATTTTTCTGCATTAGGAGAAATTACAGGGTTCAGCACACCAGGAGTACAATGGTTAAGCTTCACCCTGGGAAACTTTGGCATCAACACACAATGGAAAGCCAAATGAGTTGCGGAACACCCAGATACAGGCATTTACTTAGATGACCCTACACACAAAAGGTGCCAGGTTTCCTCATCAGCATTGGTCAACTCTGAACAGGATCGGTACCCAGCATGGTGTCTGCCAGGACTCATTGTTTAAGTGGAGTGTTGTCTCTGCCTCTCAGTGTGACTGCAATGATCCCCAACAAAATATTCACCACATTATGTCTGAATGTCCCATCAAGAACTTACACTGGGCCAACATCTGTGTTGTGTGATTTTTTTCAGCATAGACTATGCTGTCCTTGAATGGCTGGGTGGACTGGACATTAAGTTTGAACCACTATTAGTCTATGTATTTGCCATATGCTAAATAAATAAATAAAATACTGGGAAAAACCCCAAGGAAAAAAGGGAATAATGTAGAGCTGACACATTGTATGTAAACAGCAATGCTTCATTTGAAGAAGATCTCAGCAAGCATCCAAAAGTGGTAAAAAATAATAATACCAGGAATAATGGGCCTGGGGAATGTCTTTAATCTCAAGGCATTTATGACACAATCAATATTGTTGCCAGCTTCCTATTCATTTCAGCTGCGCACAAAAGGTGAAAGGGAAGGAAATAAAAAGACTGGCCTTGATAAAGTCTTCATCTCCCTTCTCAAGACTGACAAGAAGGGATCCAATTAGTGCCAATCATATGGAGGAAGACTTGCCCAACTGGCTGTAAAAATAAGTTCACCTGTCAACAGCTTAACAATTCTTGGTGACATTGCTCAGATTGAAAGTAACCCGAAGGATGAAAAGCTTTAAAAAACCAAGGGTCTGTGAATTATCGTCACTTCTAGACTATCACTAGCACATTAAATATTTATCTGCAAATATCTGTTGGAAAGAAATTCCAATGAATCTATGAAAATATGATTTGGCGAGGCATCAATAAAAGTACAAAAAGGTGATTGTTATATCATAAGTATCTTCTGGGCTTGGCAACTGAAAATGTACCTTAACTATAGATATTAAGTGATTTTCTTTGCTTTGGAAGAAGCGGTTCCTTAAATTATTTCCCCTCTTACATTTGCAACCAGGCCAGTCACCAGGAGCAACTTTTTCCCCTCTCTAATTAAATTATCACAGGGGTAGGCAATTAATTTTCCCAAAGTGCCACAAGAAAAACTGGTATTGTTATGGAGAATCTAACCAATAGGCTGAACTTAATTCACCCACCATTGCCTTGTGTTGAGGGAAGGAGGACACACAGCCTCAACCTTATTGTGGCCCCCACTCTTCTCAGTTTTATCACAATAGATTTTTAGCATTTGTATTGGATCTACTTCTAACTTAATTAACAGGCTGCAGAAAAGCCTTTCTCTCATCAGCTGACGAAAGGAGACAATTGACTTCTTCTCCCACCCTCTGAAATGCACTTATTTACATTTTATTTTCTAACTTCCAGTTGACCTCACAGGGTCTAGATAGAGACAGCCAAAGGGCCAGATGTGACCATAAAATGCCCCAGCCTAAATTATCAGCTCCTATTCTACTGGATGAGGGTAAAATGATTACAGTGATCATTCATTTATGCGCAATATGAAACTTTAAACAAGAAACAGAAAAGAGCAACAAAGATGATTTGTTGGCTGGAGGCTAATACATATAAAGAATGGTTGCGGGAACTCGGTACTTCTACTCTGATTAAAAGAAGGACAATAGCAGTGTTCCAATATTTGAGGGATTGCCACAAAGAAGAGGGAGTCGGAAACTAATCAAGGAGAGAAGCAACCTAGAACTAAGGAAGAATTTCTTGACAGTGAGAACAATTCATCAGTGGAACCACTTGCCTCCAGAAGTTGTAAATGCTCCAATACTGGAAGTTTTAAAGAAGAGATTTGTCTGAAGTGATGCAGGGTTTCTTGCCTAAGCTGGGGGTTGGACTATAAGACCTTCAAGGTCTCTTTCAACTCTGTTATTCTATTCTAAACCATATAGTGGACAATGCAAGATCCAATCTGAGTCAGTCATAGCTGGTTGAGGAATTCTGGGAGTTGAAGCCTACAAGTCTTAAAGTTGCTAAGTTGCCAAGTTTGAAGACCCCTGTTCTAAGTACTTGATAAGCTGAATCCAAAAGCTTATAAAACAAAACCTCTGATCTTGGTGACCAACCCAGATTGGATCCTGCAACATTATCCTGGGATACCTACATCCTCCTTCATTTGTGACACTGGATAATGTTTAAGATTCTCCATGTCTTCCTTCCCTTAAAGGTCTGAACATTTCCTTTGTATTTGGAAAAAACAAAGTCCAGTTGCCTTTGGAAACAAAAAACAAAAAACCACCTTTGGGATTTTTTTTTTTGTTGTTGTTTACAGTTATGGCATTCCAGTATAATGTCCATGATTTATGAGAGAAGTCCAAGAATATTATTATTATTATTTGCAGATTTCAGAATGCTGTAACTAAAAGGTACCAATTTCACTTACATGACTTTTAATAAAAACAGGACAGATTGTGTTTTAAGTTGCACAGCAGTTCATCCTATCTAATTGTCCTTCCCAATATCTAGTCATTCATTTGCAGCTAAGGAATACCTGATAAAATCTCTTCAGATGATTAGCTTAATAGATAAAATACAAAACATTTTAAATACACACTGGATATCTGTCCAATCATGGCTTTCTTTTGAAAATCCATGTAAGCAATAATTAGACTAGGATTTGCAAAATTTACTTCCTTACCCTGCTCGAGGAATAATTTATGTGCTTACAATAATGCTAAAAATACAAGCAATAGGCTGTAGGTTTTAAAGATTCAATATTTTTTACTCTTTGCCTTTTTCTTAATAGAATCCAGTCCAGTTCTATACCTCAGGAACCATATCATTGGAATGAAACAGACAAATTCCATCCACAATCAACATCTGAATGACAATTTGGGTATAATTATACAGCATTAGAGAAAGCATTAAAAGGGACAACATTGAGTTATATTCCTTGTAGCAAACTCAATTAGCAGATAGATAAACTTGGTTACTTTCTTGTAAATTAGCTTTACCAAGGTGTACAAGCATTTATTAAATATCAGTTGATTTAATTTTTTTTTTCACATAAATGTGAGACGCCAGTAAAGACACATGTAAATATTGGATTCCCCAAAGACCTGATAGCAAATTTCCTGTTTTCTGTATTATTAATGTTCTAATTATATATGAAGCAAAAAAATGTTCATTCTCTTGAGCTAGATGCAGGGTTCATTTTGACCTTGTTTACTTTTTCAACCTGATTTTGCCTATTTTTGGAGATACAGTATAATCTCAGCGTGCCATTGAAAGACCAGATGTATGCCTGCTCCCTCTTCTCCAGACCAGTTCTATATTTCTGAGAGGGCAAGTAAAGATCTGTTAGGAAAATTTTATTTTAAGCCACACATCTAACTGCCAAGCAATTAATTCTTTTTTTGTTTTTAGCAGACTCACTGATTCTTTCCTCCTTTCTTATCCAAATTACTTGGCCAATTTAAATAGTTGAACATTGGCAAGCTTGAGCCAAGGACTTAAAACAGATTTCCAAAAGAAGTCCTATCTGTTTGAATAAATGTTTAAGTTTGCCAGGCCAAAAAGTCTTCATATCCCCCCAGGGACTGGCAATTGTTCAGACTGGAAATTACTTTCCACATTTTCTCTACCACTAAAATTAAGGCTTAAACCAATTTGCCAATGAGAAACCAAGCAAGATTGGCATTGGTTATAGAAGATGCTACATTGCCTTAAAATAAAATCAAGAAAACATTTTGAGAAGTTACATGACTATATACGTTATTTCAAGCAATTAGCTATAGCAGCAACTACATTCAAAAATAAAAGTGTCATTTTTTTTCCATTTTTTATTCTGTCTTCCTAAAGCTTTTTTTTTTTTTTTTAAGATGACTTTTTTTTCTGGACTTTAAAATAGATCTTCTTTAAATGACACACACTCATACAGTTCAAAAAGCATACAGCAGGGTTGTTGTTTTTCCTCCCACGAACTTGCTGATTTTAAGATGTATGGACTTCAATGCCCAGAGCTTCCTTAGGCAGCATGCTGGCTGAGGGATTCAGAAAGTTGAAGTCCACATATCTTAAATTTGGCAAGTTTGAAAAGAGTGGCCTAAAACTTCCTTAAGCTATTAATGCTTCCTGATTACTTTTTTAGATATGAGTCCAAGATCCTGAATGCTGGATGTGGATGTGAAAAGTAGAGAAACTTCTGAAGATCTCTTATTTTTTCAGTTCAAGTCCTGCATGCATTCCAGAGCTTATGATTTACAGCCTCCAGGTTCTCATCAGTGGTTCTGTGAAGCATTTTACAAACAGTTCAGGGGACAGTTGGTGCTTTTACAGCCTATACATTCTTGGGCACAGAAAAACACTGACAATAAAAGAACTATAAATCAAAGTGGTTTATAATCCTAGTCCTGATTTCTATCAACCCTCAAGGCAATCAAGAAGCCTGATAATGATTTTCAGGCTATAGGCTGTTTGACAATGTTGCTCCTAACACAGCAAACCTAGAGAACTACAAAGGGGTCCCACACAATTATTCCTACTCCTTCTCTTGTCAACCATACTTTTATTTCATGATATAAACTAAAAATCACAGTTTACCCTCTTTTATTATTATTCCTCCTCCTCTCCTTTTCTTAGCCTCCACCCAATATTTTCCATCACAGCTGCATCTGTTGAGTCATCAAAATTCAGCAGTAATGAATCATTGGCAATCTTCATAGCAGCCCTGACTTCTTTTTTTTTTTTTTTTTTGGGGGGGGGGGAAGTATGACAAAGATGTATGGGACTTTAAGCATTTATGATTGCTTTCTGAAAAAAAAAACATATTTACATATCTGCAGCTCCAGATCAGTCATACTAATGCATTTTTTGGTACAATAATGATTAAACTTTCTGTACAACAAGAGAGAGTACTGATGGATCAGATCAAATGTTTTCCCATAACAATCAATATAGAGAGACATATTTCATCTTTTACTGGAAGAAATAGCATCACAAATAATGGGAAACAATGAATAATGCGTGTTAAAAGCATCCATATTTGCGTCCCTCGTTACATATAACCCACCTCCTTCAAAAACCCAACCATAATTATTGTTTATTGTCTGCATCAGTTAAATTCACTACCTAAGAGCAAGATGTTTGTAGTGGCCTGCCATGATGTATCATGGAATCAGATGAGAAAGGACCATTTAGGTCACCAAATCAAAAATGAGGAATTGTCAAAATGGTGAAGGGGTAAATATAGGAACACCAACATAGCCTCACAGAAATAATGGATTACACAAAGATACAGACCAAAAAGTCTTCTGCCTATCTTAATTCTTGCAATCTGCAATGTATAGATTACAATTCCATAAATAACAGCAGTTATGTCAATTGGAACTAGAGGAACTGTCATTCACAAATCAGCTGGAAGGCACTGAGTTGTTCACACAAGGAATCAGTTTAGATCCTCTTATTTTCCTAACCCACCTTAAGTTGTTTTTGTTTCCATTTATGATGACAATGCCGATGTTATTTCCAGAAAATCAGCATTTAAAAAAATGTACCAAGCAAAACTCTCATCTTGACCTACATTGTTTCTTTGAACTTTTAATCAAGATGCCACAATTCTCGGCTTTTGGATTCTAGAGCATTACAAGGATGACACTCCAAATACAGCATGCAGCTAATGTTCTGTTATTTGTCGAAGGTTGTTGGATGGCTTTCCTGACATTTAATTGACCTGCTCCTTGCTAACTTAAAAAAAGGCCTCCTTTTACTGCCTTTATTCAAGCAGCAATCTATTCAACTCAAGTTGCTTCTTTCATTCATACAATCCATTTAAAAGTGAACTACAAAGCAGACAAGGGTTGGGAAACAAAACACAGATAGAACAAGTTACCAGTGAAAGATGAATTAAGTAATAGTTGCCAATGTCATATTATTTCTTAGAAAAGTAGAGTCTGTTGCTATTGTTTTATTTTAGTGGTATACTGTATATGTGCACAATTGCCTCCTTTTTCTTTAGAGATGCAAAAGGCTGGCTTCTTAAATTGTTATGCAATAACAGAAGATTCAGAAGGAAAAGTTCCATATTATCAATTGCACCTTTCCATATCTATGGGAATAGGCAACCAAAGGCTTGATAAATAAAAACCATCAGTAAATACTAGAGTGAGCTTTCTTTCCAGTATCTGCAGTGGATGGTCTTAACGGTATCAAAGGAAGAGCTTATGTCTCACATTTGCAAATGGATTTTATCCCATTCTTTTTATACTGCTTGTTCTGTTCTTTTTCTAGCAAAGCATATGTGCTTTGTAGGACAATTGTATCTCATCCCTAAAAGCTTGTCATGAATGAACCTTAGAATGCAAACTTGGGCTTTCCATATCTCCAAGGCAGAGGTGGGCTGCTGGGAGTTTGCAGGGGTTTGGGACATCCTCTAGCTAAGATTCTGCACAATTCGGAGAACCCCCAAATCCCACTCATGGCTGGCCCCACCCATCCTGCCCTGCCCATCCCAGGAATCCCCAAGCAGCTTGTTTTGGATGCAAGTAAGTGCAGGATGCGCATGGAGGCTCAGGGAGGGTGAAAAATGAGCCTCCTGGAAGTTTCGGAAGGCTGGAAATGGGCCTATTTCCAGCTTCCAGAGAGATTCCAGAGCCTGGGAGGCCATTTTTGCCCTCCCGGAGGCTCAAAGAAAGCCCCCAAAGCCCAGGGAGGGAAAAAAACACCCCCCACCATGGTGCAGGAGGCCAGCTAGGCCACGTCCACCATGGCATGCCCACCCAGCAACTCAGCAGAGAACCCACTGCTAAAATTTTTGAAAGAGGACATAATGTAATTCTAGAGTTATAAAGCTTCATACAGCTCTTTGTTATCTTAGGAACTGGTCCTCGCTGGAGCTTTCCATGGTGCTGAAATGGCTTGACTTTTCTTAGCACTTTTCTTAGCACTCCATGATTGTCAGAAATCAAGGCAGCATATAGCACTTAAAAGCAGTCTCGTTGGCTTTGAAGCTAGATTTTGTTTATTCTGAATGTCTCCATCTCATCTTTCAAGCTTTGATTCCTAAGACTCCTTTAAAATGCCATTCATAAAGACATATAAAACAATATTAGAAAGAATGAAACATAACCCAACATTTGCGAAAAGTGGCATTGACATCAAAGTTACTGGGCACATTTCTTAAAACAAATCAAAAGGAAAATGGGAGGAAAAGAAAAAAATATATTGAGACATATAAAAATATAATAAAGCCTGGAATTGGGAAGATAGTTAAGTTAAAAAAAATCCAGATGTGAGATCAATATACTTAGGACAGACATCTGTTCTGAAATGTAATGTTCATTCAGAAAAAAAAATCTCACCAGCTAGGCAGTTCTTATGGGAGAAGGTAGTCCCTCACTTAGTCTCGTATCTCAGCTTGAGCCTCAATTAGCTATTTCAGTCCATCTAATCTATAATTAATGCAGCTTTCCAATCATGGATCCTCCATTTTCTTCTTGTCCTTAAATTGTACATCTAAAGTAGAGGTACATCTAAAGTAGGACAGATGCTATTTATTTATTTATTCAATTTATATAACTCCCCTCTCACAACAGCGATTTCATGTAGCTTAAAAACAACATTTACAGATATAGAAGGATATTATAAGGCACAGCAACCTATACATCAGCTAAAAAATTCAAACCATATCATAGGCTCCAAGTAACACTCTGAATCTTTGCCTGGATCGTTAATTTTTTAAAGAAACTTCTGAAAGGTTAAGAGTTGCGGTCAGTCTGTTCTTAGGCAGAATGATGTTCCATAAGGATCAGACTAGAAATCAGGAGATCTCCAATTCTAGTCTGTCTTAGGCACAAGTGATTTTGAGCCAGTCACTCTCTCTCAGCCATAAGAAGGAGACAATGACAAGCCACCTCTGAAAAACCTTGCCAAGAAAATTGCAGAGTTGTCCAGGCAAGGCAAACACAATTTAATGAAAGAAAGAAAAAAATACAATTAACCCAGTTTGTCAAGGTTATTGCTATAATGAAATAAACAGTAACTTAGCATACATCATTGTGTTCATAAACACCTTCACATGTAAACTGTGAATGTTAACTACAGTTGGCTCTACTATATATTAAGGAAATTATAAGGTGACAAGGTTAATTTGATCAACATACACAGCACACAAGTGGAAAAATCTCTCATATAAAAGAGCTGCAAAGAATAATTACATTGTGAGTCATAATTGCATATAGGGAAAGAATGCATTTCATACAATAGAGTGAACTCTGTGGATCAAGTGTCATCAAACATTCTCCCTGAAAAGCCAACTTCATTTTTGCCACATACCTAAGCAATATGGGCATGAATAATAATTTTGAAAGGAATTTTTCCTGCAGAAGCATTGTATCCATTTATTATTATTATTTTCCAATGCACATTGGCAATAATAAATCACATCAGCCAAGCTGTTGCCATTTATTTTGTTGTTTATAGCAATGCCGAATTGACTGGCATTTGCATTTGGCTCCTGTTAGTTAAAGCAGGAGTTTTGCTCACTAAGTTTGATTGCATTTACAGACCTCCCATCAGGCAGCATTCAGAAGCAACTATCATTCATAGAGTGACTCAGGGTCATGTTAAACAGCTCTTTAACAACATGGTATATCTTGCTTGGCACTAGGTGATATAATTAAATGAGGGGACAGCAGAATTAATAAGCAGTAGACAAAAATAAATTGAAAACCAAGCCACTTCAGCATTGTGGATTTTCCTTGGAGTTTCCAGATAGAAAATTAGATGTAAAATTAAATCTAATTGCATATTGGTCCAGATAGCGCTATTTTCATATCACAGAGTTATACCATACTACAAGAATGAATTTAGTGTAATAGCTAAGGCACCAGATTAGAAATTCAGAGACCATGTGTTCTAGTTGTAAGCCTCAGGCCTTAAGCCAGTGGATGATTTGGGACCAGTCAATCTCTCTTGGCTTTAGAAAGAAGGCAAGGGTAAACCACTTCTGAAAATCTGCCCAGAAAACTAAAAAGACTTGCATTTTGAGTAAAAAATTACTCAAAAGTACAAAAATTAAATTTAAAGAAAAATTAAAATCACCAACATAGCATAACCAGATGACAATATAAGTTATTTGAAAGTAAATTAAAGTTAAAACATAAGAATAAATCAACATTACATGAATAAAAACATAAACTATATCCTATTTCAACAACAACTTTAATGCCAAATTTTGGAGTCCTTGTGCTCTGAGCTTGGCTGTTTACTTCCAAAGCCTAGTTACCCAACTAATGTTCGGAAACTCTTGGAAGTATCAACTGTTGGAAAACTCCACAGTTCAATTCAGATAGATAGATAGATGGATGGATGGATGGATAGATAGATAGATAGATAGATAGATAGATAGATAGACAGACAGACATTCCCTTTTATTGAAAGCCAAATACATATTAATTTCTAACAAAAGGGTAGCAAATTTGGAAGTAAATTTCAATTATTTTTTGGGGAATTCCAGCATCTGGAAGCGGTCATTAAAAATATACCTCCATCAAATGTTTCTTTGGCCTCTGATAATCTTAAATCAGAGAACCTACCTCTCCTAAATATCTTAAATGCTGGGCAGGCTGTTTGAGAGCATCTTCTTCAGAAACAAAAGATGTGGTTACTAGATAAGGGAAATCTTCAATATTGATTTGCCATTGGTACAAAGAGTGAAAAGAGAACCTTTGGCTAGATAAAACAATTTAGCTCTTTTAGCTTGATTTAAAGTTATAATTAGTGAACTAAAGCTTAAATCTTGATCCTTTGACTTCAGCTATGACTAATTTTGACTCTCCCCTCCCCATCTTCCATTTTTTTGTTATGCTACATCTATGCGTGTAAGTCCTTGAAATATCAAATTGCATTCCCAATAATTCTACCAAAATGGAAGTTGAAAGGATTCCCTAAAAGCACAACTCATCTAACACTACAGTCAATAACTTCTTTCTCACTTTCTTGGATTTCAGCTAGCCATTTATTCAGTTAGCATGCTAGCCATTTTTGCTGTCATCTTTTATTCATCAACCCAAGCTGCTTCCAATATCACAGCTCAAGCAAATTTCAGCGATAATTCCAATTCAGAGTGCATCACCAACATCTTGCTCACTTGGCCAGCTTCTATGTCTACTGTTGCTACAGGAAAGAATGGGTAAAAAGACTCATAAAAGGTATCTGCAATCTGCCAAAGGGACAAAGGGTACGTCTACTTAATTATAATTCAGTTGCCATAGAGCATTGGAAACTATATTATTTCTATAGCTGTTAAAAACTTTACCCTCCACATCCGTTATGCTAAAAATCTTAAATATCAGATACATCTATATTTTTGATTCTATAGTTTAAACTCATAAACTGTACTTCATAGCATTCTGACCTGCATATTTCTGGAATGATAAACATTTAACTCTCTGATTTTGAATCTTTCTCTCTCCTCTGTACAAATAACAGGAGCTTAGCTTTCTAATATACCCAATCCTCTTGTGCACATTAGCATTCACTGATATGTTAATTGGTAATAGCATTATTTCATAAATCTCTGTTAGATAATCCTTTTTTTTTTTCAAGGATTGTCATTTCAGCATGATTTTAATTCTGTATTTTCCCAAGATGTTCAGTATCCAAAATGATAGTTTCAAACTGAGATACTTTTGGAAAAAAGCAAAGATGGAAAGTTTTGGGATAAATACAGCATAAAAGAATTGGATTTCAGCCCATACCTATGAGAAATGACCTAGTGCACTTCTGCCTGATATTGCTACTGCATGAGTGTGCATATAATCCCTAATTTGGAAGCCACAATGTTAAACACAAAGAGTTATATTTTATGATTCTTGTTGAATGTGGGTATTTTTCCCTTTTTCTTTTTATGTACACTGATAGCATATGCACCAAAGACAAATTCCTTGTGTGTCCAATCACACTTGGCTAATAAAAAATTCTATTCTATTCTAAATGTTAAACTGGTTGATAGAATGCTGTAGAATATCCAGCATATTCTTCACCAATAGCAAGTTGTCTTCATAAAAATAGTCTTGGATTGCCACTGATGCACAAATACTCAGCCTTGCGTTTTCGTGGTACAATCAATGTTTTTACATTTTATCCTCTAAAAGGCTGGTGTTTCTCAACCATAGGAACTCTGAAATGTATTCTGGGAATTGAAGTCCACATATCTTAGAGTTCCTACAGTTGAAAAACGCTGTTCTAGGATGAGTAGAAGGAGAGAAAGAATGAGAAAGTGACTAACTTTTTTACCGCATCCAGCAGCCCTGGAATTTGCAAGTGGTCTCTGCCCAAAGGCTAACCAGGAATAACCCTTTTAGTTTTCTAGGCAAGTCAAGGTCTCTCAGATATCTCCATCTAGTATGCCTCACATAAAGATACAGGAAAAAAATTACACTATAATCAGTAGAAAAAAATAAAATAAAAACACAAGATGAGATAGGAAGAAAATAATGTGATCATCATGTTTAAGAGTGAAATATTTTAGAACTTGTAAACAAAAATAGGCATAACTATTATCAAATAAGAAAATGACTTGTGGATATCAAGCTGCCAAAAAATATCATCCATATATTTTCATTTAAGATAATAATTTGGACATATCAGCATCTTTATATAGCAGTGATTTTTTAGAATCTGAAGGACTAGTTTTGCATTTTTGTTGTTGATGTTGTTATTGTTGTTGTTGTCATCACCCTGCTTAGCTTTGTGTTCTTTCTGGTTTTGCTACCAGCTGAATATATTCTGGAATAAGGATTCCTTGGGGACCAGCTTTAACAACCTCCATAAACACACCAGAGAGACAGATTGGTTGCTAAGGCAACAGTTAGCAATGTCAACAGTCTTCCTTAACAGAAAAGGACAGGATCCGGGAGTGGGGGAGCTGGTGTCGCAACGATACGGCATGTGATTTTGGAGGTCTAAGATCGCTGCCGATATCTTTGCTCCTGGATGGTCCTATCGGATCTAAACCGTCCCAAAGAGATGGTGAAAGTGAAGAGCACATCCTGTCGATCCCAGGAATACCGCAAAATCCCTGGTAGATCCAGGAGAAGCTCTTCTTGCCAGCGGCAAAGAGGCAGCCATTAAAGCTGCTGAAGTTGGGACAGCTCCGAAACGAAAGAGAATAGAAAGAGAAAGTGTGCCGGTTTGGTGAGAACTTTTTCTTTATTCTAAGATCTGAAAGGACACCCTAAGGAAAAGAAAGAATCTGTAAAAGTTTTGACAGAAGTGATTAAGTGGTGATTTTAAACAGGAATGTCAAAGTAATGGTTTTTTTTTCCTCATTGCTGGATTTTCTATACGTGATCTTATATTTTGAAACTGGGCTGTTTTTTTCTTTTCCATCTATTTTTTTTCCTCCTTTTTGATTTTGTAACATTTTAGATTAGAGACTCCCTGAGTAACATTAGATGTTAAAGGAATCTATATTCTGAGTAGAGACTGTGCTACACTGGTACAGTGGCAAAAGTTGCAAGGGAAGTTCTACATTACTTGAAAAATCCCAGTGCTCATCATGGTCCTTAAGAATAAAGAGGATGCAATTAAAAACCACATGAGGGGGAGAAATGCATTGCTGCTGTGCTTTTGTGATATTGCATTGGCACAGTGCTCTGGGCCTGTCACTGGATTCAGGATGGATGTGATTCAAAATAGAAGACACCCACAGTTCTACTTTGGGAAGTTCCATCTTTAATTAAGGCTCCTTTATTCCAAAGCAGGCTCCCCATAATGGCAACCGAGTTCTGTTTGCTAAGCTTATTCACATACAGGCATGAAAGAGAAAGAAAGAGAAAGAAATTGTCACATCCCTTGTCACTAATTGGGCAACATGCAGCAGAATAACATGTACCAGTGTAGCACAGTCTCTACTCAGAATATAGATTCCTTTAACATCTAATGTTACTCAGGGTCAAAAATCCATTGCCAAAAAGAAGCATCCCCAAGAAGGGAATATCAGCCAATTGGCTGTCGCATGACAGCTGGGCATATGTTTGGCCTCATAAATTAAGTTAGAGGGAATTATTGGCTGTGGGTACCTATCCACAGCCTGTCTAGAGATATCAAGCAAACAGTTTGAAATACAGGGAAGGGATAGCAGGATTGACCCAGAGTTTATCTTTTCTGAATCCTGTGTATCTTGGTTTGGAAGCACTGGGGCCTCTCTGTTTTCCAGAGACTTCATACAAAAGTTGTGAACAACTCAAATGTTTGTCAATTTTGGAAAGGTTTGGCTATCAAGCTGGTATGGAAAAAGCAACTCTTAGCCAAGTTTCTTACAGACCTCTACAACATCCAGATGCTAAAAGCCCCTTCTTGCTCCCCAAATCATATCTCTGGATATTATTTCCACTGATAGAACATATGTTGATAATGTGAACACACACAATATGGATACACATTAGGCTGAGACCACAAAGAGACGAACGATGCAAACTTGCAAATTGGCCGTTTCTCTTCCTATCTGAGACCAGCTCCATCAGCTGCAACCCCCATTTGCTTTCTTCATAAATCCATGACCTTTCAAAGAGAAAAATCTTCCTTACTGTTATATTAAAAAATAGAATAATATGAGACAGAAGCTCGTTGCTACTTTGTCCTATCTGTAAACTGGGTGTGAATAAACTCTTCATCTACTATTCTAAAATACAAATTTCTCAGAAGCTGAATTCTCCGTGCTTTTTTACTCAGCCAACCGACTCCATCCATATCCAGTGTTTTACATGAATAAGGAGCCAGTGGAGTTGAACAGGGCTGATATTAGGGGACTGTTTTTCTGTTCTTTAACTTTCCCAACCTCAGGCTTCAGACAGACAGTTTTGAAGGGCAAGCAGATATTCCAAGTCTTTTTCCCAAGGAACAAATCAATTTTAATTACCACAAAGCCTCTCCCCCAGTAAGTATCTACACTGTGTTGTCTTCCTTCCTTTTCTCACCCAGTAACTCCTCCAAATTAAATGGCAAATGGTATTGCAGCAGGGGCATTGTCATGCAAATGAAGAAAAACAGCTTCCCTCCCAATTTATTCATGCAACCAGAGACTGCATTGTTAAGCCAGAGAATATATTTTGCCATCTCAATGGTTCTGGAGGAAAGATAAGTAGCATTGTACAGGTTTTTCATTTGTAGGCTGGCAAATTGTGTTCTTTCTCTCTCTCACTGTCATACAAAATGGCCAGCTTGGTCAGCTAAGACAGAATCTAATTATGAGTTCTTTGTATATGCACACCTTATATTTTTATTTATTTTTATTTTATTTATTTACTTTTGTCAATTGCTTACAAGATAATAGGTACAAGTAAAAACATAATTATGGATACATATCAGAAAAATAAAAAGAAAAGAAACAATAGGACAGGGATGGTAGGCATGTTGGTGCACTTATGCATGCCCCCTACAGACTTCTTAGGAAAGGGGTGAGGTCAATAGTAGACAATCTAAGGTTAAAGGTTTTGGGGATTGAGGAAGAAACCACAGAGTCAGATAGAGTATTCCAGACATTAACCACTCTGTTGCTGAAGTCATATTTCCTGCAATCAAGTTCGGTGCGGTTAACCTTGAGTTTGTATCTACCATGTTTCTCACAAAATAAGGCTGGGCCTTATTTATTTCTGACCCCCGAAAAAATGGCTAGACCATCTTTTCAGGGGTGATTTAATTCTCCCCCCCCCCGCCCTTGCATCATTGGGCAGGTGGGTGGAGATGACTTGGATGTTGACCTCGGCGTTGGTGGGGCACTTCATATCGGGAGACCTTCCACCACCATTGCTTTCCCTTCTCCCCGTGCTGCCAGTGTTTGGCGCAGCCACGTGCGGCCAGCCAAGGCTCTTCCCTGCAACCAGAGCCCAGTGGAGACACTCGGCTTCAGGCGCTCCTGTCAGCACCTTCCCTTCGCCTTTGAAGGCAAAGCCAATTCTTTTAAAAACGACGCCCTACTACCGGTATGACAAAGCCTCCCCTGCCCGAGGGCAGCCCAACCCCACATGGGGAGGCAAATCTCCCAGGGCTGCAGTGCAGGATTGGCCCCCCCTGGCAGAAGTGCCCAGCTGCCATCCCTGCCTGGTGCTGGGCAAAGCATGAAGAGCTTCACCTGGGATGCCCAGCGCAGCTGACAGGCAGGCTCTCCTGCCCAGCGGCGGAGCTCTCGCCAAGGCAACAAGCACCTCCCCACTAGGCCCTCCATTCATCCTGTCAGGGCCGTGCCAGAGCCATGTGGGCTAGGCAGAGCTGGGAAAGTGAGCCGCAGGTGCGTGCCCACCTGCCAAGTGAAAGAGCCAGGCTGACCCGAGCTTGGCTTCCTTCCCAAGTCCCTCCAGCCCGAACCCGAAGGGGCCACCAGGAGAGGCCACCCAAGGCAGTGATAGTGCCCACCCATTCATGGACAGGGAGGCAAGGAGATGGCCTGTGCTGCGTCCTCCTCCGAGCTGAGCCCCGCTGAGTGAGTGCCTCTGCCCGATCCCATGCTGCTGCAGTGTTTAGAGCTGCCGGTGCATTTGGAGATGCATGGGGACAGGGACGGGCTGGGCGAGGGGTAGAAAGGACGGGAGGCTTTGGGCTCTCTCTGCCGGACCCGCTGGCCAGGGAACCCTCGCATGAGCATTTTAGTGTTGCTCTGCAATGGCCTGATAGTTTAGAAATACAATACAAATCTTCTATTCATGACATTCTGGGAAAACTGAATCGCAGAACACAGGTGGTATTCAGCAGGTTCTGACCAGTTCTGGAGAACTGGTAGTAGAAATTTTGAGCAGTTCAGAGAACTGGCAAATACCACCTCTGACTGGAGATTTTACAGTATCATTTTCCTGCCACACCCACCAAGCCACACCCACAGAACTGGCAGTAAAAAAAATTGAATCCCACCACTGTCCCAGAATCTGGAAGCAACAACCAGGGATGGTGATAGATTCTTCCACAACAGTAACAGTTGTATGTATGTGTAATATGTATGCATTTGCTTTCTATAGCCACCCATGTCAATGACTCTGAGTGGCTTACAATTACAAAACTATAAAAACAAGTAAAGCACTAAAAACTGGATTTCTTTGAAGGCCAGATCAGCATTGTAGTTCTTCTCTGCACCTTGTTTTCAGCCTGGATGGCCTCCTGCAGCACTTTGCCAGCCAAATTGGGGCATGGGGTGGCACACATGGCCTCCCATGCCCCGTTTTTGGCCTGGATGGTCTCCTGCAGCACCCTGCCAGCCAAAATGTGCTCCCCCACCCATGTCCCATTTTGGCTGGCCGAGGCACTGCAGACCGTTCCTTTGCTATTTCCAGTCCAGCCCCATGGGCCAGATTTAAGTTTGAGTTTGACACCCCTGGTCTATGGAGATTCCTAGTCATCCAGGTCATGGTTGTCCCAAAAGTGCTTTTTCAAAAGACAATGGGACTTTGTTTTTCCTTGAAGTTGTTTTCCTTCTCATCCAAGAAGCTTCCTTCAGTTGTGAACTTCAAAAAGCTTCTTCCCTTCTGAACTGAAGAAAACTTTTGGATGAGAACCAAAGCATCTTCAAGAAAAAAAGGAAGTCCAGTTGCCTTTTGAAAAAGCACCTTTGGGACAATAAAAAGCACTTGAAAAATAATAAAGGCACCCAAAATAAATGTACATAGCAGCCGAGATAGTTAGCCAGTTCAGAGTAAAGCCAAGAAACGGGGCCCTTTAACACATTCAGCATCTCAGGCACAGGAACAGAGTTTTTAAAGGCTTAGAAATGGCCAACAGGGTTGGAGCCATTCTAATTTCCAAAGGGAAGACATTCCACAGAACAGGGGCTGCTGCAGAAAATCCCCAACTTCTCTCTCCCCTCCAGCTTGACACTCTGTGGCTTATGGGATCTGCAGCATGCCCAATCTGCTAGATCAGTGGTCCCCAACCTTTTTTGTACCACGGCCCGGTACAAAATGATCCACGGACCCGCGGACCGGTACCAGCATCAGCACGCATGACCAAGGCAAGGCAAGCAGAGCGACCGGCCAGCCAGCCAGCCATCCCCCACTTCTCCTCACCACCTTCAACTCCTCCTTTGTACCTTCTCGCGGTTGATGGGCTTTTCGGGCTCTTTCTTAATCTCCTCCTGAGTAACGTGAGACTCCACCATCGTCAGGACGGCTCTTCATTCGAAGCCGCCGCCCCCTTCGATGAAACTAAGGTGCGAGGATTCCTTCAGCACCCAAACGCCACTTTCCAACCAACGAAACAAGATGGCAGCACCCAAGCAAAATAGGCGGCCCGGTACAAAATGATCCACGGCCCGGTACCGATCCGGGGCCTGGTGGTTGGGGACCACTGTGCTAGATCAAATGGAATGTGTAGAAACTCAAGTAACCTGGTCCCAAGTCATGTAGGGCTTTAAGGTGATAACAAGTACCTTAAATTACACCTAGAAACACACCAGTAGCCAATGTATCTCATGCAGAAGTGGTGTTTGGTGTGCTGTGTCTCAGGCACCAATTACTAGCCATGCAGCTGCATTTTGCAGCAACTGAAGCTTCCAAATGCTGTTCAGGGGCAGCCCTATGGAGAGCACTGAAGTAATCTAAACAAGACATTACAAGGAAATGGGCGATAGTGCAGAGGATCTCCCAGTACAGTAAAGCAGTGGCCCCCAACCTTTTTTGAACCAGGGATCGGTTTCACGATTATTTATTCTTCCATGGACCGGTACCTGAGTAACGCGAGACTCCACCACCATCGGGACAGCTCTTCGTTCGAAGCCACCCCCCCACTCTTCAACAAAACTAAGGCGCGAGCACCCAAACGCTGCTTTCCAACCAAAAACCCGGAAGTGCCGTTGGAACAAGATGGCAGCACCCAAGCTTTGCGGCCCGGTAAAAAATGATCCACGGACCGGTACCAGTCCAGGGACCGGTGGTTGGGGACCCCTGCAGTAAAGGAAAACAGCTCCACACTGTATATTTTAACACAAGCTGGAAGCCATGCTAAAAAGTGCTTAGTTTTAGGTCCCCTCATTATTCCTCCTTAATGCGAAAGCAAACAAATCAATAAATATCATCCTTTTTTATCCCTCTCCTCAACAAGAACAAATGAGACCTCTGAGATATGAAGGTTTTGAGAGCCTACAGCTTGCTGTATTTTCTATCATTTCTTTGATTGGTGACTTGAAGGCAAACAGACATCAAACTTTGTCAAACAGAGCACAGAATTGTGAGAAAACAGAACTGTGCTGTCTCCCTGTGACTAGGGCCTTAATACAAGGTTGTTCGTGACATTTGGAAACAGAACGGTCACCCAAAGAGACAACTGATGGTAGTTAAGGAACTAAAGTTCAAGAAATCCCTGCATCAATAATTGTAATAAGAGAAGTAACAATACCATCGCATTGAGAACAAAAGCATGAACAAGGACACATCTGCAGTTTGCTGGATTTCAGAGAAGAAATTAATGAGAGCAGACCAAAAGGAAAGCTGTTCCATGCATTACAAAGATTCTGCCTATCCAGTTTTGCAACCATTAGGAAGGAAAGAAAAGAATAAAAAATAAAAAAGACATTTTTTTTTCTTCCCGATTGTACAAATTTGGTGTGTGGCAAAGAGGCTGAACAAACATGGGAGCACATGCAGTGACAGGGGTTATAAAGCTTCCTTAAGAGCTGCACAGAATATTTTCCTGATTTATGTTTAAAATCCAGCAATTTTTCTCAGAGACACATGGAAGAACATGAACCCTCACTCTGCTATCCTCCTATTCAATACTGTTATCACTACTACTGGTACCGTAGACAAAATTCAGCCTCATTTTCATAACCAAAATAAGAAATGGAGCAGCTTTAAAATAAATTGGAAAAAAGGAACCACATGTACACACACTCATAAAGATGCAAAGAAGATGAGCTCTCAGCACACTTTGAATTTTTCTTTTACCAAGGGGAAAATCCTGTGTTTAATGAGAATTGTGTTAACAAAAGACTTCTGTTTCACTTTAAATAAAACTTGTTGTCTCTTGCCTGAACTGAGAAAGTCCTACAGGCTACAAATGACTCTCCAACCCTTGGTGAAAAAATAGGGAAGATTGTCACAAACTTCTTGAAAACTTTAGAAACGTCTAAGTGAGGGAGGGATATAAGAATAATTACAAGATTCAGACTTTCTGTTCTGGACCAGGGAAGAAACTGGGGTGAGTTACATCAAATCCCTAAAAGGACTTCCAAAATTTTTTAATGCAATTAGTGAGACTGTAAAATCCCAAGAATGGAACACTTAAATATCAAGACAGAGGCAAGATTTAAGTGATTTACACTTTGGCTTTGGAGAAGTAGTCACATCTCTTTTTATTTTTCTAGAGCTGAATTGAAAGGAAAGAGCCTTCCAGGAGGGCCAAATTCTCCCTAGTACAAGATAAGAGTAGTGTATATTTTTGTACGTTCATCCTCTCAGAATTAGGATTTTTTTAAAAAAACAAGGAATAAATTAAATCCAAAGAAACATTTTAAATTCTTCCCTTTCCCTGATATCTCACCTGCATCTCTTAGCTAACATATCACCTCGTCTTCAAGGCCTCCATTTGTACAGCCCAAAACATCTCTAGGTTTTGATGGATAGGGGTTTGCATATGTGAAGGTTTTCTTGAATTGTTTAGATGGACATCCAGGGAGAAGTGATGAAAATAAACTCTGCAGAAAAGTCCATTTCACAAACCTAAAAAAGAATGCTACGATCTATTTTAAATCGTTACAAGCTCAAACATTTCCCCCTACTATATATATATATATATATATATATATATATATATATATATATATATATATATATTCTTAAGTTTTCGCGGGTATTCAGAGATTCTGCTGAAACATTGCTACAACTTTAAAAGCACCACTACTATGACGTGGGAAAATACCCGAACAAAGCTGAATGCCAGACATGTAAGTACCCGCGAAAACTTAAGAAAAGATATATATATATATATATATATGTATGTATGTGTGTATATATATATATATATATATATATATATATATATATATATACATATATATATATATACATATATACATATATACATATATACATATATACATATATACATATATACATATATACATATATACATATATATATATATATATATATATATATATATATATATATATATATATATATTGCAAGTGATCACCAAAACGTACATGCCCACCGGAACACCCGGCTTGGCACTAGTTGTACACATTAATATGCAGCACATGTTCAGCTCCTATATTTAATCCCTCATGAGCAACCAGCATATATCTTGAACATTTATCAAATGTTCCATGCATGAAAGCAAAATGGGAATTAGGTAATAACAAAGAACTAAAGCTAATACAAACAGGGTAACAAGCATCCTGGGCTTTAAGTAAACCAAGAAATAGTTAACACTGAAAAAAAATGGAGGGAACTGGCTTCTCTACACACACAGCAAATATGAATCTTATAAGCTTTTCTTAAAGCACTCACTTCCAGCCCTTACAATTATAAATCCCAGCATAAAGCAGGCTGGGAAAGTAGAGCAGGGCCAGGGATGTGTGTATGTGTGACACAGAGAGAGAGAAAGAGAGGGAGAGAGAGATTTCCAGTTTAAAAAGTGAAAATTAAAGAAGCAGAAGTTTCAAATTAGGTGGGATTTTAATTGAAATGACTTTGCCATTTTTGACTTAAAGGATCAGTCCAAAGATCTGGCACTTATGCATATTTTTCTACACCATGATACTTTTTAAACAGGTGTCATCCCTAAGCATTTCTTGACAGTGCCTGGAAAGATAATGTATGGAGGGTTTTACTTCCTTTCTCTCAATAGAATGCAAAACTCCATTTTCAAAAGAATATGCTAGCGTTTTAAGCTCTTTTTGTTACTACAAATGATAATGCAGTCAACATGAGGGCCTTGTCATCCCCTTGAAGCTTTCTTACATCTAACTCTTATTCACTTTAACACAAACATGCCTCACTGAAGGATAAACCTTAATGCCAGCCTGACTTGAAAAGTGAAGGGTTGGGAGAAGGGGCTTCTGGTTTTGAGCTTCTTCGGCGACAGACAGAAATCCAAGATCGTGCGCAGTTTTGGTCTGGGCTCACCGCTGGAGTGCCCTGAGCCAGCTGGTTTCGGTGCTAAGCCACCCTGTGGAGGTGGTGAAGAGGGGGGAGACATTAAAAAGTTATTTATAAACAGGAAAGGAGAGAAAAAGAACAAAAGGGCAGGATCTGGAAAGAAGAGAGGAGACTGCCTGGAATTAAAAGGAATGTACAGTAAAACTTCAACAAGACTTCTAAAAGATACATTTTAACTGAAACTTGGTAACTAAATTTTAGAACCCCAGGAATAGAAAGTGAAAAAAAGCAAAAAAAGCCCCACCTTGTGTGTATTTGGATTACTTGGTGATCATTGGTTTCTTGGTTATTACATTTGAATGACTAAAATTAATCGGGTGGTTGTTTTAAAATTTATACAATGACACTACTTCTGGATGAATTGAAAATGGAACTTAAAAAGTACAAAGAAGATGCACAAGAAGGGAGAGGTTCTTTTGGCTTCATTTTTCAATTCTTAGAAATGGAGATTTGAAACTATGAAAAACAACAAGAAATGTCTGCAAAACAAGAAAACTGAGACAAAGAAAAAGCCATCTTTAATGAACAAGTAATTCTATGTGGGGAAGAAAAAGGAAAGGGGGGAAAGAGAATGGAGAATTTAAGACTTAAAGAAACAACCAAAGAAAAGAAAAATAGTTCAAAAAATAAGCATAATATTGGAAAGCAACAGAAGAGGGGAATACAGAAGAGAGAAATAGAGGTAGAGACACAAGCGGGTAAATAGAGAAGAGAGAAGAAGGAAAGGAAAAGAAGTTACAAAGGACAGAAACAAGATATAGAGAAACAGGGCCTATTTAGAGATAATGGGTGAAAACTTAACTGAAAAAGGGATTCTGTAAAGGTACATAAGATTTTTTTGTTATATTAGTATTCGAAATAATTTTAGAAAATTGGAAACAATGTATGATTAAAAATAGTTATTGTAATCTTGTGAAATGTTTGTTAATAAAATAAATGAAATAAAATAAATGAGAGAATTGAATTAGGAAGGGACGGGAACATTATAATTAGTTAATGTTTTATAAAGTATAAATGAAGAGGGGGGAAAATTAATTATGGAAAGCTTATAACTGTTCCCATAGAAGTATGATATTTAATTGAAAAGTAATGTTAAAGAAGTTAAGACTTTAATGAATATTAACATTAGTGATAGAATTGAATTGGAATGGAATGTGTTGTTTTAACTATATATATTTATAACCCTTTCTTTCTTTCTTTCTTTTTTTAAGAATATAGTGTGTATTTTAAGAATGTACCAAGCAGAATCCGAATGGAAGTTATGTATTATATTGAATGTTATAACTTTAAGGTATATATTGAAGCTTTATGAAGAGTTAAATGGATAAAATTAAAAGATATAAAGGTATCATACTCCAATCAGCAACTAAGGGAGAAACTTTGTTTAAATGAGAAAAGATAATATGAAATTGAAACAGGACAGACAAAAAGTATAAATACAATGATTTGAATTGAGATAATTGAAATAAAATTAAGAAAATTAAAAGCGGGGAGAAGCTATGTGGAAAATGTAAAACAGTAATAAGATATGGAATTGAACATAAAAATGAGCATGAAATTGAATTTGTGTCTGTATGAAGAAATGTAACCCGGGATCACGCTACTTTAAAAAAAGATGTTTTATTTGCATTTCTTTGTGAAAACTCAAATAAAATTTACAAAAAAAAAAAAAGTGAAGGGTTGGGAGCTGAGTAAGTGGGTATGGAGAAAAGATGTAGGTTTCTAGTCTATTGCACTAAACAAAGAGAATGAGGAAAGCCAGCACTATAGCTAGAGGAAGTTCCTTTAGAATTGGTGTTTAGATACAGAAGTTTTATGACAACATAAACACATTCACACCTATGCAACACAGCTTCATTCTGAATTATTACTGTAGTAGTTCTACAGGAAGATATACAGGAAGGGAAGGGAAGGAAGAGGAAAGGACTTTGTAGGAGAGTTTCCCCATGGTCACATGATCAAAATTTGGCTGCTTGGCAACTGATTCATATTTATGATAGTTGCAATATCCTGGAGTCATGTGATCAGCTTTTGCGATCTTCTGACAAGCAAAGTCAATGGGGAAGCCAGATTCATTTAACAACCATGTTACTAATTTAAGAATTGCAGTGATTCAGTTCTGACCTAGCTCCCCAAACACAACAAACCCTCTGTATTTAAATCAGCGATTCCTTTACTAGGAGCACCAGCAGCCCCGGCAAAAAGTTTCCCTCTCAACGCAGGCTAACAAGTCTGTCCAGCAGGGAGATGAATAGTTGTCTGTTGCATCTATTCATCTCCGCCCCCTGCCTTTTATCCCCATAGCTAGGGTGGGGCTTTGCTAGCAGTAGTGGCTCTGCCATGCTGTTGTGGTTAGCTGGCAACAGGTGCAGACGGCTGAGCACAGCGAGGACTCAGATGAGGGGCCGGGACCATTAGGGAGTGGACTGCTGCCTTCAGAGATTGTGGGGGCTGGCAGCAGTGATGAGGAGGTTCCTGAGGAGCCTGTGTCAAGTGCACATGCGTGCAGGACTGCTCGTAGGAAAGAATAGCTCCAACAGCACGGGCGACTCGGGAGTAAGGCTGCAAGATAATGGCCCCTCCTTCAAGAAGATAAAAGGCAGCTGTAAAGCGAACGTTCTTTGTAGGAAGCAAAGACGTTTTGAACTCAGCCTCGTGGACATTACAGTTGGTATTTGAAGACTCTTGTAAACTATTTCTTGTAAACTATTTCTTGTAAACTATTTCTTGTTATGACTCTCCTTCAAAATTCAAACAAACAAAACAGAAAGCAGCCGTTTCAACAGTAAATCCAAACAGAAAGTGATCTCACAAGATAATGGCTGTCATAAATCACAATCCACAGCAGCAAACCCCGCTCTATTCGGCATACCAGTCCCAGCAAACAATCTTCAGCCTCAGAGCCTCTGCTGTAAAATCCTCACTCATTCAGTCACTTTGTTCCTGACAAATTTTCCAAACCCAGCTGTGTCCTTTTATACTCATTGAGGCAACGTGCTACTTTCCCTAATCATCATCTGGCTTGACATCTCAGTCTCCTCCTAGTTCTAGCATCAAGCCACGATCTGTCAACTTCCCCACTCGACGCCTCTGATTCATTTTGTGAATCAGATGCTGGCATGAATGAGGTCTCAGGTTCTGGCGAAGAGTGTCTGTCAGATAACCTCTCATCCCCCTGGCTCACATCTGTGTCTTCTAATAATTCAGACTCCACATTCATAGCAGGCTCCAGCCTTTCATCATCAGAGTCATCAGAGTCAAAACTCACAGCAGGATCAATCCTTTCAGTCACAACATCTGTTGTTTTTTGTCAGACTTGAAAAAACTTGGCAAGGCTTTTTCTTGTCTGAGCTAATTATTTGGAAGCAGCCTTTTATCTGTGAAGAAACAGAATTCTTAGCTGAAACTTCAAAAGGTTATACTGCTGCCTTTGTCTTGTGTTTGCTCTCTTGGAACCAGGTTTGGGTCAGAACACACTCCAAGAATAGGTCCACATATTTCCACTGCTCTCCTCTCCTCTGCCTTCTGCGCATCTGTGTCTCAGGCACTGGACCCAGCTGTTCCTCCTCTTCCTCATCAGCCACCTTCAGATCTGGAGGCTGTTGACTCTCTCTCTCCCTCTCTCTCTCCCTTAGCAATGGTTTCACTTAGCATCAGAAATTTTGGGCTCAATTGTAGTCATCATTGGAGAACTACCTGTAATCCAAACATTTCAAGTAGCTTATTAAGACTTTTGAGATTTTGCAGAGAACCAGCCTACATGCCAGCCCAAATGAATGACTGGCCTTCTCTCTAACTGATTGCTATGCATGGTATTTTTAGAAAGTTTTAAAATTCAAATGTTAGCGCCATAACATTTATTCCAGGTTTTCTTAAAGAGAGTACTGCTCTTTGAAAGATAAAGATATAAAAGAAGCACAAAACAAAATTACTCTAATTGGAAACAGAAAGATTTTATATTGAACAAAAAGAAAAAAAAGTTGAAGTGAGAAAGGGAGAAATTGGGGAAGATTTTAATAAAATAATTTTAATAACGTAGTATTACTATTTGCAATGTAGCTGCTTTGAAAATGTCAAATCTGCTTCTTGTGATAAAGATTACATCACAAAACTTATGGGGAAAACCCAACCAAAACACGTAGAGGTAATATTCAACTAATAATTTATGAAATTTATGACTATATTTATGAAAAATTCAGACCTTTTTCCCCCTCTACTACTACATACATAACAGTCCATGATAATAGCCATGGTTACTTTTTAAAGTATTAGAAAGCAGTACAATGGTGTGGTTAAAATTCATGAAATATATTACTAGATTCACCACAAGATTATAAGTGGCTGCACTTTACAAAACAAAGATTCACAAAGTTGTCAACATGTATGTTGAACAGTCTAAAGTTTTGTTTCTAGGGAGTTATAACATAAAAATGGATACCGATACCCTGAAGGATTTATAAGTAAATTCAGTATAAAATGAAGATTCCCAGCGTTTGCTAGATTTAATGCAGATCAGATAAGAGCCTTAAAAACTCAGATGTGCATACAAAGCATTTGAATTGATACCATACGTCTAATATTTTGATGAACTTAAGAAAGTTATCTATCTTTCTCTCTCACATAGAGAGAGAGAGAGAGAGAAGTAGCCCTTGACTTATAACAGTTCATTTAGTGACCATTCAAATTTACAAGGATACTAAAAAAAAACTCATGTCCGTTTTTCACGTTTACAGCGTCCCCATGGTCATGTGATCAAACTTCAGACTCTTGGCAACTGGTTCATATTTATGACAGCTGTTGTGTCCCAGGGTCATGGGGTCACCTTTTGCGATCTTCTGGCAAGCAAAGTCAAAGGGGAACCCAGATTCACTTAACAACCAGGTTAACTGACAGGCCTAGGAGAGCTGGGAAGAAGGAATGCAGGAAAAGAACTAAAGCTTCAAAAACCATCAGCCAAGATGCAAGATTTGGCTATTAAATAGGGAGTCCATTTCCCTGCTCTTGTTACCACAGGGAGATTTCCAAACATTTTTTCCTCATAGCAATGTTTTACCTAATACAGTAGATGCCAGGGATGCCATACCTGGGCTGCAAACATCCAGGCACTCATAGATGGCAGCAAAGAGCAACGGTAGCCTCACTAGAGGCACTAGTTTGTGCATCCAAGTTTTGGTCACCATACTACAAAAAGGATGTTGAGATTCTAGAAAAAGTTCAGAGAACAGCAACCAGGATGATGAGGGGACTAGAGGCTAAAACATACAAGAATGGTTACAGAAACTGGGCATGGCTAGTTTAGGGAAGAGAAGGAACAGGGGAGACAGGATAGCAGTCTTCCCATATTTGAAAGGCTGCCACAGAGAGGGAGGAGTCAAGCTATTTTCCAAGGCACCCGAAGGCCAGACAAGGAATAATGGATGGAAACTGAACAAGGAGAGATTTAACTGGAAATAAAACTTTCTGACAATGAGAACAATCAACCGATGGAACAGAAGTTGCCTTCAGAAGTTGAAGGAGTTTTATCACCGGAGGCTTTCAAGAAGAAACTGGACTGCCACCTGTCAGACATGGTGTAGGGTCTCCTGCTTGGGCAGGGAGTTGGACTAGATGACCTACAAGGTCCCTTCCAACTCTGTTAATCTAATCTGATTTACTATTTGAGATTCTTGAATCCTGCGAGTCAGCTCAGAGGTACTTTTGTTGCAGTTTAACTCCATAGCCGTAGTAACAGAGATCATGAAGGAGATCAACAACATATGAAAAGCCACAGGTTTTCCATTTCTGCTCTACATGCATTCAATATTTTTTGCACACCAAACATATGGATAAAGTTTAAAAATGAAGAGCCAAGCTCCCATGTGGCACAACCCCAACCCAAATTAGGAAACGGATGTAAAAATCTTTCTTATGTGGCCATACCAAAAAAAGCCTAGAATTCTTCTTAAATAAAATTTGATCTTAGGTTTTCTTAATATTCTGATGAGAGAAAACCAGATCACCTTTCTTGGGCTTTTGTTGTTGCTGTTATTGGCCAGAATTGGCAAAGAAACTGTCTTTTCTATGGGCAAAGTTGATGAGATCTGGGACAAACATTCTCAGATCCCCACTTAATCTGAAAAGACTATAGAGACAAATTATGTGTTCGGTTCAAGGAAATCTGATGAATAAATCTGGTTTGGTGTCATAGTTTAATAGGGCTACTTTGCTTGAACCAATTAAATCAGTACTTTCAAAGAAGACTGAAAACTTCTACCAGTGATCGTATTCAGTTGTAACCCTCTGATATTGGAAAGTCTTCTTGGGTAACGTACACCATATTTATTGTCTTCTGGGGACACAGGAAAAGGGACCCAGACATCTTAATCCTCCTTAAGTCTTCTGGTACATTAAACATTATAGTGGTTTCTAACTAGCTTTTTATGGTCATTTTTACTTTCTGTTATGGCTTTTAAATGGTTTTCTTAGTCTTGTTTTATTTTATGTTTCTGTGCTGTATTTTATAAAATGTTTTGATTTATGTTTTTAATTACTCTCTTTAAGCTTTTGATTGTAGTTTTTAATTGTAAAACCCTTTCAATTTTCTTTTAATGGAAAACAGCATAAAATGTTTTGTTTTTTTTTCAAAACACACTCACAAGCACAGGCTGTACATGCTGGCATACACTGAAACTAAAAAATATATATTTGGAAGAAACAACAGGCTTCAAATTTGCTGGAGGTACTTTGCTTCAGGCTCAAAAGACATTCCCTTTCCCTGGAAACTAGACAAAAATCTTATCCCCCCAAATATAATTTGTGCAGTTGTATTTCAAGATCATTTTTCCGTAGTTGCTTATCAATTTACAGACTTCCATGATAGCTTACAACGTAAAATGTGTACTTTGCTATCAATACATCAGTGAAATCAGTTTCACTGAATGTGAACATGGAGTATGTTATGTTCTGCGCATGGGTGCAAGGAGCGGAGATGAGGCAGTGACAGTGAACTTCAACTCTTTATTAAGCACACTGAACAGAGCAAAACCCTAGGGCAGCAGCAGCCCTTTTATAGGATTCGTTGCTGACCTATCAGCCAATGAGAAACATGGAAGTGTCAAACCCTTGAACCAATGAGAGTTGGCCCGTTAACAGCCAATCAGATTTCCCAGAAAAGGCCAATCCGATATCGCTATTATCGGCCAATCAGAAGTGCAGAATTAGAACCCTGCTTTTTCTTAAGGTTGTTAAAACTTTATTAAATGCCTTTATTAGTTCATAACACCCCTTCCCCCTAGGTTCTGTTTGAGGGGTGCGGTGACATAATCCCGTAGATATGCAGGTTGTTTTAACTGTCTATTAGATTTGCGCTGTCCTACCGGTTCCTTTCTGTAGTCTGGTTTCGGTGGAACGTTTTTTGATTTATCTGGTACAGGCGGTTCCGCATTCTCACTGGATGACTCGGTGCCGCTAATTCTGTCGTTGTTGTCCTCTGTTCTCTGTGGAATCGCCTCAGTTGAGGTATTCCTCTGTGGCGAGGGCATCCCTCTCCCTGATTCTTCTTCATGTAAGGCGCCTGGCTGCTGACTTCCTTCGAATCCGCTTTCCATCATCTCGAATTCGGTTTCTTCGACATCCCCTCCCCCTTCAGTTTGAGAGTCACAGGAGTCGCAGGAACTGGGTTGTAGCCTAGAGCGAAGATGATCTATATGGCGTTTCCATATTTTTCCATCCAATGTTTGCACATGGTACGATCTGGGCCCGGTGGTTTGAGTTACGGTTGCTTCGACCCAAAATGGTTTGCTGGAAAGGTTTTTAGCGAAGACTAAGTCACCTACCATGAACTTGTGGCATTTTCCGCTAGATCCACAGGGTTTCTCTGGCGCATAGGACGGGTGGAGCGGTCAAGGTGGGAACGGAGCTTGCGTCCTATCAACAGTTCAGCTGGAGTCTTGTTGGTGACGCTGTGCAGGGTGATGTGTTGGAGTATTCTGTTTAGTTTGTCATCAATGCCCCCATAGTCCATTTTGTGGAGAGTTTTTTTAACAAATTGGACCATGCGCTCGGCCTTGCCATTGGCCACAGGATGCACTGGCAAGGTTAGCGCATGGCGGATACCCCGGTCTGCTAAGTATTGTTCAAATGCCAGGGTTAAGGTGAACTGGAGTCCGTTGTTGGAGACCAGAACATCTGGCAGCCCATGCATTACGAATAGCCTATTCAATTTGCAGATGACTGAATCGGTTGTAGTAGTCTTCATCTTGTGGATCTCGAGCCAGTTGGAATAGGCATCCACTGTTAGGAGGAACGTATGTCCCTTAGTAGGTCCCGCAAAGTCAACGTAGATGCGGGACCACGGCCCCCAGGGGGTTTCCCACTCCGTTGGAGTTGCTCTAGGTGGGGCACTGCTGACTTCTTGGCACTTTAGACAAGTCTTTACCCAGGCTTCGATCTGCTTATTGATGCCCGGCCACCATGCGTAGCTTCGTGCGAGCACTTTCATACACACGATGCCGGGGTGACGGTCATGCAATGTTTTCAAAACTGCTCGTTGTAACCGCTCTGGGACGATGACTCTGTCTCCCCATAGGATGCAGCCTTTCTGCGAGAAAAGTTCTGTTTGCCGGTTTCTGAAAGGGGTGAAGTCATCAGGGGTTTGTTCTACTGGCCATCCTCGTTCGACCCAGCTGAGAACTCGCGCCAGGACAGACTCTCATTTCATTTCGATAGCGATGTCTCTGGCTGTTAGTGGCGGTGAATGTAGTGTTTCAATCTGGAGTGTCGTAAGGGTTGGAGCTGGGTCGTCGCCGGTTTCCGGAAGTGGGGCATGGCTCAATGCATCAGCGTGGGGAATGGCTTTCCCTGGGCGGTGTTGTAATTTATAGTTGTACACAGCTAAGAACTCCAACCAGCGAGTCACTCTAGGTGACAATATATAGGAGGTTGGCTTGTCTCCCACTATAATACCCAGCAAAGGTTTGTGATCAGTAATAATAGTAAAAGCTCATCCATATTGTGAAGGCTCGTCCATACACATATTCATGAAACCGTTTCACAGCAGATACAACAGCAAGAGCCTCTTTGTCAATTTGGCTATAGTTACATTCAGCCTTTGATAATGTCCTTGAAAAATAGGCAATAGGGTCCTCATTACCATTTGGTAACACATGGCTCAAAATGGCTCCTACTCCAAACGGTGACGCGTCACATGTAATTGTTAAAGGCAAAGTCTCGTATACTGCATTAAAACAGCATTAGTAAGTTTTTCACTTGTCGGAATGCGTGCTCCTCTCGGTGTCCCCAGACCCAGGTTGCTTTTTTGTCGAGAAGTCTGTGTAGGGGCCCAGCTACGGTCGCTTTCTGGGGCAAGAAGATGTTGTAAAAGTTAATGAGCCCCAGGAAAGCTTGGAGGTCTGTCCTATTCCTGGGTCTTGAGGCGTTTTTGATCGCTTTTAGTTTGCTATTAGTGGGGTGAATGCCTTGCTTATCGATTAGGTACCCCAGGAACTCTACTTTATCTGCACACAGTTGACATTTATTTTTTTTAACCTTTAGGCCGGAGTCTTTAAATTTCTGGAGAACCATTTTAAGACGCCTTTCTAGTACTTCTCTATTCGAGGCCACAATTAAAACATCATCAAAGTATGGCACGACCCCCTTGATCCCTTGCAAGAGTCTCTCCATCAGACTTTAAAAAATCCCTGGGGCTACACTCACTCCGAATTGGAGTCGGTTGTATTTAAAGGCGCCTCGGTGCGTAACGATCGTCTGTGCTTCCGCGGTTTTTTTTATCTACAGGCAGTTGTTGGTACGCCTGCGCTAAATCCAATTTAGTGAAGACTTTTCCACCCCCCAGGGAATGGAGAAGGTGTTGCACCACCGGCACCGGGTAAGCGTTCTGTTGAAGGGCGTGATTAAAGGTGGCCTGGTAGTCCCCACAAATCCTTAACAATCCATCCGGTTTGATGGGTGTTACGATTGGGGTTTCCCAACGGGTGTGGTCAGTTGGTTCTAAAACACCCTGGGCTATTAATTTATCGAACTGCTCGTCGATCTTTGGTTTTAGGGCAAAAGGTACCCGACGAGGCTTAAGGCGGATGGGGGCTACTTCAGGGTTAAGGTTAAATGATATTGGGGTCCCCTTGTACTCACCTAGTTTGTCTGCAAAGATGTCCTGGAATTCCTGGATGAGGGCCTCCTCCCAGTCGTCGCTTCTGGTTTGGTGAATGCCGGCTACCTCGATCCCGAGTGGGGTGAAGCATTGAAGGCCCAGCAAACTAGGCCAGTCGCGGTCGATGACGGTCAGTGGTAACGATGCAGTACAATTTTTGAATGATACTTTGACTTGGCTAGAGCTGACGACTGGAATTCGGTTCCCCTGGTAATCTTTGAGTAAAATTCTTTGGGCTCTGAGGTCTTGATGCCGGACGGCAGGGATTATTTGTTTAAGGGTCTTCAAGGAAACCATCGAGAGGGATGATCCTGAGTCGACTTCCATCACGCAAGGTTGGTTTTCGATGGCGACCCTTACTCAGATCTTCTTTGCATCTAACGATGAAGCGTGACCAATTGTAATGGTTTGGTGTGCCTCTTCCCGTCTTGTTGAAATGGCCAGTGTTTTATTTCTGTAGGAGTGGTTGTTCCATTGGTGGTTCAAGTGTTCCCGACTCACAGGATGATTCCCTGTGGTCTGGCGGTAGTTGTTTTTTCTCTGAATTGGGCTGGATTCTTGCTTGCTTCTACAGACCTTCCCGATGTGGCCTCTTTTCCCACAGGAATGGCAGAGCGCGTCGAGGAATTTGCAGTCTGATCATGGGTAGTTTGCCCCACAACCTATGCATTGGTGCAGTAGTCTTCGATTCCGCTGGTTGCATTGGTCGCGTTCGGACCGGAGCCGGTTGACCTCCTCCTCATCACTTTCTGATGGCGATTCGAGGTCCTCATGGTGGGTCGCTGTTGTGTGCCTCTCTAGGCGAGGTGAGGTATCGCTGGTGAGTTGACGGAGCGGTGTGTTGGTGTGGCACATTCAGGCAGCCAACTTCCTGGTTGCTTCTGCTGCAGTAGCATCTTTGATGACATCGGCAAGATCGATGTCCCCTTTAGCCATGATCTTGCTCTGTGCCGTTTGGTCATCTAATCCCAGAACTATTCGGTCTCTCAGAGCTTCTTCAAGGTCTGCAAACCCACAGAGGCCTCCCAGGTTCTGGAGATCCACGATGAAATCTGCAACGCTCTCTCCTTTCCATTGGTCCCTATGGTAAAACTCATGTCTTCGGACAAGTGTTGGTATGGCGGGTGCATAGTGGGCCCGTAGAAGGGGCTCGAGGACGTCCCAGTCCATGGATTTCACCTCAGCCAGTTTCGCTAGTGCCTTGGCCATCTTAAAGACGGCAGGCCCGCAATGGGTCAGGAACACTGCTCGCTTTTTCCCCCTAGTGGCGTCCTTCAAGTTGTTGGTCTCCAGAAACATCTGGAACCAGTCTATGTATGAGTCCCAGTCTTCTTGTGCTGGGTCAAATGGAGCGGGTGGTATGGCGCCGCCAGACATGGTTTCCGTTGTCGATGCGCCTTCAGCCACCTGCTCTGTTTGGTGCTCTGTAGTGTTCAGTCAGCTCTGATGTCTCCGCATCCCATCCTCTTCGCCAGTGTAAGGTTCTGCGCATGGGTGCAAGGAGCGGAGACGAGGCAGTGACAGTGAACTTGAACTCTTTATTAATCATTCTGAAATAGAGCAAAACCCTAGGGCAGCAGCAGCCCTTTGATAGGGTTGGCTGCTGACCTATTAGCCAATGAGAAACATGGAAGTGTTAAACCCTTGAACCAATGAGAGTTGGCCCGTTAACAGCCAATCAGATTTCCCAGAAAGGGCCAATCCGATATCGCTATTATCGGCCAATCAGAAGTGCAGGATTAGAACCCTGCTTTTTCTTAAGGTTGTTAAAACTTTATTAAACATTTTTATTAGTTCATAACAGAATATAAATCAACTTGCATTCTAACAAAAGCCATGTGTGTAATAAAAGTAGCGTCTAACTGTAAAAGAGCATGCAGGTTGTTCTTGACTTATATTTAAGTGCCTAGTTGAAATTACAATGGCACTGAAAAAAGTGACATGATCATTTTTCACATAATTGTTGCAGCTTCCCCATGGCCACATGATTAAAATTTGGACACTTAGCAACTTGTTCATATTTATGACGGTTGCAGTGTCCCATAGTCGCGTGATCATATTTTGCAAACTTCTGACAAGGAAAGTCAATGAGGAAGCCAGATTCACTTAGCAAACCGATTACTAATTTAACATATAACTGTGATTCACTTAACAACTGTGGCAAGAAAGGTTATAAAATAGGGCATAGTTCATTTAACAACTGTCTCAATACAGATACAGATTAACAGAGTTGGAAGGGACCTTGTAGGACATCTAGTCTAACCCCCTGCCCAAGCAGACCCTTCACTCATTTTTGACAGATGGCAGTCCAGTCTCTTCTTTAAAGCTTCCAGTGATGAAGCTCCCACGAGTTCCGAAGGCAAGTCTTGCTTAGCCACAGAAATGTTGGGCTCAAAACAATTTCAAAAGTTTACAACCATGTGAGTGTGTGGAGCATGTGTGTGTATGTGTATATATTTCCTAATTTGGGTTAGCAGTGAGAAGGTTCTCTAGCTATTAATAAGCCTGAAAATAAGACTCAACATTTAACGAGCTTTGTAAGGACATACACGGCTCATTAGAAAAACTGTGGTCATTTTTTGAGGCTTTAAAGCTAAATTCTGCACTTGAGTAGTCTGGGAACATATCAGCAATTATTGTAGACAAGATGTAATGCAGAAGTCTATCTAGTCCCCAGCCAGGACTTATTTGGGAACATTTTACAAATTTGGTTTTCTTGTTATCCATTTTGTGTTGTGGCTTTCAGTGCTTTCATTCTTTATGAGCCTACTGTCAGAGTTTGCCACTTTTACTGTGCACTGCCCAGAGGCCTGTGTTAACTGGGATAGCTTACAAATGATATAAATAATCCAAATAATAAATAAATATTCCATTGATGCCAGGGGAAACTAGAACCATTCAATTACTGCATTTCTGGAAAACTCGATGGCGCCACCAGAATGAACGTTGGCCGGAAAGACAGCCTGTAGTCAATTCATCTGGAGATAACCTGAAAATATTTAATATATTTTTTTTCTTTTAAACAAACTCTACAGTTCTCCTGCAATAAAATTGACTTTGAAGCTGATTTAATATGAAGCCCCTCACAAGGCCAGCTTTCTCTGTTGTTTAATTGCAGGGCCCAATGATCCAATTGTTTCTTTTTGCACACAAATTCATGCAAACACCTCTGTTCAGCAATCCATGCCCAATGGGCACAGGGCTGGAAATGGAAACAGAAGTCGTCCCCCCACCCCAAGTGCCAAGCTGTCAGAGCCCACTGTGTTAGCCTCAGATCTGCCTTCTATCTCTCTGCTGCACTGAGACAAGCTTTTTGGATCTGGAAAAACAAAAAGAGACATTTTTGCTCGCCACATGAGCAAGCTCGCACACTGTGTTTAAAAAGAAAAGTGTGGGTGGCGGAGAAACAGCTGAAATAAAAGTAAACAAAACAAAACAAGCTAATCAAAAGAATCCGTCTCTCACCAACTTGATTCGGAAGAGAGGTTTCCACATGGCTATAACATGTCTGCTCCTAACAGCAGCTCACTAAGGTAGTTGTCATGCCCTTTTTAGAGTTGGACTCTGAGGGAGAGGAGGAACAGCCATCAGGGAGTGAAGATGTGGTTCCGGAGATTGTGGAAGAGGCTGGGGAAAAGCAGAGGATGTCTGGGCAGTCAGAGGAGGACTCAGGCCCATCCCCTATCCATCCTAGGACACACAAGGAGGAACGGAGAAGGAAATAACTTGGCTTATGAGAGAGGAAGCGGCCATGATACCCCTTATTGGTTGCAGCTGGGAAGAATCGTATATAAGAGAGACAGTTAAAACATAACGTTGCCAGAAGCAAAGCGTATGTTATTTTTGGCTGAAGTTATCTTGGTTGGCGTCCTTCCAACAGACTGTGCCTTGTTATCTTCTTGAAGTTGGTAATTACTTACCCTGGTCCATTGTGGAAATTGGACATTGTAGTTTGTTTTAGTTTTTTTATTTCACCTCTATTTGCTCATTAAGTTCGGACTGTATTGCTTTCTTTTGAAGACTATTTTTGAATAAATTTTATCTCCAGCTGAGAAATATTGAACAGTGGGGCTAAGTTGGAGGCATTAAAGGCCATTTATTTACGTTTTGGATTTTGTTACATTTGTGTTACACTCTGGGTCATCACAATAGTCTTCATCTTATGACAACAATGGAATCCGCTGTTCAGAATCGATTTCAGAATTTATTACCATCATAAATAGTATAGTATAATAGACCAAAACAAATAAAAACACTCAATAAATATACAATTAAACATTCTAGAACTAAATCATAAATAGTCGATAAAATCTATGATAAAATCCAGTCTGTCAATTATATACGGTTGTTAAAGTGAGACAGCTGTTAAGTGAGTTTTGCCCCATTTTACAACCTTTCTTGCCACTGTTAAGTGAATCACTGCAGTTATTAAGTTAGTAACACAGTTGTTAAGTGAATCTGGCTTCCCCATTGACTTTGCTTGTCAGAAGTTTGCAAAAGATGATCACATAACCTCAGGGCACTGCAGCCATCACAAATATGAGTCAGTTGCTAAGCATCAAAATTTTGACCGTGTGAGTATCAAGGATGCTGTGAACGGTCATGTGAGAAATGTCAGCACATTGTCCACAAACAATTTGGGTCCTCATTTTGCTGACCTCGGAATGATGGAAGGCTGAATCAACCTTGAGCCCCATCAGGATCGAACTGCGGGTTGTGGGCAGAGATTGCCTACAATACTGCAGTTTAACCACTGAGTCACCAGAGAGTTGAACTAATCCCATTCTAAAATCAAAATGAACAGGATCATAAACACATCTAGCAAATTAGACAATCTTCATTTGAGAGGATTCATTAGGCAAAATATGAGTCTTAACTGAAGTGATGGGTAACTTTTCTAAATACCCTTTCCATAACTTCCCTCCTTTGGCCAGAATGATGTAGAACCTTGGTCCTCCAAAATTTGTTGCACTTGAACTCCCTACCCTTTACCCATGGTAACAGAGATTGTGCAGGAAATTAGAAACATATGAAAAGCCACAGGTTTTCCATTTCTGCTCTCCATGCATTCAATATTTTTGCACGCTACATATGGATAAAGTTTAAAAATGAAGAGCCAACTCCCATATGGCACAATCCCAACCCAAATTAGGAAATGGCTGTAAAAACCTTTCCTAAGTGGCCATACCAGACAAAGCCTAGAACTGCTTCTTAAATAAAATACGATCTTAGCTTTTCTTAAAATTCTTCAAGATGGATAAGAGGAAACCAAATCATCTTTCTTGGGCTTTTCTTTGTAATTAGCCAGAACTGGCAAAGAAACTCTCTCTTCTTATGGGCAAAGTTGATGAGATCTGGGACAACCATCTTCAGATTCCCACTTAACCCACACTTGAAAAAAGTATAGAGACAGTTCTTCTGAATAAACAGTAGAAATATTTTTAAGAACTGTTTCCATGAAACTAATAAGATTCTTTAATGAAGGAAGGCAAATATATACTTGTCCCAGGATAAAGTTGCAGAATCCAATCTCGGTCAGTCACTAGGACCAGAGGTTTAGCCTTCAGACCTTTTGGACTTGTGCTGGAGCTCATCCTCAAGGAACTTCTCCCTGAAATTCTCCATCATTAGTTTGAAAGCTCAGAAGATAAAACTTCTGGTCCCGACCCAAATTGGATCTTGCAAGTCAGATTTCTCTAAATACAAGCACAGCATGGGACAAGGGTCTTCAAATTTGGCATGTTTGAGACTTGTGGACTTCAACTCTCAGAATTCCTGAGCTAACATGACTGGAGGACAAAATTCTGAGAATTGAAGTCCACAAGTCTTAAAGCTGTCACATTTGAAGACCCCTGGCATAGGAGAAGGCCTTGCTGAAGTTCTTGCTAAGCATTAAACATCAATCAAGGCTACCTACCAAATCAAGATAGATATTAGTTATGCTTTTCGTTTCTGTCCTATGTAGGATAAGAACCCTTCTGTACTTGTCTATCCATATGACGCACAATCATTTCTCCAGCTGGTCAGTCTCTTCTCTATCCCAACAGTGTCCAAGAGGAACACAATAGCCAGTGCTTTGCCTTTCTTGACAGTTAAGCGGATGAATTAGGGCTTGTCTGAGCTTTTTTGGTCAAGCTTTTTGCTTAAGCCAAATGAAATTCATGAAAAGGAGTGTGTATACACTATTATAGTTGCTGCTTCAGGCAAATTGATATCCAGCTTCTTCTGATGTATGCCAAGAAAATAATTCATTCTGTAGCCACTGGAAGTCAAATTATTCTCTGGCTCATTTGCAAAGCCCATTCATGAATTAACCATTACTTGCTTAATCACAGCAAGTTGATATTTACAATAGGTACATTTTACAAGATGAAATCTGCTGCTGTTTACTAGTAGACATTCACGAAGTTCCACAAGCAACTGCAAATATTCAGTCATAGGATTATTAAGCCATCAGCTTCTTAAGTAGCAGCCAGATCTGTGTTAAAATTGAAAGCAGGTATTGGAAAGCTCCATTATGGCCTTTACAGGCAGTCCTTGACTTATGACCACAATTGAGCCCAAAATTTATGTTGCTAAGTGAAACATTGTGTAAACGAGTTTTGTCCCATTTTACGACCTTTCTTGCCACAGTTGTTAAGGGAATGACTGAAGTTGTGAAGTTAGTAACTCAGTGGTTAAGTGAAGTGAATCTGGCTTCCCCACTGACTTTGCTTGTCAGAAAGTCGCAAAAGGTGATCACATGACCCCAGGACTCATCATAAATATGAGTCAGTTGCCAAGCAACTGAATTTTGATCACATGATCATGGGGATGCAGTAGTGGTTGTAAATGTGAAAAATGGTCATGTCACTTTTTTCAGTGATATAACTTTGAACAGACAAACTGCGGTAAATTGAGGAGCACCTGTATGATATATTAGAATAGAAACAGAAACAAATAGAATAGAATAGAATAGAATAGAATAGAATAGAATAGAATAGAATAGAATAGAATAGAATAGAATAGAATAAAATTCTTTATTGGCCAAGTGTGATTGGACACACAAGGAATTTGTCTTTGGTGCATATACTGTCAGTGTACATAAAAAGAAAAGATACATTTGCCAAGAATCAAAAGGTTCAACACTTAATAATAGTCATAGGGTACAAATAAGCAATCTTATCATATTAGGAGACGATATAAATCGTAAGGATACAAACGACCAAGTTACAGTCATACGGTCACAAGTGGGAGGCGATGGGTGATATGGAGTGACAAGAAGATTAATAGTAATAGTAATGCAAGCTTTGTAAATAGTTGGACAGCGTTGAGGGAATTATTTGTTTAGCAGAGTGATGGTATTGGGGAAAAGACTGTCCTTGTGTCTAGGTGTTCTGGTGTGCAGGGCTCTATAGCGTCATTTTGAGGGAAGGAGTTGAAACAGTTTATGTCCGGGATGTGAGGGTTCTGTAAATATTTTCACAGCCCTCTTTTTGACTCATGCAGTATACAGGTCCTCAATGGAAGGGAGGTTGGTAGTAATTGTTTTATCTGTAGTCCTATTTATCCTCTGAAGTCTAAAGTTGACCATTATAGATGGTCCTTGACTTACAACCATTAAGGGACCTTAATGGTAAATTAAATAACACTGAAAAAAAATGACTTACCGATGGCCCTCGCACTTACGACCATTACAGAATCTACAGTCATGTGATCAAAATTTGCACTCATAGCAATTGGCATGTATTTATGACTGTTGCAACGTTTGCAACCTTCCCATGGTTTCTAACAAGCAAGGGCAATGGGGAAAATTAACAACCATGTGATTCACTTAACACCACCATGATTCGCTTAACAACTATGACTAAAATAGTCTTGAAATTGAGTGCAACTGATATAACAATATCCTTTCTTAGCAATAGAAGTTCTGGTCCCAACTATGGTTGTTGTCAACTCATAAAACATTTTGTGTACACGTTTTATAGTTGACAACAGAAAGAATAGGGGGAGTTTCAAAGAGCAGGCAACAGTGTGGAATTGAAAGTACATTCCATTCAAATTTTCTTCTAAGACTGATTAGATGGCTGAAGTTTCTGCCCCACAAAAAAAAAAAAAAACTAATTGGAGAGCATGATTGATGACTCTTGGCTATGGACGTTTTTCATTGGATGATACACCCAGAGGGGTGGGTTGGGGAAAGCAGGATCAAGGGTGACAGTGAATTACATATCTCAGAGTTGGCTATGCCCAGATTAGTGCCAGACCATGCATAGAATGTTACCTTCAAATAAATCCTCTTTAGTTTTGGGAGTGTGGCTCAAGGCTCATGATTTAATGGAGTAACTGCCAGAACCCTGACAGTTGTTAGTGAAGGACTATCTATACCAAGGGCTTTCAAACTTGGCAAGTTTAAGACTTGTGGACTTCAACTCCCAGAATTCCTGAGCTATGGCTGGAACATGGCTGGAGGAGGAATTCTGGGAGTTGAAGTCAACAAGTCTTAAAGCTGTCAAGTTTGAAGACCCCTGATCTATACCATCTTTAGACATAAGATTTAACTCTAGTGCATTCTCCTTAACCATGGCTGGCTGTATGTAAAAATGTACAATTATATTTTGCAGTGGGTTTACAAAGGACTGTGTGTTTCAGGCCTACTTCTGCTTGATCATATTCTTTCCAGGTGAAAACCAGGCCTCTCCTTGTGAGCAAGCCAGGAAAGTGTGAGGATCCCGGAAAGGCATAGATTCAGACAGGGGTCCCCAACCACCGGTCCCTGGACCGGTACCGGTCCATGGATCATTTTTACCGGGCCGCAAAGCTTGGGCGCCACCATCTTGTTTCGACGGTGCTTCCGGGTTTTCAGTTGCTTCCGAGTTTTCGGTTGGAAAGTGCTTCCGGATTTTCAGTTGGAAAGCAGCGTTTGGGTGCTCGCACCTTAGTTTCGTCGAAGGGAGGGGCAGCTTCGAACGAAGAGCCATCCCGATGGTGGTGGAGTCTCGCATTACTCAGGTACTGGTCCGTGGAAAAATAAATAATCATGAAACTGGTCCCTGGTTCAAAAAAGGTTGGGGGCCACTGGATTAAGAGGTATGGGCATTGGTTACATAAGATGCTAGAGCTGTGGTGGCGCAGTGGTTAGAATGCAGTATTGCATACATATGTAAATAATAAAAATATATATATTTAAAAAGAATGCACTATTGCAGGATAATTCTGCTGACTGCCAGGAGTTCAATTCTGACTGGCTGAAAGTTAACTCAACCTTCTATCCTTCTGAGGTGGGTAAAATGAGGACCCAGATTGTTGGGGACAATATGCTGACTCTGTAAACCATTTAGAGAGAGTATGAAGTGTATAAGTCTAAGTGTTATTGCTATTGCTAATTGTATATAGTTTGCAGACACAGCCAATCTTGTGAGTCATCATAGTTCTCTATAATCTGTGAAATTCACATTCTTCTTCTCTTTGTGTTTTCTTTCTGCTGAAGTTTTTTAGTCACTGCCTTTCTGCATCTGGTTTTTAATAAGATGTGTATGTAGATAATTATTATGTCTGGATGTCAGGAAATCCAATTCCAGCATCCAAAAAAGAGGAAAAGATGGTTGGAACATCTACCATCAATTTTTAAATCAATTCCAGCAGCTATTCCTGCCAAGGAATTTAAAGTACATTGATTTTTTTTGTAATTCCTCACCACTTTCATTCTTCTTTTCTTTCTTGATTTTTTTGGAAGGAGCTTTATCTTGAACTAGTAAAAATATTTTTAAAAATCATATCAACACTCCTGAAAAAACTTCAGTGACAAAGTACCCTATTTAGAAAAGCCCTAATAAATCACCAAACACAATTGTTCTACATTGCCATGTTTGACAAATTGAAAATAAATTACACTAACCCTGAGAACTAAAAGACCAAGTTCAATATTTTCTCCCTAATCTATGCACAGACAAGGAATCGTTTTTTTCCCTTTTTCTTTTTTAAAAATAAAATCAATAGTCCATACTGTTCCAAACATCTCTACTGGAATCAGTTTCATCATAAACATATATTTAAGCCATCAGGTAGCGATGTCTAAGCTCACTTATCATCCACTAAATTGCATTCTGGGCTCTCGTCAACCCCCTCCCTCCCTGAAGATTTGATATCATCATTACAAACGTCTTCCAACTTTGGAAATAATCAAATATACATTTAGAAATTTCTCGATTAATAAACATCGAGATACATCATTTTCTTTTCCATGCACAATTTATCAGAGAAAATGGAATCTCTTCACAGAGAAGTTAATTTCCTTTTTACAATTGTGCAGATTTGGAATTAAATTTGTAACAACAAGTGACAGTGGATGTCAGTTGGTCCACGCATAAGCACACAGATGGAAAGAGCAGCAGTGGTAATTAATAACTGGAATACAGATGACAACAAGAACTACAGTGAATTTCCGGGTACTTTGAACATTTTAAAAAAAGGAAAAGAGAGAGAGAGAGAGAGAGAGAGATTTAGGGAATTCTCTCTTGTGCTTTTTTGCTGACAAAAGATACCAAACTGAATAGGGTTCAGAGTACAGGAATCGAGATGTCAACCCTGACTGATGCTGGCCTGACTGAGGCCATTTTTGTGACGTCAGTGCTGACACACCAGGGAAGAGGGATAGGGAGGGGGGAATAGAGATAGTTTGGTTGTTGTAGCCAAAGCAAAATACTTTCTCATGGGAACCAAGCACATCCATGCAGGTGCTCGGAAGGAGGGGAATGGAATCACCTTGCAACTGGACAATATCCTGTTTGGACCATGTGACTAATTGTTTTGAGAAAGTGACAAGCTTCCACTTTTAATTATGTGGAAAACCACAGGAATATTCAGAGTCAGTTTTTCAACAGCCCGTGCATATGACATATCCAGTCAACCTATTATTTGAGGAAATTGCCTGCCTAAGTTTTGTTTGCTATGGTTATGTTACTGGGAATTCTGACATTAGGTTCCAAGAAACCATGTAAAAGAGCTATTCCTTTGTCATTAGAAGAGGATAATTCTGAACTGGTGCAATCCAAAACAACCCTCAGCAAATAAATTTGACTCATTATTCAAGCTAAAAAAAAAAAAAAAGTTATCTGCCTAAGACAAACCAGCAGTTTCAAATGGTGTTTTTGTGTAATTTGCATGCCTCAATAATGTTTTATGTATTATGATGCTTATAAGCTAAAATGTGCATGCACACTCCTGCAAATTTAGGTAAATTATGAATAAATTAAATCTTATCAAAATAAACAAGTGTCTTTTTGAACAGAAAGGCAAGCTGTCATTAATATTTAAGTGGATCACGATAAATCCTCTCCATATACTGTTACTTCAGAGATGATTTCATACTTCATGTTGTTTTAATTAGAAGATGGAGAGAGGCAGAATAAAAAGGGAAAAATATAGCTTTAAGGTATAGAAATCCTAAACTGTGCTTAGAAATGCATTATTGGTATATCTGGACTCTGAAAATAATAATGCTAATACATTTGGCCCAAGCTTCAGGGAGGATATGCCCCATCATCCCATTTATTTCAATAGGGCTATTCTTAATATGAGTAATATTCAGCTTGTTGCATGCCTATTGCCATTTAAAAAATTAAGGTTGACTGAAGGTTTGATTGCACTGTTTATTAACTAGAAGATGCCTTACAAATACCCAGATGAGCATCATGTAGTCTCAACCCCAAAAGCTTTAAATAGTTTTAATAGCTGTAGGAACTTAATTGTTGCGAGACTGATCTACAAATTTAGCAATTGCAAGGGATTTTTTTTGAACTTTTGCTAAATTGTTGGATCCAGCTATCCAACAAAGCTTTCCATCTCTTATACAGCTCATCCTGGTTTGTCCCTAGATGTTTCTAGAGCATCTTATGAACTCCATATAAGAGCATATAATTGGGATGGGGAGAAATAATTATCAGGGCAACAACGATATCTGAGCATCCCCCATGAAAAGCAAGTTTCTTTCTGTTATGATTTGAGAGGTAGAATCTATTGCATGTGTGGTATTAAAATGTTCATTGTATACCCACTTGTCATCAGGTTTAATACTCCCAATTGTTAATAATTCTTTTTTTAATTTTTATTTATTTATTTTGATTTGTCAGTCGCTTACAAGATAATAGGTATAAGTATATACATAGTTATGAATACATGAAATGGGTACATATAAGAAAAATAAAAGAAACAATAGGACAGGGACGGTAGGCATTTATGCACGCCCCCTACAGACCTCTTAGGAAAGGGTGAGGTAATGTGGTGTAATCATCCTGAAACACCTAATTGTCATACATAACTACTTCAGATGACAAATACATATTTACATAATATATACATCTATATCAACAATTCTTAATAATCATTAATAATTCGAATTGCTATTATGACCCTGAGGCAGATGCTCTTCTCTGGGGTCACCACTTTCTAAGAAGGTTGCAAAATGTTTATCAGTAGCCAAGCTGTTAGAAACTATCTGGTTCCCCTTCCATACTATTAACTGTTGACTACTAAAGTCTTTGGGATTTTCTTGCTATTTAAAAATATTATTTTATAGATATTGTACTGTATGTCAGTCTTCTATTATTTTTACTCTTGGGCCGTAAATAAATTTTCATTTGAAGATTTGTAGTTGACTGCTGGAGTCATGATTTATTATGAATATGTCATACTGCTTCTTTTTGTATTGTTGGTATAGCCTTTTGATATGATCAGATGACTACTAATGACAATGCATTGAACTATTATGATTATTGTATATGCTTCCTGAGAATGAATTAAATCTTTGTTTCCCTGATGCCATCCTGTTTTGTTCCACCTGCCATCCTGTTTTCCCTAGATTTGCTGATCCTGGCAATGGGAAAAAAAATTCAAATGATTCAGTTGATCTGTGATGGAAACATCCTCATAGGGAATGTGACAGCCAGGCCATTGGACAATTAATTAATGAAACCCAAGTCCACCTAGAAAATGATTTTTTTTTTCCTGGCCAGATACAGTTCACACATTCATTGCACCGCATGAACACTGAGAGTTCCTCTGTGGCATGAAGGTTGTTTTCAAGTCAGGTCTGGATCTTAACAAGTAATTAACCTTGGCAGTTTTTTTTATACAGGATTATATTGACTTTAGACACTTCCAACACCTGCATACTGCAGCCATATTTCAGACACAGAAAGAGTTACCAAGCAAAATGACATATGAAACTGTGGCATTTTTTTCAATGTCCAGATGATTTCATTCTGATTGTCTTCTATTACTGTCCTTTGACTGTCAATGTCCAGATGATTTCATTCTGATTGTCTTCTATTACTGTCCTTTGACTGGGTTAATTCCAGGAAGTCAGGAAAGTTACTCAACTATCTTTCGTGTCCTACACCTTGGGACTGTTTGTTGTACATGAACCTGCTCTCAAAGCAGTAATTACAAATGACTAGGCAAAGTCTGTACGGCTTAATTGAAAGAGTTTACGAAGAGCTTTGGCCTTCTTAAAGCAAAGAGTGCCAGAGAAGGGCAAAGTGTCAGTACAGCTGCAGATAAACCCATGTAATCTTCTCTCAGCAAGGAGCAGATGCCTTTTAATACCCTCACTGTATGGCAACAATTCTTGATTAAGGCACATCTGGAGAATCAAAGCTATGGAGCTGTTCTGGGAGAAGGAAGGTGAAGAGGGTCATGACTTCAGTTTAATTAAGTTGATGGCATCGGTTCAATCTCTTTTCTCCTCCCTATGTTTTTTTTTGTAAAGAAACTGGGTTAAAAGAGACTTGTGAGATCTCATAATAAAATATGGTACCTAAGATCAATCTGGCAAGGATAAACAGTGAAAAGTAGATTCCTCAATAGTTTGGTTTCTTAAGGCTCCCTAATAGCTGAACTGGAAAACTGAGTTGCAATAGAGAGAAAGCCCTTTGTTCAAATCTTGATCAAGTTCACTAATAGATAAAGCAGCATCTCTAGCCCTCAGTTCCCTAGAGCAATACAGGAAAATAAGAGGCTGGTTTACAATTCCTTGATAATCCCCATCCATTCTTCAAAGCTAAGAAACTTTTCCAAGGCTCAAGGAAGCTGGTTTGATGTCCTCCCAATGTCTGTTAGACATTCACATCCATGCCGCCAAGCCTCGAGAAGAACTGGAAATAATTTCATTGAATGATATGTAGAGGTCTACTAATTTTGGGTGAACCAGTAGTAAAAAATGTTACTGTTCGGTCCAACTGGTAATAAAAAAACAGCTACTGGTTCGATCAAACAGGTCTTTCTTTCTTTCTTTCTTTCTTTCTTTCTTTCTTTCTTTCTTTCTTTCTTTCTTTCTTTCTTTCTTTCTTTCTTTTCTTTTCTTTTCTTTTCTTTCTTTCCATCCTTTCCTTTCCTTCCTTCCCTCCCTCCCTCCTTTCTCTTTCTTTCTTTCTTTCTTTCTTTCTTTCTTTCTTTCTTTCTTTCTTCCTTTCTCTTTCTTCCTTTCTTCCTTTCTTTCTTTCTTTCTTTCTTTCTTTCTTTCTTTTTTTCTTTCTTCCCTCTCTCTCTCTCTCTCTCCCCCTCCCTCCCTCCCTCCCTCCCTCCCTCCCTCCCTCCCTTCTTTCTTTCTTTCTTTCTTTCTTTCTTTCTTTCTTTCTTTCTTTCTTTTTTTCTTTCTTCTTCTTTCTTTCTTTCTTTCTTTCTTTCTTTCTTTCTTTCTTTCTTTCTTTCTTTCTCTTTTCTTTTCTTTCCTCCCTCCCTCCCTCCCTCTCTCTTTTTCTTTCTTTCTCTCTCTCTCTCTCTCTCTCTCTCTCTCTTTCTTTCTTTCTTTCTTTCTTTCTTTCTTTCTTTCTTTCTTTCTTTCTTTCTTTCTTTCACCCTAACCCTAATCTTGCCAAGTCACTCCTTAAAGTATCCCCCCCCACTCCTGATGATCAGCTGTTCCTATGATCAGCTGTGCTGGGACTCCCCTCACTGTCTTACCATTTTGCCCAGGAGGCCTCTCTGAGGCCCAGGAGGCAAAAAGGTTTGGATGGAGGAGGGAGTGTTGCTGTATGCCCCCCCACACACTCTGTTTTTTGCCTCCTGGGCCTCAGGGAAGCCTCCTGGGAACAAAAAATGCCTCCCAAGAGGCTTCCCTCAGGCCCAGGAGGCAAACAAAAAACAAACCACAGAGTGTGTGGAGGGGAAAAAAGAAACCATACCCACCCGGTCACATGGCCATGCCACCTAGCCATGCGCACAGAACCGGTAGTAAACAATATTTGCATCCCACCCCTGACCCCTACATGTTGCAAATAAAGAACTTGAAACAACTGAAAATTATATAGTAAAAGTATACTATGGGGATGGTGGAGAGAATGGTCATTAAGTAAGCCACTGTGGCCATTAAACAAATCACCTTCAATTAATGTGGCTTATCCTATTGACTTGGCTTGTTGGGAGTTCCCTTGAAAGGTCACAATGGCAGACACAAGCATCCTGGGATGCTGCAACAATAATAAATGCAGGCCATTTGCCCACGCATTCACATTTTAATCATGTGACTACAGCAGGGGTGTCAAACTTGTGGACCGGCCCACAGTGCCTCTGCCTGTGAAAACCATCCTGGAGGGCTCCCAAGTTTCATTTTTGCTGGCAGAGGGTTGCAGGAGCTGAAAATGCAGCTGGGCAACCTGTTTTTGCTGGCAGAGCAAACAGGCCACCCCAGGCACCCCCGACACGAATGATGTCAAGCTGACCATGCCCACCTGGCCCCCAAGGTCAAACAACCCTGATGCGGCCCTCCATGAAATCAACGTTGACACCCTTGGACTACAGAGATGCTGCTATGGTTTAAAGCCTGCTCACAAGTCACTTTTTTTTCAGTGCTGTCACAACTTCAAACCGTCATTAAGTTGAGCACTGCCTTGAATGCCATACTTGAAGACACCACCTGGTGGGCCGAATAGCTTCAGAATGGTCTTAGAACGATTCTCCTTATCTCTCTTTGCTCTCAATGGCATGCCACAGGTAGACTGGAAATGAATTGTCAAAGACTGTCCTTAAAATATCCTTCCCTTTCACCTGGGTTGTTGTTGTTGTGGCTGCAAGAAAACAGTCTGAAGGGCAATGAAGCCATCAGAAACCTGGATGAAGGAATGATAAATGAAGACATTCAAGCGAAGGAAAAGAATACTGCCCTCCCCAACAGCGATGCCTTTATTTAAAAACATATAGTTGAGATGGCTAATCACGATGCATTCAGCTGTGAGGTCTGTTCATTACCAAAAGCCTAACACTGAGACTTGTAGCAAGGTTGGGAGCCTGACTTAATAAATCAAAGCTGACAAGCACTCCCAAACTGATATAAAATAGTCTCTTTAATGTCTGAGACCTGCAAAACTTCTATTCATTTTACTTTCTAAAATAATAGATGAAGAGCAATCCAAAACACTCTATTCCCCTTTGGCGAGCTCCTTGCATCTTCATTTTTCAAGTGGGCAGCGAGACTGACTGAAAAATTAAGATGGCACAAGGCAATCATCTGCCAGATGGGGTGGATGGGTTAACAATTGGATATCCTGATTGGGGTCTGTCACAGATTTGCCCAGGGAGAAAAGATCTCAAACAATAAGGCTGACTTTAAGTAAGAATGTTTTTTTTCCCCTCTCTTTGGTTCAGTTGTGTCCTATTCTCAGAGACTGATTGGACAAGTCTCTACAGTTTTCTTGGCAAGATTTTGCAGAAAAGGTTTGCCATTGTCTCCTTCTTAGGGCTGAGAAAAAGAGACTGGCCCTAAGTCAGTCAGCCAGCTTTCATGCCTAAGGCAGGACTAGAACTGACAGTCTAATCACTCAGTTTGCCCAAAGTCACTCAGCTTGCTGCATGTCCAAGATGGAACTAGAATTCATGGTCTCCTATTTTTAGTCTGGCTGTAAACAACAACTGTTTAACTGTTACACCAAACTGGCTCTCTTAAGTAAAACTAGTTGGAGGCTGACATGCAGATTCTGCAGAATTCTTAATGGCCATGGGAATATGAAGTGACTTTATGTTTGCTTGCCTGATAAACTGGCAATTATTTTTGATTTTGCAGACCTCTGAGTGAATCCTGTGGAATTCCCAGGGACTATAGGACCACATTTTAAGAAACATTGGCATAGACTACAAGACTTATAATAGCTACTAAGGTTCCCAGGAAAATGGCTGAATTGAACTATATAACACAATGGCAGAATTTTAAAAACTGTTGCATTCTCACATTATAAACCTCTAAAGGGGACCTAAAAAATTCCATGGAAAAAGATAATAGTTTGGGCTAGACTGGTGAGCATTTTCATGGACTATTAATTCATGCTTGCCCTCAACAGTAACCAGAAACAAAACTGTTCTATGTGAATAATAATACTGTAATAAAATTAAGTTCAAATATTGAAGGTAGCAAAAATAAGCTCGTAAGACATACCATATTTATAACAATACACAATTTTATTGTGTATTTTTAAGAGAGTGAGAGAATTTTATCTGCTATCAATTTCAATCAAGTTATATGCAATTTGGGATTGCAGTAAAAAGAAGAAGAAGAAGCAGGAATAAATGCTTTGTGTTCTACTCTCTCCACACCCCAACCTTCCTGAAGGAATAAATTTTGATCTTTTAAAATGTAAATCAAGTAATCATCCCAAAATAAATGAATAAAACCTGCAAGTAAACTAACAACCTCAGCAGAAAAAAAAAAAAAAAAAGACTCAGTGTTTTGGCATTTCAGCAATGCTGCTTTCAAAACAAACCTGTTTTTATTGATTTTGTGAGCTGTCATCTAAATGAGTTATCCATGGCCTGTAATTTGCAGCATCAATAAGAGAGGGCTATTTCCATTTATAATAACTGATAAAAACAGTTGAGCTCACATGCTTTCCTTTCTTGAATATTCCTACTTTCTAAGGCAGACAGATAAATACATGATTTAGGGGGGTGGGAATTAAAATTTCTAAAGCATTAGCTTTCACTTTGGTTTATCTGACATAGAATTAAATGATGAGAGGTATATTCATTCAGGGATACATTTTAAGCTCACCAGATTTCAGTGAGAGCACTGGTGGGTTTTGGATCTTCCTGTTATCTTCTCCTCTAGGAAAACTGCTCTGATCTGGCTACCTGTAAATGTTTTGCATATAATTTACATTATTCCTTGCTATCAAACATGCTGATCAGCAATTTGCAGACCCTAGGTGGCTAAAGGCTGATCTACAAGATATTGAGGGTGAAGGTTCATTCTCCAAGCTTGTGGGTTGGTTTCCAAACATTTTGTTACCAGGTTAGGTAACATGTTCAGTGGAGTTTAGAGGATGTCAGTGTTCTTCTGTTGATAAGGGGTTCGTGTGGTCAGTAGGTCTTGTGATGATGAGGTCATGTCAGGTGAAGGTCTTGTGATGGATTTAGTGTTGGGTCTTGTGATAGGTCAGGTATGGGACAAAGCTGTGATGGTGCAGTGGTTAGAATGAAGTACTGCAGGCTACTTCTGCTCACTGCTGGCGGCCAGCAGTTTGAGTCTCACTGGCTCAAGGTTGGCTCAGCCTTTCATCCGAGGTCAGTAAAATGAGGACTCAGATTGTTGGGAGCAATATGCTGACTGTATAAACCACTTAGAGAGGGATGTAAAGCACTGTAAAGCAGTATATAAGTCTAAGTGCTATTGCTATTGATATCAGGTGAGGATTTTATGATGGGGAAGTCACATCAGGTAAGGATCATTAGGAGGTGAAGTACTGGTTGGATGGGGTCACGTCAAGACATGATCTTCCAATCGCAAGATCTACTAACTACACAAAGCCCTTATAAGCAGAAGAACATCAATACTGACATCCCCTAAACTCTGCTGAAAATGTTACCTAGCCTGGTAACGAAATGTTCAGAAACCAACCCACAAACTCAGAGAATGAAACTTCACCCTCATCCTATACCCAAAGCTAAAGATATTCACCACTATTGCAGACCTACAAGATATTGTTATGCGTATACAGTTGTGTATTTAAAAAAGAGTCAATAAACTTGAACAAACATTTCAATTGGTCTCCTCTTTATGAACCTTGTTCTTATGAGCTTCCAAAGAAGTTCTGATTTCTCAGGACGCTTTTTTTTTTTTTGTAAGCAGTGGCCTAAGACATTTGATTTCTATCAACCCAGAGCTATATGTTGATGCCACCGCATGAAATTAAAGACATGTAAACATGAGACCAAGAATGACCTTACTGGTACAACTCTAAAGCATCTCTACAGCTGTAGTCCTCAAACCCACCACCTACTTAAGAGCAGTTCCTCTGATGAGCTAACTCTGTTCCAGCTACTTAGGCATTTCAGAAACCTGTGTAGGGTTCAAGATCAAGTGAAGAGCCACCTTGCATACAGAAGTTTCATCAAGACTAAAATTCACTTATCAGTGAATGGAACAGTGTGAGAGGTGAGTGATGACTCTTTGAAGCAGTATAGACACGTATTTCCCCTCTCCCTCTCAAATTTTTTTTTTTTCAATCCCACTCATATTATTACAAAACAAGATGTATTTGCAGAAAGTCACAGAATTAGCTTGGATCACCATTTTATGGAAATCAGGCATTCTATCAGTACAATTCAGACAAGAAGTAATAGCCATTAATATTAACACCATCTTTATTGTAAGGATACAGTAACAGAACCTTGCAAGTCTGAAAATACATCTCTTCCCCCTATCTTAAGATATTAGGGAAAGTTCCTTCTCAGATATTTATCAGGTCTCTATTCCTTCTCCTAGCCTTACTACCTTACTATCTGACCATCTATGAAGATTCTCAGTCACCCAGGTCATGGTTCTCAAAAGTGCTTTCCAAAAGGTGACTGGATCTTTTCCTTGAAGACATTTCACTTCTCATCCAAGAAGCTTCTTCAGCTCTGACTGGTCAGTGCTGAAAAAGCTTCTTGGGTGAGCAGTGAAATATCTTCAAAGAAAAAAAAAACAAGCCCAGTATCTTTTGAAAAAGCACTTTTGGGACTCTTATCTGACCATTTCTCAGTCTGCTCTTCCTTCTTTTGTTGTCTCTCAAGGACATTCTCTACAAAATTGACTACATATTTCCATCATACGTGAACCATAATATTATGTGCTCCTTCTATATAATTTTATTACTTTTAACCATATGCTTTATGCCATAGGCTATATAAATAAATCTCACAGTCACATCCAGACATGCAGCACCTTAAAATGGCTATAAAATTAGAAGATTACTTGTTCTCTACCAACACAACAGCAACAAATTGAAATGTCAAAAGAACCAACACCTATTCTTAAAGGAAAGTAAGAGTAAGAACATGAGCTGAAAGTAAGAACATGAGCTGAAAATATCTATGTATTCATTTTACAGCAGGCTAAGAATCACTTCTCATTTCCAGCTAACTGAATTGTGCTAGTAATGTTTAGAGATCCCTTCAGGCTGGTTATTGCCACCTTATCTCCAACATTGTTCTTTTTCTTGATTGTTCTGTGACCTCAATACTCCTCACTGTGTATTTGAGTCTGTTGGACCACTGTTGTTCCTCTTGCCACAACGTTCCACTTGTCATTAGACTGTTTTAAACTCATCATTCTGTTGCATCTCAACTATGACTTTGTATAATTGAAAAGTAGGGTGCAAATTTTAAAAAATAAGCAAAAGCAGCATGTGGGTTGTCACAGCTTGTCAAAATAATGGCAGTGAAGAAATGAATCTGAGTATAAAAAGAGGAAGAAAGATGGCACCGAGAAGCACTGCATAGAAAACAAACCTCTAAAAACTCATCAAATGAAACTGTAAGGTTAATTTGTTTATACAGCAACTACCTTACCTTTGGTAAATAGATTTAATGTACAGTTTGTTTCATAATAAGCAGACAGATGAAGCACAACTTCAGTTCTAATATTTTAACTAGGTATCCATGACTGGGGCAGCCTAGAAGGCTAGGACATAAATAATACACCAACAGATGCCAGCTTGTTTTTCCTTCCCAGGAACTAGATTGTTCTATGGTTAGAAGCAAGGACTCCCAGATGGGATTTGTTGAACTACAACTCCCAACAGACCAGTCAAAATGTCCACTGATGAAGGATGCTGGGAGTTTTGGTTTTGCCAACATCTGACCCTATAAATCCCTCTTCCTGCCAGTAAGAACAAGATGAATATTTAGAATAATAGTAATATGCTAATTGTTATGTCATAATATAATAGAAGTGTGAAATGCTAATTAGACTAGAATTTCAACAGCTAATGATAGTGTCTATAAAAGTTGGCAAACACTATTCTTTTCTTTTCAACAACAACCATTATGAGATTGACAAACCATCCAGAGATAGTTAATAGAACGCCAATGGGACATTTATTGACTAGCTTCCACATCTCAAAAGATTCTTGCTAATAATAAAACCGGGTTTTCTTCATGGTACTGAGACTCTCTCACTTGCCAGTCTTCACATGTGGGCAGATAACTTATAAGAATATACAACATTATAATATAGTAAACTCAGGCAGAGTTAAGATTACACCCAATTTTTCTTTCATTAGCACTTCATAACTTGGATTTATGTAAGTAGGTCAAGAGAAGAACAAGCTTTCCTTTCTTCAGATTTTCATTGCTATCGTGGTCAGAAATATCATCCCTCCAAAGCTGAGATGAAATGTTGAAAATCTCTAAGAAGATTGCTTCCCTCCTCTCCTAAAGCTCCCTTGACTAGTTCCTGATACCCATAATTTGAGCCTATGATCTAATATATACTTACCTTATCCCAGCAAATTCTATCTGGTTCAGGACTGATGCTCTCATCACAGCCTGACACAAAGTAAATCATCCTACATCCCAAATTAACAGTTTCCCTATAGCCCAGGGAGTCACCACCTTATCTTTCCCAAGAATACTTAGTCTTAAGCAATGTGACAAGAGGCAACAAAACAGAAAGAACATTGACCTTTCTCCTGTATATGATAGACAGAATGTAATCTGCCAAAATCCAGCCTTACTTCCACAGGAATTCCTTATACATATTATCTCTTGTGCCTATAGTGTGTGTGTGTGTGTGTGACAGAGAGGGGGTGGGGAGAGAATATGTGTAGGTAGGTAGATAGATAGATAGATAGATAGATAGATAGATAGATAGATAGATAGATAGATGGATGGATGGATGGATGGATGGATGGATGGATGGATGGATAGACAGACAGACAGACAGACAGACAGACAGACAGACAGAGATGGATGGATGGATGGATGGGATCATGGGTTTATTCACAGGGAAAAGAAACAGATGGAAAATATTGTCTATTCCTAACCAAGAACCATTAAAGTACTGCATGTACTTTAATGTACATGCAGCATCTCTCCTTAGTAGTTCAACAGAGATGTGTTTTGATTTCTGGATTAGCTAAATCTGCAATGTAAGAAACTTTAAAACCACAGTTCTTTTTATAAAGTTTCTCTGAAAACTCTGCAGGTATATGTAAAATCTCAGCTATCTGTTTGCTCAAGAAGCCAGGTTAAAAACAAAACAAAACAACCTTGAGAAAGCATGAGAATTACATAGACTTACAATTCTTATTACTTGTTGAGAAATACACAAATTTACACTGTCAAATCCTTTTCTACTTATATGGAAGGTCATGTCTTTGAGATATGGAACTTTGGGTATTATCCCACCTTTAGTTAGGCAGTTATAAAGAAGAAGTTCCGGGGTACCCTTTGAAAACAATTTAAAGTCTGGATCCAGAATTTTGGCTATTATCACAGTAGCAAAAGAAACCAGAAGGGAAACTTACTTCTCTGTTTCATGTCTTCTTCATGCTATACTGCTTGCCTTTTTTTTTTCTTTAGTTATGTTGGGCACAATAATCATTTCATTTAACATAAGGGGAGGAAACCTGATACATAATCCCTGAAGTAGAATAATTCTGATGGTAAAGGTGTGGGAACAGCTAGGAGGAACAAAAAAATAGCTATCAAAGAAAAACCCAGCCATACTGTGCTGTCTGTCAGCATATATAGGTGAATCTACAGACCAAAAGAGGAAAAAAAAACCTGGATCACTGATGTGGTGTGAACTCAATACGTATGAAATGATAGGTTCTCCTGCTCTTTTCCTATATCATGTTTTGCTTGGAACAGGGCTGAATATGATCAACATAAACCATTTTTTCAAATAAAATCCAAAGTCAAGCATTAATCCCACAAGGCAACAGGCAGCTAGTTGGGCAAAGCAAATAGAGAAGTGAGCTTCTTATGTTGTTCCAACAACAAGTAGTTTGGAAGAGCAGATTCTTAAATCTCAGGTATCAGATCCCTGGCTCAAGAGTTAGCAATGATTGACCTGAAGTGTTCTTACCTGTTCAGAATGCTTTATACCTGAGAGAACTGTAACTCATAAGGAACTTTGCTTCTTTCTCTTTTATTCAGTATGTTAAAGAAAGAGAACAAAAATAAGAGGTCAAAAAGTAGACTTTTGCAAGTAAATAAAAAGGGAAGTCACAATTATCATAGATATTTAAAAAAAAACAATGTTTCGTTGATTCATAATAAATAACTGGAAGATGAATTCAGTTTCTTCAATTGGAGCTTTTGTTGAGACTTTGATTGAATGTGTACTTTCTCGCCTATGTTATTTAGGGTTAGGGGTGATTTGGCAGTTCCATTGTGGACAGGGGGCTCTCTGTGAACTAAGGAAGTAAATCTCTGACGTAATGAAGTCTGTAAAAAAGGCAACTCTCTTGTTTTAGTTCAGTTTCCTTTCTGATGCACCCTATCTTTCACTTCAGAAAGCTCTCGTGTTTCCTAGAACAAGAAGTCATCCATGAAGGCCATGGCAAGTTGCTCTACTTTCTATTCTCATTCAGAAATCATAACTATGAGGTTCAGAGATTGGAGAAAAATACCTAAATTTTTATTGTTGTTCCCTATTTATTCAGATAACAACCAAGCTTCACAATCCTGTTTTTCAAGCAATTGCTACAAGAAACAATAGCCTCAATACTAAAGTCTCAAGCCATGAGGAAGAAAGAAACTCAGTGTTGATACCATTCCAAAATAACTGTCTGGTTGTTCAATCCAACAAGACAGACACAGACTTCAGAGAGTAATTAGGACTGCAGAAAAAAAACAATTACTACCAACCATTGAGGACCTGTATACTGCATGAGTTAAAAAGAGGGCTGTGAAAATATTTACAGAACCCTCACATCCTGGACATAAATTGTTTCAACTCCTACCCTCAAAACGATGCTATAGAGCACTGCACACCAGAACAACTAGACACAAGGACAGCTTTTCCCTGAATGCCATCACTCTGCCAAACAAATAATTCCCTCAACACTGTCAAACTAGTTATCGAGTCTGCATTTCTATTACTATCAACCTTTTCATCGTTCCTATCATGCATTCCCCTCCCACTTATGACTGTATCCTTTGTTGCTTGTATCCTTACGATTCATATTGACTGTTTCCTAGTATGATTTGATTGCTTATTTGTACCCTATGATTATCATTAAGTGTTGTACCTTATGACCCTTGACAAATGTACCTTTTCTTTTTATGTACACTGAGAGCATATGCACCAAAGACAAATTCCTTGTATGTCTAATCATACTTGGCCAATAAAGAAATTCTATTCTATTCTATTCTATTCTATTCTATTCTATTCTATTAAAAATCCTCTATCCTCAAGATTTTTCTAGAATCTGCAAATAAAGGCACATGGCAGAGGTGGCAAGATGACAACTAAATGGGACAGATGTTTTCCTCACCTTGCTACCAATTTAGTTAATACAACCCATATATTGGAATTGATTGGCCAGGAAAATGATTGAGTTATAATCACTGTAGATTCCCATACAATCTTCTATTGTTAAATGGATGGCAACAGACTGGACAATTGAGAATTATGTCAGGACAGGCTAGCTGGTCTGACCTTCTCAGCTTCTGGACCCATTCCATATTTTCAAGAGAGATAATCCTTGAGATTTTTTTTTTTTTTTAAAAAAAGAACATTTACATTGATAAAATGGTAAGTTCAAATTGGTTGGATCTGATTTTGTCTGTTGGGGACTCCCATCATAGCTCCTGAACAACAGAGAGTATATTATGAATGCCAGAAAGCAGGTGGAGATCAATCAATATGAACTTCCCTAAGTTTTCTAATTTCTTTTCTTTCCTGCTGTTTTCTGCTTTTCTGACAAGCGTTTTCAGTTTTAAAAGATCCCGTTGGTGAATTCTTCAGTAAAGATACTGAAACTATTGTGATTTCTTGTTCCTCAAACAAAAAAATGTCAATATTTACCATGAACATGGATGATTGTCCTGCACTAACAACGGGTTCGTACAGTAGTATTCATGTTCCTTGTGGTCTAAAATGTATGAATAAGACACTCTGTTAGAGATACAAAATAGTGCAAGTAGGAAGATCTGGAGCATAGACAATGGCCGGACAAGAGATACATCAGAAGAAACCTTCCCAAGTTCTCTGGAAAGTAAAGGCAAGAGAGGGGAGAAACAATTTCAGACTTGTAAGATTCTGTTATTGTAACCTTACAATAAAGCCAGTGCTAGTATTGATGGTTTTGGTATCCTGTCTGGACGACTTCAAAGTACTGAAAATGAGACTAACTAGAACTTCTATCCCAGATGCAGAGATCACATGTAGTTTGTATGTTGAGTTACTGATGGCCAGAAGGCATCAAATCAAACCAAAGTAGCCAATGGTGGGATTCCTTTTTTTTTTTTTTACTACCAGTTCTGTGGACGTGGCTTGGTGGGCGTGGCAGGGGAAGGATACTGTAAAAATCTCCAGTCAGAGGTGGTATTTGCCAGTTCTCTGAACTACTCAAAAATTCCGCTACCGGTTCTCCAGAACTGGTCAGAACCTGCTGAATACCACCTCTGAAAGTAACCCAATATGGTAAATTTTCTTAGCCATCATCCTAGACTTGACTGTAACACAGAGTTAGGTATTGATTTTAGATCTGGCCACCAATATGCATACCTGCATGTGTGTGTGTTTGCATGCATGTGTGCAAGTTCTCATACTGGTTATAACACCCAAATCAGATCATTCGCAGGTCATTGAGGGATCAACAGATGTTTGAGATTATGAGATGGGAGATGGCATAAAAGTCCCTTCCAAGGTTAATATTTTTCACTGCAGTTGAAATACTGAGGCTCACAGAGAAGCAGCCCCTGACAAGCAGATATGAATTACTCAAGCTCTTCTCAGTTTCAGCTTTGGAGCAATGGTGGTGCAGTGGTCAGAAAGTACACTCTGTCCACAGCCAGGAATTCAATCCTGACCAGCTCAAGGCTGACTCAGACTTCCATCCATCTGAGGTCAGTAAAATGAGGACCCAGATTGTTTGGGGCACCATATGCTGACTCTGTAAATGGCTTACAGAGGGCTGTAAAGTGCTATGACGCAGTATATAAATCTACATGCTAAGCGGTGTTGCTATATTATTATGAAAGTCCTCTGCATTAAACTATGACTCAGGCTGATTTTGGTATCTGCTTATGTTAAATAATACCATGGTCTCAGTTAATTCAGTAACTTGTTCTTCAGCTTGCTGTTCTGAGTAAGGGAATGATAGGAAGAAAGGAAAATCTACCCCCTTCCCATTCTCAGAGAAGTTTTAATCCAAGGATGAAAAAAAAACACTGGCTATCAGGCCCAAGTTCTACTTCAACCTCTTCTGATGTTCTTCAAGTCAAATATTACTTGACAGTCCTTATAAATGCAAACAGACAACAAAACTTCCTTTGAGGATTCATGTGGGATCAACTGCAGAAAACATTGACTAACACTTCACTCAAAGTACCAAATTCAATTTATCTAAATATAGAGCAAAGATGCAGTTGGAATCCCCAAACACATCTTCCCGCTCTTCAACTCACTGCATTTTTTTCTGCTCCAGAGAGAGTTCAGTTCATAGAGAAGCAAATGGGTGATGTTAGAACATTTCTCAAACACAGATATATTCCTTTGCTCAATTCTTTCTTTTAGAGCTTGTATAGTTCAAAACATCTTGAAGCTATTTTTAAAAGAGGACGTCACTATCTTCTCTGCTGCTTGACTGAATGGTTGCAAAGTCCCCCTTTAGATTTTCTTCAGATTTGCACAAATTTTGGGTAGCTCTAAGGTTTTGGAATTTGTGCCATGAGCCCATGTCTTTCTTTAGCAGAGCCGAAAGATGAAGTGTTAGGTATAATAGTTGGATCTTCCCTAACTGGAAAAGGTCCAGATTATCGTGAGTCAGTAGCCTTCCCTTCCTTTCAAAAAAAATTATTGGAAAGGAGTCCATCTGTAAGAACAGCAATCTTCTCTCTCAAATTCACAACACTCGTTCTCTGCCATATATTCTCAACTTGTGACTCCAAATGAAAATCCCACAACTTTGAACACATGTAACAATTCCATCTAATAATTACCTGGCTAGAAAATTAAAGTTCAAACTCCAATAATGCATTACAAAACCCAGCAAATTAATGAATTCTCCCTGAATCTATAATAGATAGATCTTTGTTCAGCCACAGTCCCGTGATATAAATTGTAGCATTTTAGATCAGGCTGTCAAAAGCACAATATATATCATTCGTAAGTAGATGTGGAGTTCAAAAGCACATATAATAATATAATTAAGATAGCTTGACAAGAATGTATTTTAAAAAGTGTAAAATACCTGCTGTATAATAGCTTCATAAAGTCTATCAGATTTACTTCTGCTGTGAAGAAATGTAAAATATTTTACTCTAATGCAATGCAAATTAAATCAAGGATACTCACATAACACAACCCCTTTAAGCTGTGGGAAGAGGGAACAGAAGAACTGAACAAAAATGAATAAAAAGTCAAGTACATGCTAAATAAGATATTAAACTTTCCAGGTGAGTAGTTTGATAGATCAAACAAACATGTTGCCAAGGGAGTTAGGGCTGTTTATTAAATACATGATTTCAAACACTTTACTTTTCAGAGTGCTACAGAAAAATAGCAATTTTATAGCTTTTTTATTATGTATTAGAGCAGCATATATTTGTTCTATATACACATTGGAAAAACTCTGGATACAGTACTTAAACAAGAGCAATTTTTATGATCAGTGCAATGTTTTACAAGGTACTAAAAGAAGGTTAAGGGGTGGCTGGATGAAGATAAGACCAACAAAGAAAAAAGGAAAGCATCACTTGCAAAAATTGGACACAGACACATGGCAGTGCCTTTCTCTGGCATTTGGAATAGATCTAATTCCAAACCTGATAGGAATAGATCTCATTCCAGATCTGATAATCAGATGCTAACTTGATTTCTGCAATTAGTGCAAACTAACCATGGGCTGCCAGCTAGGTACTTTGCTCCATTAAGTTTAAGGCCATTTCCCTATTAGTGATTTATGATGGCTTCTAATATCATCCAACCGTTGTTGTGCTGAGATAACAGTAATAAGGACAGTCTCTATATCACCAAAACAAGGGCTGGTTGAAGCTAATTAGATACTATAAATCACTAGTGAGGAATTGGCCTTACGATGCCTTTAGAAAGCAGCGGGCAAACTTTTCAGTCAAGGGCAATTTTCCAGCAAAGGTGGCATGATGGAAGGTAGAGGGTGTTCAAGGCTGAAGGGTGGTCCAGAATGAGAAGTTTGTGGCAGTGCCATTCTCTCTTTCTTAAGTAGAAGGCTGCAGCTCTTAGCAGAGGTCCCATCTTAAGACAGCCTTTCATTTTGTATTCCAATTTATATTCATGATGCCATAGGAAGAGCAAGAAAAAATAATATTCCATGCCATTTCTCTTATTTCAAATCTATTACTCGGAAATACCTATGTTAGAATCACAGTTTCTTTCCTATTTATTATCTATCATTCATATTTGTGATCTTTATATCAGCTCTATGTACATTAATATTTAAAGATTTGTTTGCTTTGGCCTATAGCAGCATTTGCAAATGAAGTACACTAGCAACCTGTTGCAACACCCAAGGCATAGAACAATTTATATGTTTCAGTAAAAATAAATACATTGGGGAGATTAGTATTGTTACTGTAGGAGATATACGGACAGAACCCAAAGGTGGGGTCAAATGTGTCATCAGTTTGGAATCCTTATGCAGCCACAAGAAATCTAAGTCAAAACTCCTGGTGTATTTCATTGTCTTTTATCTAGCATCAATTTGATATGACTATTAGTAGATCAGGTCCTTTTGTATAGGTAGCATGTAAACTATTAGTACTTTGAATTCAACTTCCTTTACTGGTTATTTGCACCCCCATATAACACATTAGGACATAAAGATAAAGTAAGTGGTTTTCTATGAAGATTAGTTAGCATCAACTGTAGCTAAAATGAAATTTCAACTGTGCTAAATGTACTTGTTCACAAGCCTACATCAGAAATGGCTGCCATAAATGCTTCAACTCCACTATCTGTTTGATTGGTTATGTTTGACATATAAAGGGCTCCCTACAAAAATTGAGAAGAAATGCTCAATAATCTAAATGAAGAAATATTCAATGCTTGCATGAAATATCTCACAACCTATTTAACACAACAGGAGGAAAGTTTTATTCCCCCACTCCCTTCTGCTATCAGCAGAGGAAATGACACATTCATTGCCCTGAGTACTGAAAACACTATGAGGTATGTTTGAGTCAACAAGTGACAAAGGCAACCATAATCCAGCAAGAGATCAGTGTGATGACAAGAGAGAACATTTCCCCAAAAAAGTGCTACATCGAAACAATAGAAGTGTTCAATTTTCAAATCTTGCTTATGGAAAGTGGGAGGACATTCTCTGTTCATCTACAAAGAAAGCTCTGGAGACTTGCAGAACTGGTAGAACAAAGTAATGCATCACCAGGAACTAGTCCAATTTATGTTGTGGTATGTCTTGTATATGTATGTATTCTTTGGAATGAAAGCCAGCAGACTTCAGAAAGATGCTTATCAAATTAAAGGAAAAGTGGTTAGAGACTAAAGAGTGGAGATTATCAACTCATGAAGGGCCTCCTTGAATTATTTTATTCGGTTCTTTAATTATGGGATAGGCAAGAAGGTTTCACTTCTTGAACCTCATGTGTGGAACCTAACTAAGATTGGTCACACATTATAATTGTACATGAAAATGTATTTATGAGAAAAAATTGAGAGGGATTTGGGAGTGGATTTTTTTTTATCAAAAATGAATTGAATTAATTCAAAAATTGAAAAACAAAAAGCTAAATTTGGTCCTTTAAAAGTAGGAGTTTCTATGAGCTAAGCTTGTTTCCGTAGCCCTTTCTTCATATCACAAACGTTTCTGTTGTAATCCGTCCAATTTGATACCCACAATTAGTTTCCATATTTGATCAATGGTGGCTTGGAAATATATTATTTACATTCAGAATGCTTTTCCTTCCCAATATTTCTTTCAAACCAGTTTTGCTTTTTCTCTTTCTCTCGTTTTCAGTCTTAATCAGCAATCCATCCTCATTAAGCTCAACTTGTTTGCCTTCATAATGTGTACATCCCAATTACAAAGAAAAAGTTTGTATCAATATGATAAAAATGTTCCATGGAACATCAAAAACAAAATGGCATAATCATGGTTGGCACTATTAGGAAAAAAAGAAGGGGCAATGTTTTCCTTTCTATATAGTATCTGCAGTGTTTATTCATTGGTTATTTTTAAAGAGAAAATCAAATTAAGAGTGCTTGGTTCAATGGCCCTCACCCTTCATGGCAAAAACCATTAATTTAAAGGTGATTTGACTAATTATTTAAGTTTTTTCTGCAGCCTGAATGGTGTAACCATTATTTTTTAATGTGAAAGAAACCATGTGCCATTTACTTAATGATTGGATTTGAAGAACTTATTAAGTCTATTTTTTTCATCATATATGCTTGCTTCTTGTTTTTGGTTGCCTTTTTCACGTGGGATTGTTTTGGAGTAGTGGTTGTATTATAATTTGAAAATTAAGTACGTAAACTAGAATTATAAATACAAAATTGCAAGCTAGAAGAATATTGGTTAGGGCTGGGAATTCGAGATATTAACATTTTATAATTTCTGGGAGTCACTTTAATGGCACAAGAGTTTACAATTTTGGATAAGCCAAAGCTAACTGGAATTGGTGTGGCACACAAGATGGATAAGGTAAACATTGCAAAAACAATACAGAATGTCCCAATTTCTATTTGTCGTGTCCGGAAATAAGCTCAGAGTCGGTGACTTCAATTAAAAGCTCTTTATTTTCAACAAGTGAACCGAACCGGCGAAAGGCAAAAAGCCCGCGGCTTTTATACCTTTCGCAAGGCTGCCGCGGCCAATGGCAGCGATTCAAGTCTCCCGCTCTTGGTTTGCACCAATCGCGGGAGACCTAAATCGGGCCAATCAGAAATCCCCGTGCCTTGGCCAATCAAGGCTCGGGGATTTCGAGTATACCATTTTAATACATAACACCCCTCCCCCCTTGGTACGGTCCGTCAGGTGGTGTAGTCACGCAGGTAGGCGGGGCTCCGTCGAGTCCTAGTTGACCTGCGCAACTCACTTTCCTGTTGTATCTCGGCCGGAGCGGTCGTTCCTTTGGCTGCTCCTGCCTCTTCGCGAACCGGCTGGATGATCGGGCCGGTTCTTTCGCCGTGGCTCCCGCCTGGGCCTACCGGGTCGGTTGAGCTGCGGATTTCGCCGCTCCCGCTTGGCTTCTCCGAGTCGGTAGAGCTGGCCAGACGGTTCTTCTCCGGAGGGGACTCGCGATGGCTGTTTTCTGGTGAGTATTTTTGGTTTATTTTATTTTGCGATTGTCTTTCCGGGTATTCCCTCCCCCCTTGGTTCGCTTCTTGGGGGTTGAGGTCAGTTGCCGTTCTGGACCTTAACTGGTCAATATGCCGTTTCCAGGCTCGCCCATCCGTGGTTTGGAGCCGGTACGACTTTGGACCAGTGACTTGTGTTATGACGGCTGGGATCCATAGGGGGTCCCCCGTCATGTTTTTTGCGTAAACCAGGTCGCCTGGGTTAAATGTCCGGAACCTAGAGCTGGAGTCTGGGGGGTGCTCCGGGTTGTAGGTCGGGTGCAGTCTGTCAAGTGGAGACCTCAGCTTCCTGCCCATTAATAGCTCCGCCGGACTCTTGTTGGTTGTAGTGTTGGGAGTGATGTGTTGTATGAAAAGTAGGCGGTTGATTTCGTCGTTGATCTCCGCGTGGTCCATTTTCCTGAGGGTCTTTTTTGTAAATTGGACCATCCGTTCCGCCCTACCGTTCGCCGCCGGATGCGCCGGTGCTGTCAACGCGTGGCGGATGCCCTTCTCTGCCAGGAACCGTTCGAAATCGATGGAGGTGAATTGGGGCCCGTTGTCTGAGACGATGACGTCTGGGAGGCCGTGTGTGGAGAACAGTTTGCTCAGTTCTTTTATGACAGCCTCTGTGGTGGTGGATTTCATGTCAGCCACCTCTAGCCAATTTGAGTATGCGTCGACTGTGATTAAGAACGTGTGTCCGTTTGTGGGGCCCGCAAAGTCGAGATGGATTCTGGACCAGGGCCCACGTGGTGTTTCCCAATCCCGGATGGGTGCTGTGGGTGGGCTGGATCTGGTCTCCTGGCATCGGTGGCATTTGGCGACCCATGCCTCAATTTGCTTGTCCATCCCTGGCCACCAAGCGTAGCTTCTGGCCAGGGCTTTAGTCCTGACGATGCCAGGATGGCCCTCATGTAGCATCCTCAAGACTTTTTCTTGCAATCTATCTGGAATTACCACCCGGTCACCCCATAGAATGCATCCTTTCAGTAGTGACAGTTCGGTCTGGCGCTGGCGGAATGTTTTAAAAGTCTCGTCACAGTCCTTTTCCGGCCAGCCTTTTTCTAACCAGTGTAAAATTCGTGCCAGACGCCTGTCCTTAACGGTTTCCCTGGCAATGTCGGATGCGTTGATAGGTAAACTTTCTATGCTCAGGGTATTTGTGGAAGGTGCTGGGTCAGGTTCAGAGTCAGGTAAGGGCGAGCGGCTTAAAGCGTCTGCGTGCGAGATTTTCTTACCTGGCTTGTGTAACAGTTCGTAATTGTAGGCTGCCAGGAATTCCGACCATCTTGTCATTCGGGGTGACAAGATGTTGGGCGTGGCTCGGTTTCCCGGGAGGATGCCCAACAGAGGCTTGTGATCCGTCACGATGGTGAACGGGCGGCCGTACAAGTATTCATGAAAACGTTTAATGGCGGCAACTATAGCCAAAGCTTCCTTGTCCAGCTGGCTATAGTTGCGCTCTGGTTTGGTCAGAGTCCTGGAGAAAAAGGCGATGGGTGCTTCTCTCTGGTCTGGGAGGGTGTGGCTGAGGACAGCGCCGACGCCGAAGGGTGATGCGTCGCAAGTGACAGCTAGTGGTAAAGTCTCACTAAATTGCATCAGGACAGCATCGGAGGTGAGGAGGTCCTTGGTTTTTTGAAAAGCGGCTTGTTCTCGCCTCCCCCAAGTCCAGGCTGCCTTCTTGTCTAGGAGTCTATGTAAGGGCTCCGCCGCCGTTGCCTTTTGAGGTAGGAAAACATTATAGAAATTTAGTAATCCTAGGAATGCTTGTAATTCCGTTTTGGATCTTGGGGTGGGGGCTTCCTTGATGGCTTTTATTTTTTTAGTTGTAGGGTGAATGCCCTTTTGGTCTAGGAGATAGCCCAAAAACTCTACTTGCTTTGTACATAGATTGCATTTCTCTCGCTTAACCTTAAGTCCTGTTTCTTTAAATTTTGTTAAGACTTGTCTGAGTCGCGTCTCTAACTCGGCTTCATTTGGCGCCGCTATTAGTACGTCGTCAAAATAGGGCACCACCCCTTTTATGCCCTGTAACAAACGTTCCATCAGGCTTTGAAAAATGCCTGGTGCCACGCTGACTCCAAATTGGAGCCGGTTACACTTGAAGGCCCCCCGATGGGTTACTATTGTTTGGGCTTCCGCCGTTTTCTCGTCTACCGGCAGCTGCTGATATGCCTGGGCAAGGTCGAGTTTTGCAAAGACTTTGCCCCCTCCTAGCGAGTGTAGTAAATGTTGTACTATAGGGACTGGGTAGGCGCTTTGTTGTAACGCGCCATTTAGGGTGGCCTTATAGTCCCCGCAAATTCTCACTGACCCGTCCGGTTTTACTGGGGTCACTATAGGGGTTTCCCATCTGGCATGGTCTATCGGTTGTAATACCCCCTGTTTGACGAGTTTGTCAAGCTGCTCGTCAATTTTTGGTTTTAATGCAAACGGTACCCTTCTAGGTTTAAGTCTCTTAGGGGGGACCCTTGGATCTAAGTCAAATGAGATAAGGGGCCCCTGGTACTTGCCCAAGCCTCCATCGAACACCTCCTGGAACTCCTGGGTTAGCCGCTGTTCCCAAGCTTCGATGGTGACTTGGTTGACACCTGTCAGCGCGATGTTAAGCGGGGCGAACCATTGTAGACCCAGTAGGCTTGGGCGGTCACGATCGACGATTGTGAGTGGTAGTTGTTCGGTGTGGCCTTTGTAGGTTATGTTGAAATTCTTGGTGCCTACTACCGGGACACGGTTCCCTTGGTAGTCTTTAATGATGATCTTTTGTGTCTGCACGTTTCTCTTTTGTAGAGTGGGCACCAGTCTTTTGATTTCACGCCATGCAATCATGGAAAGGTAGGACCCAGAGTCCACTTCCATCTTGCATGGCTGGCCTTCTATATATACCTCTACATGTATTTTTCTGGCGCCGTCGGAGGTGGCGTGGCCGATGGTCACCGTCTGATGGGTCTCTTCTTTCCGTCGACCGTCGCCGCTTCTTTGAGATCGTTGAGCGCGGTCCCATCGACCGTCTGGCTGTCGTTCTCTGGTTCTGGGCGGGGAGTTTTCTCTCCGTCTGTCGTGCTGTTCCCATTTGGGCGGGCTGCGAGTCTTCTTTTGGTGGCAAACTCGGGCGATGTGACCCCTTCGATCACAATGCCTACAGATAGAGTCAAAAAATCGGCATTCTGACCTGGGGTGGTCGCCGCCGCACCCGGCGCAGCTGGTCCTCGACTTACGGCCTTTTCGACTTCGTTGATCGCCGCGTCCCGTCTGTACTCGGTGAATGTCCTCCTCGTCTTCAGACGTGCTGGAGTTTGACTGGTATTCACCGTAGTGTGCGGTCGCTTCACTTCTTGCGTCGGTCGACCTTGCCGGGTTGTTGTTCCCGCCCTTCGCGTCAGATCTTCGCATGCTGTCTGCCGACGTGCGTGTTGCTTCAGCGGCTGCGGCGGCTGTAAGGGCATCGGCTAGGCTGATGTCGCCCTTGGCCATAAGTCGGCTCTGCAGTGTAGGATCCCATAACCCGAGTACGAAACGGTCTCTTATGAGACTGTTGAGACCCTCGAACTCACAGAGTCCTCCCAGGCGCCGCAGTTCTGCGACGAAATCGCTCAATTTTTCGTCGGGCTTCTGGTTTCGGCAGTAAAACTCGTTGCGCCGTATTAGGATGGGGACCTCGGGGGCATAATGGTGCCGCAGGATTGGTTCGAGGATGTCCCAGTCCATGGCGGTTGCGTCTGCCGGCTTGGCTAATGCCTTAGCCATCTGGAAGACCTCTGGTCCGCAGTGTGTAAGGAAGACAGCGCGTTTCAGCGGGCCCGGGGCGTCCTTCATGCCGGCGCATTCTAGGTACATTCGGAACCGATCCGAATACGATTCCCAATCTTCGGCGGCAGGGTTGAAGGGGGCGGGCGGTGCTATCTTCGCCATCTTAGTGCTGTCGCTGGTTCTTAGGTGGACACGGGGTTCGGTTCAGGGGCGAGATCCCACCCTCGTCGCCAGTGTCGTGTCCGGAAATAAGCTCAGAGTCGGTGACTTCAATTAAAAGCTCTTTATTTTCAACAAGTGAACCGAACCGGCGAAAGGCAAAAAGCCCACGGCTTTTATACCTTTCGCAAGGCTGCCACGGCCAATGGCGGCGATTCAAGTCTCCCGCTCTTGGTTTGCACCAATCGCGGGAGACCTAAATCGGGCCAATCAGAAATCCCCGTGCCTTGGCCAATCAAGGCTCGGGGATTTCGAGTATACCATTTTAATACATAACACTATTGACCAAATTTTACAAGAATCACACTATACAATAAACATATATTTAGACAAACCACTATAAATGGGCATGAAAAAGGAAATATTTTGTTTAAAAATCAGAAGCAAACATTTACTGTGGGAAAGGATACATTGGCTATGGCCTGTGAAAACAAAACGAGAGAGAAATCTTGAGTACGGTACTTTGTTCTGATCTCGAAGCAAAATCCTTTCGAAAGAGAAAAAAACAACAACCACTTTTTCTGTTCAGCTTGGAACACTTGAAACAACCCATTTCAAAGCAGAATGGCTGATTTCAAATCTATCCTCTATGACCACAACACTTAAAATACCATCCCTTGAAGAAGTAATGTTTTGTTCCAACCTTGAAATGAACTTTCAGAATATATGGGTTTTATTTCAAGCTTGGAACCCTTGAAATGACAGTTTTCAGTTTAGAATGTTTTACACGCTCACCTTTGTAAAGTATATATTTGCCTTTCTAAGCTTAATGCTGTCTAGACGTGTTTTGAGTTTTTCTTTCTGAATTCGCATAAAATGTAATACAACTCCTCCGGAGGGTACAGGCTGTTCTTCAAAAGGCTGCAGGAGTTAATTTAAAGTATTTGCCACTTACAAATTGACTTTTTGTGACTTCGTTTTAAATTAGGAAATACTAGATATTGTGGGAGGGGTTTATAGAGCCCGTATTATTGATTGCAAAATATTGTTTAAAAAGATGCAAATTCATGGGGAAAGCAGATATTCAATAAACCTTAATGAGAGAGGTAATTGACCTCTTGGAAAAGACTTTTTTAAAAAAATGTTACTAAGAGGAATTGAGAAAAAGCAAGGAAAAAACAAAGACTTATGGAGAACCAATGGAAAACCCTGGAAATTGAATGTAAAGATTTATATTCTGCACTTCACCCAATACATCTATTCCCTTTTTTCTTATGGAAGTGGAACATATGGATACTAGATTTAGAGACATATACAGGTGGGAGTAGAATGGGAAAGGAAGGTGACTGAGACAGCTAGTAGTTAAGAAAAAAAAATGAAAAAAATAAAATAAAATCAATAGCTTGATGGGAGAGAAGATGAAAAATGTACTCTGGACACTTTCTAAATTGTCTCAAAATAATTCAATAATCTTTCACAGTAATGCACATTTCAATGTAAATGTCTGGCAAGGGAAAATGTTTAAGAAGACTTTCATAGCGGGGTGGGGATGAGTAAAAAGTATAAACCCAAATCCTTTCTTTCCAGCAATTGCAAAATAGTTTGTTGAGTGTTAAATAATCAATTGCTTAATGTTCGGTGGCTTCTTTAAGATATCCCGCAACACTAGCCAAGGAAGAGGCAAACCTGATAAATTAAGTTTGTAATAATACCTGGGATAGGAAGATGCTAACGGTAGCCTATTATTATTTTTTTCCTAATGATTAGAACTAACAGATCAGCCTTAAAATTGCTATTTGCTGTTGCATTATAGCAGGTTGGTTAAATGAGAGTTACTTATTATAGGCAGTCCTTGACTTACAACAATTGGTTTAATGACAGCTCAAAGTTACAACGGCACTGAAAAAAAGTGACTAATGTTTTTCAGACTTATGACCATTGCAGCATCTCTATCGTCACATGATCAAAATTATTATTGTGTTATTAACTTAACAACTGCAGTGATTCACTTAACAACTGTGGCAAGAAAGATACTAAAATGGAGCAACTTAACTTTGGTGGCGCAGTAGTTAAGAGTGCAGTACAGCAGGCTACAATTGTCTGCAATTTGGCAGTTCAATTTTGACCGGCTCAAGGTTGACTTAGCCTTCCATCCTTCTGAGGTGGGTAAAATGAGAACTCAAATTGTTGGGGGCACCATATGCTGACTCTATAAACTGCTTAGAGAGGGCTGTAAAGCACCATGAAGCTGAATAAAAGTCTAAATGCTATTGCTATTAATAAATGTCTCGCTTAGCAACAGAAATTTTGACCTCAATTTTGGTTGTAAGTCAAGGACTACCTGCATAGTAAGATAAGAATCCATAATCTTTCTTTGACTATAAAGAATATAGCAAATTTGGTAAAAGCATCAGTTAGGAAATAACAATTAAGGTATCTTCCCAGATGCTGAAGAAAAATGACAATTTTGCCATTTTGAATGAAAAACCTAGTACAGATAACATATTAAGTTAACATGCAGTCTGGAATTTTTTTAAAAAAAAAAAATATGTTCATTCCCTTTTGAATGACATGGGTAAGTCACTGGACAAGGAACCTTGTGTTTTTATAACATTAATGAGTAGAGTCTACTACATGTGCACATGTATAAATACAAAGACAGAGATTAAATTAGCAGCAAAAATTTAACCACCAAAATACATTCTTTCCCATGGCCCATTTCCACCAGACCCTTTTTATCATTGGCTGCATTTCTTTCCATTTATCTTGTTGCGGATGCACAGAAGAAATAAATCCCAGATTTAATTTCAAAACAGCTATATATAGGGCATAACCCTATCCTAAGAAATATATAGATGCTGGAGATGGATGTTTCTATAACAAAATCGGGGCGTATCTTGTTAATGTATTTACTGAGATTAGTTGTTGAAGCTGAATTAATGCCAATTTTTATAGAAGATTATTCTTCAGACATTGCATTACCAAATCATTACACAGGTTTGAAAACACACACCACTATGTTCATTTTTAACAGCCTTTATCTTCTTACCAACTATACTGATGGCAGACAAATAGAGTTGCATATTTGTTCTCTCCTTACCTGCTAGCATTTGTGTGCACATATTAAGAGTTAAATTTTTCTCTGATTGCCATCACTTTAAATTTAGCTTCTCTTCAGCTTGTTAAAACAGCATTGTACAAAACTGAGTTAGAACCATGGAAGGACAGAAGTAAAAGTAAATGATATCTGACTAAGGAACTGAACTGACCAACACATTCCAGGTGATGTAATTTCTTCTTCAAAATTCAATATTAAGAAGCACTTGAAATGCTTAATCATTGTTTTGTTGCAAAAAAATTACCTCGCTGCTTGTATTAAAACTCTCATTTCCCTGTATAAAAGACATAATACACCTCAAAGGTGTTAGGGATACACACCCTAGCAGAACGTGCAAGGGCAGTCTAGCAGGCAGGCAAATTATGTGAGAGAAACGTTGTTGTAGTTTACACTCAGTAAGTCAGATACACTGTGCCAGTTAAATAGTTTTTTATTCCAGCAAGAGTTATAGCATAGTCAAAACAGTCCATATGTCATAAACTAGTTCAGTCCATCCAGGGGTTAATCAGTTGCAAAGTCCAGTGTCGAAAAAGAGGTCAGTAAACTTACAAATAATCAGTCCAACAATATATCTCTTTTGCAGTCAGAGATATGAAGAAAATCAAACCCCTTTTCTTCTCTCAGCAATAGCAGGGAAACACACGCGGTTATCACCATCAATCCAACATTGTCAGCTACTACAGTACAAGCCAGCAAACAGTGAGCTTTCTTGCTCCCTCTTATGGTGATTTTACAACTGCACCCAAAATACATGTTTTGCAGTTAAAGTGATACACACACTTATACTCACTAACATAGTTTATATATTATTTTTATCCAAACTAAGTTAGGTAACCAATGTTATCCCTAACAAAAGGCAAAAATTTAACCTGAAGTGTGGTTGTAATTAATGAATTGGTAGGTCAAAACAGAATCAAGCCCCTTCTATGGCAAAGAAAGAAAGATGCAAAAAAGAGAGAAGGTACTAAAGAAAAGAGGAGAAAAGCTAAAATGGTTCTTATGCTAACTCTGAGAACAGGAAACAAAGTGAAGCAGCAAGTTGAGATATCAAAATGATCCCTGCACATCAAATTGCAAGCTCCTTACATACTTTCATGTATCAACAGAAGAAAATATTTGTAGGTCAATGTTGAACTATGGGGTCCTTGGTACTTCAGAGAATCTTTCCTTCTAGTATTGATGATATTATCTTGTTTGGGTAATGATATGTCTGCAAGAAAGCAACCAAGCTCAGAGATCAACAAGGACCCCACAGTTGCATGTAATATGTAAGAGGAGCAAAGTTTGCACAGTGAAACACATTTTGTCCTTTCACACCCTCCTCCCCTTGTAAACACCCATGGATATAAATGAGTACAACAGTAAAGCAAATCAAAGTCCACTCACATTGATCCATCTAGTTAGTATACAGTATCTTGATAGAAGAAATCACTTATTACTTCATTCTTCAACTTGGAATGACAAAGGAGAAGTTGGAACCTTTGGCTTGAAACTGACACATTCTAGTATGACATCCTAAATTTGAAATAGTTGATACAGGTGCCAACAAATGCAAACCATAGCTGAAAGGCTCACATCTGCCAACTATCTGAGCCTGGAAAATCACAGTAAACCAGAGTATACAGCTGGTGTCTATTGACGCTGATCTGTGTTCTTTTTAAGTGGAGAGAGACCAGGATTCTCTCTAATTTCACAAAGGTATAATTGAGGCAACCTGAAAATATCTAGATTCTGTGGGCAGCTTCAGCCTTGCCATTGGCAAAGGTTCCTGGAAGAGATATAAACTCTCAAGATCTCCACCTTCAACTGTTTAAGTTAAGACCACTTATTCCCCACCTCAAATTATCAAACTAACCTATACAGATCAGCCTTCAGAAAGGATGAATCTTTCTGTTTTGGTATTCCTACTTTTCTGACCTCAAAGCTGCTTTGCTCCCTCTTCTCAATTTTAAATTCAACACACAATGACAACACCTGCAAGAACATCTGTGTGTGTTTGATGCCCGTTTCTCCTTCAGATAGATATATTTAGTTTCCTTTCTGAGTATGCATATCAACATGTACCATTTGCAAGTGATTTTTCCTAATGTTTACACATTTTCCATATATTTTCTCTTTTATGGGGTGGTGGTGGTGATAACTATTATGGGTTATGAAGCACATCATATTATTGCATCCGTACAGGTTTGAATCAGATAAATTGGTATAAGCACAAACATCTCCAGCATCTTTCTCGTCTTACAATAATCAAGGCTTCTAGCAAGGAGAAACTCTGTGATTAGTGTATGTTGGAGCTTCATGGTTATTTTCAGAAGAGACCCTTGGTGAATTTTGAAAAGACTCTTGATCAAGGGAGGCCTGGACTGAATTGGTTGCAGTGAATTTTCATAGCACTCAGAGATGCCTGCTCCAAACAATCAGCCTTGCCAGATTTTCTTCCATTGCATAAACATTTCTTATTCCGAGATAAAATAATGCCTCTTCCATAACAACATGAGTTGAGTCCTCTATAGAAGAGGAGGGAGAACTCATTTGAGTATCAGTTGGTGAGGTGCTTCATCATTCTAAGGAACACTGGAATAAATACAATAAAAGAAGCTATCTCTGATTTTATAGCAAAAATTCCATTTGTCCCTGTTTGTCAAAAAGCAGTTGTGTTTGATGGCTTGGCCAGTATAACACACAGACATATTTACACTAAGCATTAAATAACTATTATGCAAACAAGTGCTCCTGCATAATATCTAACTATATCTATGGAAAGCTAAATTATATAGCCATTTTTATTTTCATCCAATGTAGTTCCCTTGGGTGTGTGAGAAAGATCTTGCATTTTTATAAGTAAAACTTGAAGAAAGGGAAGGGAAGGTTTTTGTTCAGGATTGCACACCCATTATACCTTTATAAATCATGGTACAAATTACACAGTAAACTTTTTTTTTTTGTTGAGGCAGAAGTATGACATGTAATTATTGCCCTCTCCTCTCTTTGTGTGTGTTTATCAAAATGTTAATGCAAGTATAACAACAGGCAGGTTGCTTGTGTCAAAAAAACGTCAAAGCCTTTGAGTTGCCAGTCACATATTTGAAAATATAAATCACAAAAGAGCAAAAGAAAAAAAAAAGGAAAAAGAAAAAAAGGAATGGTTGGATCAATTGATTGTAAGCTAACTCTCTGACAGATCTGTGGCTTCCTGCTAACGCAAACACATTAAACAGTAATGTAGGCAAATACATTTAACAATGGAATAAACAAAGATCTGATGAGCCCAAATGGAATGAGCTCACATGTCTGCAAGAAGGCAGCTGCCTTTACATGAATTATAACTAAATGTTCTAAAGTAGGGGTATCCGACTCAAGGCCCAGAGGTAGCATCCTGCCCACAGGGTGCTTAGATCTGGCCCGTAGGGCCACCTTGGAAACAGCAAAGGACTGGCCCACAGTGCCTCTGTCAGTGAAAATGGCTGAGCTCCATTTTCACTGGCAGAGGGTTACAGGACACTGTTGCAGCTGAAAACGGAGGTCGGGAGCCCATTTTCGCTGGCAGAGTACTCAGCCCACCACAGGTACCCCAACACAAGTGATGTTAAGCTGGCCATACCAGCCCCTCCCCCCAGGTCAAACACAACCCTGATAGGGCCCTCAATGAAATTGATTCTGACACCCCTGTTCTAAAGTCTTAGATTTTTTTTTTTTATTGTTATCTTGGATTCTAGTCCTTGGTAGTCCAAGGTGCCTCCTTGTGCCATGACCATTAGCAACCCCTCTACCAAACCACCTAATTTTAACCTGCTTTTCTCTGTCTGGACATAACTGAATAGAATTAGATGTGATACTGGAAGAAATGCCTCTGCTGTGTATCAGTGGGGATGGAAAGATTCTACTTGTTGTGATTGTGATGTTGACATGCAAACTATTAAACATATTGTGCAAGATTCACATGATTGATGTGTGTTTTCTGGTTCCCTAGAAGATCTTCATGAAGCAACACCAGAGGTGATAGCTGAATTGGACATCCATTTATGAGGACACTGCTGTCTCCATAGTAGGTTTGCATATAACTATGTGGATTGTGTGTATGTTTACTCACTTTTGTCATCATACACTAAATAATAATAATAAGTAGTAAATGAGTGTCAGATTACATAGTAGGTTGGTGGCTGGCCTTGACTTGGAGAGGAAATTTCAATCGAATCGACAGACACAGATAGATGGGAGGATGGATCTATCAGTTACAGTTTTTTTTTTTCATTTTTTTCCATTTCAGTTTGGTTTATCTTCCCATATTACAACGCAATCTCTCTTACTCTCTCTCTTTTAATTTTGAAAGCAGATTTCCATTTCTCTTGGGTTTTTTTCCACCATTTAATATGTTTGTACACCTAATTTTGCCTAGAAATCTGACATTTCTACAAGCAGTTTTCTGTAATTTAATTCTCTGTGTTATTCATACAAAAAACATGAGTGTCTCGGCATAAAGCTACACTGCAATTTATTTCTTATGCTATTTATAAAAAAAAACCTTGAATGTCCAGAGATATAGTTACACCCTACATCAGTGGTAGGATTCAAATTGTTTTACTACAGGTTCTGTGGGTGTGGCTTGGTGGGCATCGCTTGGCTTGGTGGGCATGGCATGAGAAGGATACTGTAAAATCCCCATTCCCTCCCCACCCCACTAACCTGCTTTCCAGCTCCATTCTTCTGTGCAGGGCAACAAAAGAAGACCCAGCCAATCAGCTGGGACTCAGGAGGCAGAGAATAGATGGGGGCTGGGCCAATCAGAGATGGTATTTGCCGAACTACTGAACATTTCCACTACCAGTTCTCCAGAACTGGTCAGAACCTGATGAATACCACTTCTGCCCTACATGCTTCTACATGTTTTCTTTCCATCCGCATTTCCAAGCAATTTGCAGATTGCTTCAGAAGACATACTAATGACAACTTATACTGATATGATTGTCACATGCGGTGTGGCAGTGGTCAGGCATCACAAATAGTTCTAATCAAAATCTTTGATTTCATGCACTCAAGAAACGAAAACCAGCATCAAAAGCAAACTGCATGGGGAAAAAAAGAGGTTGTGCAATTGGAAGAAATCTGCAAATCTTTGTATTAAAAGAAGAGGAAAAAAGTAGCTGTGATTGTGTCTTTCATGTCTGGAAATGGGAATGGTTCATGAAAGAGACTAATAAAAAAATTTCAGGCCGACAGAGTAGGAGAAACAGAGATGTGGGAGGGGAGGGGATCAAACACGACACAGCACTAGAGACAAAAAACAGGCTCTGCGTGAGCTGCAAATAAAAGATGTGTGTATTTTAGGAAGCCTTGAAGAAAGGAAGAGCAAACACAAAGATACATTTAATCAGATACCCCCAGAAGCTTTGCAGACATCTGAAGAACAAGGATGTAACACTTTGTGCTTATGCAGCATCCTTCATCCGACAACCTCAAAGCAATTGTCAAGCAGCATCCTGTGATTAAAAACAAGTACAGTTGTCTGACATGGTTCTGGCCAGCCCTGATTATATATATTTAAACAGCTCCTAGTATGGCTGAGCTCAAAGTGATAGATAAATGTGTCATAGCTGAGGCAACTGCTGAGGAAAAGAAAAGGTAAAAAAGGAAACTGACCAGTTGCAAATGCCTTCAAGTTAACAGTGAAGGTAAGCAAGAATTTTTTTTTTTTTTTGTTCCATCAGCATCCCAGATCATTGACATTAGAGGGCAAGTTTACCCAGATCATTGACAATAAAACAAAGGAAGCCTTCCTTCTTCTTACTTAGGTATTACTTATTCTTGCTTCAACTGCCCCTGCTAAAGCCATGCTTAAGTCCAGGAAAAAGCAATTCACAGATTCCTGGTCTCTCTTTTGTGGTATATGTTAGCAACCATAATTGCTAACTGTTGGTGGTGTGATTTCTAGTGATTTTGAAGCACAAAGGCCACAATAAGTGTGAGTGTTCCCCTCCCTCCCTCCCTGAGAGTCATCACAAAGAGAAGAGTGAAGACTTCTGCTTCCACATCACTTTCAGCATTGCATCTAAACTCAATTTTGGATGTAGATCCATTTTAAATCTTTATACATTTCTTGAAACACATCAGCTTCACATCTCATCGTTTGAAGTTTGCTTCTAGCTGACTTAAAACAGAAGCAAGAATTCAGATTCTTGTAATTGTGCCACAGAAGAGGGGATAGGGAAGATGTGTGACCAAACCTTCCTTTGGCTTGTCTTCATAATATTAAATTATGGTACAGAGATTTCATTAGAACCAATAAATGGAAAAGGGAACCATTCGGACAAGTCAGTTCTCCTCTCTTGTAGTTGCTAATTGCTAATTATCATTCCCTAAGCCACCTCTCAAGCAGTTCTCCATATATACTTCTTGACTCCCACACACCCCAAAATATTTTCTGGTTAGACAACAGGGATCTCTTTTATAAATGAAGGTATTTTTTCAATGGCTTTTCAAAGTATTATACATATTTTCTGAATCACTGAACTGTAAATTTCAAAACATTAATAAAACCAGGTGCTACCTATTATCCAGATGAAGGGGTGGACCTGCAATGCCCCTTTTTCTCTTTGGCTTTCAATTTTAAGTGGTTTGAATTTTTAATTTGCTAATTCTTTCACATTTAAAAACAATCCCTTTTCCCACCCAGCTGTCCAACAGCATTATTGGAAGGCAGTATTTCAGAACTTAACTTTGTTGAATTTTGCAAAGGAAGAAAACCATTCTCCTCATCTGATACCCTGCAGATTGAATTTTCTCTCTCTCCATACTGGTTAGAAATAAGCAGGAAGTCTGCACAGAAGGTCTTTTTCTGGTTATCTTTCAGAATCTTTCATCATGACCTCTGTTGGGATTAACTACAAATATTATTTTATCCTCCTCAATATCAGTTACAAGGCTACACTAACCTGTTTTGATTTCATAGGCGGACAGAAAAGTTCATATAACTAAATTATAACTGTAAACAAGGCTGAAGTTTTCACTTTAGTTCTTTTTGTTGAATTTCAAAAGAGTTAGCCCCACCATCACTGTCACAGAAGTGTTTGATATGACATCTACAGTGCTCGTTTGATAGCTTTTTGTGAACAGCATCAACAAGCCAGTTTGATTGTCAAGAAATAAAATGTGTCAGGAGAAGGATGAAATGACATGGTGTAAAATCCAGGAACTGCCTTTGAAAGAGTGAAGGTGCTAAAAGGGAAGTTCAATTTTTCAAACTTTAAACAGCTCTCTGGAGTATCTGATACCAACTTACGTGTCTTAACGGGATGGTGGAGCTACATGCATATACCTTTTTTTTTTCCTCCTTCAGATCCTTTCTCCAAAGCAGGTGTTCAATAATTTAATAATTAGTATGCACATCTAACTGCATCATAGCCTCTGTTGATCTCTCAATTATAGTTAGCAGGTCCTCTGCCATTTGCTGTAGCATTATTGAACAGGCAGATTTGGCAGCCAAGCTTCATAATCAACTGACAACTAAGTCCCATATACTTAAAATAGTTTGGCTTGACTTATTTAGATTGGGTCTCAACTGGAGATGTTATGGAAACAATTCCCAACTGTAAAATACCTGGACCAAAAGTCTTGCTTGAACATAAAGAGATGTAGTGGTGCTTTTAACTACAATTTTTGACCCAAAGATGCGTTTTCAAAAGGCAACTGGAATTTCTTTGGGTTTTTTTCCTTGAAAACTTTTAGCTTCTCATCCAAGAAGCTTCTTCAGTTCTGACTGAAGACATCAGAGCTGAAGAAACTTCTTGGATGAAAAATGAAACATCTTCAAGGAAAAACAAAAAAGTCCAGCTGCCTTTTGAAAAAGCATCTTTGGGGCAACCATGACCTGGATGACTATGTCTCCATAGACATACAGCTTTTGACATCCAATTAGCTGTATCCATTTATCATAAAATAGGATGAAATTAAGCAAGTTGTTCAACTGAATTTTGTTCAGAATTAAAAAGAAATCACTGGGAATAACTAAAGCATTTTATAAGGTATGTTTTTACGCATAGAGGACCTTCCCACCCTTTTGAAAATATCTGCTATCCATTACCTTGACATTTCATTTAAAATGCCAAACAGCTCCATTTTGCACACCTGTCTCCTCTTCTCATTCATGATACTCCTCTCTAAGTCAACACATTTAGTAAAGGCTTTGCCTCTAGCAGTACAGAGTCACATCAAGCTAATAGTCACCTTTATCTACACCCAAATATCTAAAAAGATCTGATGTGTCTGCTAATTGCAGAATCCACAAGATAGGAAGACAGACTGTTCTAAAGTAAAATATTCTTCCTGCCTCATTTTGAGGGATCAGAACATTTAACTGAAACAAGATAAGGGAAAAAAATAAAGTTGGTGATTAATGTACTCCTGCAAAGTATTTGGTTTGGATACCTGCTAAAATATACTGGAAGGTGGCCATTGATTTCAAGAGCATACAATGTGACTTCTAGCTCAGAATACATTCACGGTAATTGTTCTAATCCAACAGAGCCCCTCTAACTATTTTCAAGAGAGGAAAAAAGCAACACACTGGGTTAGGGCTTTGACATCTTGATCAGAAGGATGTCAAAAGGAAGTTTTATCACTGACCCCCAGGCGGCAGCTGCTGCTATTACATTTGGGAAGTTGAGCTTGGGGAAAGAAATAAACAAAGAGTGAAGACTTAAGAAATTAAGAAAGCAATTTAGAAGACGATAATTAGATCTCCCTTTTGCACCATATTGGGAAAATTAAATTACATTTTTATGAAGGTGTACGTATCCTCTCAGCAAAGTATTATAGAGAGATTATATTTTTAATATTCTCTCTCTTGTAGCCCATTTCTCTTTTTCTTTTGCTTTGAAACAAGTGGCACTTTTAGCCTTCAGCTGTTGCAGCCGTTCATCTTCAATAATTGCATTTGCTGCATAAATTGCCAACAAATGTGGAAAATAAAATTAGTTTTTAAAAATGAGCCCAAATGGCAGATCTCTAGCAAATATCATATGGAAGGAACTTATATTCTCTGATTTCAGAAAAAGAGAGAGAAAGGGGAAGAGAGAGAGAGAGATGGGAAAAGGGCAATTTTTATTTCAAATTATTGAAAATAGACATTTAGAAGGATTTGGAAAGACATTTTAACCATGATCAGCTCACCAGGATTTTTTTTATATATTTTTGGCAGGACATTTTAGATAACACAGCTCAGTAGTTTTCAAGTTATATAATGCATTAACAATAATTGTAAAGACGCACTTGCTATGCAAGAATTATAAACTAACCACACTGGCTAGATTTACATGGGGTTATTTAGTGTGTTTACAAAAAGTCATGTCCATGTTAAGTATAGACATGACTGTATCCATAACAACTGCAAATCAAAGTATTTTCCTATACATTTAAGAAATTTAACCAACTTTCAGTAAATTATCATATTTGAAAGAAAGGACTGAATTATATTCTTGCCCATTTGCACCGGCCAAATGTAACAGATATAGGTCATTCCCAAAGAAGCAACTATGTGATAACAGTTTGATATATACTTCTTAAAAAGAGATCCTGATAGAATTAAGATGTCAACTCTAATTCAATGCTCAAAACATCACTATCAAAATGTCCTGTTCAGATGCTTTTCATTCATTCTTATTCATACCTTGCATTTTAAGAAAGTGTTCCATGTGAATGAAGGGCTGTAGAACATGGTAACTTTCTCTAGAAAGCAAACTGAACATCACTATCACTATCCACAGGTTTATCTCTTGATGTCTGTTTCTGCAAGTTAATTTTTACAATCTGTTTTATGGCGGTCGTCAAGCAAACACTACAGTTGTTCACTGAATCCATTGTCCACCATAGGTGAGTTTTACGGGAAACCAGAAGTAAATACTGGTTTTTGACAAGTCATAAATCATAGCCATATGACCACAAAATGGTGCAAACAGACATAAAATTGGGCCAGTTGCTGGGCACCCAAAATGCAATCAGGTGGCCATAGTGATGAAGGGGGTCAGAACTTTGAATCCAGGCCATTAGTAACCCTGGGAGGTCTGTTAGAACTTTGAACAAAGCAACAGGTTGTAAATCAAGGAATACCCTTATTTTGAAAATTCCCAAAGTCATTGCTGATCTTTGTCAGAAATGAGGTGTTGAATGTACCAAACCCAAAACTGCATTATTTTTGTATTCAGAAAACGTACACAACCAAACTTTCTGAGAACCATCAGACATTATAACTTGATTGTATCGTTCAATTCTTATCCCCTCATAACCTATTAGAGCCAGATAATTCTATTCCTATTCTTTCTCTTGCTTCTTCCTGGTATTATTGTCCTGACTTTTATTTAATAAAGATTTATTTTTTGTGCTGCATAATTTTTAAAATCTTGTCACCCTTCGGAAAACTACTTTCAGATCTCCAGCTTGAGAAAAGAGGCAGCATCTTTGAAGATAACTTTATTAATTTAGTAGAGAGTTCTGGTGTTTAATGCAGCATATGTTTTAAAGATACTATAGAGACATCTAAAAAGATGCCCCTTGATACCAAACATCATAAAAAGCAGCTATAAAATAGCTTGGCTTGCCATTTTTTGCCTATATTATAACTTCACTTAAAATATTTAGAAAAATAAATAAAAATGCTGTGTTGCTTTGATAATGACTTTCTATAGTTTGAGATGGAATGCAACAAAGATTTAACTTTAATTGTAGGGCACTTTTTAAAATCCTTAGTTATTGAAAGAAAGAAGAGACAGTTGGCAAGATGCAAAAAAATAGTCTCTTGAAATATTTATAACATATACACATGCCCTGCTTTGGAATACTTTGGATCTTGGAATGCATTAATTTTTATTTTTATTCCCAATTTGTGTTTCATTCTTCCTCTTCTTCATTTCTGCTTGAAATATATTTGACTTTTCCTAGTAATATTATCCTTACGGAAAACTGTGTTATCTTTCTCTTCATCCTCTACACCACTGGTCGTCAACCTGGTCCCTACTGCACACTAGTGGGCGTTCCGGTTTCATGGTGGGCGGTAGGGGTTTTGTCCCCTACTTTATAAATCACCATTACTGTGGAACCAGTGGGCAGTTAGATAAAATTTTACTACTAACAGAGATACAAAAGTGGGAGGTACGTATAAAAAGATTGACTACCCCTGCTCTACAAACTTGCATCATCATGGCGTCACGTGACATATTGGGACTTTTCCCCCCTTAACTAAACCAGTGGGGGCGGGGCCAGCATGTGATGCATCCCGGCCCACAGGCCATGAGTTTGACATCCCTGCTCTATACTAACTCGAGTTTTGCACCAATTGGAAGAAAAATGGACCCGGTTTTAATTTTCCTCTTTACAAAGGTAAACGGCACCTTCCAAATTCCTGAAAACTAAATGCAGGAAGTCCTCAACTTACAACAGTTCATTTAGTGACTGTTCAAAGTTACAACAGCACTGAAAAAAAGTGAGTTACGACTGTTTTTCACACTTATTGCAGCGTCCTGATAGTCATATGACCAAAATGTAGATAGTTGGGAACTGGCTCATACTTGTGATGGTTGCGGTGTCCCGGGGTTATGTGATCCACTTTTCTGGCAACCTTCTGACAAGTAAAGTCAATGGGGAAGCCAGATTCACTTAACAACTGGCTGACTAATGTATCAACTGTGGTGATTCACTCAACAACTGTGGTGAGAAAGGTCATAAAATGGGGAAAATTTCACTTTAAAATGTCTTGCTTAGCTACAGAAATTTTGGACTCAATCGTGATCATAAGTTGAGGACTCCCTGTAGATAAATCAGTAGATGAATCAGTAGAAAGGCTCAGATGAATTTCATTACAACAGTTTGTAGAGTATAACTAACACAGTGCATATTAGAGGTCTCCACAGAAAAACTAAAAGTGTGAACATTGTAGGGTTAAATCTTGGCAGAAGTACAAGCTAATTTCATGGAGGGGCTTTGAAACCACAGCCATGGTGGGGCAGTGGTTAGAATTCAACACTGCAGGCTACTTCTGCTGCCTGCCGGCTGCCTGCAGTTTGGCAGTTCGAGTCTCACCAGCTCAAGGTTGACTCAGCCTTCCATCCTTTCGAGGTGGGTAAAATGAGGACCCAGATTGTTGGGAGAAAGATGCTGACTTTGTAAACCGCTTAGAGAGAGCTCTAAAAAGCACTGTGAAGAAGTATTTAGGTCTAAGTGTTATTGCTATTGCTATTATCCTCTATTAAGTTTTATTTGTATGACTGCTCATCTTGCTACCATAAGAAAAATACACTTATTGCTTGCATACAAACTTTGCTGAAGCTTTGATTTGACCCTGGGAGAAATGTCTGCTTTTTTCTACTGATCAATATTTGCTATTGCTGGTCAGGAAATTACACAACAACACTGTAATGCAAGGACACTGTGAAGCTATAGGGGATTTGCCACCTATTATCCATGTTCATAAAGGAGTGAATCAGGGGTGGAACTGCTTTTTGATATCTTAGCTGTTCAGCTTTATATTAACTCAGTAATTGAAATCCTGACCAAAATGACTTTGAACCCCTGCACTAAGTAATAGATCTATGTAACCCATCTCCATCCTTTTATATACTGATAATATAGTAATTATTTATTTAACACAAGAAAGTGCATGAGATTTGTCAGGATATGTGCAGAGCAACCCTTGTATAAAAAGGTTATGCACACGGAAAACAGTTTATGAGAAGTTATGAAGAAATATACAGCCACACAGAGTTGACCAAGTTGTATTAATGTTTACTTGAAGAAATAGCACAGTCCAATAAACAGTCCATGTCATACACGTTTTTTAACAGTCCAGAAATATCCAGTTATAAAATCTTCTTACTGGTTCCATGTCTTTTACAGCAGACAAATATCAAACCATAATACAACAGATAACCTTCGATATTAACAGAATATTAAAAAAAACAGGGTTAGTCAGTATCGGTCCGTAGTCAGTTCGTATCAATATAAAGAGAGATCATCAGTGAAAAAGAGAAAGATAATTAAACCATGATCTATAGCTCCCTCTTATGGCAACTTGTAGCATAATTAACCAATCAGAACACAGTATAATACATTACAGTATCTTTCCTTAAAACTACAAACATATATATTTATAGTTTATATATTGTCAACCCAACTATGTTATTTACATATACATAACAAGATTGTGCCTTTATTCCCATTACCCAGCACTGCAGTAGAGAACATCAAGTTATTAACTACAAGAAAACCAAAGTAGTGATCTTATTGCCATTATTGGAAAATGATTGGCTCCTACATCAATCATATTAAGGCCTTTATAGAATAGGTCAATGGCTCTCAACTTTTTCTTCAGCATGGACTCCCTTTAAATATCTTTGGTGGCCATGGACCCCCTTAACTCAAGATTGAAATCATAACATTTTTTTTCAAGCCTTCACAGACCCACTTTGACATTGCACCCCCACAGGGGTCCACAGACCACAGGTTGAGAATCAGAGGTGATATTCAGCAGGTTCTGGTCAGTTCTGGAAAACTGGTAGTGGAAATTTTGAGTAGTTCAGAGAACCAGTAAATACTACTTCTGACTGGCCCATCTATTCTCCCATCTATTCTCTGCCTCCCGAGTCCCAGCTGATCAGCTGGGTCTTCCTTTGTTGCCCTGCACAGGAGAACGGAGCTGGAAAGCAGGTTAGTAGGGTGGGGAGGGAATGGGGATTTTGCAGTATCCTTTCCCTGCCATACCCACCAAGCCACACCACGCTCACAGAACCGGTCGTAATTTTTTTTGGAATCCCACCACTGTTGAGAACCACTGAAATAGGTAATCAGGAGTTATCAATAATGCTAGCTCAGCATTGGGACCTTCAAACTTTCAAATGGTTGTTGGCATTTCACCCATTACAATGCTAATAATCCTTTCCCTGGGAAGTTTTTCAAACCTGGTCAATCAGCCACATGTTTTATATGAAAAAAAGATGAAAATATTTAATATTTTAATATGTAAGATAAAGAAAATTAGATATAAGAATACAATGCTCATAGAAAGTTGGCTGTGAGTAAATGGTAAAAGAACAAATAAATGAACATGAGGTTTCAAGAGTGGTCTTGAAATGACTGTGTAATTCAAAATTTACTTCATAGGTTAAAGTTCTGGGTAATTGAAATTTGTTGTTCAATTGTTAAGTTGTGTCCGACTCTTTGCAATCCCATGGATCATGGCATGCCAGCTCCACTTCTCCATTCTTACTCTCCAAGATTTTGTCCAAATTCATGTTCATGATACTATCTAACCATCTCATCTTCTGTTGTTCTTTTCTCCTTTTGCCTTCAAATTTTCACAACATAGGGGTCTTTTCCAAGGAGTTCTATCTTTTCATTTGGTAGCTGAAGTATTTGAACTTCAGCTTCATTTTCTGTCCTTCCAAAGAATTGATTTCCTTTAGGAATGACTGATTTGATCTCCTTTCAGTTGAAGGGACTGTCAAGAATCTTTTCCAACACAATTTGAAAGTGTCAATTCTTTGGTGCTCAGCCTTCCTTATGGTCTAACTCTCACAGCCAGACATTACTATTGGGAAAACCATAATTTGGACTATATGGACCTTTGTCAGCAAGGTGATGTCACTGTTTTTTAAGATGTTGTCTAGCTAGACATTGTGTTCAACTGGAAGATTCAGTACACATATGAAGTTCCAAAGGTGCAGTGATAGGCTTCTGCCAGTTCAGACTGGTTCTACTGAACTGGTAGTTCCAACCATCAGCTTGCCCCGCACACCTGCCCCCACTCTATCCTGTCCTATATTTCCATCTTTCTGGCTCAGCTGATTCTACTTACTGGGGCTGATTTCTGATTTCTGCACCTCAGCTGTTCTACTTACTGGGGCTTCCCTAGAAGGTAAGCAGTTGTGCTTCAAATTGCTGTATTTTGAATGCTGTACGCACAAACCACGTGCTCACAGAACCGGTTGTTAAACTGGTTGCAGCCCACCACTGCCAAGGTGCTGGTTTTTTTTTCCCAAGAGGCAACTGGACTTTCTGGTTTTTCTTTCAAGATGTTTTGCTTCTCATCCAAGAAGCTTCTTCAGCTCTGACTGGATGGTGGGGAATGAGTTGTCAAAGCTCAAGAAGCTTCTTGGATGTGAAGTGAAACATCTTCAAAGAAAAACCAGAAAGTCCCTTTGCCTCTTGGGGGGAAAAAAAGAAGAAGCACCTTTGAGATAACCATGAGCTGGATGATTGAGAATCTCCATAGACATTACATATATGAAGGTTATTAGAACTTGACTATCCTGTTTGAAGAAACCAATTAAAAATAATAGCATTTTCTTAGATTAGTAAGGCTGTTCAGAAATGTCCCCCTGAAGAGACCTTATAGCAGCATTTCTACACCTTACTTCCAGATCATAATGCCTTTTAAACTTGCAGGGGAAACCCACATGTTCCAACCATTTTCATGCTTTAGTTCAGCAGTGAGATGACTTGAAAAAAAGAGTTATTGCCTGTGGTGATCAGTGATCAGCTGTTTTGTCCAACTAGTTAAACATAAATATGTTCCAGTAGCCTCTTGTGTTTCTTCCTTAAGCATTCTTTCAATGTGGTCTTAGAGGTACTTTGCTCTTGGGGCACTTTCAGCATGAGGAACAGATGTTTGGAGAAAGTGGGCAACACAAAGGACTTTGTCAATGACATTGAAGTATCTGGTATTGAGTTTCTGACAGAGGATGCTAATTGATGCCATCTATGAGTTAATAAATTGCATTCAATGAAGTTAGGCTATTAAATTCAACTAAGGCCTTTTAGCTTGGCATTTTGTGGTGTTCCAATGAAACCATTCTCTCCTTGCAAGGTGTTTTGAGCATTTTTGATAATTTCTGTTATTGTTGTTCATGAAGGACTCTGGGGAAGCTAACTAGCAAAGGTTGCAGGAGAAAATGCTGCTCAGTATTCAGATACACACCAATATATATTTTAAGAACCACAACAGCAAGTAAATTACCATTGTTGCTGCCATTAGTCTTATAAATTTCATTTCCTTCCTGCTACTTCCTGCCTGGTGTTAATCATGCTTTTATGTTATATACACTACCCTGGCATTATGTAGCAATTAGTAAATGTACAGCTAATTAATTTTACTTTGTAATGCAAATCCTACTAAACTTTGAAGTCATAACATTTCAAGCTTCTGATGATTACAAAGTTGGTTTCGTATTCAGCACAATATTCGTAAGACTAATGAATGCATTTGATATGCTGCAGGATATCCTGTATTTTTCCCTGGTGGATATTAACAGTAGGTACTTTGTTTAGATACTAAGTTCTGGGTGGCCAGGAAGAAACATAAAAATATTTCAATTAATTAAAATTTTAAAAGTGGCCCCAGTAACAACATAGGGTGTCTTCAGGGGATGTTAATCATTCAGAATTTGTACATTTCTTATATGTAATTTTGAGTGGTAAACTTCAGAGATAGCACGTGCTAAGTAACAGCTGGACAGATAAAATGCAGGTCATCCTTAGAATATAACAACACTCAAATTTTCCTTCTAGGCATATAGTGTTAAGGTCCCAGATTTCTACAAGGGAGACCCACACTTAAATGCTCCCAATAACTATGAAACTTACCTGGGATTTGGAGTCACTGTTTCAGTTGAATCTCTCTTCCAATGATACTATTGCATAAGTCAAATGAAAAGAAACCCCCCATGCCTATTGTCTCGAATCCTCAAATGAAAAATCTGATTATAAAAGCAATGCAGGGATGGGGGAAAAAAATGAGGTAGATACAGGAATAAAGATGCTTGCTTCTTTGGGAGGGAACAAATAGCAAAGGAGGAGGAGGAGGAGGAGAGAGACTTCAACTTTCATCCCAGCTCACTTGATAGAAGAATTGTTGTTTTTATCAATCCTTCTCCCCCAAGATAGGCTGAGTAAGGCATCTATAATAAATTGTTTCATTTGTATGGGTGAATGCTCAACAGCAATGTTAAAATAGTGCTTTGGCTGTTTGCTGTCATCCTGAAGCCATTAGACAGTTCAGCTCTATGATTCATTGTCAGATACTGCTTCATTATGATAGTCATATCGGATAGGGAAAGAAGAGTGGCATGGTGGCCTAGAAGTGAAGTCTCTTGCCTCACACTCAAGAAGTTGAGAGTTCAATCCTAGACAGTGACAGATGTTTCTCTATCAGGGTACAACAAGAAACTGTCTGCTCGAAACTCCACACAGGCGTCGGGAAGGGCATCTGGCCAGTATATACTCAGCTCCATTCAGTTGCCCCAACTCCATCCTGATAAAAGGGATTATAGGTTTGTTAAAAAAAAAAAAATGGATAGAGAAAGAGGAAATAATGGACCAGAAACAGCTGGAAGGGGGTGGGGAAGATAGGGGGAGTTTGGTCCATCTTAAAAACAAATAAAACATAGTGGAGAATAATAGAATAAAATCTACAAGATAGCTGTGTTTTTCTAAGGCTCTGGAGAAAATCGTTTGGTGAATAATTTCAGCTCAACTTCAAAGAGGAATGTATAATTTTCCAAATTTCCTGTAACTCTTCTAGTTTAAAAATATTAGTTATGATTTCTCCATACACTCTGAATTTCAAAGGGCTGCTTCCTCTATACCCCAATCCTATTCTGTTTGGAGGCTGGGAGAAAATATTTAAGATAATGGCTCTTATTCTTTTAAGAATAAATTAACCCTAGGAAGATAGTGAATCCCATTACTGATGCCTTTCAGCAAATTTCTGGTATTCTTTTTAAAGTCAAACTTTATGTATTGATGTCTTAAAATCTTTCCTCTAATGATATTTAAGTGATGGAAATGTGTATCAATACATTCAAGCACTGCATTGATTTCATAACCCAAGCTACTAAGTCCCATCAAAGCACTTTTGATATATGCAGGATGCACAATGCTCTTTAAAAAAATTCTTTAGTTTAGTAGGAAAAACCTGCATCAAAGTCATTATCCTGGGAAATCCTGACAAAAGAAGAGGAAAAAGCAGGGGAGAGGAAAAGAAATCAATGGGAGAAGATTTAACTTAAGGAGAGCAATATGGAACATGTAGTCCTAAAAGGGAAGGAGATATACGGTCCCATTTCTACAAGCTACGCTTCTTGGATTCCACTTAACATTTCTTTCCAATTTTCTTGATTGCGGAAAACAAATCCAACAAAGGACAAATCTTTGTATTCTGAAAAGCAACCAGCTTCTTTGAGAAGTAGTGAGACAGCTTTGAGAATGTTGAAAACTCCTCCTTTTTATGTTTTCTGGAAAGTTGGTGGAAGTCTTTTACATACACAGAGCTCCTTCTCTCCGTTATTTCTGACTCCTTGGTGAGGATGAAGAAAAGTAAAACCAATGGGGCAATTTTCTACCCTTTTCTCATTACACCTGTTACACTTCAGCCCAATGAAATATGACAACCAGCTCTCCCAGATATTGCAAGAGTCACAATTACACTTTCACCACAACCAGCAGATTCCCCCACTCTCTATTTGAGCATATCTGTTCTTAAGAACATCCTTGTTCATGAATTATTATTTCAGGGACAATTTGTTTGTTCCAAAGCTTTGTGGGTTTGTCCCTTGGAGGAACAAGAGTCCTTCTGATCAAACTTTCCTGAATAGCTCATCAAAAATTATATATCTATTGTAAGCATATTCTCTACCGAGAAGGATGCTTGTAATAAATAAATAGATTGTAATAAAGCATCATTTCAGAGCATCTTTGGGGATGTGGTGGAGAGAAAAGGACAATGCATACAGAATTTCCTTCTGCATATTCCTCCTACTTGTTCTCATTCAGTTGGATTACCAAATGTGCTTTCCATGATACTTTCAAAAGAAAAGATGGGCAGACTGCTTATTTGATTACAAGGTGGCCAGGGAATATGCATCCTTCATCACACAAACATTTTTTCTAGTGCTTTTCAGCATCTCTTGCTTCTCGTGTTTCTAGGCAATCCTAAAGAAGCAAAACTGTCTACCTTTTCAAACTGGAAGTGATAGAATGAAGGAAAGATATGCCATAGAAAGCAGCAGCAGCAGCAGCAGCAGCAATAGCCCTTCCTCCACCCCCATCAGCAAAGTCCACTAATTACTGAGCAGTTGAGAGCATTAGGGTTTAGTGAGCATGATCTAGACAGCAGATTTCTTGATGCCAGGCAAGGTGATTGGCTAAACACACCACGAGCAACTGACTGAGCTCCTGTCTTTAGAGCCTGGTGACCTGATTTCTGATTGGTCTTTAGTCAAGCTAGTTTCTGATTGGTGCATTTGATGAAATTTGGTCTCAGCTAAAAACCAATTAGAAGTCCAGTTAACTATCTATATAGGTGTAGGACCCCAATTAGTTCCTGCTCTCTTGCCCAAAATCTGAGCCTTGCCTTCTGAAGAAGATATTAGCCACAGGAACTTTAGGAAATCTGCTCTTTAAACCATGGTTACCAAACCCTGAAATTTAATACTGCCCTATAGCAGTATATTCCATTTATTATTGGGCCAGAATTGTATTTTAATTAAATAAATAAATACACCACCGAGAAAAAAAAAAAGAAAGCCTAAAGCCTCCCGAGATGGAGCAAAATCCTGCAGTTTCTTTTACAAAAAACAATGAGAAATTGTGAGGTGATTTTTCAGCAAAGCATTAGAAAGAAATGGCAGTGCTCAGTGTTAATTTCATGTTTGCTTTGTTCTTCATTTCTAGTGGAGATGCAGGTCCATAATTGTTACTTCAGCCAATTGTTATAGAAGAGATCAGCAACTTCCAATAGGAGCAGAGTAAAGGAAAAACCAAAGTTGACTGCATATTTCCTTATCTTGCCTTATTATCGACTTTCTGGAAGGCATCAAGGGGAAGGGGAAGCTAGAGGAAGAAATTGCTTTCCTTATTGAGTCTCGGGGTTTTTCATTGTTCTCTGTCAATTGATCCATGATAACCAGTGCCAGAACTTCTAACGCAGGCAGACTTAACCTTTTCTTCAAACCCTTGTGAGATAAATAGGGATTGCTATCTAGGTAGCCCACCATCCTTCACTGAAGGAATTCCAAGCAAGGTTAATATCAATCATCTTTAGATCATTCAGTGAAAGGCAAAGATTGCATTTCAAGAAAGAAAGGAGCAGCCCAAAAAAAACCCTCTATAGCTTCTCATTCTGCAGAGCAAGGTCTATAGTATTCTAGTCCCCAGACAGAGTAATTATGTTACAGGGAAGGAATGTGCACTCCTATCCTCTGCTATTAATATGTTTTTGATTTAAGGAACTATTACTGTAATTTAAAAAATGGCTACCAGAGTTAAACGGTGCATTTACAAGGGATTTAAAAAAGAAGACGATGACTCTAAAATCTTTCTTGCAATTAACACTTGCTAAGAACATTTAAAGCTTCACATATTTTCAGTTAACAACATAGGGAACATAGATACACAGTTATTAACAAGAGGCCATTTCCATTCAGCCTAGCTGTAATATAGTGTCTATAGCATGTTTAATTAAAGACTTTTAAAGAAATGGTTTGTTTTCAGTACTGCTTTGACTATTACCTTTCACCACATTGCTTCAATTTTTGTGTCTGATTGATGTTCATTTTTAACTAGGTCTCACAACTTTTGATCACAGGTTATGATGGTTTATTTCAGAGAAATGGTAGCTCGGTGCCTCTGGAAGGCACCAAGTTGAGTTCATTGATCTAACAAGTTCTCAGTTGCCTACCTTCAGAAAGTACGTAAATAAGAGCTGACCTCCCTCTCTTTCTTTTGTGGGATGTCCTAGACATGCAGCATACAATGCCTTTAGTGGTAGAAGAAACTGTATTTTGGGAGATGAAGCTCATGTTTTGTATGCAGAAAGCTGCAAATGTAAATCCTCAGATGGCATTTCTGTTTGGATCTGAGAAGAATAGTTGTCAATAGAGGGGAATATCCTATGTCCTTGAGCATAATGGTTCAGTATTATTACTATGACTAATAACAATAGACCGACAACATCTGCAACTTTATTTATTTAAAGCCTGTTCAGTTAGTAGCCAGTAACCACTTGTCTGTATAAAACCTATTACTAATTTCACTGATTGGGCTGAATTTATTGCTTGATGGCTTAGAGAGATTATCAATAATAAGAGTAGACTGCTATTAGTCATTGCCAGGGAAAGACAGACCCAAGTTCAGATTCTGATACATATAACTAATGTATTTATCAGACAGAGAAGAAATCTCTTTCAAGGGATCTGTTGCAAAAAGAAGAGAGATTTATATTCTGGTTTCATAAGGCTGCCAAATTCAACTCATCCAGGCTTAATCATCAATGGTAACATGTCTACAAAGAACTAGAGGCCATTTAGGCTGAACAGAAGAAATATTTTCACTTGCATCTTATATCAGGGTCTTGAAGGATGGAAGCAAAGATCATAACAAATATTCAGAGTAGGCATTGTGATCTGTTTTGGTGTCTTATACAGATTAAAGTGAAGGTGGCCTTTTCTCTTTTTTAGTTCATCTTATGAGGCAGGAAATAAGAAGGAAACAACAACAACAGAATGTTTGAATTGGGAACTATAAAAGGGACATTATACTCACAATGCATTCCAAGCTTCACTCTCATATAAATTGGTTGGTTTAACAGGATATTGGAGGTGAGGGAAAAAGCCCTTTTTTAATGATCATTTCATTTTGTTTCCCTTGCACAAACTGTACAGACCTCATCTCAATCCTATTATTTGATTTTGGGCTATTTGGTTAAAATGAATTTTTAGGTACTTTAGGTACATCCAAAGGTCTAATCAGAAAAAAATAAAGACTTGGGTGAGATATTGGATTACAAAAATAGGTCTTTTGCCAGACCATTTAAAGAATAACAGAATCTCAGCAGCAGTCTTTCATAAATAAGAGGTCATTTCTGATAGTGTTTGCTTTTAAAAGTTCCTAACCTTTCTCCGGTGCTTCCAGCTTTATGGATGTAGATTTAAATAAGCGCTCTAAGACCACTGGAAAATTGGGCAAGGAGGATATTGGAAACAGAGAAAGAATTCTCTGGCCCACTTAAGTTATCATCTTTTCAGCTGCTGAACTTGTCAAACACTCTCCTGCAGAAATGGAGCATATCAGAAAGATAATGAAAGCTGGACACATGGACAATGGGAATTTATTATTGAAAAGCAGTGGTGGGGGAAGGGCAAGTAAGAACTCGTCTTCTGGAATTACAAGCCAATCTCAGTGTCTGTTCTTAATACACATTCAAATTAGCAAAATGAGGCTCCTTTCTTTCCAAGCAATACCAGTGGTGGGATTTAAAAAGTTTTACTACCAGTTCTGTGGGCGTGCCTTGGTGGGCATGGCAGGGGAAGGATACTGTAAAATCTCCAGTCAGAGGTGGGATTTGCCGGTTCTCCGAACTACTCAAAATTTCCACTACCGGTTCTCCAGAATTGGCCAGAATCTGCTGAATACCACCTCTGAATAAGACACAAATAACCCAAGATAACCCAGGCAACATATCTTGAAAAGTGATGTACTAATGTATGGTAAGAATACCACAAGCTGCAGCATCTAGACAGCAGCAATGTTGATTTAAAATGCCTATCCAGGACCCTAACATCCTGGATAATATATTTGGGGCTGACTCTGCACCAATTAAAAAAAAAAGAGTCATAGTGTTGGTCTTGCAGCCAAAGCAGATGAGAGATTTGTGGCATCTTGAAGACCAACACCTTTGTGGTTCATACTTTGACAGACATTTCCTTGAAGGTACTGGACATTTATTATGTGCAAACATTACTATGATATAGGGCATCATAAATAAGAACAAACAGAATGAAAACAGAAAGAGGAATGCTTTGGATACCGATGGATAAACACGTTTGAACTTTTCTATATAGAAAACACTCAGGAATTAAGGTCATGAAAAAGAAATGGCTGAGAGATTGTGACCAGCATGAAATGAACTCTGTGGTTTAGGGAGGGCTTCAACCTGGTCCCTCCAATCAAAGTCCAATTCAGTTGTATCCATAAATGTTTACGTAGGCAGTGACATATTCCAAACCACACATAAAGCATTGAACCGATAATCATCAATCATTTGAAACCCTGGTTTATTCACTGTCTGTTCTCAGAGTTAAAAAGAATCTCCTTTTCCATGCCCAAAGTAAATGGAGCATTTGAGAATTTTCCAGAAAGGGGGAAATATATGGTTTAACCCAGTGGTGAGATTCAAAAAAAAGATTACTACCAGTTCTGTGGGCATGGCTTGGTGGGAGTGGCAGAGGAAGCATGCTGTAAAATCTCCATTCCACTAACCCCCACCCCACTAACCTGCTTTCCAGCTCCGTTCTCCTCTGCAGGGCAACCAAAGAAGACCCAGCTGATCAGCTGGGACTCAGGAGGCAGAGAATAGAGGGGGCGGGCCCAGTCAGAGGTGGTGTTTGCCAGTTCTCTGAACTACTCAAAATTTCCACTACTGGTTCTCCAGAACTGGTCAGAACCTGCTGAATATACCACCTCTGGTTTAACTTTGCAAATGGAAGGAAACAGAATTGGAATGGGGATAGACAAAGGAGAACAAGTATGGATATTAATGCAGATTGATTCTTTCTGCTTGGCTGCTATTGCAACTATCAAATATTATTGCTGATATCTATAGATGCAGAAGCAGCAAAACCAGAAGCCAATTAGATTTATAATTTCTGATTGATTCCAGCCTGGAAAACCAGTGGGTCACCTCTCACAGAAATTGTGAAAAAGAAGAGTTCCTCAATCCATGGAATATAATGTAAGCTGGTATATACCCATAGAGACATTACAAATATGTCTGCAGTTTGAGAATATGGAGGTATTCCATCCATGTGGCTCTGAGCGTATTTCCACTGGAGTTCAAAAGCACCTCTATGGGACCCAATGACATGAATCTAATTCTGCAGCTGAGCAGATTTATTTCTACCTCAGCAGTGTTGCACAAATATTTTCTTCTCAAAAATTCAGAGGCTGACTTCTTGCAGAGTTTGCAGATGATCCTTTTCCACACTGAAGGAAATTTTTGTTCTCCTCTCCTCCAAGCACATCCAGAAAAGGAATTCCGGCTTCATTTAGCAGAAGTGAAATTGATTGGAGTTCTGTTCTCCCCTTCTCCAGTTTGTTTGTTCTTCATTCATTCATTCATTCATATCTCCCTCTAATTATGAGTATCGTGTGAAGGGACTTTAATTCAGCCTAAAGGTGGAGTTCTCACCTCACAATCATGAAGTTGTGAGTTCGATCCTCGGTAGAGGCAGGTATTTCTCTCTCTGGGCACACTGAAAATATACATCTGTTAAACAAAACTCCGCATTGGTGACAGGAAGGACATCCAGCCATTAAAACACTTTGCTAGCTCCATTCAGTGGCCCGGACTCCACCTCACAAGGGATTATGGGGTTGTTAAATGAAGATGATGAATGGAAGTGATAATGCTGTGAAAGGACCCTTACAATGAGCTTCACTTCTGACACGTCATCCCTGGAAGAGACTGGACTGCCATTTGTCAGAAATGGTGTAGGGCCGTGATGGCGAACCTATGGCACGCTGAGCCATCTCTGCTGCCACACGAGCCGTCACCCAGATCAGGCCCACGGCGCATGTGCAGCTGATTGTCAGGTATCTGCTCTGCATGTGCAGGGGGCGGGGTGAGTGCAGGAGAGCCATGCACATGCAGGATGGGGGCACATGCATGCACAGGGGGAGGGGAGGGGTTGGACTAGATGACCTACAAGGTCTTTTCCAACTCCGTTAATCTGCTCCTAGCCTAAAATGTCTGCCTTTTGCTTCAAGCCTATTGACTCCCCTCCTTCATGTCTACAGCCAGAAAACTACAGCCTTAAGGGAGACTGCCTTTCCAATCAATGCCTTCCCTATAGGACCCTCCCTTCTGATCTCCCTTCTAAGCAACAGCAGGTCTTCAGAGCTTCCCATGTTGTTGGAGGCTTTACCACCTAAAGCCACCCATCATTTATTTTTTTATTTTTTTTAAATTTCTAACAACATTTACGGACTCCAGGGGCCTTCTTTGGAACAAAAAAAGGAAGCTTTGCTTTGCAGACTACCTGCTTACGCTTTTAATCTGCCTTTAATTAAAAGAATCCAAAGGAGTTATCTGCAGGCTTCGTATTGCCTACTCAGCTATACCACAGTGGATAGCCATCCTCCCAAAGGGAAGGGTTGAGAAAGCAATCCTGCCCCGTTGCTTATGCACAAAACACGGACCCTCGGCCAGTCAGACTGCTGTGCGCAAGAACTGGGCGCAGGACATACCCAATTCTGCTAATGCAACGGAGCAAATGCCACCAGCAGAAGAAAGACGAAATGGAACTGACAGACTGAGACATCCTACTTTTTGTTTGGCTTCAAAAGCTGCCAGTTCAGGTTTTTAGTTCAGAAACTATGTTATCTGCTAAACCATATGCTTTGTAGAACAAAATGCCTGGCAGGTTTCAAAGTGGATTTATTGTAAGGCTCACAATAACACAACAAGTATATCTCGATAATCGCTCTTTGGTTATCATTAGGTAGCTGTGAAATGGAGAAGGGAGAGAAAGAGAGTGACTTTCTTTTTTATTAATGTGGATATAGATTGACTTAGCATGGTTTTTATTACTGTTTTCCAGAGATGCTCTGCCCCCCCCTCTCTTCTCTCTCTCTCTCTCAAACACACACACACACACACACACACAGAGAGAGAGAGAGTCTCTGGAAGACAGACACACTTTGCCTACCTCATCATTCTACTCAAAGTATTATGTCAGAAAGTCTTGGCCAATTGCTCTTTAGCAAGCTATCCAGTGTCCTAGCATCAGAAGAAACTGGACAATTCGCCTACGAGGAAATTGCGTGGGAGGTGGTATTCAGCAGGTTCTCACCAGTAGTGGAAATTTTGAGTAGTTCAGAGGACCGGCAAATACCACCTCTGACTGGCCCTGCCCCCATCTACTCTCTGTCTCCAGAGTCCCAGCTGTGAGATGACCCAGGGTGTGGTACAAAGGCAACACAGTCAAGTAAGCAAGAAATGTCCCTTTAATACCTCCAACTTTGCCCCCAATGTCCAAGTTATTTTCAGCTGGAGAAAAAATTCTCCCAAGAACAGTTTTTAAGTGGAGGAAATTCAGTATGAAAACAAAGTACATACAAACTGTAAATAAAAATCCAAACAAACAAAGTAACCATAATTAACTTGACAGGGCAGGGGAAGGAATTGAGACTTGAAAGCCCAGCAAAACACACACAGTTGGGAAGACACCAGGAACCCAGATATGCCCCAATGATACCAGATAATTCATGATTTGCTCCCAACAAACTTTGTTGTGCGTAGCTTCCCTTTTTAAACACTGTGTTCCCAACTGCAGCTAATGAAGGGAATCAGGGCCCTTTCCTCTCCCATAAGCCATGCAACTCATGTTGCTCCCTTCTCCATTCCTCCTGGCATGCCCTAGGATGAAGGAGGGGCTGGGTGTTCCTCCAAATTCCCTCTCCCTTGCTCTACTTTTCCCTGCTCTGCCCAGCTGGCCTTTGCCCTTACCCAGTTTCTTCCACAACCAACTGAGCTACACTCCCACTCCCTGTCAGCTGTTTGGCCTCCCCCTTGGAATCAGATTCTGACAGAGGCATGACAGGCTGGGTCTTCTTTGGTTGCCCTGCACAGGAGAACGGAGCTGGAAAGCAGGTGTGTGAGGTGGGGAGGGAATGGAGATTTTACAGTATCCTTCCCCTGCCATGCCCACCAAACCACGCCCACCAAGCCATGCCCACAGAATCGGTAGTAAACATTTTTGAATCTCACCACTGAATTGTGCTCCATAAAACTGAATGGATTCCTTTGAAAGTGCATTTTGATAGGTGCAGGAAAGTGTCCTCCATGTTCAAGCTTCTTCAGAATATATGAAAGGGTATACAGTTTTATTTTATCTGAATTTAAACTTTAAATTTAAGATCCTCTATTCACTGTTTTCATGTTTTATACTTCCTTTTAATGGAATGAATACAAGCCACCGAGAGTTGCCTCTGGTGAGATGGGTGGCATATAAGTTTAAATAAAACAAGTGAATAACAATATGCAAACCATTACAAGTTCAGAGCTTCCGTTATTAACAGGAAAATAGTTAGCCACCTCCTGATGTTTAAACTTTTATCAAAGGAATCGAGAAGTCACCACCCTAATGAACTTGAGAGATATGTGTGCTGCTAAAGTGAAAGTATTAATCGTTGAGATAACTCTAACTATATCTCTATATGTGAGACTTGATTGGCCTGCTGTCAAGAATTTGACAGTCTGTCTTTGTGCAAGTCCATGGAGGAAGTTGTATGAGGCAGTAAATCCGTCCTGAAGCTTTTTACAGATTAACAGAGTTGAAAGAGACCTTGTATGTCATCTAGTCCAACCTCCTGCCTAAGCAGGAGACTCTACACCATTTCTGACAGATGGCAGTCCAGTCTTTTCTTGAAAGCCTCCAGTGATGAAGTTCCCATCACTTCCGAAGGCAAGTTGTTCCACTGGTTGATTGTTCTCACTGTCAGAAAATTTCTCATTTTTCTCATTGTTTTTTTTTACTGCTTTTTTTGCAGCTGTGCCATTTTTCCCAACATCTGCTCCTTAGTAAGTGGTCTTACACTGCCAGATCTGCTGCCACTGAGTAAGTACGTAAAGGACATAATGAAGACAGCAGGAATGTGCGGCCACAGAAGACATGGAACCAAACTAGACCTCTTGGTGCCTTTAGTGCATCAACAGTATCATAAGATCCTGGGATAAGAATATCATCTAAAGAGCATGTGTCACTTGAATTTCACATTGCCATGTTTGAAAGAAGACAAAGGACAGCTGCTGAAAACTGTTGCATCATTTCTTCTCATTGACAGGTTTGTACCAAATAGCTTGACTACAATTACGCAAGTCTTGATCTATCTAGGCACTGTGATATTTAAGTTGACAAGATTTCCCTCCCCTGAAGCCTTCCCAATTTTACCCACCTGCTCCTTCCCCATATTGTGTTACCTATTAGAATATTGAAACCACTTTACATGGTGCCATTTCTGAAGTTGCTTTTCTGTATGTATCTGATATATTTTGACAGACTGTGTTTGCAAATTGTCTTGCTATGATCATTTTAGACGATACTGATTTCTGTAGCATTTTTTCCTTTCAAAGTGGTTAATTCTTCTTTCCTTAGCTTGTTTGCTGGGTCTAATTCTTCAGTACACTATTACAGGTGGTCCTCATTTTTTGATTGTAATGGAGCCTATCCACAATGGTCGTAAACTGTGACAGCTGCAAAGTCATGCACTTCATGACCAGACCACTTCATGCAGTGGTTGTTAAATGAAACCCTTGATCTATTTTGCCTGTTTTACCTAAAAACAGAAGTAAACCCCGGTTTTGAATAAAAATATTGTAAATCATTATCATGTGACCCTGAGCTGCTACTAATGTCCATAAAAATGGACCAGTTGCCAAGTGTCCCAAATGTAGTCATGTGATCATAAGGGAGGAAATTTTGGAAATGGGTCCTAAGTACTTTTTGAAAGATCCACTGGAACTTTAAACAGTCATTAAGCAACTAGTCATAAGTTGAGAGCTACCTGTACATTTTTTTCACACACACAAACATAGTTTTTTTTTAACAATACTTCTTTTAAAAAATACTGGCCAACTGACTTATGTTTATTAAATTAAGGATATACCTATTGTGATAGAATGACCCAACACTCCATGGCCAACTCCTCTTGGGACAATTTGCCGCAGCCAACTTGCTGTGGGACAACTAATCACAAGACAATTCAATAAATACAAAAGTTAATTTCAATGGAACAATGGCCAATAAAATAAAGTCAAACCAGAAATATAAGAGTTAAAATAATCTTGATGAAAACGTAATAAAAGTAACTGAATGAAATGATTAATACAGCAATAAATTGTGTGCAGTGAGTTGGCCATGATCACAATCCTAGACCCAATTGTGATACTTTTGTCATTCTAAGACCCTCTGAAGAAAAATTGGAGATGTTTCATAGCCAATGAACTTAGTCTGAGAAATGCAGATTGGATGAGCTGGTATAAATGAATTTAAAGTCAGCTTTACAAAATGTTATTATGAAAAAAAGAAGTTAAAACTTTAGTGTTGAATATATGAAAAGATTGGTGGGGGGAGGGGGAAAACCCTTTAGCAAAAATGATATTTTTAGAGTTAATCTTGTTAAAGAAGCAGTGTAATAGAAGTTTGCACTTAGAAGGCATCTTTCAACTTCAGGTATGCTGCTTTCTGGAACAATTAGTAAATGAAATAAAATTAAAAGGAAAGGATATTAACTGGTGTTAGGACAGACTTGACCTAATTGTATTGTAATGCTGCTGAGTTAGGAATTTAACTGGTATGCTTGGTTATTAACATTAATATCCTTGCTCATTTATAAGTAAAATTATTATAGACTCAAGTCATATACATGGCACTGAATAATCTGGAGTTTTTCTATGCCATCCTTCAACCAAATGCTGTCCTTTAACATTTAGTCTGTGCTGAGAAGAACAATGGAACAGTGCCCTCTGAGTGCACATCCAAGAAATTCCAAATACTTTCTATATGCAACTCCATAATGTATTGACGATATAAATGTTCCACCTTTGAATTGCAAATAGAATACGTAATTTCATATTCGCTCATTGAGATTGTAATTGTGATGTGCTTATTTTTGCCATAGGCTAAATAAATAAATGCTTTCCATTATTCTTGGTGTAATTTTTTAAAAAACATATTTAAAATAATTGTATAATTGGACCTATTCTTGGACTGCCAGGAAGTTCCTTCATATTCTCCCTTTGCAGTCCATGGTACAAAAGTCCATTTGGTAAAAGAAACCAAATGTGCCTGATAGCCCCTTTTCCAACTAACAAATTTTATTCAAAGAGTCAACTTTTTATTAACAAAATAATTCAGGACTCCTCCTGATTACTCCTCCTGATTACTTACCCTACGGCAGTGTTTTTCAAGCTCAACATCTTTCAGATTTATGGACTTCAATTCCCGAAATTTTCTAACCAACGTTATCTGGAGAGTTCTAGGAACTGAAGTCCATCCATCTTAAAAGTGTGAGATTGAGAAACACAGCTACTAACCAACATCGCTCTCCTCCTGCAGCATCCATACTGGTTTAAGAAGTAAGGTGTTCTTTAGCTCTCTTGAATGAAGAATGTGAACATTCTATTTTTGCAAAAGAAAAAGGTACATCTAAAAGTCTACCTGGATAATATTGAGAAAAGAGTGGAATTTAGACTAGAGCAAGAAAGAGTTCCAGACTCACAGCAATAGCAGGAGTTCTTATAAGTTGCTCAGAAACCATAGATATAGTTTCTGTTTTTATTTTGATCTTCCAGTTCTAACACCTTTTAGAGGCTCAGATGGTTTCATGCCCCTAAGGGCACCTGATAATTACTATACTGTCAGCGTATCATAGCTTTGTCCTTCCAATGAGAAAAACATCACAGACAATTTGTTACGGCATGCTGTTTGACACAGAGAGAGTGACTTTCCAAGCTCACATTAATGGTCATTTATTGTAATGATCAGATGTCAGAATGGATCAATGAGCATAACTTGCCACTGAGCTTTGAGGTCATCTCTTCAAAAGCCAGAACTGTGTTGCTTACTGACAAGGAAAAGAAAATAATTTCACCTATGTGCTAGGAAGACAAAGAGAAGAAAACACTGAGAGATAGCTGCTCTCAGCTTGGCCAGTGATAAAAATTAATTAATTTGCTACAAAATGCAAGATTGTTTTGTACGTAGATCTCCTTTTACATTAATTTTATTATGGATCCTCTTAATAATAAGCAGATCATAATAATGGATGACTGTGGCAATTACAGTCTAGTTGGCATACATCACTCTTTGCTGGAAAACTTCATTAATGAATAAGTAGGCATAAAAGTAACTTAACCATAGGAATTCAGTGATGAAAATTGCATACAGCTGCAAAAAGTATTAATTAATGAAAGTTACATATCAAAAGCATTGTATAATTAGGAAGGTGCCATAGAAAACACACCAGGGATTGTTGCATTTGCATAATGTGCACACTAGGAAAAATTGGATGAGAAAAAGTACTTTAGGGGAAATAACAAAAATGTTCAAATTATGAGTAAATATAAAGCAATTGTAATGAAATCAGATTCAACAATGTGCATATTTGAAGGAGGAACCAATTTGGCAAGGAGCAACCCAGAAGGAAAGGAAGAAGGAAGTGGCTACAGAAGACAAGTCAACATTAAAGACTCTAAGTACTGTATTTTTTACACTATAAGATGCATCTATGTTTAGAGGAGGAAAATGGGCAATGACAAAGACAGAAGAGGCGGGGTTCAGCACTGTAAAGGAACCCCGACGTCATGGCCCATACTTTTTGCTCCATAAGATGCAGACATTTCTACCCACTTTAGAAGGGGGGAAGTGCATCTTATGGAGCGAAAAATACAGTACAGTCATCCTTGATCTCTAGGTTGAAAGGATTTGCCAGTGACAACACTGTTGCCAAAAATAATGCAATGTTCAGAGAAGTTCCTTTCAAGAATAACAAAGAGAAGGGGATCAAATTATTCTCCAAAGCACCAGAGGACAGGCCAAGGAACAATGGTTGGAAACTAATCAAAGAGAGAAGCAATCTGGAATTAAGGAGAAACGCCCTAACAGTGAGGACAATTAACCAGTGGAACAGCTTCCCACCAGAAATCATGGACGCTCCATCACTGGGGGGTTTTAAGAAGAGACTAGATAGTCACTTATCTGAAATGGTAGGTTCTCCTGCTTGAACAGGCGGTTGGACTAGAAGACCTTCAGGGTCTCTTCTAGATCATTCATTCATTCTAGTCTAACCTTGGCCTGTATGGAAATTTTTAAATAGACTATGTACTGGGTTAGGAAGACCAAAAGGCAATCTGGGGCTTCTCTATAGTAGATACTCTGTGTCAATGTGAAGAAGAACAACATACCCATCTCACATATGCGACAATGCATACCATGCCCTTCAACATGTATGGAGGAAGACCTCATGCTAGCGAGAGAAAATGCTGTTGATATATCCTAATATTGGGTGAACGTCATTTGGTTTTAATCCTATTTATTTTAAACACTTTTTTTACACATTCTATACTTTATACTCATTTTATTTGCTCAGTATTGAAAGCTATATGTCTAATTCAAACATGCTTCTGACACAAAGAAAGAAGCATTTTACATATTTAGTTGTTGGAAACAAGCTAAATTGTTTAACTAAAAGTTTTTACAAAGGAAAATACAAATCAGCATAAACTGAATAAATAGATTCAAAATCTGTACGATTTTTTATTTCTTTTTCTTTTTTTAATTTTTATTGGTTTTTAAAAACAAACAATAACAAACAAAGACCAAAGAAATCCTGAAAATAAAGTAATACAATGAATCAACAATTATGTTCAGGAAAGCTCTATAATGCATTGATAGTCTTTTGGTATTTATAGCATTAAACACATCACAGTTGGATTCTGGGTATACTGTATTTTCTCACTTCAATAAAGGCAAGCTTACTATTATTTGTGTTACAAAAATCTGGAACAATTATTAGGTGGGGACAGAGAAAACTCCGATTTTGTTGTTGAATGGGAGGCTATTCTTCAAAGCAGACTCAGCTATGAGATGTGATTTCCCCCCCCTATTGTGGCTATAGAAGCTATATAACAGAAGTAGCTTTTATAACCACAATAGGGGGAAAAATTCATGTCCCATAACAAGTCTGCCTTGTGGAATAGCTTCCCACTTAGCAACAAAATCAGTGCATTATATGTCTAGGAGGTTGTTATCTGCTATCTGTATGCTTGATATTATTTATTTTTACTTTGTCCAGTGCTTTCCAGATAGTTTGGATTGCAATGCCAATAATCCTTGGACATGTTAAGTGGCTCAGAGGAGAGGTTTACTTCACAAAACTTTAAGGATATCTTATTGTGACTAATGGATTTATACTTATTGAAAACTGGTACTCCTACTACAGATTGAATCTGGCAGTTTATGGATGCAGTGCAAATATTGTACATAGATATTTCAATAAACTGTCCATATTTTGAACTGCTTTGCCAGACAAATGAATAAAGTTAAGAGGAAAATGAAATAAAAGAAAAAGCATTCTACAAAACTTGAAGTGTTTGCATCAATGGGTTTCAGATTATAAGAAATCTGTACTTAACTACTTTTGAGTACCTTACAGATTCTGTATCTAGCAAACTTCAAGTATCACATGGCATAATGAATATCATTCAAACATAAAAACAAGATTTACCATATCATGTTCTGTAATATCTTGCGGAGTATAAAAATTTGCTAATTTCTATATCTTTCTATGTGGTCGCTGAGTCAACAAAGACTTGATGGCATATAATTAACTGATCTATGAATTTCTACTGTGCATAATTTAAATTATTATAAAAATATTTCAGCAGCATAATGGCAAGTTATTTTTGTTATGCTGAGAACTATACTTAACTACAGAAAGTTAATGACATTATTTGTTAGAATGACAATAATTATATTTGAAGTACCCAAATTATGACTCTCTCAAACACTTCAAGAAACAATAAAGAATTTTGAGCATAGACTTGTATATAATATTAAAGACAACCTTTAAAAAAGGCACAGGATGGACAATCCATAACCGACTGGAATTCTTGAAACTTAAAATTCATTACATCCAAAGAGCAGCACAGAAAAATACAATATAATTTTAAAAAATCATGATGAAGAGAACTATACAAAAGCACTAAAAGAAGCCAAAGCTACTGCTTAACAATACATAATCAACAAAGTAATCCTTAATGATTAAAAAAAACCCACTACAAGTTCTTAAAAATAAAAATAGAACCATTGTAAAATCACCCTACATAAAAATAAGAAGAAAATTGTCCTACTTTAGACACATTATATGAAGACCCAGCTGTCTGGAGAAGGTTCTGATGCTGGAAAAGATAGAAAAAAAGACAGAGAAGAAGAGAGTGACCAACAGCAGCGTGGAGGGACTTGGTTACAGTGACAATGGAGGCACCATTGGAAGACCTGACCAGTAAGAGACAGATTGTCCAAGAGAAAAACTTTGTGACTGCTAAGAGTCAACACCAACTTGATGGTACAGAATCAGTCAGTCAGTCAGTCAATCAATCAATCATCAATCTGTTAGATTTTATATCCAATCTTTCCTACTGGAACTCCAGTTGGCATACCTATTGCTCAGTCCTTCTCTTTCATCCCACAATAATCACCCTGTGAAATAGTTTAGGTTGAAAGAAAGTAATTTGGTCCAATTCCACAATGAGTTTTGATGGCTGACAACAAACATGAATCTGGGTCTCCCAATTACAACTCCTACCTTAACTATTATCCAACATTGGCTATAGAGAAGGAGTGGCTAAATTTGGGGGTGGAGTTAAAAGAGGAATCAACCTACAATCCCCAAGCAGCCACAACAAGCAACTAAGCCAAATCCCTTTGAATTCCATTGACCCTCAACCCCAAGCAGATGCAAACCATTAGTTGAAAAGATTCTTGTGCAAAGGCATGATTAGCAATAAATAAGTTATTGGACCTTCATGTGCGAACCTGGTCTGACACTCATCCAATATCTTAATTACAAAACATAAGACACACAATTTCAAAACCTGAAATAGGCATTCAAATATATTCCCCTGACCCACCGGTAATATCAGAAAATCACCCTTCCACCCAATGTGGAAAAATCACCCTTCCACCCAATTCCAAAACTGTTGCCTTATGAAGTCAATAAAAGATCATGACATGAGTTTTAGTAATATAGATATCTATATTAAGTTTCAGGAAGGGAACAAAATCTCAATAGGGTTTTCTTCTTTTAATTTCCCTATTGTTGCACAGTTTTCTCCGACTAATATTCTGCTTTTCTCTCTGTACAAGACAAGGCTTAAAGACTCCAAGGAAAGTAACCCCAAATGGCTGACAGCTTCTAGTCTACATTTTTATTGATTTCCTTTAAGCTCATTAAATAACTGCAGAAACTTTCCCTCCCTAGTTACTTTTACACTCTAACAGTGTAAAAAAGGAAATGATTTGATAACTAAGAAAACAATTTGATAACTATAGACTTAATTTTAATGCCTTGTGTGTGTGTGTGTGTGTATTAAAACAGCAAATGGGAACCTGTACAATTGTTCCAAATCCTCATCTTATTTCACTGCTTATTACATCCATGGGTATGAACAGAATTTCATTCAACATTGAGTCAAAATTCTCCAGAAAAAAAAAGAAACATACAGTAATAGCCTATCTAGACCAACACTGTTTTCCGAAGACCAGCATTTCAATCATATTCTCCAAGAGGCATATGGCTGAAGTAATATGCTGGCAACCCTAATAACTTTATTTTCCATGAATCTGTCAAAAACCTCACTACTTAACCGAATAACCGTTTTAAAGCTACCCATAGTAACAGTCATTTTTACCTCTTATAACAGCAATTTCCCCTTCTTTCTCAGTCAGCAAAACTTTTTCCTCACAGAAACAACAATTCTACTGCTCACAGGTGGGGTAATTAAAGGCTGCCGTTTTTGCTTGGCCTTATTGAAAGCTCAACAGTCTCTTTAACTCTAGCAAAGGAAGCAGAATGAAAGCATCATTGCTACAAAAAAAAGATGAATTAAATATCTGATATTCATTTCCAATTGCCCGGGGGCATATTTCACATTAAAGGGAAAAAGTGTGCAACTCGCAGAAAAATTAGCTTTCATGAATGAAGGAAACAATTATTTCATTAAGAGGAAATACAAAGTATGTTTTTTTGTAAACAAAAAATGAAAATTAAATAATTGTGTATTCTCAAAGACCCTGTTATGAATTAGTTTAGTATTTGTACGCCAATCCAGGAATGGATCAAATACCTCAATTATGCTGTAGTAGACTTGAACAGGAGGGGTTCTCTTTGGGTTGGACTGAACTTTTGAGTATTTCAAAGCTGAGTACCAATTTTGAGGAAGAAAAGGGCAAACCTACATGATGGAGCTGGAACATAATATTCAGAGGGGCCATGTGGCGAATTCCAGAGAGATTTCTAACCTCTGTTCTTGAATTTCATCTCCATTCCCTGAAAATAGCTGAAATATTTTCCCTGCTGTCTACCAAAGAGAGTAGGGAATTTGTTGTGTTTCAGATTTTCCTTGTTTGAAAAGCATTCTGAAATTATGAATTATGAAAGAGGGCTCTATCAGGTCGCACAGATTCAGCCCCCATAAGGAAACCAATTTTATCATGGATTTGCATTCTTTTTGAAGTCACAAAAATGACTGGGGACACAACACAAATCTAATCAAAGAACCTCTTGTTTCCAACTACTGTGGTTGTAGTTATAAAGAGATTTCCTTTAGTGCAAACAACTTTACCTTGAAAAGGAAACAAACAAACAAAAAGATTCAAATACTAATCATATCCATTGTTTACAAGATATGTTAAAATAAATTTGGAATAACAAAAAAAAATCCACATAGATTAAAAATGACAATAGTCTATCATTGATTAGCTTAGCTGCATCACAGAAAGCTTGTAGTGTACTATGTCAAAAGAAATATCAGTCAATTTATCAGAGTTAAAAACTAGTTAAAGAGTGAAGTTCTACTAATTCATGTATATGCCACTGAGAGAGGCTTCTGGGAACATTGATCTTTAAGTATATCTCTGATGCACTGCTGTCTCTCACTTCTACAAGGATGAACTAGTATTTGACTGTATTCAACTATTATTATTATTTTTAAGCTAACCTTTAAATTACCCATTGAAACACACAGAAGCTGGCTGATCCAAAACCTGGAAGTACCGGTACTTTGGGGAAAAAAAAAAGACTTCCAGAAAGGAGAAAATGGATTTCACAGTTCCATACTGTACTTCCAAAGGTGCTTTTTCAAAACACAACTGCACTTTCTTTTTCTTGAAGACATTTTGCTTCTTATCCAAGAAGCTTTTTCAGTTCTGACTTAATTCTAAAATGTCTTGGATGAGAAATGAAATGTCTTCGAGATAAAAAAAACAAAAGTCCAGTTGTCTTTTGCAAAGGCACTTTTGGGACAGCAATGACTGAGAATCTCCATAAAGCATTCCATATTGTAGCTTACTCCAGACCAGTGTAAACAAATGAATGTGTTAAAGGCAAAAAGCATGAATGGGATGGATTCCCCAGACCCCAATCTTATTCTTCAGAATAAACTTGGGCCAGTCCCTCTCCCTCAGCCCAATCCAGTTATTGTGGGAAAAATAGGAGGATGAAGGAGCATTATGCATGTTTGAGTTATTTAAAGATAATGAAGGCAGGATAACACACACACACACACACACAAATCCACACACATACTTACACATGCATGCCTTTAAAAAAAACACAATTACTCCAGATGCATATGCAGTTTTGTTTCCACTCTCCCTTTACAAATAGGCATTTATTTTAGGCACCTAGGTGCAGTTCTTAAAACTAGAGAACGATGAACTTGATTGGTTCCAGGCATTGCTCTTTCTTTCTTTCTTTCTTTCTTTCTTTCTTTCTTTCTTTCTTTCTTTCTTTCTTTCTTTCTTTCTTTCTTTCTCTCTCTCTCTCTCTCTCTCTCCCTCCCTCCCTCCCTCTCCCTCCCTCTTTCTTTCTTTCTTTCTTTCTTTCTTTCTTTCTTTCTCTCTCTCTCTCTCTCTCTCTCTCTCCCTCCCTCCCTCCCTCCCTCTCCCTCCCTCTTTCTTTCTTTCTTTCTTTCTTTCTTTCTTTCTTTCTTTCTTTCTTTCTTTCTTTCTTTTTCTTTCTCTTCCTTCTTTTTCTTCTTTCTCTCTCTCTCTCCTTCCTTCCTTCCTTCTTTCCTTCACCAGCAAACAACATATATTATTCTGCCCTAGTAGTGAAGTGGTACAGGTGCAATACAGACCAATAGGGCATACATTGCTGCAGTTTTAAGTCTGCATATGAATAAAACAATATTAGTGAAAAGTGCATGCTTGACTTCTTTTAAGTATTATGTCTCAGAAGATGTATTCCCTCTTATATATGATATAAAGTGAAGGACCTCTTTTAAAGTGATTCTGAACATCTATAAGGTATTTCTTTTCCTTGTATATTTTATGAACATTTTAAAAAAAGCTCACAACCATTCACCGGCAGACTATTCAGATGGGTTTTTTTTTAGTCAAGATTTCTAAGAGTATGATGGAATTGACATAAGTGGGGACTGACTAACATCAGCTAGCACCTTGGTTTACTGAAGCACATCAGGAAACAACCAGAAATGAAAACTGGGATGCTAGTGGAGATAGACAAAAAACAAATTTGAATCATGTCCATGTCTGCACTTCTTTTTGCATTGGCAAGCTGTCATGCAGGAGCCATGCATTTAAGGAGTTGAGTCTCAGCTGCAGAGTTGAGAATCAATCTAGGACTAAGGAGGAGTTTCGCAAACAATTAATCAGTGGAACTACTTCTGTGGGTGCAGAGGTTTTTGAGAAGAAATGGGACAACCATTTGTCTGAAATGGTTATAGGATCTCCTACTTGAACAGGGGGGTGGATTAGAAAACCTCCAAGGTCCCTTCCAATTCTGTTATTCTCATCAATTTTTACAGCATTTCCCCATCAAAGTCACTAGGGTTCACCAAAGTCTTGACTCCTCGTGGGCAGAATCTGTAGTGATGACTAGGACATACCAAGTCATATCATCTGGGACCTCTTCTGACATGGATAGAGTGGTGTCTAAAATGTCTTCTGCTACTTGTGACAGGTAGAAATGTGACTATGTGAATGTGAGAAACTGCCAATGCCTCTTTGTGAGGAGGAAGCTACTGGGGGTCTTGTGCTACACCTCCTTTTGAACAGAACATCCTTAGATCACAGGTCCATGAGGATTCTCAGTCATCTAGGTCATGGTTGCCCCAAAGGCGATTTTTCAAAAGGCAGCTGGATTTTCTTTGTTTTTCCTTGAAGAATTTCACTTCTGGAAGAAGCTTCTTCAGTTCTGACCAGTCCTTCCATTCTTCATCATTCAGTCAGACCTAAAGAAGCTTTTTGGATGAGAAGCAAAATGTCTTCAAGGAAAAACAAAGAAAGTCCAGTTGCCCTTTGAAAAACCAGCTTTTGTGACTTGGATCCGATGGTCTTTAAGAGGAGAAAGCTGTCAGGATAGTAGTGGTAGTATTAAGTACGCAGCACTCTAGAACAAGGACTATTTATAAGTACACCCTAAGGTTTAACCCTGGCACATACTAATTGTGCCCTTCCCTGCCATGGGATGAGCTGACTACAACTCACACCATCATTCATGCTTGGTCACAAAACTTGCAACGTGCTTGGATTGCAAGCACAAAATAAAAAGCAGCCCATGTTTTAACTGGAGCTTTGTCACTGGAAGTGCACAATAACTAGTTTATTATAGGATCTGTCCTGACTGCTATCTGGTTTCCTGGTACAGTTTGAGTAGCTGCTTTAAACTTTTGATGCTTTTATGGCTTGGCTCCTGGGTACCTGAAGGACCATCTGTTCCTATCCGAATTGGCCCAGTCTGCTCAGGGGACAACTCTTTGTAGATTCATACATCTGGAAAGTCATAGGAGCCAAAAGTGAGGAAAGCTGCTTTTTAGTGACAAGCTCACTGCTTCCAGTGGAGATCCATCTGTCCCCACCTTGATAGCTTTCAGGAAGACTTTGGAAACTGAGTTGTTTTGGAGAGTGTTCCAGTGATATCATGAACTGTTCCAGCTTTTATATTTCTACTTAATTGTGATGGTTTTATTTTTGCCAAGTAAAGGTTTCTTCCTCCCATCAGTACTATCTAGTCTTTTGCGGAAAGTCTGTTAAGAAGAATGTGCTGTCACAAAAATTCCCTCTTCACCCGGCTTTCCCCCATCTCAGGGGCAACCTCATTAGCACATTCCCTTTCTTTGTTCCTGTTGTGACCATGCTCTGAAGTACGAGATCTGGGTTCCCACTGGATAACAGATCATAGGGATAAGAGGCCTTGAAGGCCATTCGTTATCATAAAACTAGAAATTCTACTTTATCATGATAACAAGGCACCATCAACAGCAGGCTAGTAAGAGCTGAAACTGCAGTCAGAAACAAGTTAACAGAGTCTTCCATGGAGAAATGAACTGTAATTATAGCTACAACCAACATATTTCACTTTTGATCTCTCTCTCTCTCTCTCTCTCTCTCTCTGTATTTCTATTATCCTTTTGACCTTTCCTATTACCTTCTACTATTGGTATCTTATGTTTATATTACCTTGTTTGTTGTTTGTATATACACTGAGAGCTTATGCAATGGAGACAATTTCCTTGTGTCCAATCACAATTGGCCAATAAAAAATATTGTATTGTGTGGTATGGTGTGGTGTGTAGTGTGATGGTGTGGTATGATGTGTGGTAGTGTGTGATATGGTATGGCATTGTATTGTATTGTATTGGGGAAGGCTTATACGCTACATTGACCATGAATCCTACTCATGCAACATCTAGACACTTCAATCAGGTTTCCCCTCAGTAGAAAAGGACTTCTAGAGCATTTATTGTTCATTTCCCATTGTGCACTCAGCAATTCTCCAGCCTGAGGCTGTTTGGAATCAGAGTTTCACTTTAATGTTGGAATGAAAATATAGTGATGTACAAATTATCACTTTATAATTAATTATGCAGAATAATGCCAGAGAACTTGTCTCTAGTATGAAAGCAGCTTTGGATTTATTTATTTATTTTGCTATTTTCTGAGTTAACAAGTCATTAATCTTTCTGAACCATCAACCCGTCTCTCACTCACTCACACACACCTGCTAGGTTCATTAACACAAGTTGTTAAGGTTTCTTTTACCCCCCCCCCCAAAAAAAAGCTAAACAAATGTAGAGTTAGCCACTGCACTTGAAAATAGTCAGGATTGGATTGCTGTAATGCACTCTCTAACAGGGGTATCAAACTCAATTTCATTGAGGGCCATATTGGGGGTCCAGATGGGCATGGCCGAATGGGTGGGCATGGCCAGCTTGACATGATTCCCCAAACTGCTGGCATGCTTCCTCTTCGCACTGGGTAGACTGGGTCGAAGCCACACTGGCCCGATGTTTCTTCTTCACATTGGATAGACCGGGATGAAGCCATGTGGGTCAGCCCCTTGCATTTTCCAGGGCGGCTCCGCAGGCCAGAACCGACAACATCGCAGGTTGATCTGGGCCACGGGCCTTGTGTTTGACAACCCTGCTCTATAATAAGACTTCCCCTGAAGACCACCTAGAAGGTACAACTGGTTCAGAATGGAGCACTGCAAGTAGTAACATCAGGGTGGGCTACTGGGGGTTTGGGACAGCCCCTAGCTAAGATTCTGTGCAGTTTGGAGAACCTCCAAATCCCACCCCTCCCTGTCCCTCCCAGGAGTCCCCACGTAGCCCGTTTTGGATGCAGGTAAGCGCAGGGTGTTCACGGAGGCTCGAGGAGGGCAAAAAACGGGCCTCTCGGAAGTTCAGGAAGGTCAGAAATGGGCCCATTTCCAGTTTCCAAAGACCTTCCAAAGCCAAGGGAGGCCATTTTTGCCTTCCCAGAGGCTTGAGGAAAGCCTCTGGAGCCCGGGGAGAGCAAAACATGCTCCCTTGCCATGGTGCAGAGGCCAACTAGGCCACGCCCATTGTGGCCATGCCCACCCAGCAAACTGGGCAGAGAACCCATTGCTAAAATTTCTGAAGCCCATCCCTGTGTAAGTAACACCCATGCCTATGTATCACTATTGCTCCATGAGCTTCGTTGGCTGCCAATTGGCTTTCTAAGTGCAATTCATGGTGTTAGTTATTACCTGCAAAGCCCTGCATTGCATATGGCCTGGATATCTGAGAGACCACTTATCTCCAACTGCTTCTGCCTTCACAGCCCAATAGAGTGGGAATGTCCCATTCCCCTGCCTTAAATGTGGCCCTTTCTGTGGGATCCAGGAAGCATGTCTCCTCTGTTACACCTCTCCCAAACAGCATTATCTCCCAAAATAAGGATAGCATTGTTTTTCCTAGGGTTTCAGTGAGCTTTGAAAATATGGCTTTGGCCCCAGGTCTGTGGTTGATAATTATTCAAAGTCTTGTGTTGCTAAATTCAATTAAATAAAATACCTTTCCAGGCAGAAGAATGACATGGAAGTTAAGATGACTGGAGTAGTATAGGAAATAATAATACTTTCCTTTATCAGAAGACCAGCTGATAAGATTTGTTCTCATGATTCTGGTCCTCTTTGTCTCCCAGGATATCCCTTAGCACAGGAGTGTCAAACTCACGTCGTCATGGCAGCATCACTGGACGTATCAAGCAGTGGTGGCATTCAAATATTTTTTTACTACAGGTTCTGTGGGCATGGCTTGGTGGGCATGGTGTGGCTTGGTGAGTGTGGAGTAGCTTGGTGGGCATGGCTTGGTGGCCGTAGCAGGGAAAGGATACTACAAAATCTCCATTCCCTCCCCACCCACTAGCCTGCTTTCCAGCTCCATTCTCCTGTGCAAGGTAACAAAAAGAGACCCAGCCGATCAGCTGGGACTCGGGAGGCAGAGAATAGATGGGGGCAGGGCCAGTCAGGGGTGGGATTTGCCAGTTCTCTAAACTGCTCAAAATTTCCACTACCGGTTCTCCAGAACCGGTCAGAACTGGCTGAATCCCACCTCTGGTGTCAGGACTTTTTTCTCTTTTGCTAAACCAAGCATGGCCAGCACATGATGCATCCACCCAAGGGCCTGGGAATTTGACAGCCCTGCCTTAACAGCATATCTTTCCTTGGTTTGTTCTGCGTTTTAGGCAAATGAACATGAGTGCTTGACTTTTCTAAATGCAACATTCCCTTTATGAAAAGGTGGGATCATAGCTAAATTAATTATCATCAGTTAAGGCACTGGGTACCTTGTTACTTAGAATTAGAATTCTTTATTGGCCAAGGGTGACTGGACACACAAGGAATTTGTCTTGGTGCAAATACACTCAGTGTACATAAAAGAAAAGATACATTCATCAGGCGTCAAGAATCATAAGGTACAACACTTAATAATAGTCATAGGGTACAATAAGAATGGAATTGAATTGAATAGAATAGAATATATTTAGAATAGAATAGAATCTATTAAGAATAGGATAGGATAGGATAGGATAGGATAGGATAGGATAGGATAGGATAGGATAGGATAGGATAGGATAGGATAGGATAGGATAGCAGAGCAGAGCAGAGCAGAGCAGAGCAGAGCAGAGCAGAGCAGAGCAGAGCAGAGAAAGAGGAGAAGAGAGAAGAGAGAATAGAATAGAATAGCATAGAAGAGAAGAGAAGAGAAAAGAAAATAAGAGAAGAGACAAAAGAATAGAGAATAGAAGAGAAGAGAAGAGAGAAGAGAGAAGAGAAGAGAGAAGAGAAGAGAAGAGAACAGAATATAATAGAATGCTTTATTGGCCAAGTATGATTGGACACACAAGGAATTTGTCTTGGTGCAAATGCTCTCAGTGTACATAAAAGAAAAGATTCATTCATCAAGAGTCAAGAATCATAAGATACAACACTTAATGATAGTCATAGGATACAATAAGCAATCAAATCATACGAGGAAACAGTCAATATAAATCATAAGGATACAAGCAACAAAGTTACAGTCATACATCCACAAGTGGGACGGGATGGGCAATAAGGAGTGATGAAAAGATTAATATTAATAGTAGTGCAGACTTTGTAATAGTTGGACAGTGTTGAGGGAATTATTTCTTTAGCAGAGTGATGGCTTTCGGGGGGGAAACTGTTCTTTTGTCTAGTTGTTCTGGTGTGCAGTGTTCTATAGTGTCGTACTTACTCCTTGACATAAAAATTAGGACTAATTATTATAAAAATTAGCTCCAAGGGATTATTTTTCTTTTACTTTCTTGGTGTTGGGACTGGTGACCCAGAGAGGAGTGAGCATTTCAAATCTGGTTCTCAAGATGAGGCCACAATTGAACACATTCATTATTATACTGGATTATATAAAATAATTTTTTTGTTTTGGAACTTTTGAAGAATTGGAAGCACTTTCTCTGTGACATATACAAATATGTGCCTTGATTTCCACTTCTACTTTGCCCTGAAAGAATATCCTGACCTCCTTGTGAAGGTCATCTCACAAACATATTATTTATCTCCCAGCAACCCAATCAGTCATCATAATTCAAACTGCATAATTGAATGTCTCTCCTTCCCTGTGACCCTGTATTGTTTTGATTAGCATGGACTGCTGTGATACAGTCAAAATATCATCAATATTGTTCTGCTCATCTGTAGCTCATTGGAATCAAAAAGTACAAATTCATAAATCAACAACCAAGCTACAAACTGTGCATAATTAGCCAGTGAGTTTGCTTCTTTACAGGAGTATGTGTGCTGGGATAATTTTTAAAGGTGAATGACTAGGGTGATACAATGAAAAAATTACATTTGTTTTATTTATTCAGTTTTAATGCTACTTGTATCCAATTGACTTTCTGTGGCATTTCTTTTTCTGTCATTAAATTTTGTTATACTATTTTTGTTACTGTTAAGTTTTCTGAAGCAAAGCCTTTTCACATTTTCATGGCCATTGTGGGTTTCAGAAGACCCCAAGGCTTGCTCTGTATTTCTTCCTTCTTGTTCCTCTACTCTTGTCTTCTTGCTTTTCTATCCTTAAATGTATTGGTTATTTCCCATGCCACTGAAGAGATAGCACTCAGCAAAGACAGACTTATACCTAACATACAGTCCTGTTTATAATCCACACATCCTTTGTTAAGTGCCTAAAAACTTAATACTGTGAATTCTGGCATCTAGCATGGTTTTATTGCTGTTAATAGTTAACTTCTTGACCCTTTGAAGCCTATCAAGATATTTCTTCTGCCATTATTTTGATAATGTTCCTTGTTCACATTGTCATACTTTTTTTTTCTTTTAATGATCCTTTAATCCTTTTCTTCTGAGTGGAGTCTGAATGGAGACTGAATGGAGATGAGCATTTAGTGACCAGATACTCTTCCTTACACCTATGTGGAGTTTGCAGCAGATATTTTCTCCTTGCGCCCCAATAAAGAAACATCTGCCAGCTGCCTAGGACTGAACTCTCAACCTTCCAAGTGGGAGGTAAGCATTTTCACCTCGAAGCCACCGTGATACTCATCACACTGATGATAAAGAAACACATTTAAACCAGTATGAAGGATGGTAATGGTATGTAAGAGTGGAACAAGATAAAGAGAGGAGGAGAATCCTTCTAAATCCAGAATTTCAAAATAAATCCACCCCCCACCCTATCTGCAAATGCTGCTAATTTTCTTAGCAGTGGGATTTAAAGATTGGTGGGAAAGAATGGTCAAACTTCCAATTTACTTATTAAATTTATGTCCTGGCTTCCAAGTATGCAATTCTTGTAAGATTAAAAGGGGATTGCAAAAGTGAAACACCCTTGCCGTTCTTCCCCACATCCCACAGCACTTATTGTTGTTTCCTTTCATTATCTAAGCTTTCAAAGATATCTCATTCAGATACAGAGAAAGATTGGCAATTGTCCGAGATCATTTCCTACTAATTATTTTATTGGTGAAACATCAACTGCTCATCCTGAATCAGCAAGCCTGTTTAATGAAGAATGAAATGAAAAAAATGGAGATCCAGTAAAAACATACTTTTCTTTCCATACTTTCCAATAGCATTTTATAAATATTTTATAAATTCTACCCTATGAAATATATCTACAATGGATGTAGGGTCTCATAAAAGAATTTTGAACTGAGAGTTTAGGCAAATATTGCAGCTTGAAATTTTTTCAAGCACAGTTTTGCTTTCAAAACACAGTTTCGGAGTTGGTGGGATAGCTGGCACACCCACTGTTTATACCACAGGAAAATATATAAATAATAGACAAAAGGGAACACTAAATCTTAAACGCATGACTCATTTTTGATAATGGAAATAAAGGCTTCATATATCAGCTTTGCTTTGCTCACCAGGGTTCCTCTGTGGGATTTCCTCCCATACACACTATCATACTTTGCTTGGATGCTAAGGAAAACTCAGTTGACATGGCACTGTTTTACAAGTTTCAATAGCCAGTAATGGAGAATGAAGAATAGAGCAGTATGAAAAAACAGTCTAGTAACATTTAAATGGTTAACATTTATTTATTGTTAAATGTTAAATGGTTAACATTTATTTTAAATGGTTAACATATTTTATTTCTACATTTAGAAAGCAGAACATAAAGACCTGCATAAAATAAATGTAAAGCTATTTCAGTAATGCAGCTTGGATACCAGGTCACCTTAGCTGCTTCCAGCTTTTCCAAATGTCTACAGATAATTTTAAATAAGATTTTTAGACTGCAGGTATTACATTTGTCACTATTAGGAAGGAATCTTATTTCTCTTAATGATGAAATGCAGCTTGCAACCATTGAATAGTTCAGTTCATTATAATACAAATTAATTGTCTCCGTTGACAAGAATATTTTTAAAATATTATACATAAATGAAAAAAAACACTCTTCGACACATCCAAAACCAAGCAGGAAGCAAAGGAATTGGGAGAGTTTGAAATAAGAACTAAATCAAAAGTAACTTTAATTGCTGTTATTCTGGGAAACAATAATGAAAGATGTCATGATAAATTATGTTTCTGTCAGGAGAAAACATTTAATTGGTGTTAATCCTTTTTTAAAAATATACTTTTATATATTCAGATTCACCTAAATGGATGACATACAGTTAACTTCTTGAAGCTAATTTTGTGATCCTTTGTAGTATTAATTAACATACAAATCATTTATTAGAGTTCATTTCTAAACCTACCACTCTATGTTTAATCTGAGTTGGAACTTCTGACCATTCTTGGATTGACAAACATTTTACTGATTATTTGGAACTGAATTATTAAAGACAGATTCCAACTCAAAACCACCAACTCTGGTACAGTAATAAATAAATTCATAATGATCTAATAACAATGTCAAGCTCTAGGTTTCCCTTTCAAAAATAAAATAGCATTTTTGAAGCTTATCAGTTTCTTCTAAACATTCTTCTAATAAGATGTGGGGTTTTTTTTCCCCCTCTCCCTCAGATAGTTAAAAAGTTTTGGAGCAGAAAAAAGTTCAAAGACAGATGCTAACTGTTGTGTTTTCAAAGCTTCATTAGTTATAATGCCGGCCTTTTGTAATAATTAGGACTCCAAGTAATACATTACAGTGCCTGCTATAATTTCTTATTAATTAACTGTAACGCAGAAGTGACAGCTGAGATATATAGGCTAAAGAGTCTTTCTATGCAAAAACAAGGGAAATTAAGAAATCCTTCATTCTCATCTGTTTAAGCTCCATTCTCTCACTGGATGAAATATTTATGTATATTCCAGCTTTATTATTTTATAAATAATTCAAACTGATAAACATGCACAATACCCTTTCCTCCTTCTGTTTTCTGCATGAGAGCAATCCTGTGAGGTAAGTTGGGCTGAGAAAGTAACTGACCCAAAGGCACCCAGTTGGCTTTCATGTCTAATGTGGAACTAGAACTTCCAGTCTCCTGGTGATTAACCCAAAGTCACCCAGCTGTTTTCATGCCTAAACTACCAGTCTCTTGGTTTCTAGCCCCATGCCTTAACCCAGAGGTGTCAAGCTCAAGGCCTGCGGGCTGGATGTGGCTGAAGGGGTGCTTAGATCTGGCCCATAGGGTCAGCCTGGAAACAGCAAAGGATCCAGTGTCTCTGCCAGTGAAAACAGAGCTCAAGAGGGCTGCATGCAGTCCTCCCATGCTCCATTTCAGAGGGTTGCAGGAGGCCATTGCAGCCAAAAATTGATCTCACAAGGGCTGTGTGTGGCCCTCCCAAGCCTTGTTTTTGTTGGCAGAGGGTTGCAGGAGGCTGTCACAGCTGAAAAATGGAGCTTGGGAGCCCCCAACATGAGTGACATTGTGCCCACCCGGGCCCCCCAAGGTCAAATACAACCCTGATGCGTCTCTCAATGAAATCAAGTTTGACATCCCTGCCTTAACCACTAGACCAAGGGCCTTCAAATAGAACAATTGAACTGAACAGGTGGTCCTTGACTTATGACCATAATGGAGCCTGCCCATTGAGGACATAAGTCATGACAGTCATAAAGCAGGTCACCACATAACTGTGGTGGACATTAAGCAAAGCCATTGTTCACCATGGATCATTTTTGCTGAAAATCAAAAGTGAATGGATGGTTTTGGCAAGAGCATTGTAAGTCAGATGACTGCAGGATGCTACAAACAGTCATAAATGAGGCTGGTTATGGAGCACCTGAAATGTTGGTCATGTGACCACTGGGAGCATTGAAACTTCAGAACCAGGTTTATAACCTTTTTTGGAGGGTTCCATCATAATGTCATGGGGTGCGGTGGCTCAGTGGGTAAAGACGCTGAGCTTGTCGATCAGAAAGGTCAGCAGTTAGACGGTCCGAGTCCCTAGCATCACGAACAGAGTGAGCTCCTGTTACTTGTCCCAGCTTCTGCCAACCTAGCAGTTCAAAAGCAGGCAAAGATGCAAGCAGAAAAATAGGGACCATTTTGGTGGGAAAGTCACAGCGTTCCGTGGGCCTTCAGAGTTTAGTCATGCTGGCCATATGACCACGGAGATGTCTTCGGACAGCGCTGGCTCTTTGACTTTGTATCAGAGATGAGCACCACCCCCTAGAGCAGTCTAGCACGTATGTGTGACAGGAACCTTTACCTATCCTAATGTCAAACTGATGAAATATTTCAGAATACGACAGACACAAAAAAGGTACTTACAACCTGGTTCTGAATGATACAATTATTTCTTTGAAATGAAGTTCAAGCACAATAGCCTTGATTTAAAAAGACAATTCCTTGAAAATGCTGCATGCTTTTGAATACTGCTGAAAGACCCCCTTTCCACCCCCGTTATATAGCATTTATTTATTCTGCCATAACATGAGCAGAGTTAACTTAAAAACATGGATGTTTATGTCATTAAGTTATCAGCAAAAAAAAAAAAAAAAAAGCCCTGGGAGCTTTGTTGATGCAGAACAAATATCAATTTCCTAAATAAATGGATTTTGAATAAGTTATAACTTCATAAGATGTCAACAATTTAAAACAGAACTCGGAAAGTTGTATCAGTAGTGAAGAGTGTCCATGTATAATTTGGACTAGACGGGCTGAGAGATAGGTGAGTGAATTCAAATCCCCATCCACTGCGTATAATTTAAGCCTATTTAATCCTTCTTGTAAATTCGACATTAATCCATAATGGTGAAAGAATGTTGAAAAATGCATGTCAGCCCACATCAGAATAAAAAGACAAAATTTATCTCAAATTTGTAACTCTGCTATAAACCTGAATTGCATCAGGAAATCTGCACCTGAAAGAAATTCAAGGGACTTTGACATAATTTCAGGTAGCCTCAGGTGGCTAAAAAAGTAAGACTTTCCTAATTGAAGGTTTGGGGATGAGGTCCGGGGCAGGGGAAGTGACAGCAAGAGTCTTGCATTGCAGAGCTCCAAACAAGCCATTAATTGCCTGCTGATGTTGGAAAACAAGAGAATAGCACTGCCGTATCTCACACCAAAAAAAAAAGGTATCAACATTCATCTCCATCAGGCAGAAATAGGCTGCTCAACCATTAAGAGCTTAATTAGTTTCTTCAATAAATGAAAGAGGAACCCACTTGGGGGGCAATTCTAAAATGAGTTTTGCATGCAAGAAAACCCATTAGATATTTGAAGGGAAAAATGCTCTTATGAACATTCTGGAAATTAAGCATTCCTATAAAAATGCAGGTATCTTTCATCTAGAGTAGATGTGGTCCAGCCTTGTTTTTTTTTTTTTTTTCCATTGGCACACTAAGCTCCCATAAGTCTCATCAACTTTTCCACCCTTCGGCTTACAACTGGGTGATGAGTAACGGCAATATGCACCAGGGCTGTAGGGAATGATTTTGCAAGTACAGCGCTTAGATCTTTAAGCAGAATGCGGGCAGCCAATTGCTGGGGGATGCTTAAATTTGGATTTCTGCCCTGAGCAGGAACTTAGAGTATATGACCGAAGTGACTCTTTTCCAACTGAATGATTCTATGACTCCCAGTTACCTACTTCTGTAGGGAAATAATGGGCTAGTCTAGGGCAATTGAAGAAGACAGCCATCCTGATACATGTCTACATGTGCCATTCAAGATTCAACTTCAGACATTACAGGTAGTCCTCAATTTACAACAATTCATTTAATGTCCATTTGAAGTTGCAACAGCACTGAAAAATGGCCATTTTTCACAGTTATGACCGTTTGCAGCATGATCACACAATCAAAATTCAGATGCTTGGCAACTGGCTCATATTTATGATGGTTGCAGTTTCCTGGAGTTCCGTGATCCCCTTTTGCAACCTTCTGACAAGCAAAGTTAATGAAGCAACCATATTTGTTTAACAACCATGTTACTAACTTAACAACTTCAGTGATTCACTTAACAATTGTGGCAAGAAAGGTCATAAAGTGGGATAAAATTGATTAAAACTGTCTCGCTTTTAGCAACATAAATTTTGGGTTCATTTGTGGTTGTAAGTCAAGGATTACCTGTACTGAATATCCAGCTGACCAAATACCTCCTTCTGCAACAATCATTACAGATGTAGTTGATTTAACCATTTCTAACATGATTCACATTTTCTTTTCCCAACACTGTATGAGAGGTGGGTGATTTTTATTTTTTATTTTTTTTGCGGAAAAAATGATTTAAATTAAAATAAATTTAAAGGAGAGAGAAGGCCTTTTGTAAGGTCTGCTGAGTTAATGGATTCATAATGACTTCTAAAGCTTCACTTGGGGAAGAAATACTGTTCGTTCCATAATTGCATATAAATATACTCTCTCATAATCTAGGACAGCATGGCAAAAGGAAATCTACTAGCTTAATTATGAGCCTTTTTATTAGCTGAAACCCTGCTGTTTAAAAAAAATATGGCGGGAGGGTAATCTTGTACTGTTTTCATCCAACAGAAGAAAGTGAATTGAAGTGGAAGACAGGATAAGCATCTTAATATTAAATAAATTGTGAAAGATGCAATCAAATTATTTCTTTATACAGTTAGCCTCGGCTTCTGGCTTTCCATGAGGGTGCTAGGGCTAATCATTTGAAATAAATTGAGAGAGGGGAAAATTATTTTTAAACTAACTTTTAAAAATTATTTTATTTTTTCCAAAAATATAAGAAGAAACAGATTACACTGAGTAAGACTCTATGGAAGATTCTCCCTACATTTTTTTATTGGATTAGCATCTAAGAAACAGGAGGAAGTCAATTGCACTAAATGGTATTTGGCGATAGGGAGTCACCTCATTTCAAAAAACAATGGTTATGTTTAAGCTGGGTAGAACTATCAATGGGTCACAGGAAACGATAAAAATGAGCTGCTGAGAAAGGAAAGATTGGAAGAACTAGGAAGTGATATTTTTGAGCTGATAGGGCAGACCGGATAGGAGGGCTGCAACTTAGCAACCTTACGGAAAAATATTTATGGGATGATCAAACTTGATTAATAATCTGATGTACATATTGTTGACTTACAACCATTCATTTAGTAACCACTTACAACAACACTGAAAAAAATGACTTGCAACTGGGCCTCACATTATGACCACTGTAGCATTCCCAGAGTCATGTGATCAAAATTCAGGGCTTAGCAGCTGACATGTTGTTAAATGAAAAAGGACTTCTACAGTCACGGCATAAGCCTAAGCAGTGGTTGGATTCAATTTTTTTTACTATCGGTTCTGTGGGCATGGCTTGGTGGCCATGACTTGGTGGGCATGGCTTGGTGGGTGTGGCAGGGGAAGGATACTGCGAAATCCCCGTTCCCTTCCCACCCCACTAACCTGCTTTCCAGCTCCGTTCTCCTGTGCAGGGCAACCAAAGAAGACTCAGCCAATCAACTGGGACTCGGGAGGCAAAGAATAGATGGGGGTCAGTCAGAGGTGGTATTTGCTGGTTCTACGAACTACTCAAAGTTTCCACTACCGGTTCTCCAGAACCTGCTGAATATACCACCTCTGAGCCTAAGATTGAAAATCATTTAACCATGGCAAAAAAAAGATTGTAAAATCAGGAGTAGCCTTGAGGAACAGAAGGAAGAGCTGCAACCATGACAACAATTGGAGTAAAGAAATTTGAGTCCAAAGGAGAAATGTCATTTGAAAACAACATCTTGGATCAGATCCTCCCTACTTCTCATGAAGAAAAATAGAAGGAGTGAGGAAGAAAGTCAAACTTACACAAGAATGTGTTATAAAACTGATTTGGGGTTTTTAGTCTGGAGCATATCTTGAAGGGCTAACATATGTGAGAAAACCAGTAAAGGTGGATAAATCACATTGAAAGTAAAACATAAATAATCAGGTAAACAAAGTTAACAATAGCTAATTATTCCAGGTTTGCTGCCACAAATACCTGCATAGAATTGTCCTTGCAATCACCATAACTGAGCTTTAAGTCAAAGAAAACATGATGTGACATGGCAAATGTGGAAAGCTGGAATAAGAACTCAGAATGAATCATTTCTCCTATTATATCTTTACTTATTCAAATATAGATTTATGCCTTTCTTTCATTATGTCTGTTTTGTAGCTTTAAGAATGGATTTCCCTTTTTTGCATAAGACCGATATAACTTTGGGGCTCTGGGGCAGTGAATACTCTTTCTATTTCCCCCACAACAACCCCATGAGGTGAATTGGACTGAGAGAGAATAACTGACTCAAAGTCATGGCTTTCATGCCTAAGGGACTAGAACTCACAGTCTCCTAGTCACTGGCCCAAAGTCACCTAATTGACTTTCATACCAAAGGCAGGACTAGAAATCACAGTCTCCTGGCCATTGGTCCAAAGTCACTCCGCAGTCTTTCATGCCTAAGGTAGGACTAGAACTCACAGTCTCCTGGAGATTGGCCCAAAGTCACCCACCAGCTTTCACACCTAAGGTGGCACTAGAACTCATCACCTCCTGGTTTCTAGCCAGGTGTCTTCACCACTAAACCAAACTATTGTTGCTGAGCACTCCAACCTTTCCTTGATTGATTCCCAACCCTAGCGGACACCTCATTTTGATCCACTTTGAGATTTGCTTGGGTTTTTTAAGGTTTAGACATTCTTTTAAGAAAGGTGACAGCTCTGAGGTTTCCGGTTCCGCGTGGCTTCGGTGGCAGCAGGAATTTGTGACTGTTCGTGATTCCTACTGTGCTTGCCGCCAAGGTACCCCCGATCCAAATGGGTCAGGGGGATATGGCTGCCCCGTAGAGGCAGCCGAAGAGAGAGGGGAGCCAGACAGGGGGTTGGGGGTGTCGCAGACTCCCTCCTCGTCCAGAAAAACCCCTTTTTCCTGAGGTGGTGGAGCGGCGGTCAGTAATGGCCGCCAAGAAGAAGCCTGCAACCGGGTAAGATTGTGCTGGAGGAAGCAAGAAAAGTGAAAGTGCTGGCTGAACCGGGTCAATCAACATCTTTTAAAATCCCTGGAACTGAACTGTCTGAATTGCTGGAGGATACATTGTATCCCTAAGAAGACGGAAAGCAGCGGAGAAAGCTGTCAAAGGGATTTTTTTTTTTCTTCACTCTCTTACCCCATAGAAACAGCAGATGAAGATTTGAAATTTATTTGGGCACTGAAGGTGAATTATTTTGAAAGTTGAAGCCAAGGGACAAAAGACTCTTTGGACATTGGACTTAGTAATTTAAGAAATCGGAAAACCCTTATTGGAGGTATGGATTTCTGATCATTTTTAAAAAAAATGTTGTTGTAAGGGGGAAGGGAGAGAAAAAAAAATTGGAGCAGAAGCTGAAAAAGGAGGAGATTGCCTAGAATCCCAAAGAAAGGTATATGGGAATTGGACCTCTTTGACTAAACAGTAACCCCAGAAAGAGAAATAGAAGGAAGAAAAGTATTAATTTTTGGAACTTTTTTTTGAATTACTTTTGATTAAAAATACTTGGGTGGTTGTTTTGGGAAAAGTTTCTCTTTTCATGATGGCATTGCTTGTGGATGAACTAAAGACTGAATATCAAAAATATAAAAAGGAAGAACAAGATGGAAAAGATACTTTGGGCATTCTATTTCAATTTTTAGAAATGGCATTATGTACTTATGAAAAGTTGACTATGCAGCAGAATGACTGGGACAAAGAAGAAGAGGAAGAAGAAGCCAATTTTGATGAACAATGGGTTTTTTCCGGGGAGGAGGAGAAAGAGGATAAGAAAAAGGGGATTTTAAGGTTTGAACAAACAACCAAAAAAGAGAAAAATGAGAGGAAAGGTGGATGCAAGGTTAGAAAGCAATGGAAAGGGAGTAAGAAAAGGGAGGAGGAGAGACAAAGGGGTAAAAAGGGCAAGGAGAAGAATAAGCAAGAGAGAAAGGGGGGGAGGAGAAGCCTCAATGGTGGGAAGCAAGATTTAAAGAAAAAAAAACTTATTTAGAGACAATGGGTGAATCTAATTGGGAAAAAAGGGGGGGGGGATTCTGGAAGGTACATAAGATTGTGTTTTTATATGTGTATCTAGAGTAGAATGTTTAAAATATAAATGAGTATTAATATATATGATTAGTTTTTTTTTCTCTTCTTTTTAAATGATATGGATAGTGGTTATATAGGTTTTTTCTTTAGTTATTAACCTCTCTTATAAAATTTATTGTGTAATTTTAGAATGTACCAAACAGAATCCCAAGATAAATTAAGTGTTATATGAAGTATTTTTAAGTTAGGGCAATGAGTTAAATTAGTGTATAGGAGAAGTATAGTAAAAGAAAAAAGATGAATGGATAGCTGGAAATAGAACAGACAAAGAATGATATTGAAAATGGTAATAAGATATGGAAAAATATATAAAGTGAATATGATGTGTGAATTTCGTCTGTGTGAAGAGTTTTAACTCGGGACCAAGCAGCTTTCAGAAAAGATGTTTTAGATTTTGTTTTGTTTGTGTTTTGTATGTTTATAAAAGGCAATAAAATTTTAACTAGCAAGAAATAACTTGGATAATTAGAAGGAAAAGGAGAAGTTGGGATAAGATATGAAGTTAAATAGAGAATGTAAATATTGATTATAATCTGGAATCATTTTGTATGTTCTATTGGTTTTCTTCTTTAATTATTTTTATTTATAGAAAAGAATTTGTAAGCTGTTATGCCTTGATTGTTTGTGCATTGTTCTTGTAAAATTAATAAAATTTGTTTGTTTTTTTTTAAAGGTGACAGTTCTTATATTTAAGTAAAAATGGAGGTTATTTATATACATAAAAAGAAAGCAAAAGAGAATCTAGGGAACTATATACATATTCATTATACCAAACTAATGGCATTTAATAGTGAAGTAAACCTTACGAAAGTGTTCTTCATGTGCTTCAAATATCCTAACACTTGCTCCTTTACTTTTAGAGTCACATTTCAGCTTGCTGCAATTCCTATCTCTGGAAACCATTCTTCCCCGGAGCTTTCTGGATCTTTATCTATTGTTCTAATTGAGACTGGAAGTTTGATTGAAATTTCTGAAATAGTTAAGAGGAATATGAGACTATGAGCTTGTTAATATTTGTTGAAAAAAGATTGGAAGAGATATACTTTGGTTTTTTTTAGATATTTGTCTCTTTTTTATTATTTTTACTTTGCACTATCTTCTTTATTTTTTCTCTTTTTTCTTTATTGAATTGGATTTATTTATGAAAAAAATCTTCAATAAAAAAATAATAACAACAAAGAGATTAGAACTTTGGTTCTAAGAACTATGTTGAATACAATAATGCCAGGGGAAAGATGAACATTATTATTGGGAACTGCCTGGAGTTGACTGAAAGATGGCCAGCTATACAGAAATTATTATCATAAATAATAATAATAAATTACAATTTTCAATATTTTTTCCTCAACCTTTCAATTCAAACCATGAGTTTTTCTTTCCAACTTGTGTTTGCTCACAAACGCAGGAAAAATGACACATACATATTACAAACTTTTTTAAAGTTCAGCCATCTATTTATGTAGGAAGTGTGTGTGTGTGTGTGTGTGTGTGTGTGTGTGTATTAAAAAACACTGTTACTACTTTTCACATGGTAAAAACTAAAATCTTCCTTTGGGTTGCTCAAATACTTTGTACAGGAGCATAGAAATTAACATTGGCCTCCCACCACTCAAAGGCCAGGATTCCATGTCTACGTATTATTTCATAGTAATAATATTCCATACTATTTCTTTTAGCAACCACATAGATTTTCTCCATGGCAATCTAACCCTTGCCTGGTCCTACAACAAATCCAATGGTGCAGCTTACCACCACTATAACTGAACCCGTTCACCTTGCTGCTGGTGTCCTCTTTTTCTTTTATCTTTCCCAGCATTAGAGCTTTCTCCAGAGAGGCAATTCTTTGGATATTGTGTCTGAAAAGCAAGATATTTTGCACTTGATCCTTTGGGAGTACGCTGGGTTGATTTGTTCAATGATCCGTTTGTTTGTTTTTCTAGCTGTCCATGATATTCTCAGGAGTCTTCCCCAAATTCTTACTGAATATTTATACCTCCCTTTTCTGCTACGGAATGGAAAGGGGAACATCTTTTTAAAGTCTTTAGCTGACATTTCCTTCCCAACTTTTTTGTTGCTGTTGTTACTAATATGAGCAAGAGGTGCCTGTTATCAAGCATGGATAGTTTGAAGCCAACTTTTCACTATGACAAACTCAACAACAACAAAATTACAATGCAGCCAAAAGATGAACAGAGGTGGATGCAAGCATTTCATATTGACTCCTCAGTACCTACATTATAATAACACAATTAAAATCAGCCTCAAATTTGCAGAAACAGCTTTATGTCAATCAATGCCTCCCATGAGCGTAAGGCTTGCTATTGGTTGCTTTTCTGTATATGTTATAGGCTTAATTAACTAATACTTGCTTAACCATGTTATTGCTTAACCATGTTATTGTAATATAGGTACTGATGAATCATTACAAAATGCTTGCATCTACCTCTATTCGTCTTTTGGCTGCATTGTTTAAACGATTAAAAGAGACTAATTGTTTTAAACATTAAAATAATAAAATTCATATGATTTCTGGAATAATTCAGTTCCAAAAAGAGGAAGCCAGAGTGACATGGATCAACTCATCAAGCCAGCTTCCATCCTCTTTGCAGTTAATTGTCTCTTCTTATCTATACAAATACGCACCAGTAGCTGCTAGACATCATAACTGCTACAGCTTTCAGCATGTCTCTTAAGTATCAGTTGTTGGGAGACAAGCAGAGAATGGTGTGACATCCATAACATGGAATCCAGTTAGTAAGCATTGCATAGCTTCATTCTTTCAAGTGGAACTTGATATTAACGAACCCTATGATGAACCAAGAATTATACCAACAGTTAAGCATTTTTCACCGTCATTACTTCACAATATGTTTACTGTCTGGAGAAATTTGCATTCCAGACTAAACTACACTCCAATGCTGAAGAGATTCTGTGTGTACAAACTGACCTTTCATACTTGGAAGGATTTTTGATGTACAAAAAATGTTAAGGGGCCTTCACAACTTTGATGCTTCCCTTTAAAGGCACATCAACCAAAGCATCCCTTTGAAGTATGTTGATGGACAGAAGAATTTCACTGTTTCCAAATGTCGAGATAAAGAAACAGACACTTCAGTGTGGTAAATGAGGACAGTGTGCCTCCATGTATCAAAGTGAAGCACCCAGCCAAAGCAGAATATTTTTTTTCCAAACCACCAAGCAAATCATGCTCTGTTTGCAGACTCCAAAGAAGGATTTGGTCAATTGCTCCGAGAAGCAAAATTTTAGACTTGATAGACTCTTGGTCTAATCCAGTTGTGGTTTGATGCATTTATTAGACATTATCAAGTGCTTATTCCTCTGAATGGTAAGAGGACAACAAAAAAGGTTATCTTGAAATGTAACACAAAAGTGAAATATATCTGATTGTAGTCATTAGAAGCAGTCTGAGGCCCAAAAATTAAAGTCTGGGAAAGAGTAGCTTAAACAATGCAGGTAGTCCTCGACTTATAACAATTCATTTCGTGACCATTCAAAGTTACAATGGCATTGAAAAAAAATGACTTATGACGGTTTTTCACAGTGACAACCATTGTAGCATCCCCATGATCATGTGATCAAAATTCAGACACTTGGTACCTGGCTCATACTTAAGACTGTTGCTCTGTCCCAAGGTCATCTTTTCCAGCCGTCTGGCAAGCAAAGTCAATGGGGAAGCTCAATTCACTTAACAACCGTGTTACCAGCTTAGCAGATGCAGTGAGTCACTTAACAGCTGTGGAAAGGAAGGTTGTAAAAATGGGTCAAAACTCACTTAACAAATGTCTCACTTAACGGCAGAAACATTGGGCTCAATTGTGGTCGTAAGTCGAGCCTGTATCTCTGCATGATCACAAATGGGTTAAAAACTAAGAGAGCAAAAAGACTAGTCCAATGATAAAGTAAATGAGATGTATGGGGAAACACAGCAAAACAGCTGATGTCAAAATAACCACCCAGCATTCATAAATGAGAAATCCCTCTCTCTTTTGCTTTATTGGCCACAGAGAGTAATTTTCTTTTCATTTCATGTCTCTCTTGCAATGTGCGGCAGGTCACCCACAACATTCATCTTTGACTCTTCTGTCAGTTTAGGTCTACCTACTCATTCATCCTTTTTTCCTACTGCGGTATCTTTCTCTTTAAGTTAGCATTTAGAATGTCAAAATCATTTCATCTGACAAAGCCTCCACTTGTTGGAATCTCTCTTGTCTATCCTGATTTCCATCAGTCTTTTTTCCACTTGTCTAAGCATTTTAATGACATATGGTTCTATGGTGGGGCAGCGTAAGAGGATGCTAGATGCAGAGCATACATATCGAATGTTTACTCTAAGGGGAAATCTTGTTTAATTTCAGGGGACAAATGGTGAGAGGAAGATAAAACCTTTCACTTGAGAGTATTAAAGATATGAGGTTGATATGAGACACTTTCCCTAAAGAGCCACTGTTGTATGAGTGCTTACAACTGATAGCAAAAACATAAATCAGCGCAGTTTTATTTTGAATCACCATTTTATTTTGAATCAAACTCAGAGGAAGCTGCTCCTTTACCTCCTCTTCTTTTCAATCACTGACCTCTTCATTTTTCAGGATCTCCTACTTAATACTTAGAGTCCTAGATGACAATCACTTAAATATCAGCCAACAGTGTGCAGCAGCAGCCAAAAAAAAAAAGCCAAGGTAATCCAGGGCTGCTTTAATAGAGAGATATAATCAAAATCAAGTGAAATTCTAGTATTGCTTTACAAACCCTTAGTACCGCTTTACAAACCCTTAGTAAGACCACAGTTGGAATACTACATCCAATTTTGGTCGCCACAATATAAAAAAAGTTGTTGAGACACTGGAAAGAGAACAGAGTCAAGCAACAAGAATGATTAGGAGGCTGGAGGCTAAAACCTATGAAGAATAGTTACAGGGATTGGGTATGTCTAGTCTAGTGAAAAGAAGAATTAGGGGAAACATATAGCAGTGTTCCAATATTTCAGGGACTACCACAAAGATGGGGAGGTCAACCTATTTTCCAAAGCATCAGAAGGCAAGACAAAAGCAATGGATGGAAACCCATCAAAGAGAGAAGCAACTTAGAACTAAGGAAAAAATTCTTAACAGTGAGAACAATTAACCAATGGAATTTTTAGGTGCTCCATCATTGGGGGCTTCTAAGACTAGAAGCCACTTTCTGAAATGGTATAGAGCAGGGGTCTCCAACCTTGGCTCCTGGAAGCCTGGCGGACTTCAACTCCCAGAGTTCCACAGCCAGCAAAGCTGGCTGTGGAATTCTGGGAGTTGAAGTCCGCCAGGCTTCCAGGGGCCAAGGTTGGAGACCCCTGGTATAGGGTCTTGCTCAAGCAGGGGATTGGATTAGAAGACCTCCAAGGTCCCTTCCAACTCTGTTATTCTATGTTCTATAATACAGTCTTAATTGAAAAATAAATGTTTTATTTCATTTCCTCCATACATGTATTTCTCCTTCCTTGGCCCACTTTTTCAGGTATGCTCCTTATGGTTATTGCTATTATGCATTCCTTCTTGCTCCCAATTTCTAAACTGCTGCCCAAGAATTTCATCATGGGAAACGCTGTAATTGATCACTATGTTTTATCTGTAGGATGGTGTTACTTTAGAGGTGCAAATTGGAGCCTGTAGCCATACATATGGTATTCGCATCTCTCTTTTTCTCTCACTGGAGATCGACAATTAAATAGTTAACTCCTTTATAAATCAAAATTGAGCTTCATAGATGCCTGAAGCGAACTGTATATATTTTCAATCCTACTGTCTTACCACATGTACCAAATACAAAGTGTTATTATGGAGGCTTCCATTTTATTTATTTTTTTCTATGGAGTGGATCTATACAGGATTTATCTCTATTTCATCGTTATATTGGGTGGGTATTACTTAATATATTGCATTTAATATATTTTTAAAGCAAAGTATTTTCACTTGCTTTGTAGAAATCCATGAGGCATTTAATAAGGACAATCGATAGCCCCTTATTAGAAAGTATAGGAAGCTGTCTGAGTTCACAGCTGAAAGTCTGATCATCACCTTTTACACCTTTACATTTTCCTCCAGAATGTCAGCTAGAAAAGACCAAAATCAAATGTCACCAGAAGTCAGCACCAAAGCATCTTCTTCACAGAGTTATGGTTATAGAAATGTTTACATGTATTTACAGAAGCACAAGTGTATATTGTTTCTTTTCACCCAAGAAACCACCCAAGAAAGATCTTCTTCCAGCTATGAATATTGCTAATACTGAATTTATTTTGCTCCCATATGAGGCTCATAAATTTAACAAGGTGACACAAGAAGAAAAGGTAGGGGGTAGCATCTCATCCCCCCAAAGTGGTTACTCAAGTAAACAAACAAGTCTGAAAATCTGAACTACTCTACATTTTTTTAAAAAAACCAGCAAACCAGGTGTTTGATATGCCGTAAAGGTTATCTTTGATTTATGACCACAAATGAGCCCAAAAGTACCATACTCCTACACTCACAATAGAATTCCCTATGCCTCCAGGCTCGAAATTTTGGGCTTGAACAATCTGGAACTGTGCCATCCGCGGTCCAATCTAAGCATAGTACACAAAATTGTCTGCTACAACATTCTTGCCTGTCAATGACTTTTTCAGCCTCAACCAAAATAATACACGGGCAAACAACCGATACAACTCAAGGTAAACCACTCCAAACTCGATTGCAGAAGATACGACTTCAGCAACAGAGTGGTCAATGCCTGGAATACCTTACCCAACTAGGTGGTTACAGCCTCGAACCCTCACAATTTCAACCTCAAACTGTCTACCATGGACCTCACCCCATTCCTAAGAGGTCCTTAAAGGGGGCATGCATAAGTGCACCAGCGCACCTACCAACCCTGTCCTACTGTCCCCATTTATCTGTATTTACTCCCTTTTATTCTTCTTTATGTTCATACTTATACTGGTTATCTTGTACATCTTTGACAAACAAATAAAATAAGTAAAATAAATAAAAATAAAAAGTTACGATGCTAAGTAAATTTGTTAACTGAGTTTTGCCTCGTTTTACAACCTTTCTTACCAGATTCATTAAATGACTCACCGCAGTTCTTAAGTGAGCAACATGGCCCTTTTATGTGAATCTGGGTTTCCCATTGACTTTGCTCAGTGACATGGCAACTTTAACTTTAAAGTTTAATTTTAATCCTTTGATTTTTATACTTTTATTGCATTCAAAGAGTTTAATCAAACATTAAAATGAATAAATAAACAGCATTAAACTAAAGCAAGGGTGTCAAACGCAAGGCCTGGGGGCCGGATCCAGCCCATGGGGTGCTTAGATCTGGCCTGTAGGGCTGCCTTGGAAACAGCGAAGGACTGGCCCGCGGCGCCTCTGCCAGTGAAAATGGGCTCCCAAGCTCTGTTTCCAGCTGCAATGGCCTCTTGCAACCCTCTGCCAGCACAAAAGGAGCTTGGGAGGGGCCCGTTTTCGCTGGTAGAGTGCTTGGGCTACCACAGGCACCCCCGACATGAATGATGTAGAGTTGGCCAAGTTTCATTTGTTCTGGCAGAGGGTTGCAAGAGGCCATTGCAGCTGGAAATGGAACTCAGGAGCCCATTTTTGCTGGCAGAGCTGATACGAGTGATGTAGAGTTGGCCATGCCCATTTCTCCCCCCCTCAAGGTCAAACACAAACCTAAAGCGGCCTTCAATGAAATTGAGTTTCACTCCTGAGCTAAAATAATCAAGTGGTCAGGCAGATAACATATAGTACATACAGTGTCCCAACTTCCCCAAAACACAAAAACAAATATTGGTTATGTGGTTGTTCTTTTGTTATTGAGCTACAGATCACAATATGAAAGCTGGTAGATGAGTGTTTATCCCACCAACCATAAAAGGTTATATCTGGGAGGCAGAAATCAAGACCTTTGATAAGAAGCTCATAAATCAAAGGATAAAGATTTAGCTTTTTCTCTTTAACTGTTATCATTATCCACACCCCACCCTCAAAAATAAGGCAGAAGTAAACAAAACTCAACGATCAAAAAGTTTGTTTAAGCTGGTGCTTTTTCAGCAAAGTTAACCAACTTATCAGATATTCTTCTCAGTTTCAGAATCTACAGCCTTCTCAGTATGAGAGCATATCCAACATAGAAAAAGACAAGATACTAAGATTACTTATGGAGCTTCTTAAGAACTGTGTGAGTCATTTTTTTATTTTTTCCAAAATTATTGGTGGAGAATAATTTCCTGCTCATCCCATGATCTATAAGTTGACTTGGGCAAACCATAAGCTCAAGATAACAGTCTTGCCTCTCATCTTCACATTATTTCTGAAGTATATTCTACAGATGATTGCAAAGGAAGGTATGATAATTTGATCCTGGAAAAGTAAGACTTCTGGACAGCAAAAAGAGAATCATATATAAAAGAAGTTGCATGCTACAGAAAATATCACTACAGTTGGATGATAATGAGAAAACAACAGGGTGTAGGCAAAGAATTCTTCACCGCAACCTCACATTGTCTTGTATTGGGTAGGTAGTTATTTGTCTGTCTTCAACATTATTTTACACTTCACTACAGTGGAGAGATCTATAGGTTCGCCCAAAAACAATTCTAAATGAAAGGATGAGAATGAGATCAAGAATGTGAGAAATTGACTGGTTCTTACTGATGGCAATTTGATCCCTATTCCTCCCTCCCCTCCCCCCCCCTCTCTTCTGGGTCGTGTAGGATGAATAGTGATTTTAAGGTTCACATTTCAATTAATCTCATCCACTAGAAGACTACAAAGTTTCCCTTAATGCACATAACTTTTTTTTTTTCAGATCAGTGAGCACTTACTTGAGCAATGAATGACAGCTGTGAGCATTCTCAAGTCAGTGCCAATGAAAGCTTTCCAAGGAATATGGAGAGGAAAAATAAAAGCATATATCAAAAGAACAGATGGAATCTTTCTGGGCCTCCACAAAGGTTTCAGAAGAACCGGAGGTGGCCACTACATTATCTGGCTTAATCAACAGTGCTTATTTCTTCCTAGTACAATGTCCAAATGCAATGAACAAATACCGCTTGGACTCTCATTTATGTAGTGTAGATTCTTAAAGATGTAGAACAAGAATCCAGCCAGACGAATGAGCAGAGAAAGGATAGAAATATGGTAACTTCAATGACTTGAACAGCAACAAGGCAATAATTTCCAGTCAGCAAACTTCCATATTACAAAACATAGATCATAATTCATATAATTTGAACATATGTGGATTGATATCGGCTCAGTCTGTTTTTAGCTCAGCCTAGTGCCTAACAGATGACCTAACAGAGTTGGAAGGATCCTTGAAAGTCATCTAGTCCAACCGCCACTGCCCAAGCAGGAGATCCTACACCATTTCTTCTTGAAAGCTTCCAGTGATGAAGCTCCCTCAACTTCTGAAGGCAACTTCTGTTCCATTGGTTGGTTGGTTGGTTGCCTTCCAGATATATTCATATATAATGCAAAATTGGATATACCAAATTGTTGTGGCTCTGATTCCCGAGTCTGTGCTGTTGGAGGAAGAGGACTCGGAAGATGAGGAGGAACAGGGAATGCCTTCCTCCCCAGGACCTTCCTCTCTGGCAATGCCTTCCTCCCTGATAATGCCTCAGGTTTCATCAGACAACCGAGAGGAACAGTCTGAGATTAATCAGGAGGAAGGCATATCGGAGCAGCCCCTGACAGGGAGTCAAGAGGAAGAATGTTGGCTTGATCCTAGGCAGCGTCATAGGGAGAAATGTGAGCAGCAACGTAGGAGGCATGGGAGGGTCAGAGAGTGAGCTGAGTCATTGAGCCACACCCCACAGGGGATAAAAGTGGGTGTGTTGTCGGCTAGAACTTTGTACGGGACAAAATTTGATCTTACTTCAGGTTTTCTTTGTCAATGATTTTTGTGGTCTGCCTTGTAATTTTCTGTAAGTAGCTTTTTACTTGTAATCAGTTCGGACTTGGCAGGCAGAGCGTATTGGAATGCCAAGGACGTTATCAGTTCCAAAGAATTAACTCTGTGAAGTCCGAGCCAGCCTGCCTGCCTGTGTTTGTGTGAATTTGTACTCTTTCATCTTTTGGAAAGAAGAAAGGTGAGACAGAACACCAAATGTCCATGAAGATTCTCAGTCATCCAAGTCTTAATTGTATCAAGAGTAGTTTTTATTTTTAAATTTAAACTTTTTTTTTTTGAGAAGGAGGAGGAGGAGGAGGAAGAAGAAAAATACATTTATCTTCCTATCCTGGGAGCTTCATCAGTTGTATTGGATGTTGTGGAAAGTGGAAGGACAGTTATTGAGAATTGAGAATAGTTGGGTGGGGGAATGATAGGTTCTGACAGAATGAGGAAGGGAAATATAAAGATTGTGTTTTCTTTCCAAACAACTGGTTTTAACACTCTCTGAGAGCCATTGATGTTACTTAGGGTTTATTCAGGGGCCTCAGGGTCACCTGACTCAGAGGTGTGGAATCTTGAATGTAACCGTGTTAAAGAAATTTGAGGAGACTTCCTTATCCATACCTGTACTAGGTGCATCACAAATAGATGCTTTCAGTTGATCACAGCAAAACAAATTAATGTAGGGATTGGAATCAAAGGTAGCTTAATTTATAATTTGACTTTCTAATTCAATATAAGAATTTCCAACTGATCGTTAGACACTCGTTTCTATAAAAGGAAGAGTTTCTTCTAATTCTATTTGATTTCCTTGTGCTTTCTATCTACTGCTGCTTTGACACTTTTCTCTTTCCCCATTGCTGCTTCTTATTTCTTCCTGAATTAGTCACAAGTGACCCAAACCAACTGGAGTCCAGGTAGTTAATGAGATTTCACAATACTCTGTAGCCATATTTAGCTACCTGATTATGTTATCAATGGCAAATTAAGTCAACTGAGAGAAAGGAGAAAGCTGTAACTAAATTATTGGAAGAACAAAATGCTTGAAAATGGTCCCCTAAATTTGCTTGAGTTCATATATTTGTTTGTATATTATCGTACTATTTATTGCTTTCTCTGTACCTCTATTGATGGAACCCTGCTTTATACTGTACACGCACAAGCATACTTCCACCACAGAAGGGAAAATCTTTGAAGTGGCTTGTTAAATAAGGCTCAGAATGTTCTATTTGGTCCAAGGAACTGTCTCTGAGTGCATATAATGCAGTTCTACTTCTGAAGGCAAACAAGATTGAAGATCCTTAATTGCCATGCAACAGAGACTGTCTAAAATAATAAGTTAGTTAAGCTACTTGAGTATAATGGAATATAAAGACAAAAAACCCAAGGAAAAATCTTATCTTTGCTGTATCCAAGGTGGAATTGCTAATTTTATATAAAGAAAGTTTTCTGATATTCAGATTCAAGTCTATCAATAAATGAAATCACATCTGAATCCTAATGACTTCCTGCACATCTCCATGTGGCTTATTGGCACAAACACAGAAGGTATTTCTGACTGCCAGTTGGAACGGTGCTGGTAATAGTGGTTTGCAACTTCCTAGGGGGAGCCTAAGACCTAATCCCAAAGGTGCTTTTTCAAGAGGCAACTGGACTTTCTGTTTTTTCTTTGAAGATGTTATGCTTCTCATCCAAGAAGCTTCTTCAGCTCTGACTGGATGGTGGGGAATGGAAGGATTTATGTTCCTTGCAGATAGCATGCAAATGACCAACTCTCTGCAAAAAATATAAAACCTTCCATTCCCCACCATCCAGTCAGAGCTGAAGAAGCTTCTTGGATGAGAAGCAAAACATCTTCAAAGAAAAAACAGAAAGTCCCATTGCCTCTTGAAAAAGCACCTTTGGGACAACCATGACCTGGATGACTGAGAATCTCCATAGACACCTAAATCCTAATATATTCTGTGGAAAATTTCTATCTAATCAACTCTTCTTAGTTTGTAAACTCAAACAACAAATTCATAATGATAATATATTCCTTATTTGAGGATCACAAATGAGAAGCTGAGGTCCACATATCTGAAAGTTGCTGAGGTTGAGAAACACTGTCCTTGAGAGTTCTAAAACCATGGGTTTTCTCACTAGCAAGGATTTATAGATAAAGCAGTGATGGGCCCATGAGAAAGGTTTCACCAAAGAAAACTCCGGGATTCTAAGGAAGTATTGATTGTTTTGTTTTTATTTCCGCCAATTAGAACATTGTTTTTATCTAGAGCTGGGAATATTGAGTGATAGCTCTAATAAACCTCAATAGGAAGCAAAAGCAATCAATTTCCGAGTCTATTTAACCAATAATATTAATATATGAGCAGACTTTTGTATTCTCATACCTGCTAGGCCATTCTGATATTTTATCTCTTTCTCAAACCCATAGCTGGATGTCTGATAAGCTTTTAGTCTTACTAGATAAGTTAGGTAAACTATGCGTAGCTTGACACTAGTTTTCTATGTGGGGTCCTTGTTTTCTTACAGATGTTTCATTCATCTGAAAGACAAACACTAAACCTAGAGACAATTCAAGGACCCCCACAGTTCAATCCTGAGCTATAATGATTCTCTTCTATTGGTACTCACTTTCTATTTTATTAAATCCCAACTCAACAGCTCTATGATTTGAGGTAGACAACCTGATGTTTCAGACTTCAAATCAGCTTCCCTCGAAATGAGCAAGTGATGGAGAGAACTGGAATACAAAACATCTGGACTAAATCAGGGTTCCTACCACTACTTTGTGAGAATATAACATCTGCCATACTTAATCAGGAACTTGGAATACTGCATCCAGTTTTGGTCACCACAAAATTAAAAAGATGTTGAGACTCTAGAGAAAGTGCAGAGAAGAACATCAAAGATAATTAGGGGGACTTGGGGCAGAAACATATGAAGAACAGTTGTTGGAATTGGGTAGGTCTAGTGTAATGAAAAGAAGGACTAGGAGTTGTATGATAGCAGAGTTCCAATATCTAAGAGACTGCCACAAATAGGGGTTAACCAAATCTCTAAAGCACCTAAAGGCAAGGCAAGAAGCAATCGATGGAAACTAATCAAGGAGAGATCCAACTTGGAAGCAAGGAGAAATGTCATGACAGTTATTACAATTAACCAGTGGAACGACTTGCCTTCAGAAGTTGTGGGCACTCCACTACTGCAGGTTTTTAAGAAAAGACTGGACAACCATATGTCTGAAATAGTATAAGGTCTCCTGTTTGAGCAGGGGATTGGACTAGAAGACCTACAAGGTCCCTTCCAACTCTGTTATTCTGACTCAGCCTTCTGACTTGTTGAATCTGTTTCCCTTGGATTTTTCTACCACACATATTAGGCCAGATTGATTACCTGGCAAATGTTTGCAAGCTCAGCCTTCATGAGCATAAGAATGTATTGTTAGGGATTTTGTGGAATAAATTTATCAGTTCACATCACTGCTGTGGGAACTATGGTCTTTGAAGCAGCTTTTGCAGGCTTCAGCTTGTGAACTGCCACACCAAGATAACAACACCAAGACATCAACTCCTCTGCATAAGCAGCACTTTTGAAGAATTAGCCTCCTTCTACAATATACCAAATGCCTAGGTAGATTATGCCAGTGATATCCGGATATCCACCAAAACCAGAATATTACCCATCTCTGCAGGATAGCTATAAGACTGTTATATAGGGTATTTTGTAGGTCCCAAATATTATTTCCAAAATTCCTGCTGCACCAAAATGCATTATTTAAAAAGTAAATAATGTGTACATTCATTATTGCTCAATCTGGGATATAGAGAACTCAGGAAGAAACTGAAAATTTCAGCTGTGCAGTACAGTGGAAAAAACAAACCTCTTCGTGATTTCTTAGCAAAACACTCATAAAATATATTCAAATCAATACCTAGTCTCTCTTTACATAATTCCTTCTTTGCCTACATTAGCACAGAGAATAATACAGCTGTGTTTGTTGACTTTCAAAGCATTAGGCAGATTGTGCTTTGGAGCTGAATTTTTCCCTTATTCGATAGAATTAAGAGTTTTAACGCATGTAATAGCTAGTGTTTTTGACTAGCTGAAGGAGTTTGCTCACATTCAGGACCAAAAACTGCTTTTGGCATTATAAGCTTCGGTGCAAGGATTGCTTATGAACCAAACTAGTATCCAGCATTGCAATAAGCTAAATAACATAGTTTTAGAAATAACCTTATTTAAATAAGGGATGTGATGGCTCAGTGGTTAAAGATGCTGAGTTTGTGAGCTGGAAAGCTGACAGTCTGGATTTGAGACCTGAGCGCTGCATGGTGGGGTGAGGTCTCGTTCCTGCCCAGCTTCTGCCCACCAAACTAATTTGGCTAGTCTAGAGAAAAGAAGGACTGGTGTGTGTGTGCATGATAGCAGTATTCCAGTATTTGAGAAGTTGCCACAAAGAGGAGGAGATCAATTTCCAAAACACCAGAAGGAAAGACAAGAAACAATAGATGGAAACTAATCAAGGAGAGAAACAACCTAGTAATTAAGGAAAAAATTCCTAACAGTGAGGCCAATTAATCTTTGGAACAGTTTGTCATCAGAAGTTGTGGATGCTTCATCACTGGAAGCTTTTAAGAAGAGACTGGGCAGTCACTTATCTAAAATAGTATAGGTTCTCCTGCTTGAGCAGGGAGCTGGACTAGAAGTCCTCGAAGATCCCTTCCATCTCTATCCTGATTCTCCATCTAAAAGCATGCAAATGTGAGTAGATAAACAGGTACCATTTAGGTGAGAAGGTAACAGCATTCCATGCTCCTTGACATATAGTGTGGTCATGCTGGCCATATGACCATCTTTGGATAACACTGGCTCCCTCAGGTAAGAAATGTAGATGAGCACTGTCCCTAGAGTCAGACACAACTGGGCAGGTGAAACCATTCCCTTTAACCTTATTTAACAAGGATTTGGAAATACCAAACTAAATCCTCAACCCACAAACAAGCATGGCTACAATCTCCAAGCCATAAAGTTGGTCTGGAACAGCAACTTTTCAAATTCATAGATAGCATATGAGCAGGGGGTCTGCTTCCTGTCTTCATCCCTAATTCATGCGTCTTTCACATTCATTTGCACTTTTGCTTAAACCACAACTTATTGAATGAACTGCAACAGCTAGGTTTGCCCAGATTCATCCAAGTTGTGAGCTAGAGCCAGACAAATCACATTATGACTTAGCTCAGTGTGGAAATACAGTCAAAATTAAGAGCAAGAAACCTACTTTAAATATATTGGCTTTGCACACAGATTAGAAATCTGTAATGATCCCATATTTACAAGTTCTTTATTCCACAAATGGTCTTTACAAAAAAAAAAAAAAAAAAAAGTGAGAGGAATGCAAATTGGATGACAAGGTGATAAAGCCAGGAAATATGACCCAGCACCTCATCTTTCTGTTCAAATAATGTTCATCTTGGAATCACATATTGACAATTGGTGTTGTGACCCATGTGCTAATTAGCTGCAGTAGGTAGCACTTGCAAAGCATTAGACTAGAGAGAGATGTCACATCCTTTTCTCATAATATTGGGAGGAGTGTCATTATTGAAGAAATTTTCATGCTGTATTTAAATACAAGCCAGCATTTTTTTCCATCCTGTATGACAATTGACTCCCAATGTGGGTCTCATTAAGTTCCAAAATGTAGAACAAATGAGCTCATCTAGTTTTCCACTTAATATTCTCTCCTGAAGCATCAAGACCTATGGCTTTAAAAATGACCCCTTCAATCTCATCAGCATCACAAAAAAAGTAGTTTGCCATTTTGGGTGGATGGAGTTTGAATCCAGTGGCATTTTCAAATTCATATTAAGCCCAGGAGTGGGATTCAAAAAGTGTAACAACTGGTTCACTGAGTGCATGCTTTGCACGCATGTGCAGTGCTTTTGCAACTCCCCTTCTGCTGCAAGCCCTGTGTGTAAAACAGCTGACATATGGCAGTCCGCTGTAGTGCATGAATCAGCTGAGCTTGAAAACCCAGAAATAAAGCACAGAATAGAGCTGGGGCAGACAGATGGGCCCAACAGCTGATCTTCAGAGCTACCGGTTCGCCTGAACCAGGCCAAACCGGTAGAATCCCATCCCTGATTAAGCCCCATTTCTAGCAGGCCTGAAGGAGTGTTCAGTCAAAGTGGGGCAAGGGAACAGAAGGGAATTTTAAAAAAATATGGATACAAGGAAGAAAGTGACATGCCTGCTCCCTTGTTCCTTTTTGTTTCCAAAGTGAACATTTCGATAAGGATAGTCCTTTTATCATATTCATGTAGGAGATGACCAGACTGAGCCCAAGGCAGGGGTCAAGCTCATGAGTCGTGAGTCCCTTCATACTCACAAGAGATCTAAGTCCAGCCCATCTTGAATTCCTTTGACTCTTATCTACCACCAATTTGTTTTGGCCATTAGTAGTCCAGATTCTTGTAGAGAGCTTAAGTCTGTAATAAACCTTTATACCTGTTTGAAATGCCTGGATCTTCTGATTTCCTAGGACTTGATAATTCATTTGTCTCATGCCTTGTCTCCATTCTGCAATTACAACAATAAATTGGTCCATGTCAGCAATCTGCAACCTCCCTGGCTTCTCATTCTTCAACCAACTCCAAGGACAAGACATTAGTGGGGAACTGCTTCAGTTTTCCCAGTAATGAAGCAGTGGGTAACCATAGAATCCACAAAACAAACGGAAAGATTTCTAACAAGAATGTCTGCCCATTTGTTTTTCTTCAACTTTCAAGAATGAAAGGAGCTACACCAGGGGTGGGATTCAAAATTTTTAACAACCAGTTCTGTGGGTGTGGCTTAGTTGGTGGGCATGGCTTGGTGGTCATGTTATTAGCTAGGTGTGGCCAACTCAATATCACTCACATCGAGGCACGCATCTCCTCACCTGGCCTCTCATGACTGTGGGGATGCTGCAACAGTCATAAAATGGTGAAAAATGGTCATGTCACTTTTTTCAGTGCCATTGTAACTTTGGATGGTCACTCCACACAAGCAAAGTACCAGCAAAGGAGGGAAAAAAGATGTTCCTAACACAGGAAGTTTAGTCGTGCCAAGAATGTAATAAGGGTTAATGGAGAGGCAGTTTCTGTAAGCAACGCCAGAATGTTTCTTTCCTGCCTTCCTTACAGGATTAGGCCAGTAATTTCTTCTAACAACCAGTTCTCCGAACGGTTTAGAATGTTAACAACTGGTTCTAGCAAATAGGTGCGAACTGGTAGAATCACACCCCTGAGCTACACCCAAAAAAGAAATTCAAGAGAATTAAGAGAACGAAGTAGAAAAATTCTTCTTTCACGTGAAGAAACTGGGGGCAGATTTTGGCACAACAATTTTTTTACCAGCACTGGAAGTTTAGCTACTACTTTATGTTCAAGTGTTGCTCACAAAATCTTCTGTGTCTTAGGAGCAGAATATCTGAAGTTGAGATAATGCAGATTGATTTTCAGAGCTCTGTATGGACTCCATCATCACCACCCATCCTTCCATTGCCTCCTGTTTTTCTGCATTTATATCATTTAATGCCTTTTAGAGTTCCATTGGATAGCTTCAGCTTGGGATGACTTGAAAAAAAATTACGTTCATAAAAACTTCTCCCATCTTCAAGAACTTCCTCCAAGTCTGAACTTCTCTGAGCCTCCCCAAAGACTCTACCTTTCAAATGTGAGATTGGCAGCTATAAAAATAAATTGATTAAATACATATATTTCCAAAAGAGAAAGCAACCTTTTATCAAGACACCTCATCTTTAGAGAAGCACCTTCATTTATGACAGTGAGACTCAAACTTTTTTAAAATAAAAAAGACCCTCTGCTCATTCCTCCAACATCCTCCGAATTACTGCCGGAATGATGGGAAGTGGGGGAAAGGCATAGAGGAGACTTTTGGGCCACCTGCACCCAAGAGCATTGGTCCCCTTTGCTCCCTGGCAAGGAAACCTGGTGAAGAATCTGGTGACCTGGGCGATTTGAGGAGTGGAGAAGAGATCTACCTCTGATGTTCCGAATCTGAGGGAAAGGTCCCTGAATAGAGACGAAGGAATGGATCATTCTGCCTGGTTGACTAGGCTCTTGCTGAGCCAGTTGGCCTGGGAGTTGTTGATCCCGGAGATGTGGTCCGCCAAGATTGACAACAGGTGTTTCTCTTCTCATAACACCAACTGTAGCGCCTCTCCCATGAGGGCTCTGGACCTCATCCCCCTTTGCCAGTTGACATGAGCTATGGCAGCCATGTTGTCCATAAAGACTAGAACACGAAAGCCAGTCACTGAGTGCCTAAAATGCTTGAGAGCTAGAAAAATGGCTCTGAGCTTTAGCCAATTTTTGAGAAGGGCCAGCTCTTACCTGGACCAAGGTCCTGAGCTATCTGGCCCTGCATATGGGACCCCCCAATCCAGGAGGCTGGCATTGGTGGTTATCACTAGCCTGTCTGGGACCCTGAAAGGGAATCTCTTCCAGATTAACGGGGAACACCACCAATTGAGAAATCTCTGGATTTGTGGTGGGAGTGGGACCTTGATAGATGAGAGGCTGGTTCCTGTTCGTTGGTAGGGAAGCAGGAACCATTGGAATGGATGGGAGTGGAAAAATCTGTGGCTCTGGAGATATGACAGGGTAATTTGCAGATCCCGATGGGCTGCATGGATGGAGGAGGACAGAATCAAAATGTCATCCCAGTAGCATTGGATCCTCACTGGAACAGAATGCAGAGATGCCATCAATGCTGCCAGAACCTTCATGAAGACCCTTGAAGCCGATAAGAGGCTGAAGGGAAGTGCTCAATATTGGTAATGGGTATTCTAATAACAGAAACGGAGAAATTGGTGATGATGAGGCCAAAAGGGGATATGGAGGAAGCCTCCATGAGATCAATGGAAGAGAGGAGATCGCCCTCCCAAACGCTCTCTAAAATAGAATGCAGAGTCTGCATTTTAATTTGTCTGTAGTTTACAAATTGGTTGAAAATTTTTAGATCCAGGATGGTTCACACATCCCCCCCCCACCGAGGCTTTGGGAATGATGAAAAAGCGAGAGTAAAGCCCATGTCCCCGTTGTGAGGGGGGAACAGGTTGAATAGCTCGGATTTCGTTGAATGGCCTGTTTCACGAGGTCTTGCCTTGAAATGTCCCGAGAGACAGGCCATCTAAATATATATATTATTTTATTTTTATTTTTTTCCTTTTGGGGGTGGCATTAGGAAGTCCAATTGTAACCCTGACCTAATAGTGCAGAGCATGCAGGCATCCGTTATCGGTTTGCTGATTGCTTTTTACGACCGCTCAAACCGCAGGCATGGGGGAGGTCTACAGACGGTGCCCAACTTGCCTGAACAGTGCTCTGGCAATGCTGCTCCCAACGTTGCAGGAGAGAGAGCCCTGCTCTCCTGGAAGAGCAGCTGCCCTGAAAGCTGCTTGAAGCGGGGAAATAAAGGTACTGAAAATCGCTGGTGAGTGCTAACTAACAGAACACTTTCAAAGACACAGCTACTGACTGAAAGGAGCTGAGTCAAAAGCTGGGGTAATTTCTGGGGTCTGGCTTTTATATCTTAGTACAGACTCAGCAAAATGACATCATAGGAAGGAGTCAACCCATCCTGGGCTCTCAATGCAGCATGGAGGAGAATGAAATATTTCACTGTTTCGGTCACTTAAACTTTGCACAATCATTGTAGCAAGTTCTGTGCTTCTTACCCTATTCTTTTTTTGGGTAGCAAAATTTTTTGCCCTTTTATTATGTTTTAGTGTTTTAAATGTTTGCACAATTGTTGGACTAATGATGTGTGCTTCTTATCCTGTTCCTTTTTTAAAGAGGCAATCTTTTCCTCCATTTTAGTGTATGGTTGTTAGAAATCTTGCCTCGGCTACCTTCCTGCTGTCTGCACTGGGGGGTCTTTAGTCAATTTCATACACAAATTTATCAACGAGCTTAATCTTAATCCCTCTAGTCCAATTTTTACCTAGTCCTAAAGAATCTGCAAAAACTGTTGGGCTTGATTAATAGAAAATTATGTGGAATGGAAAAGTGTGGAAGAAAAAGGGTGCACAAGCAGCAGGGAATGGCTGCAGCCTAGAGAGGAAAAGGCCATTCAAAAGTGTTGGGGACTTTCACAAGGAGTGGACTGAGGCTGGAGTCAGTGCATCAAGAGCCACCACACACAAACGGATCCTGGACATGGGCTTCAAATGTCAAGCTGCTCCTGAACAACAAACAACATCAGAAACGTCTTACCTGGGCCAAAGAAAAACAGACCTGATCTGTTGCTCAGTGGTCCAAAGTCCTCTTTTCTACGAGAGCAACTTTTGCATCTCATTTGGAAACCAAGGACCCAGAGTCTGGAGGAAGAATGGAGAGGTACACACTGCAAGATGCTTGAAGTCCAGTGTGAAGTTTCCACAGTCTGTGTTGATTTGGGGAGCCATGTCATCTGCTAGTGTTGGTCCACTGTGCTTCATTAAATCCAGGGTCAATGCAGCCGTCTACCAGGAGATTTTGGAGCACTTCATGCTTCCTTCCTCAGACAAGCTTTATGGGGATGCTGACTTCATTTTCCAGCAGGACTTGGCGCCTGCCCACACTGCCAAAAGCACCAAAACCTGGTTCAATGACCGTGAGATTACTGTGCTTGACTGGCCAGAAAACTCGCCTGACCTGAACCCCATAGAAAATCTATGGGCCATTGCCATGAGAGACATGTGACCAAACAATGCAGAAGAGCTGAAGGCCGCTATTGAAGCATCCTGGTCTTCCATAACACCTCAGCAGTGCCACAGGCTGACAGCTTCCATGCCGTGCCGCATTGAGGCAGTAATTGCTGCAAAAGTGGCCCAAATGTACTGAGTACATTTGCATGCTTATACTTTTCAGAGGTCTGATATTGTTCTATGTACAATTCTTGTTTTATTGATTGCATGTAATATTCTAATTTTCTGAGATTGTGGATTTGGGGTTTTCATGAGCTGTAAGCCATAATCGTTCAATTATGACATATCATGGCTTGAACTATCTTGCTTTGCATGTAATGAGTCTATCTCATATATTAGCTTTACCTTTTAAGTTGCATTACTGAAATAAATGAACTTTTGCACAATATTCTAATTTTTCAAGTATCACCTGTATATGATTAGTGCCAACATTCAACCTTAATATTTTATGCAGATTTACAAAGCCTTGAATAGAATTCCCAGACAGTCACAAAATTGTTGTGTAAAGTGACAGAATAGGATAACTATTAAATTTCTGAGAAGGGGGGTTATCATTAACTCAGTTTAGTTTTATTTAAACTTAAACATAAACCAAACCAAACTTCAGTTTGATTGACAACCAACCCACTGATTTTGGAACAGCATTCAAAAGCCCAGAAAAAACAGCTGTTGTACATTTCAGTAATATAAATCACATACAAAGTTCAGGTAGTCACTGACTGCTTGATTATCCAAACAAATCCCTACTAGGTGTTCTCATGCTTGACTCTTGCCCCAACCATGGTACCCCAGAATTCTGGACATTTTTAGATTGAAAGAACTAAGCAGAAAGATTCAATGGTGATAAATCTGGTTTGGTCAAGAAACAGGATCTAGAAAGAACTAATAATCAGGATAAAAGCATGCCTGTTATTCAATTTTTAGGATTCTTGTTGATGGAGACCACACTATAAGTTTCCATCCTTAAAAGTGGACAAGTAAACATCTCTGATCTCTACCTTAATTCCTAAAGATAAATAAATGATTATGCTTAAGACAATGAATGTGCTTACATTTTTGGTTCTTGAACCTCACTGACTTGGCTACCATAAAAGGATACAATTGCCTCTTACCCAAAGCTCAAAGCCTCTTTGTCTCCATCAAAGTTATTTTAACATACAAGCTTTGCTTCTATGACTAACCATTGGCATCCCATATTTTGTCAGGTCAACAAAACATTGATCAATCTGTCCATACAAAACCTAGTCCATAGTCCAAAACCACTCCATTAAGTTAATCTGTCCACACAAAACCTACATTCATCAAAACAGAATATATTTCCAAGTAGTCTTCAAATAATACACCATATTAAATTCTCAGTCCTGAGTATCACCAGTAGTGGCATCTTATTTAGGTCCAAGCCCAGTGTACTTTAATTCATGTGACAACCAAAAATTGGACATTTGCATTTATATTATTTCAGCTAAATTACGATTACCGTATATACTCGAGTATAAGTTGACCCGAATATAAGCCGAGGCACCTAATTTAACCACAAAAAAACTGGGAAAACTTATTGACTCGAGTATAAGCCGAGGGTGGGAAATGCAGCAGCTACTGGTAAATTTCAAAAATAAAAATAGATACCAATAAAAACTTTCACTAGGACAGTTGAGAATAAGTTTGATGTTCACAATTTCCTCTTTGAAAGAGACCAGTAAATAGGGAACAAGAAGATGAAGAAAAAGAAGTGTGTTTTTTCACACTTTTCACACTGCAGTGAACAAAAATGGCATCATAGGAACAGGCTTATTCTCAGCCCAAAGGTTTGTTTCTGATTTCTTCCCTGATTTAAGGGAAATTTGGGAAACGATCTCACTATCATGAAAGGTTTAATTGATTCACTAACCCAAAAGATAATGATGATGACAGTGGTAGGCAGGAGTCACTCTCTCCCTTGCAAGAAAAAAGCAAGAGCCGTTCTTATGATCTCTCCCTCTCTCTCTCTCTCCCCGTAATACAGTCAAGCCTTTTCCAGCACGCGCGATCTGCCTTCACCACTTTGCACCTTGCAAATGCAAAATCCTGGGGGTTTTGCATTTGCAAGGTGCAAAGCGACGGGGGGTAGGGGGGGTTGTTTGGAAAATAAGATAATGATCTTAAAGTTTATAATGGAAGGGTGAATAGGAAGACTCTCCCCCCCCCCGCCTTCGCTCTCCCCCGCTCCGAAACAGAGAGCAGGGTCTCGTATCTCGCTACTCCCGGAGTGGGACTTTTTTGGAAGGGGCAGAAAGGGAAGGCGAGGACGCGCCAAGTTTTGAGTTGCTTTGGAAAGTGCCAGAGCCGGAGGACCGCACGAAGACCCCCCATCCCCACCGCTACAGCCTCTCTTCGGGCCCTCGTGGTCACGTCAGCCTAAGCAGGCAGGGGTTCCATATGCTGTAAATCACAAACAGCTTCAATGTTAGAAATCCCAGCCTCTGCCCTACCGCGCACCCGTTCTGGACTCCCCAAGTGGGTCCCTTTCAATCAGCGGCTCTTTTTTTTTTTTTTTGCTCCGATCGGCCCCCGCGGCTTTCCGAAGCACTGGCCGAAGTCAAGAGTTGTTCGCCTTTCCTCATGTGAAGTCAGCCCATTTTAGAAACTCGCCCCCGACAATCCGCCCCCTCCATGCACACAGACGGACACACTTTCGTCCCACGCAGTCTGTTCCTCCGGTCGGACAGATTCTCGAGCTCTGGAGCTGCCTAAAGTTCCCGTCCTCCTCCTCCCTCCTCCTCATTGTTTTGACTACTTTTCCTTTCCTTAAACCCCTCCCCAGAGAACTTGCTGCTTTTGCAGAAGAACTCAAAAGCTTGTTTCTGAGCGAAGGGCAGGCAGACTTTTGGCTAAGCAGCTCTCCTCCTCCCAGTTCCTTTTACCAAGCACTACCCCAAAGCGATGCAAAAACTCGCGAGCGGAGAGTCCCCACCAAGTTCACACTCGCACCTTCATTTTTTATTCCAAACTCGGGTGGAAGCGCGGGGGTGGGGATGCGGGGTGCGGCGGGGGAGGGGGTGTTGTTGCTCCAAGACCCACATTAGGAAAGCGAGCAACTCACTCCTCGCTTCCAGCCAATAAATCTTGCCCGGAGGAGCGGCAAGAAATGTTCGAGGAAGCTACTTTGCCTCCTCGCTCTTCCAGCCCTTTAGGACACCTCCTAAAGGAAAGGAGAAAATAAAAGACGGCGGGGAGGGAGGGGGCACAAAGCAGCCCAAACGCGTAGCAGTGGAAGGAAGGCGCGCTGGTGCGAGGAAGGGAGAGAGAGAGAGAGAGAGAGAGAGAGAGAGAGAGAGACCCAGAGAGAGAGAGAGGGACAGACAGACAGACACACACACACACACACACACACACACTCTCACTTCGCCACTTTGCACCTTGCAAATGCAAAATCCTGGGGTTTTTGCATTTGCAAGGTGCAAAGCGGCGGGGGCGGATCCCACGTGCTGGAAAGGGCTTGACTGTATTACGGGGAGAGAGAGAGAGAGGGAGAGATCATAAGAACGGCTCTTGCTTTTTTCTTGCAAGGGAGAGAGTGACTCCTGCCTCCCACTGTCATCAACATCTTCTTCTTTTGGGTAAGTGAATCAATTAATTTGGGAGATGATCTCATTATCAGAAAACAACGCAAGCCGCCACCACCACCTCCTCCTCCCCCTCCTCCCAAGTGGACTGAAAGCAGCTGGAGCTGAAGAAACGAAGCTGAGTGGAGCCGAAGCAACCTCGGCTCGCGTTGTTTTCTCAGCCTAGAGAAAGGGGAAGGGGGCTCATCTGGACTAAGGGTGAGTCTCCCCCTCAGTTTCCCCTGAAGGATCTTCCATCAATTTGCCTTCTCCCTACATCTTCCCTCTGTTAAAATCCACACACACACACACACACTTATTTTCGGTCGGATAGATTTCATGTCTGAGCATTCTCACATGGCAGTGAGTCTTCCCCACCCCCTAAAAACAGAAAAAACAATATATCCTCAAGCAAGAACTTTTCTGCTTCCGATTACCCCCATGCTTAAAAGTTGCAAAGGAAACACGGAAGCAGGGAAGCGGCTGCCCAGCTTCGGAGCTCCACACCATTTTTTTTTTCAGAGGGGAATCTGACTCGAGTATAAGCCGAGGGGTTTTTTTTCAGCACAAAAAATGTGCTGAAAAACTCGGCTTATACTCGAGTATATACGTTAAGTACAGAAGATCCATTTTTAATCCTGCTGTCATTCTAATTATATGGCAACCCTTCCTCTTTCCATCATAAATGACAAACTTTTTCTATTTCCCCGCGTGAGTATTAGCTGTAGTCTTGAGGACTTTCTGAAAGGCCCATGACATGAACAAGCTCAACCTGGTTCCCACTGGATTTTTGAAACAGCTGAATAAATGAGAGAGCTTCCCATAATGTGCTTAGATACGGTGCTGCGTTGGAGAAATCAAAGGGCAGAGAGATTTGACAAGCAGAGTCATCTTAAACCTCTATATAGCTTGGCCAGTTTGGACTGCAATCAACTACCTGGAAAGGATGGGAAAAGCAGCTCCAGATTTCTCTTTTAGTTGTAGCTCTAAAATGCATGGTACAGCTGGGAATTAAATCATCACTGTTTCTCTCTCACCTAGTCTGTAACTGCAGTAAAAACTCCCCAGAGTCAGAAGCCATAGGGAATATCTATCCAAGCTTTACGCTAGCCTAGAAAGTTGCAGAAGAAGCTCAAAAAACAAAAAAAACACGACAACCATTCCAGAAGGTGCTTAGAAACATCCTCTGTATTTGTGCCAATGAACAACATGGGATATTTAATTTGATTTTTCTCCTGACTTTATGACTTTATAAGGATAGTGAACAAACATACATAATTCTCCTTCCTCCTCCCCCCCCCCCAAGCAACAGTCCTGTGAGGTGGATTGGGCTGAGAGAGAGGAACTGGCCTAAAGTCACCCAGCCACCTTTTATGCTTAAGGTGACATTAGAACTCATGTTCTCCTGGTGATTGATTGGCCCAAAGTCATCAAAACAGGCATTATGCCTTCAACCAGGGGTAGGATTCAAATTTTTAACAACCTGTTATGTGGGCATGGCTTGGTGGGCATGTGACTGGGTGGGTGTGGCTAGGTAGTCATATGACTGGGTGGGTCAAAAGAGAGAGTTTAACAATGCTCATGGAACAGGGGGTTGGACTAAGATGACCTCCGACGTCCCTTCCAATCCTGGATTGTTGTGCTGTTTCAAAGCATCCTCTGAAGCTGCATCTAGTGCCAGGGTTTGTGGTCCTTCCTTCCTCTCCTTTTTGTCTCCCTCCCTCCCTCTATCCATCCATCTATATCAGGAGTGTAAATTGGTTGGCCTCACCTTCTTCCTTTTAGAGACTGAGTCCCACCAAGCCATGCCCACAGAGCCAGTAGGGGAAAATTTTGAATTTTACCCCTGATCCATATCTTATTCACTTTTCCTTCCCTCTTTCTCCCTTCCCTACCTTTCTTTCATTCTCCCTTCCCTCCCTCTTTCTTTTTTTCTCCCTTCCCTCCTTCCCTTTCTTTCTTTCTTTCTTTCTTTCTTTCTTTCTTTCTTTCTTTCTTTCTTTCTTTTTTCTCCCTTCCTTCCCTCCCTCTTTTTCTTTCTTTCTTCGCATCCCCCATGCCTTGTTTTGGGTAAGGAGCAAAAACAGGATGTGGGGGCTGCTGCACCCCCTCGCACCCCATTTTGGGCCTAGGAAGCCTCCCTGGAGCCTCCTGGGAGCAAAAACGGTGCATGGGGGGCATGCCACATTCCCCTCCCCCATGACCCATTTTAGACCTAGGAGGCCTTTGCATTTACCTGGGAGGCAGAATCAGGTGCATGGGGACTCCTGGGAGGGGCCAGGTGGGGCAGGGCCAGCTGGTCTTTGGAACTCCTAGTTCACCAAACTGGATGTAAAATTAACATCCAGTTCGCTCAAACCAGTCTGAACCAGCTGAACCCCACTCCTGACTACAAGTCACATTCTCCTGGTGAATGGTCCCTGCTGGCTTTCATGCCCAAGGCAGGGCTAGAATTTCCAGTCTCCTGGTCATTGTTCAAATCTTTATTTCTGTTTCTTTCGTTCTCGTTATTGTGTATTAGTTTGTGTTCATTTTTTATATTCTCTTTAAAAACTTTTAATAGGAATCTTGAAAGTGTGACAGAGTATCCCTTTTTTCTCACCTTGTACCTGTCAGCTTTGAAATTCAGCTGCCACATAATGAAAGGGGGGTGGAGGAGTTGAAAAGTTCAAGGTTATTCTGTATGTAGTACTAAGAAATTCCAGTTGCAGTTAATTGGTTCTCGTGATTTATGAAGTGTAGAAATGGGAGGAGAGAAGGTGGATTCTGTGTAACGGGCAAAAATACTTTAATTTTGGGAAATTGCCTTGGACATACCAGATCTGTTCCTAAATAAATCAGTTGGAGAGAATATGTCTTGAAGTGATTGATATCATGGATACTTTCTGGATGCCTTATATTTGTTTCCCAAAATCAGTGCATATCTTGCGCTTCCTCCTCACTTCCTCCTCTCTTCCCAGGCTAAGTCAATGTTTTTGTAACCATTTGCTAGATCTCTTTTTTGAGGCTATTTCCATGCTCCTATACAAAATCTGTGGCTAAACCAGAAATAGGCATCTATGTATGTATACAATCAGCCCCGAGCTTGCAAAGTATAATGTTAGATCGAAATTATGCCTACTAGCATCCTGTAAAACAAGATTTTGCCGCAGAATCACCAACAAGATAATTCAGGCTACCAGCGGCAACCTCTGCCCAGGGCCAATGCTTCCCTCATGGATGGCTTTCCAGCACCAACAGAAATACGAACAACAAAAAGTTCACCATCTCCATGGCTAACGTATTTCCTCAGTTTGGGATTGCTGGGCCTTTGTTCTCAGAAAAAACTTTCTCTTCTCCAAGCCATTAAGAGATTTAACTGCATTATTTCTTAACTCTGAATCAGGTGTTTCTTATCCCTGTAGGCATTCCTTAATTACAGAGGAATCGGATCTTCATAATTCATGCAGACAGAGCACTTGGCTTTCCTAAAACAGGATTTCTCGAGCTTCGAAATAATCATCTATTGAGAGTTTTGCAGTGATAATTAAGCACCAGAAAAATAAACACAGATGGCTGAAGCTTCATTTAACATCTTTATAAACATAAGTAGAATTTACAAACCAGTTGTAGATTTCTCCAACATGGAGCAAACTCAGACAGAAACATATTGCAGTTCAGAGCAGAGCTCCAGTCTTCAGCAAGCAAGCAAGTTAGTTTCATCTTCAATAGATCAGCAGGCAAGCAAGAGGAGAGAAGCAGTTTAATCTCAATAGACAGACTCAGAGCTCAATATAGCTGCACATTTGCAGAGCTCAACATAGAGCCACACCTTGGCTACTTTTAGTTTCAGTTTCCAGCCTAGGCTAAGTCTAGTTTCAGTTTCCAAAACAGTCCTCATTGGCTGATTTAGTTGCTATGCCTATTCATTGGCTGACCTTGTTACCAAGCTCTATTCCAGTTCAAGAATATACTCTGACATCATCTGACCACGGACTTTTTATACAACCTTTTTCAAGTTGTAGGCTGAATTGAAACCCCTCTAAATCAGTATTTCTCAACCTGGGCCACTTGAAGATAGGTAGTCCTTAATTACAAAGATTACAATCAAGACCAGAACTTCTACTGCTGAACCAGGTAGTTATTAAGTGAGCCATGTCCTCTTTTATGACCTTTTTGCTGCAGTTGTTAAACAAATCCAACTTCCGCCATTGACTCTCCTTGTTGGAAGCTGGCCTGGAAAGGCTACAAATGGTCATCACGTGACCCCAGGACAGTGCAACCATTGTTTGCCAATTGCTGAAGCCCCAAATTTTGATCACATGACTGCAGGGATTCTAGGACAGGTCTGAGGCATGCTTTAGGATTTTTTTTTTAAAGTTTACTTTATTGTCCTTGCACCTCATACAACGAAATTAAATGCCACCTTCAGTGTACATTATAACTATAAAAATAAAACACAAACACACATTCTTCAAATTCTATACAATTGAATTGAAAACCCCTGATATTGCATTAATATTGCACCATACAGTAGAATTTAATAGAGTTACTGCTTTGGGATAGAAGCTGTTTTTCAGCCTATTTCAGGGGTGGGATTCTACCGGTTCAGACCGATTCTAAAGAACTGGTTGTTATGATTCTGCTCAGTTTGGAGAACCGGCAAATGGTGCCCTTGGCTGGCCCTGCCCCCTCCACTTGCCCCTCCCTTCCCCTCCCCGCCCAATCAGTCCTTATCGTGCATATGCAAGATGGCGTGCATGCCCGATATCACTGACTGCATTCTTCCCTGCCCAGTCACTCCTTAAGGTATTTCTTCCTTTTTTTAATCCCAACAATCAGCTGTTCCTATAATCAACTGTGCCGGGATTCCCCTCACTTACTTACTGCTTTGCCCAGGAGGCTTCCCTGTGACCCAGGACGGCAAAAAATAAAAGAGGAGGTCAGCAGCACCCCCCTCCCCGCCCCTCCATTTTTTTTCCTTCCTGGGAGAAAAAACACCCAGGAAGCTTCCCTGAGGCCCAGGAGGCCCCAAAATGGAGTGTGGAGGATGCTGCATGCCCCCTAAAGTCTCCATTTTTTTTCTTCCTGAACCCCATGGGAGCCTTCTGGGAGCAAAAATGCCCCCCAGGAGGCTTCCCTGAGGCCCAGAAAGCCCACAAAATGGAGGGCTGCCAAAAAAAGAAGAAGACGCCATGCCCACCCAGTCACATGACCACGCCCAACTAGCCACATCCACCTAGCCATGCCCACAGAACTGATTGTTACAAAATTTTAATCCCACCCCTGGACTATTTTTCATTGTTTTTATTATCCTGTATTGTCTGCCAGATGAAAACAGTTTTTTAAAAAAGGGTGCCCAGGATGAGATGGATGAGATGCACAGGATGAGATGCTTGTAAGTAACTTTTTTAAAAAAAAGAACCATCGTAACTTGAACAACTGCTAAATAAAGTCAAGGAATACCATTATGCAGATTTTTGAAGGCCATACATCTTCAAGTAGCCAGGGTTGAGATACACTCTTCCAAATGGATCCAGTTTTAAACTTCTATGCAATGCATCGCCCACTGTAGTTTAAAATCCCATGGTTTGTGATTTTGCATATTATGCTAATTCAGATAGTTGTAGCACATTAAGCAAACTGTGGTTTTAAATATTATAGCTTTAGTAAAATCTGTAAAGGTTCCATCTGAGATATTCACTGAGATGTTCACGCTCCTCAAACAATATTGGGGCTAAGGCAAAGACATCAGTAAAGCTAGAGGACAACTTTAAGATTAAATTAATAAACTGTTAAGATTATTAATCTCAATATTTAAAAAAAAACAAAAGTCCTTCCATCACATTGGATGAGAGTTAGAATGTGGGTTGGAGTAACTGAAGCAGCAAATCTGATGTAACAGAGCATTGTAGTAGTCTAAGAAGGTGATAACAAGGGTGGGATCCAGTATTGCAGGCTAACTCACTGCTAACTCCAGGAATTTGATTCTGAGGGGTTCTAGGTTGACTCATCCTTCCATCCTTCTGAGGTTGGTAAAATGAGGACCCAGATTATTGGGGGCAATATGTTGACTCTGTAAATCACTTAGAGAGGGCTGTAAAGCTCTGTAAAGTGGATATACAGCTCTAAGTGCTATTGCTATCTTCCTTCCTTCCCTCCCTCTCAGTGGTTAGAATACAGTATTACAGGCTAATTCTGCCAACTGCTAGCAGTTCAATCCTGACCGGCTCAAGGTTGACTTAGCCTTCCATCCTTCCGAGGTGGGTAAAATGAGGACCCAGATTGTTGGGGGCAAGAGGCTGACTCTGTAAACTGCTTAGAAAGGGCTGCAAAGCACTATGAAGTGGTATACAAGTCTAAATACTATTGTTATGAGTCCCTCTTGCAAGAGATGCCACTGATGAGAAAGAAACTCTCCTATGCAAGCTTTGTTCTCTATAGTCAGCCTTGCTGTTGGAATAGTTTTTGAAAACAGGAGGGGCACAAGGGAAAAAGCCCCCCATCCCCATTGGAGCAAACAGGAAGTGCTCACCGGCCAAAGGAAAGGGGAGACAGAAATGCTTCCTGCTACTTCTGCCAAGTTCTCAAACTCATCTTCTTATTGCAGCACACTGTCACTTGAAGTAAATATCTTTTTTCAATTAGCACACATTTCAAAAGCGGCATGCATCATTTAGAGCGCTAGTTTCCTTTCCTCTCATTTTTAGCCAGGAGTCATTGAAGTTTAATGAACAGCATTTTAAAAGACTGCTTCAGAGCGAGTGCGCAAATCCGCATCCTCTCTTCTGCCACATGATTCTGAGATCCTCTTACCTTTTAAGGGGGAGGGGGAGGAAATTTGACAGGGATATTTCCTATTACCTTCCATGATGTCATACGATCTGGCTAACAGATTATCTGAGTAGCTTTCTCATCATTTTGGGATATATAAAAACGTGATGTGTGCAACCTACGTCTTAGTTCCTTTATAAAACTACACTATGTTAGTACCGATCAAGAAAAACATGACTATGTAGACCAGTGGTGCTACAAACACTCACAGCATTTCTTTATAATGCACAGACATTATCTTTGCTTCACCACTGATGCTCATTTCAGACATCAAAGAAACTACAGGATTCTGGATCTGCACATGCTACAACCTATGAAATGCTGTCTAGCAACCATGCAGGACTTATGGACAGATGCAACCCAGATATTTCTTTTATTTTACTTATAATCCACTTTTAATATTTTTACAAATAATTCAAGGTTGCAAACATATCCAATGCACTTTCCTCCTTTTATTTTCCCCATAACAACCATAACCACCCTGCGAGGTGAGTTGGGCTGAGAGAGAGAGAGAATGGCTGCCCCAAGCTCACCCAGTTGGCTTTCATGGCTAAGGCAGGACCTGAATTCATGGTCTCTTGCTTTCTAGCCTGGTGCTTTAACTACTAAAGCAAATAGGCATTTGAGTAGACTACATGGAATGCTCAAATGTGGAGAAAGGAGATAGCATAGTAATAGCAAAAGCAATAGCATTTAAGCTTATGTGCTGCCCCATAGTGCTTCATAGCACTCTCAGAGCAGTTTACGATATCAGCATATTGCCCCCAATAATCTGGGTCCTCATTTTACTGACCTTTGAAGGATGGAAGGCTGAGTCCACCTTGAGCCCTGTCAGGATTGAACTGTGGGCAAAGTTTGCCTGTCATGCTGCACTTTAACCACTGTGCCACCAGGGCTCTCAGATGGATTCCATTGGAACTATGCCAGTGGTCCTGAACTTCAGAAAAGTAGTGGAGTAGCTTTTAAGCTTTGTCCTACAGAAAGTTAACAGCAGTTGATCCCTCCCTGGAGAATTGGTGTTAAATCATTCTGATTGTCCAAACGGGGAATAAGCCGATATAAAATATGAAAGCTCTCAAAGCTACATAAAGTTCACAAAAGAAATGTACTGGGCAGACATAATATATAAATCTTTCTATACTAATTTTCAGAGCCTCCAAGCCAAGTTCAAAAAGTGAGTAGATTGAAAGGGGAAGATAGAGTAAATACTTGGTAAAATTGGAATAACTAGTAGGACACAGTTGTCTTTATGACAGGAGTAGGTAACCTGATGTCATGCCCTTGTTGGAGTCTGATTCTGAGGGGGAGATTGAGGAGTTGACAGGGAGTGGGAATGTGGCTCTGGTGGCTGTGGAAGAAACTGGGGAAGGGCACAGTCCAGCTGGGCATTCAGAGGAAGATCCAGGGCCATCCCCTCTTCATCCTAGGGCACACAGGGAGGAATGGAGAAGGAATGGCATAAGAAGGGCATTTGCAAACAGCACCTTGCTGGAAGCAAAGTGTGCATTATCTTTATTGAGGCTTATCTGAGTTTGGTATCATCCCAACTGTATGTGCTTTGTTATCTTTTGGAAGTCTGCAATTTATTATTTTGGCCTGTCATGTTAATTACTTCAGTGTGGTTTGTGTTGGCTTTTTTATTTCTAATTTATCTGTACTTTGGGTTCGGACTGCATTTCTTCCCTTTGTAGACTGTTTTTGGAAGAGTTTGATCTCCAGCCAAGGATAATTGGACATTGGGGGCCAAGTTGGAGATATTAAAAGGACTTTACCTATTTTTGTGACTTTGTTGCTTTTGTTCCACGCCCTGGATCATCACACCTGATGCCTTCCAGAAACTTCACACTTCAGTTCAGATATACTCCAGCCAGTATGGCAAATGCCAGAGGACTGGGAGAAATGCATTCAGCACATCTAAAAGTTATCCATTTCCTTTGCACTATTCTATAGGATGGCCAAAGAAGACCACATTAAGAATGTACATTTTCACATCAAAGAAAGTATAAACATCAATTAATAATAGCTTCACTCTTCACATCAAAAAAGCATGTACTATGCCAAACAACAGCACATACTTAGTGGGTGGTATTTCAGTGAACAATTTTAACAAAATCCCTCCTTGGAAATCAGTTGAAAATCACACTTCTATTATATTATAATACCTCCTTCCCAATTTATGGCAGTGCCATGGCTCAGCAATTAAAATGTCGGGCTTGTCAACTGAAAAGCCAGCAGCCCAGGTTCGAGACCCGAGTACCACCCAAAGGGGTGAGTTCCTGTTAGTTGCCCCAGCTCCTGACAATCTTGCAATTTGAAAACATGCAAATGCGAGTAGATAAATAGGTATCCCTTCAGTTGGAAAGTAACAGCATTCTGTGATGTCATGCTGGCCACAGGGCCATGGAAATGTCTTCAGACAGTGTTGGTTCAGTGGCCTTGAAATGGATATGAGCACTTCCCCCTATAGTTGGCAATGAGTAGTGGAGTAAAATCCATAGGGTTTTGCTTTACTTTATCTTTTTCTCAATTTAAAGTGAATTGGTCATCATGCCTCTGAAGAAGACACCAAAGATTTGGAAAAATATCCAGGGGGGAAAAAAGAAGAGGAAAAAAGTAAACTAAGGAGAAGAGGAAGAAGTGGAAGAAGAGGAAGAGGAGGAGGAAGAAGAGGAGGAGGAGGAGGAGGAGGAGGAGGAGGAGGAAGAAGAAGAAGAAGAAGAAGAAGAAGAAGAAGAAGAAGAAGAAGAAGAAGAAGAAGAAGAAGAAGAAGAAGAAGAAGAAGAAGAAGAAGAAGAAGCAGCTAGAGCAAGGATGACAACCTCAAGGCCCAGGGAACAGATTTGGAAATGGGGCCATCCTGGAAACAGAAGGACTGGCCCACGGTGCCTCTGCCAGCGAAAATGGAGGTCCATTTTGACTGGGAGAGAGTTGCAGGAAGCCATTCCAGTTAAAACCAGAGTCCTGGAGCTTGGCCCCCCAACACAAGTGATGTTGAGCTGGCCATGCCCACTCTGGCCCCCCGAGGTCAAACGCAACCCTGATGCCGCCCTCAATTAAATCATGTTTGACACCCCTGATCTAGAGTCATTCCCTTACTGAGAAAGGTTCTCTTAGATCTAATCAACACAACTCAAAACCATATATTGTGTTAAAAGGACATGGCCAGGAGAACCCTTGGATTACCTTTTCCTTTAATAATTTTCCTTGATCTCAGCATCTGTATTTTGCTAAATCTATAGGACCTTACCATCAAGAACCATCTTGCCCATCAAGAGCCTTTTCTGAACCTGCATGTAGCTCTCTGCTGATGAAGTGCTGTTATAAACATAACGGGACTATTATACTTTGCTCATTATGTTTCATTTTTATTGCAGAGGCTCATTAAGTTAAGCAGCTCCAATGCTTAACAGCGTCTCTTCACCTTTTGGGGGAGGGGGGGGCTGGCCAAAATTTGTGTCATTAATCACCACTTTATTTAAACATACAGGGGGGAAAAAGAGAGAGAATTACTATTCTGTACACTCCTACCTATCAATCAGTTTATATTGCCTCAAAGGGTTTCTGTTGGCTTCGTTGCACAGGGGCAAAATGAATTTTGTCAGCGCCTTTTTAATCACTGGGAATTTCTAATGTAATTATGAACAGATTAAGGCTCTTTCCAAGAGGTAGACCCAAGTCATGTTCCCCTTTGCTGTTATCCAGCAGGAATGAATCCGTCACAACTAAACGGAAGAAACAAAACAGATGGCGAAGCAGAAAGAGTCCGAAGTTGAACATGCTAATACTTATCCCACCTTTCAACTCTAGAGGAATGTCACCATGGCTTACACAAAATTGGACGTGCATTGATATGCTAAATCGGCTCATGGAAAAAACATTCTGGGGGTGGATTACAAACTAAAGGAATGAAAAGGCAATAAAACACGACAGGAAGGCCAAGTAAATATATTTAAGGGCTGGCACTTACATGCTACCGAACTGTCGAAGTCTGAAATGCTTTTGCCAAGGGCCAAAACAGCCCGTAGTGTGAGCCCCAGAAAAAAATTTCTTAAACTTGTAACAAACTGACAAAAGCTGCATCTGTAACCATTTGCCAACTTTTGACTCAGCAGCAGTGTCGGAAGGAAAGCGCCTAAGGACATGGAAAGAGGCATTAAAGTCCTGTATCCAAAGACACTTTAATTGAGATACTAATGATACAAGCATCAGTGCACCTGATGAAAACATGGGCATCATATAATCACAGTAGACAACATCCATCCGTTATCTCGTAGTCTTTTAAAACAGAAAAAACCTGCCAAAGTATCAGGCTTGGGTTGCCAAGTCAGTTAATGAGAAATTAAGCTGCTTATTCATTAAACTCTGCAGGGTTTTGGTGTCCAGTTCCATATGCTACCATCCTTTTTTTTATTTATGTATTTATTAGATTGATGTTCATCACAGTCAGACTCTTACTGGTTTACAATAGATCTAGAGAATGCAATAAAATGTCCACTGTAGAGGGAGTCAAACAAACCATTAAATTCAATACAATAAAAAAAAAAATCCAAGATAAACAACTGAATAACCGGTCAAATATCCACATAAACATTTATATAAAACTCATAAAATTGCTGACAATGCTTCTATTGACCCTGTACCGTCTTTGAAACACTCCAATTGCAGACAAAAAAATCAGTGATCAAAGACGCATATTGAATATGTGGGGAATATGGGCTGATCAGAATCTATACTATGCTGACTTGTAGTGATATAACAAAGTATACTGATTAGCATCAAGTCTGTGTCAACTATTAGGGAGTTCCAGATAGATGTTCTCCAGGAAGATCTGTTCCCAATCTGGCTCTTCAGCAGGTCTTCCAACTGTACTCCCATCAACACATAACTAAATCTAAACACCTTGTTACAGGCCTTCTTCTCTTCCTTCCTTCCACCTTTCCCAGCATTATAGACTTTTTCAAAGACCCAGGTTTTTACATAATGTGTCTGGTCATACTGTAAACATGGGTTCTGCCATAGGGCTCAATTAGGTTGATTGCAGAGTTGTTGTTGTTGTTGTTGTTGTTGTTTTTAAAAAAACTATACCTAGGTTTCAGATGAATATCAAGAAATAAAATTTGCTTAATGGCTGTGATGATTTGCTTAACGACCGCCACAACAAAAGGTTGCAAAATTGGGTGCAATTTCCCCCGAGATTCATCGGATGGGACTCAGAAGAAAGACCTTCTACATGGTGGCTCCCTTTCTCTGGAACATCACCCTTCCCACAGTGGTGGGATTCAATTATTTTTACTACTGGTTCTGTGGGTGTGGCTTGGTGGGCGTGGCAGAAGAAGGATACTGCAAAATCACCATTCCCCCCGCCTTCCTGGGGGAAGGTTGTTGCAAAATCCCCATTCCCTCTGCACCCCACTAACCTGCTTTCCAGCTCCGTTCTCTTGTGCAGGGCAACCAAAGAAGACCCAGCCAATCAGCTGGGACTCAATGGGAGGCAGAGAATAGATGAGGGCCAGTCAGAGGTGATATTTGCTAGTTCTCCAAACTACTCAAAATTTCTGCTACCGGTTCTCCAGAACTGGTCAGAACCTGCTGAATGCCCCAAGATTAGATTGTCCCCGTTCTAACACTCTTTCGGAAGGCGCTGAAAACGTGGTTCTGCTAGCAGGCTGGGGAACCCAGACAGAGATGGAACCTATTAAATGGTTTGTATGAATGTGTATTGTTATCAGAGTGGGGGTGGGTGGGTGGTTATTATTTTATTATTTTTATTGTTTTATGTTTTCTTTTCTTATTTTTATTTAATGTTTTTATATTAAATATTCTAAACAGGGGCGCCAAACTCAAGGCCCAGGCTCCAGATCCAGCCCACAGGATGCTTAGATCTGGCCCACAGGGCTGTCCTGGGAACAACAAAGGATTGGCCTGTGGTGCTTCTGCCAGTGAAAATGGAGCTCTGGAGAGCCATGGGCAAGTCCTCCTGAGCTCCATTTTCACTGGCAGAGGGTTGCCAGAGGCCACGCAGCTGAAAATGGAGCATATGACGGCCGTGGGGGCCTTCCTGAGCTCTGTTTTCACTTGCAGAGGATTACAGGAGGCTATCGCAGCCAAAAAACAGAGCTTGGGAGCCCGTTTTTGCTGGCAGATCACTCGGGCTACCACCCCAACACAAGTGATGTTAAACTGGCTACACCTATCCTGTCCATGCCCACCCTGGCCCCCTAAGGTAAAACACAACCTGGTGTAGCCCTCAATGAAATCAATTTGACACCCCTGTTCTAAACTGTAGAAATGGTGGAAGATTTTAGGAGAAACCCTCCATACTGCCACCACTTACAATACTAAACAACAGAATATCAACAGCAGAGACCTTCAAGTTTCTAGGTTCTATCATATCTCAAGACCTAAAATGGACACCTAATATCAAAAAAGCACAACAAAGAATGTTCTTTCTGCACCAACTCAGAAAGCTCAAACTGCCCAAGGAGCTGCTGATCCAGTTCTACAGAGAAATTATTGAGTCTGTCATCTGCATCTCTATAGCTGTCTGGTTTGGTTCTGCAACCCAACAGGACAGACACAACTTCAGAGGATAATTAGGACTGCAAAAAAAACCAATTGCTACCAACCTGCCTTACATGGAGGACCTGTGTGCTGCACATGTGTGCACCCCTCACATCCTGGACATAAATTGTGTTAACTTCTACCCTCAGAATGACATTATAGAGCATTGCACATCAGAACAACTAGACACAAGGACAGTTTTTCTCCACATTCCATCACTCTGCTAAACAACTAATTCCTCCCACAACACTGTCAACCTATTTACTAAGACTGTATTACTATTATTGTTCTCATCCTTCCTATTACCTATCTCCTTCTATTTACGACTATAACTTTGTTGCTTGCATCTTTATATTGTTTTATTTAGTTTCCCAGTATGATTTTGATTGTTTATTTAATATCCTATGACAATCATTATGTGTTGTATCTTATGATTCTTGATGAATATATATATTTTATGTAAACTGAGAGCTTTTGCACTGAAGACAAATTCCTTGTGCATCCAATCACATGTGGCCAATAAAGAATTTTATTGTGTAAGCTTCCTTCAGTTGCAACTTACAATTTGTGCTCCATAGGCAGCAATATAAATTTTCTAAAATAAATAAATAACTTAATAGACACATCTCTTTTCAATGGAAATTCTGGAGTTCAAGAAAAATTGTAGCCATAAGTTGAAGACTACCTGTATACCAAACAATATAACCTGCTCCCATCATCCAATGTCACTTAGTTCCAAATCTTTAAGTTACCAGATGGCTTGTTCCCAAATTTGGCTTTGCTTCCAATTTATTTGTTTTTTTAAAGAGGCAATCAGAGGCGATCAGGAAAAACAAAACAGGCGGTGAGATGCCAGAAGGCTTCAACTGCTTATTGTCAGGTTACCTATTCCATTGTGAAGGTAAAGACATCCAGTCCTGCAATCCACTACTCATTTTCTTCTCGCATACTGTATATTTATTTCTATTCTTCTTACATTTTTCATTTTATTCAGGTGGCCTTTTCTGCTCTCTTATGATCCCATTGTATTAAAAGAAAGCAGTAAGAGATCAAAAGAGAAGTACTATATGTTAGAAATGCCGCACACATCTATAAAGCAAGAGATACAGCAATTCTGTTAGATTTCATGAAGAAAAGAAGAACGGGATGTTAGGAAAAGATGATATTTCATAAGGGTTTTTTTTTTTTTTTTAATATCGCAGAATAGAGATACCAGCATGACCACTATTTCCCCCCAATTTTTTTTTTTTTTTAAATCATTTAAAGGGGTCTGAAGATTAGGAAAAAAAACTTCTGAGTTACCTGGTTTTGTTTTAAATTTTCTATTGTTTAAACCAATACTGTAATCTGGAATTTGACCCAAGAAAACTTCAAAAAATATGCAGAAAAGAGGAACCAGCTCACATGCAACAATCAAAGATGTCATAAGCTTTTAGAGGGAAGAAGGGAAAAAGAAAAAAAATACACATCCCACAGCCTTTCATCCAACTTAACAGGGCTACAATTATTAATGGACCATCTGAAAGCATTTCAGCTACCATAGGATCCAAGAGCAAAGCTACTTCTGATCTCATGCAAAGTTTCATCTGATTTGTCTTTTAAATGTAAAGGATAGGCACTTCTGACACCAACTGCTAACAACACCTCAACTTTTTTTCACAGACAGAAACTTAAGCTTTGAGTACACCATTTTTTTAAAAAAAAAATTCTTACTCATATGCAGCATTCTGTTTTGGATTGCAGATGTGATAAAAAGAGTGAGCTCACTGTTTCAACCACAGACATGATGAAAAATCTAAGAACAACCTGCTAAGAATCTGTTGCTCACAGGAGGTGGTGAGCAGCGATTGTGCAGTGATTGAACACCAAAATACACAACATATTCATACAGAATGTTTGTTTTCCCATACAGAAAGCATCGATGCACAGTCTCAAGAAGGTTCCACACCCATTTGCACTATTCAGGTGACCCTGAGGGCACAAGTAAACCTCCAGGTGACCTCAATGGCTCTCAGAAAGTGTGCTAATGACCAGTAATATAAACCCTTCCATTCTCCACCATTCAGTCAGAATTGGAGAGGCTTCTTCAGATGAGAAACGAAATGTCTTCAGTGAAAAACCAAGAAAGTCCAGTTGCCTTTTAAAAAAATCACCTTTGGGACAACTATGACCAGGATGGCTGAGTAATGCATGCATTTAGATATGCATGGCATGGGACTTGGTTACTTGAGAATACACCAATCTCCCATACCATCTGCCCAGCCCATTTGTGCTCTGGGTTCCTTCAGTTAAGCAATGTCATTTATTGGGATCCTAGGAGCAAACCTCTCTCACATGCCTTCCCTCTGGAATAAATTCTCCCTTGATCAAAATGGAACTCTGTCCTGCTGGTGTTTCGAAGGGGCCTGAAATCCTGTCTCTTCACCCAGTAAGGATGACTGAAACTTCACTTTAACCTAGTTTTTTGTTATTGTTGTTGTTTTATTGTTTCCAACCAATTTGTTATTCTGGCATCTCTACCCTTCTTTTGTTTCTTGTTGCTTTTATTGTCTTGTTTTCCATATTTTAAATCATCTGTAAATCCCCCAGAGCCACTGGGAGCCAGGCAGCATATAGATTTAAATAATAACAACAGCAGCTGTCAAACTCAGATAGAGCAGAGGTCATCAATAAGACAAAGATGAGAAAAAAGATAAAGACCTATAAATAATGGACCATTGTAGGATAATAAAAGAAAAAGGTGATATTACCTGTGCTTGTTATAGCACAAGAGGCATAAAAGCACACTTTTACTGGCAAAAGAGCAGTGTTATACATATTGGATAATATCTTGTTTTCCTATGATGTTTTCAGGAATAAAGTTGCAAATATAGGTCCTGTTAACTCATAGCACTAATGGAAGTAAACCAAAATATGATATTTTTGGTGAACAAGAAAATAGCAGGAGCATTCTGTGTCTTCTCCAGAAACCATCAGAGGAATTATTAAGCCTGTGTCTGAAACTTTTCCTCCTGATTTAGCTTTACTACAAGAAATGCCAATAATTCCATAAAAAGAACTATTCCATAAAATTTGGCTTTGCTCAGTTTCTCATCTTTTTCTTCCCAACCTAATGACCCTTTCATCTTTTTTGGAGAATATTGACCAAGAAAAAAAAAATGGTAAGCAAACAATAGCATTTCAGGAACAACTGTCTACTATAAACCACCTTAGGTGATGAACACTAGTGTCTGATCAGGATTCATACATTGCATTTAGCCCTCATTTGCTTAATTCATGTTTGCGGAATAAGTCACCATTGGTTATATTTACACAATATGCTAAACCACCATCGGGGCTCATAAATCACAATAGCTGGGTTTACAGCATGCTCAGGCAGCACTAAATAAATCACATTATTTAGTGCTCTGTGTGGACCCAGCTTTATTTATCCATTTCATTCAGTAGGCAACATCAGAGAGAAGAGATTCAGTCTCAGCCAAGCCCCAAGAACATTGCACCTCTTAAGATCAGTGGCTTCCAAATAAACATTGGCCTGTCCAGAACAATGATCCTCACATTATGCTCATTAAGGCAGTGCAGAGAGTGGTGAGGATGGCAGAAAAGATTATTAAGTGTTGTATCTTATGATTCATGATGAATGTATTTATGATGACTATGATCATGATTCATCACTTATATCTTTTATGTATACTGAGAGCTTATGCACTAAAGACAAATTCCTTTGTGTCCAATCACACTTTTCCAATAAAGAATTCCATTCCAAAATAAAAGACTTGCTGCAAGAAATCACTAAACACCAAATTGAACTTAAACTGGAACTCTTTTTATTAGGACTAACTATGGATCAATACCCAAAAAAGATAAAATATATTGTTCTACATATATTGACAGCAGCCAGAATAGTTTTTGCACAAATGTGGAAAGGACCCAACATCCCCCCCCCCCGAAGATGTAGTCATAAACAAGCTATTGGAATGTGCAGAAATGGACATGCTCACATTTGAAATGAAAGAGAGGGAGAAATCCGAATATTACAACGCATGGCATAAATGGTATGAATGGTTAGAAGATAGATATAAAAAATAAGAAAATAGAAAATGTAATTATCATAAGAGACCTTAAGAGAATAATAGGCTAGACATATAGATTATAAGACATATAATATAAATGTAACTGTAGATAGACACAATAGATACTGTGGATTTATAGAAAGAAAAGATATATAAAAGATATATAAAATGAATATTTGTTGATGCCAAACCACTGTCAAAAACTGCATATGAGATTTATATTTGTGGAAAATATAACAAAAATATATTTAAAAAAAGAATTCCATTCCATTGTTCTGTTCTGTTCTGTTCAATTCCTTCTATCCAGGACATGGCATATAAATGATGCTTGATTAAGATCCATAGTATTGTCTGAGATGCTATACATCCTCTCCATGACCGGTTTTCCTCATTACTTTCTGAGTAGAGGCTTCGTGGTACCTGAAGCTGAACATCTAGATTCAGTTACAGCTTTGATCCATGTAGTATCTTTCTTTTTCTGCTGTGTATTCAAAATGGACAGTGATAGGTAAGTAGGTAGGTAGGAGGGTAGGTTGGTGGGTAGGAAGGTAGGAAGGAAGGTAGGTAGGTAGGTAGATAAATAGATAGATAGATAGATAGATAGATAGATAGATAGATAGATAGATAGATAGAAAATGGCACCTAGACTTATATACCATTTCACAATACAGCCCTCTCTAAGTGGTTTACAGGGTCAGCCTTTTGCCCCTAACAACCTGGCTCCTCATTTTATCATTTTATTCTATAGATAGATGGCGGCGCGTATAGACGCAGCGGCTTATGGCTCTCCCGTTCGGTGCTCTTTTCGGTGCTTTTTTCCGCTGTTTGTATACGTCTTCTGGACTATCGGCTCTACGAGCCAACTCTATACACGATCAGATATTATAGACATTGGAATTCAATGCCAGATGTCTGTTTCGAGTGACTTTCATCGCGTCCATAACATCCCCGATGAGATAGCGAGACCAGCGGGCTCTCCGTGGATTGTTGTCGGGGCCAGGAGGCGGCGAAGACGGAGGAGGGAGAGGAAGCAGAAGCGAGGCTGTAGGTCTGGCGTTATGCTTAGGCTGAGGAAACATCCATTCAAGCCACCTCTTCCGAGTCTGTATCTCGCCAACGCCAGATCCCTGACACATAAAACGGATTATTTACAGCTACAGCTCGCCGGTAACCGCTATGTTCGTGACTGCTGCGTCATGGTAATTACTGAAACATGGCTACATTCTGGGATACCTGACGCTAGCATGCAGCTGGCAGGCCGTACTTTTTTACGCTGGGACAGAACGAAGGACTGTGGTAAGAGCAGAGGAGGGGGGCTCTGCATCTACGTACATGAGAACTGGTGTAATAATGGGACAGTTATAGATAATCATTGTTCCCCGGATCTTGAGTACATGTCTGTAAGATGTCGGCCTTTTTTTCTACCGAGAGAGCTAACTGTTGTGATCGTTACGGCGGTGTATATCCCGCCCGACGCAAACACAGATAAGGCACTCTCTCTCCTGCTGAATACCATAAACGAACAGCAGCAGGCTTACCCTGATGGTGTTCATATTATTGCAGGAGACTTTAATAAGGCCAATCTGAAAACTGTACTCCCGAAGTTTTACCAGTATGTTAAGTGTGCCACGAGGGGAGAAAATACTCTGGATCATGTTTATACCAACATTAAACATGCATACAGAGCCATACCCCTCCCCCACCTTGGGTATTCAGATCATCTCTCCCTCCTGTTATCCCCAGCTTATACCCCCCTCAGACGCAGTAGCAGGCCCATTACGAAGACTGTAACGATTTGGCCTGAGGATGCACTTAGTAGACTTCAAGACTGCTTTGAACAGACAGACTGGAAGATGTTCCAACATCAAGAGTTGGAAATGCATACAAGTACGGTGCTGGACTATATCAAGTTCTGCATCGGAAATGTGACTGTAGACAGAAACATCCGGGTCTTCCCAAATCAGAAACCCTGGATGACTACTCAAGTCCGTGGACTTCTTAAAGCCCGTGACGTAGCCTTCAGGTCAGGCGATAGAGCTTTGTATACAGTCGCCCGAGCTGACCTGAGGAGGGGGATTAAGAAAGCCAAGATGGATCACAGGAGGAGTATTGAGTCCCACTTGTCTAGCCATAACACACGGGAGGTGTGGAAGGGCATACATGACATCACTAATTATAGGGGTTGTCACGGAACAACAGAACATCTGAGTGCAGCGCTAGCAGAGGAGCTGAATAACTTCTTTGCTCGCTTTGAAGTTTCACAACAGTGTACAGCTGCACCAGCCCTACTCCCTCCTCCAATTACATTCAGTTCTGCTACCCCACCCAGTATTTTTTCTGTGACGGAGGATGACGTCAGACGGGTGTTCCGAGCAGCGAACCCCAGAAAGGCAGCTGGCCCAGATGGAGTCCCTGGCAAGGTGCTTAGGGCATGTGCCCCCCAGCTTGCCTCCATCTTCAGAGATATTTTCAACCTCTCCCTGGCCCAGGCAGTTATACCATCCTGTCTGAAATCTGCCATAATCATCCCTGTGCCGAAGAAATCTTCCATCTCCAGCCTCAATGATTACCGCCCAGTGGCGCTTACTCCTGTAATCATGAAATGTTTTGAGAGGCTGGTGCTCCGGCACATCATGAATCATCTCCCCTTGGATTTTGATCCTTATCAGTTCGCTTACCGCACTAATCGGTCTACGGAGGATGCCATAGCCATAGCTCTGCACGCTACGCTGAACCATCTGGAGCAACGGCAGAGCTATGTCCGGATGCTTTTCGTGGACTACAGCTCTGCCTTTAATACAATCATCCCAGGAATTTTAATCAAAAAACTGGATACATTGGGTTTGCCCCCCCTTACTTGTGCCTGGATAAAGAACTTCCTGAGTGATCGGCCCCAGATTGTGAGGCTTGGTCCCCACCTTTCTTCCACACGTACGCTGAGCACTGGCTCCCCACAGGGCTGTGTGCTGAGCCCACTCCTGTACTGCCTCTATACCCACGACTGTAGTCCACACCATGATAGCAACCTCATTGTGAAGTTTGCTGATGACACCACGGTGGTTGGACTCATTTCGAGGGGAGATGAGGCAGCTTATAGGAAGGAGGTCCTGATGTTGGCTGCTTGGTGTTCGGACAATAATTTAGCTCTGAACACCAAGAAAACTAAGGAACTCATTGTGGACTTTAGGAGGCACAACACTGACCTGGCTCCCCTTTACATTAATGGAGAGCAGGTGGAGAGGGTCCATACTTTCCGGTTTTTGGGTGTTACTATTGTTGATAAGATCTCCTGGACAGAAAACACCACGGCAGTTATTAAGAAGGCTCAGCAGAGACTCCACTTCCTGCGAGTGCTCAGGAAGCACAATCTGGCCTCCAGCCTGCTGATTACCTTCTATCGTGCGTCCATTGAAAGCCTGTTGACATACTGCATTACAGTGTGGTATGGTCATTGTACTATGGCAGACAGGGAGAGACTACAGAGGATAGTCAAAACAGCTCAGAAGATCATTGGCTGCCCTCTTTCCTCCCTGTCAGACATCTATTCCTCACGCTGTCTTAGTAGAGCTGTGAACATCATAAAAGACAGTTTCCATCCTGGTAACGGACTGTTTGACCTGTTGCCCTCGGGGAGGCGCTATAGGTGCATCAGGTCAAGGACAAATCGTCTTCAAAACAGTTTTTTTCCCAAAGCTATAACTACCCTGAACTTACATATGCACTGACTTTAAGTCCTGTCAAACATATTGTAAATAATACTTTGGGACAATTGGGAAATTTTTGTGCAATATATCATGACTATTACTGTGCTGGCTGACAAGTGCAATAACTCCTACTGTGAATAGGCACAAATTAAGTGCAATAAGCTGGTAATTTTACTCATTTTATTCTTCTTTGTTGTTTTAGATATTTTTAGATATTCTTATGCACATTCTCTTTTTAACATGTATGGTTGTACTGAACGACGAGTCGCTTAATCTCACTGTGTATGCGTATGATGCAAGTTGTACACGTGGATAGTGACAATAAAGGTATTCGTATTCGTATTATCAACCTCAGAAGGATGGGAGGCTGAGTCAACCTTGAGCCACTCAGAATTGAACTCTTGAAGTGAACTGTGAATTAGCCCTGCATACTGTGTGTGTGTGTATCTATCTATAACTATCTGTCTGTCTGTCTGTCTGTCTGTCTATTGCATGTGTATATCTGTGTGTATGTATGCATGTGGATATAAATATATTTTCTTTTGAGGGCAGGCAACAGAATTTCATTTTCAATCTATGCCAGTGTGTTCACAGTAAAAAAAAAAAAAAAAAAGTGACAATAAAGGCTATCTTATCTTATTATCTTATCTTGCTATTGCTTGATAGAAGCTTGGTAGCATAACTAGAAGCATCCTACCTTTGGATCTCTGGTAGAAACAGCAGCAAACAAAAAACCTGCTGCTTCACACACAACTACTTACTCAGTCTGATAGAAGTGCTGCTGCTGCCACCAACAGACCAATTTTAGGAGAGCTATTGCACCACCTGGTCCTTTTGAGTCTTGAATTAACATTCTGTGTGCATGGGAGGGGGAGGGGAGAATAGCTATCTTCCTCCTTTCCAAATATTGGGGTTATAAGGGCATCCCACTTGAATGCACAGGGTATTTTCCTAGCACTTCCCAGAGACATAAGCAGAAGAGAAGCAAACTGCTGTGGTTGGAAGCAAACTGTTCAATTGTCTGCTGTGGCTTAATAGTGGGCAGTGACCAATCAGATCCAAATTAACAGGCGCACAGAAGTAAAGGACATGCTGGAGGAGAACAAGCTTAATGCAAACAAGAGCCAAAAGGAATTTATTAGGAAGTCCAAAATAGTTCTCCTACTTCAATCTCCTACTTTGTGGCTCTTCCAACGGCAGCTATTCTGACTCAGCCAAGAAATCATCAAAGCTGCAACCACCTGGAACTGAAGCAGTTCTCTGTTTACAAGCAATAAATGTGGCAGCGTGTTGATATGTTTTCTTCTCTTGATGTCCCTCCTAGTCTTATTTATTGCTCTCCATTCTTGAAGGAAAGGCTCTGGCCAAGTCATGGCAAGCTTCAGGACTTATTGTCAGCTTTTGGGATGGATGCAAGGGGACATATAGCTGTGGAAGACCAGCAGCTTGAAAAGCAGATGCATTATCTATTGCAAAAGTGGCATTATGGTTAATGATCTGATTTCACTGACATCTAGATTAAAGCCATCTTTCAATGTCTAATTAATCTGAGCAGTTATGACCAGACCAAGTGAGCTGGTCTAAAAGAATGGACGGTAGGCTAGTTCAAGATAAATACTCAGTCCAGGGTTTTTATTTGAAACCATATCTGATGGGCACCTGAAGTAACACAGGTATTTATAGTCCATAGAAAACTGAAGAAACTCTACAACAGGGGTCTCCAACCTTGGCAACTTTAAGCCTGGAGGACTTCAGTTTCCAGAATTCCCCAGCCAACTTAGCTGGCTGAGGAATTCTGGGAGCTGAAGTCCTCCATACTTAAAGTCGCCAAGTTTGAAGACCCCACTCTACAACACTCTTGGAATTCTTTTCAACTATGTTGGGATGAAATATGGCTTTTCCCAAGGATTTTCACAATATCCAGTTGACAAATGCCAGAATAAAAACAGTTGTTCCTTCTCTGGTCTTCCTCTATAAGGTGCATTCTTGCCCACTTTACATGACTTGTCCGAAGTTATTTAATTACAACCAGCTTGTGTAATTTCCCCGCAGCTGATATCCTGCCACCGAAGTGTAACTGAGGAATGGCGTATAAACATTGATGTTTTCCAGTAAGTTCCTTTTAAGCAATGCCCATATTGTTTCAATTTTAATGCCATGAACATTTTTGTCAGCAAAGATGAAGGAAGAGGTAAGAAGCAATGCTTACTTTCAAAACTAAGCCACTTTCATGCTCTAAGGAGAACTGTAGAAAGCCACAACTATTCTTTACAAACAGAACCTGTAACCCCTTATTTTATTTCCTGGCAAGTCAGATTTACAGGCTCTTTCACACTTTGGGGAGCCAGCATGCTGATTCTGCTTTAAAATGATAGCATTTCAGCCAATCGTTCTTTAGGGTGGTTGTAGCGAATGGCGATCAGAGCATCCCCTACCTCTTTTTCAGAATGTCTATAATAACAGTGCCAAGAAATTGGGCATTAACCCACTGCAAAAGTAAGACAATCATTTTCATGGACTAGTGGAGGCTGCTGTAGACATTCACTGGGCACCCTTCTGTCCTAGGTAGACTGAGCTGTAAATGCAGACATAGGCCAGATGCTAAAACTACTGTGCAAAAAGGATATCAAATTTTCCTCCAGCTCAGCCTGATGAGATTCCAATGCAAATCTGCATCTTTTGAAATTTACCACCTGTGCACTCGTGTAAGAACATTAAGGCCGATTGGATTCTCTCCAAAAACAATCATGAATGACTTAGTAATCATCTCCATCATCCCATTCACAAGGGATCCTGCTCTTGTTTTTATACTCACATTTAAATATCCCATATTCAACACTGCCTTGCTCATCTATTGGACAATCCTTTAAAATAAATGTTCAGCATAAACCAAAACTGGTCCTTCTTTTATATCAGCAATATGCAATATTCTTTATCCCCATTTTATTTTATTTATTTTTTATTTATCAGATTTAGATAATGGCAATAATGAGATGCCCCCCCTTTTTTTTGCCCAGTGGATTTCCATAAACAAGATAGTCCTTCTCTTTCCTTAAAAATGGAAATAAGAGCATAGGCTCTGGATTCCCATTTGAAGCCTTTGTGCTGGCAGTTATGGCCCTTGCTCTAGGCCAGGGGCATCAAACTCAAGGCCCATGAGCCAGATCCGGCAGGCAGGGTGCTTAGATCTGGCCCATGGGACCGTCCTGGAAATAGTGAAAGACCGGTCCATAGTGCCTCTGCCACTCCCTTTTGGCTGGCAGGGAGCTATCAAAACAAACTAAAAACAAAACAAAAGGAAAAATGTTTCCCCTTTTGCATCTGAGCATGCAAGAAGGGACGGGAAAAGACAAAGGGGAAGAGGAAAGGGAATGAAAAAGATGGAAAGAGAGCAAGGAAGAAAAAATAAGGAAAGAAGGGAAAGGAGAAGAAAGGAGAATGAAGAGCAGAGATGGTATATTCAGCCAGTTCTGACCAGTTCTGGAGAACCGGTAGCAGAAATTTTGAGTAGTTTGGAGAACTGGCAAATACCACTTCTGACTGCCCCGCCCCCATCTCTTCTCTGCCTCCTGAGTCCCAGCTGATTGGCTGGGTCTTCTTTGGTTGCCCTGCCAGGAGAACAGAGCTGGAAAGCAGGTTAGTGGGGTGGGGAGGGAAGGGGGATTTTGAAGTAACCTCTGCCCAGGAGTGGGGTGGAAATAGAGATTTTATGGTATCCTTCCCCTGCCATACCCAGCAAGCCATGCCACGCCCACCAAGCCACACCCAAAGAACCAGTAATAAAAAAAAATGAACACCACCACTGATGAAGAGGGAGGGAGGGAGGGAGGGAGGGAGGGAGGGAGGGAGGGAGGGAGGGAGGAAGGAAGGAAGGAAGGAAGGAAGGAAGGAAGGAAGGAAGGAAGGAAGGAAGGAAGGAAGGAAGGAAGGAAGATTATAATGAGAGGAAGGGAGGGTCTCAGGGAAGTCCTGCCTTAGCACTTGGCCACCACACGTGCCCCTGACACAAGTTGAATTGGCCATGCCCACCCTGGCTACACCTACCTCAGCCACCACCCCCAGTCCCCCCAAGGCCAAACACAACCCTGATGCATCCCGCAATGAAACCAAGTTTGACATTCCCTGCTCTAGGCAAACTGCCTATAAGGAAAACAGGATTCTGAAGCATGTTTTTTTTTTAAAAAAAATCATTGTTCAAAATCATTTAGAAATGGGTGTATTTGCATTTCCCAGCATGATTGCTCATTGCAATGAGTCTTTGGAACAGTAACACTTACCCGATAACATAACTTGCTCTTGTGATACAATGCAACTGTGTGTATCACTTAAAATCAGATCCTCTTTTCAGTGCCCTTGTCAAAGCATGAACTCTTCCCCAATTTTGCTTTGAACAAATTGCACTATTTGCCAGGCATTGTCTGTTTTGTTACTATTGCAAAATGCTGCCAGGTGTTGAAAATACGAAGCAGCCTGCAAATATTTTAACAATTAAATGCAATGTTCTGCACCGATATTTATTTGTCACTTGGAACAGAAGGCAGAAGAGCTGAATGAGCAAGTCCCATAAAACCAAACATACTTAGCTTTTGTAAGAGCTAGATTCATATCCCACCATTCCTTCAAGAGTGGGGTACCATTCACTCCACAACTTCTTCCACATTTTCCCCACAGCAGTCCCATGAATCTACCTGCACCGAAAGAGAGCAACTGGCCCTAAAATACCAATGAACATGACTGACTGTAGTTGACTAGAATATGAATTTCCCAAACCTAAATTTTGGACTAGTGATGCAACACTTGTAAAAATACGGCATACTTCACTTAATCCTCCAAGGAAAAATTGAAGGCAAATGAGGTCCAGGCAAAAGAAGAACATCATGGCTTCAAAATCTAAGGGACTGGTTTGGAAAAAGCTCAGCAGCACTTTTTCTTGTGGCTGTTGATAAAAATAGGATCAGCAACATGATCACCAATGTCCAATGATGGATATAGTGGTGAGGGTGGGGGTGGTAGTAGTAGTAGTAGTAGTAGTAGTAGAAGTTGTAGTAGTGGAGGAGGAGGAGGAGGAGGAAGGAGGAAGAAGAGGAAGAGGAGGAGGAAAGAGGAGGAGGAGGAAAAGGAAGAGGAAGACGAGGAGGAGGAGGAAGAGGAGGAAGAGGAAGAGGAAGAAGAAGAGGAGGAAGAGGAAGAGGAAGAGGAAGAGGAAGAGGAAGAGGAAGAGGAAGAGGAAGAGGAAGAAGAAGAAGAAGAAGAAGAAGAAGAAGAAGAAGAAGAAGAAGAAGAAGAAGAAGAAGAAGAAGAAGAAATCTAAATTCAACATTTCAACTGAAACACCTGACAGCTCTGGCTGAGTTCATCTGCCATGTCTCAAGTTCAATTATGTTGTCTATATACAGCTGGATCAGAGCTTCCTCATTGCCTTATGATAAGGAAATTCTGGTCCATCTTTACATACCCACGATGGCAGGGTTCTCATGGTCATATGGTTCAGAAAACTCCTTGGTGCATACCCTCCTTGCATAATTGAGATCTTCATCCCTTCAGTAGGACATCCTTTCCTGTTGCAAGGTGAACCACTTGGGGTGAATCAAAGTTTGTCCAAAATCACATTTATCTACCCAATGACAATAATTGATTTTTTTTATTATCTTCTGAAACACAGGCCCATTGAACCATATTCCAAGTCTAGAACCATGAACCACTGAAGTCCTGTGCTTGATTTTCTATAGCTTATGTTAACTCCTCCACATTTTGAGTACCAGGCTATGATGTGCATGGTCGAATGGGGAAAGGTTCACCATGAAAAGGTTGAATGCTCATTTTATTGTGAGAGGGTATAAAATGCAGGAGTCTCCAAATGTGAATCTCCAATGCATCTCAATGCCAATCTATTGTACATGAGAAAAGCTCACACACACCTTTATGTATTATGGAATCATTTTGCATTTCTTAAAACGTCTGGAAAGAGAACAAACATCCTCTAGACTGGGAAAAGCACCCACTCCATTACAAAAACAACAACCAGATATTACATTGGAAGAAAATGCCATCTTCGAGTGAATGATAAATGCTTCTAAGCAGTGTAATAAAGAGAAAACTATTCCACTCCATCTATAAAATCATGAGCTTAACTTTCATTCATCAGAAATAGTGCAGAGATAATCACTAATTAAGAACTGGAATCTCTTTAACAATATGTAGAAAAGACTTTGAGAGATAACATAATAAACATGGACGTGATCTTACCATAGATATCGAATCCCTGTTTCTCTGAAAGCTTTAAATAGAAATTGGGAGGGGGGAAAAGACAATGCTTCCAGGAGGTTGGGGTTTGCTCCATCAATTAGAAAATATGTGGGTATAATAAGTGTGTCCCCTCGAGGGACAGATTTACAAAAAATAAAAAAGTTTGGCTCAGGATTTAAACTGAACAGAAATGCAAGGCAAATCGGCAAAAAAGAGGCAAACTGAGGGAGACCATGTTATAAAAGAAGAGAGAGAGAAAGAAACCTTTCTCACCAGCTTCTAACATGCACAAAAAAAGAAAGCCTATCCATGAGTTATAAACAAGCAAACAACTTTGGTTTTAGATTATAATAATGATTTTTGCCCATTTCCACCCCTCCAGTGAATCCAAATCTTTGAGAAGGGCCCCTAATAGTCTCAGTTGGCAGGGGTAGCCAAACCACGTACAATGCTCATGAACTGAGCCTTCCGTTTTGCAAACATTTCAGAACAATGCTTCACTGACTCATTGGCTAACTTCACACATCCCATGAAGGCACTCTCTGTTGCCCAAGCCATAACGCCATTCATGAAAGGAATTTACAAACCAGGACTGACAGATCGAGGTGCTGAGTCCTCTTACCATACTAAGCCATTGCCAAACAAGGAACCGATAAAGAAGAATAGTTGTAGCTTAGGGTTGAAATGAGGAGTCCTTGGTGCTCTCTGAGCTTGGATGTTTTCTTGGAGGTATGTTTCATCACCCAAAATAAGTAACATCATCAGTACTAGTTTCGGGTAGTGAAATATCTGCAAGAAAACAACCAAGTTCAAAGAGCATCAAGAATCCCTCAAATAAGGAACATTGTGGTACAATCCCAAAGGTGCTTTTTCAAGAGGCCACTGGACTTTCTGGTTTTTCTTTGAAGATGTTTCGCTTTCTCATCCAAGAAGCTTGGGGTAGAATGAATATTAGAATGGTGGATAGATCCTGTTGAGAAAAGGTTCCCTGGTGATTCTGCCTTTAATGACAAGTTGAGAACAATCATTGGGACATTGGCTTCTTCAGGACTGAAGCAGCAATTCAATACCCACAGGTAAATTAAAAATAGATTTTGGAGAGACTTCTTGTGAAGTGTGCCTTACTGCAGGAAGGGGAAAAACAAGTTTCTGAATGCTTCTCATTAAGAGAGCAATAATTTAAACCTAGACCGAGCTATCTAAGCATCTAAAACACTGACGACTTACCCCACTTGATGCAAAGTAAATTATCAAATCAATCTTCAGCTTAGGGTTGCGAGGGGAAATTGCTTTTGACTTCTTTCAAAAGCTTCTTCTACACGGTGATAATGTTTGCTGCAATATATACATATGTAACTAGGAGCCTATCTTAATCACAGTTTACTACGCCTTTCACTTATTTGAGCAAATGTGCCACAAATTATGTTTTTTTTTAATCTTTCTACATACTCTGGATTACTATTATCTACCTTCCGAATCCCTGCTATTCTTTTAGATCTTTCCCTAAAGGAACATTTTGATATTTCCCTAAACATTTCTCGTTTCTTATAGTTAAATTACAAATCTTCCAACAATGTACTTAGGTGTCTCAAATCCTTCCTACTACAGAACCTGACTCTTGATTTCTCATCAATCAGATTTCTCAGCAAGGATTTATGAAAAAATACTTTTAAAATATTTTAAGAACTTTAATGCTTGCTAATACTTAACAAGCATGAGAGGTCTTCTTTCTAAATCACAAATCTATGTGAATGCAGGATTTTGGTCTTATATTATGGGAATTCTAAAAGCCTTCACCCATAACTTTATTCATATTTCAGTGTATCAACTTCTAGCATCACAACCACAATTTAGCTAAAATGTTATATCTCCACCCAAAATAATAGACAACGTAATTATGCATCAACAGCATACTAATAAATATGGCTCTAATAAAGGCTATAGTTCTCTTAGGACACTGATTGAAGACTGATGTTGGGGCGGGGGGAAACACAGGGAATATATTTATCTACAAGGTCCCTTCCAACTCTCATTATCTGTAATACTGTAAGTGCCTGTTAGACCTACACATAAAGGAGCCATCACAAAAGATTGGACAGGTAATATTTCCAAGAGGAATACTGATTATTGTTAGCCAAATTCTCCATGAACTTTCTCTTACAAAGGGAATTGAGAGCCAAAGAGCCTCTCACTATTAATTTTAATACCTCAGTTCTTTTCAATTTTTATTCACTGTGACTGGTTCCCTGTTGGTTTTTCACCCAGCAACAATCAGATGATCTGGTTCTGCACTAGACTGCATTAAATATGTTTGATATTATTGCAGATTGCAAAATATTGAATTCTGCTAAGAGCAGCAGAAAAACTGAATGATAAATAAGAAACAATCTGAAGTCTTGGTGGAAAGCCTGAAAAATGTTTTTTGACTTCTCCTTGAGAAACTACTCCAAAGGGAATGCAGAAAATGCCTGACTGTTGTCTTCCTTTGGGTGGACACTGAACACATAAAGAGAAGGTCTTCACAACCAGAAGGTGATTAGAACATGCCTCACTAGTGTTACTTTATCCAAGGACTTCTGTTTTCTATACTGATTTCCATTTTGGCATGCATTACCAGAGGTTTGCATTGTTGTATACATGGCAAGACCCATAACATAATCCTAGATGCATATAATCCTAGATGTACCTAGATGCATAATCCTAGATTACCATTCAGCTCTTCTACTGATTGAAGAAGTAGCAGCAATCTTTGCCATCTCTCTACAAGCAGAAGAAAAACTGAGCTCTACAGAACAGTGTCGGGCAAGTCAATGGGGCAAGTGTGACAATGGTGGAGGAAGTGGGCCAACCCATGATGGATTCTCCAGTTATGGAGACAGTTTGCCCCACAGTTTTTAGACATCTTGATCATTAGATCTGTTTCTTCCCAAGCTACTCAGATATTCACATCCTTTGTTGAATGTTATAGTTGGAGAAGGGGAAGGAAGATGAGGAGGTAGAAGGGAAAGATCTTACAGCACCAACTCTAGAGTTATGTTAGAATTAGTTATGTGACAATAACATAGCACTCAAAACTCGGTGAGAATGCTATCAGGGTTGAGATGTCCAGACCAGAAGGTGCGAGAGAAGGAAATCTCTTTCCCTATTTCTACCCTAAGCTATTTCAGAGCAAGGAAATAAAAAATTAAAAACATAGGAAAAGCAGTAATTACCAAAAAGCCTTTGTATTTTTGCCTGCGATAGGGACATATTTCTTTTCCCAAGGAACGCCACTGATGTCACATGCTAGTAGGATGTGAATTGTTTCATGACATTATACTAGTTTTCATGACATACTGTATAGTCTTGACAGCTTAGGGAAAGAAAGAGCAGCAGGGAAGAGAAAAAAAAAAATAAGTAAGCTGGGAGGAACAGACCAAATACATATCTATCCATCCCGAGACAGGATATAGGCTAGTTATATACACGCTGACCAAGAAACCTAATACCACCCACAGAGAAGCAATTTCTTGAGCTGCTGTGCCATCTTAAGGGAAACTTAAAATGACTATAAATGGAGCCCTTCCATCTGTCCTTTTCTATATCTCCTTCCCACTTTAATTACTGTACAGTACTGAGCATCTTACTTAAGACACCACAGGTGTGGAAGAGTGGGCACTGTGGATTTGCCCCTAAACATTTAACACATTGGTGGTACAACTGAAATGTGGCTTTGAAGAGCAAGTCTGAAAATTATACCGCTTAAGAGACTCTGCAGGAATGCGGGAGCATATTAGCAGGCTCTACTCCAAAAAAGAAAAGGAAAAAAAAAGTGGATGTATTTTGCCCCAGAATATGAGTCAAGAGAAGTCAAACTAAGACTTGCTTACAGGGAATGCAGAGATGCAAAATGTCCTTACAAAACCAGTGATTTGGAAAACAATAAGTAGGGATAACACCCATCTGATGATTAGGCATCACTTCCTAAGATTAAGTGATATGAACCACTTTCTAAAAGCTCACCTTCTTTGATCACCTGATTGGAAGGACTTGAATATAAAACTACATTCTTGTGAGACTCTAGATAAGACAGGTGTTCTATTTGGAGGTCTGTACTCAGTAATCTTATTTACATACCTCAGCCAGACACAAATACCTTATAGATTCCTTCTCGCTCCCAGTTCTCAAATATATGATTCTGCAGCTAGTTAATTTTTCCTCCTTAACCCAAAGCATATCTTCCTGCAGCCTTGAGGACTAGACCAGGGCTTGTTCTCGCTTCCTAATTGATACTGTTGGGCTTTTAACTTGGTCTCCCCAGCCTTGTGAGCAACACATAGTAGCCTTCAAACTTAGTGCTGCATGCCAAATTCTTCAGTGGCTACTTAAGTTTGAAGGCTACTATGTGTTGCTCGCAAGGCTGGGGAGACCAAGTTAAAAGCCCAACAGTATCAATTAGGAAGCGAGAACAAGCCCTGGTCTAGACCAACAAACTTCACAACAAAGGAAGAAATCATGTCCAAAAAAATGTCCCTAGTATCTTACCCTGAAACACAATGGACCCTCTGGTCATAATCTACTAAAAATGCATGGGACAAAAGTCCCACCGGTACCAAATGCATTTAGATATGTATCTGGCAGAGGAAACTTCTTGTATGTGGCTCATCTCGCTCAATCTTTTAATAATATTTTAGATGCTGGCTTGGTCTTTACAGCAAAAGGATGAAAGCAATGCCAAATTCCCCAGGCAGGTTTTGGTGGACTAGTAACCCAGTTTCTTGCCATCCTATCACTTGTGCCTTCAAATATAACCACACACACACACACACACATGCAGACAAGTTTAATTACTCCACTGTTAAAAGGAACAAGAATAGCTTTGGCAGAAGGTCTACACTATCACTCCAAAAGATAGTGTAGACTCCTAAAACACACTTTGCACAGACAAGAGCTTTGGAATTTGAATGGGTATACTTTTAAAGGTGCCTTCCTCTATCCTGCTTCCCCAGACTTTGAAGTAGAAAATCAGGAGGAAACGCCTTTTAGATCCCAGGTTAAATGCCTGTCTGTTATGTTCTTCTAACTGTCTGTATATTCCTGTAACATAGCAATTCCTGGTACCACAAGGTGAGGAGGAGAATTGACAGTATCATCATCACAAAAATTATAATCAACAGCAGGCTTCTGTAGAAGAAATTAACCTGACCCACTCTCAGATCTTGGCCACTTGGAAAGCAGCCTTTGCATGACAAGCTTATTAAAAAGCATAGTTTGATTGAAAAAAGGAAAGGGGGTAAGGAGAGAAGCCATTCTGATCTATATTGAAGAAGGAAAGGGGAGAAGAGAACAAACCCTACACAAACAAAATAAAATACAAAATGAAAATGAAAACAGTGGAGCACAGAGAGAATTACTCTAAGTCGCTTTATCTCCAGCCAAAGAGACAAGGGTGATAGATTTGGGTTACCCTTTTGGCAACCACAAGCACCTAAGTTTGCCTTTTCATTTCCTCCACAGATTCACCTGTTGGATTCCTCAAAACAAACAACACTCAGGAACCGCAGCTCCCAGAGCATGAAGAGGTGGATGTAGCCTTAAGACTCAGGTGCTTTGGCATGGGGGCGGGGTGTTAGTCTAGGGCAGATGAAAAGCAGAAGTTCTTCCAACTCCCTAATTCCACAGGTAACCCTCCCAGATCCAAGCCGTTTATCCCACCTCCAGAAATTATCCCGGATCTGCTTCCTAAGCCCAGGCGGTTGCAAAAGAAACACGGCGCCGGGGATTCAAGTTTAGGCACCGTTTTTTTTTCCTCTCTTTCTGAGCTCTCTCCTGCAGGCAGACAGACAGACACGCAACGCAGCCTTTTTCTCCTTCCCTGGTTTCTTTGAGGATGCTGACCCCCCGAAAGCAAACCCAGACCGCGTCCTTCCTACGGTCGCAACTGACCCTACAAGGCTTCTGCTGCTGTCGCCCCTCCATCCCCAAATCCAACCGAAGGCAATTTTCTCTGCCCGAGCAAGATCGCACGGCTGTATCTCGGTGTATCCAAGAGACACCGACACCTGAACAAAATCCCTACGGAGGAGCTGAGGAAGGACCAAACCTCGACCGGCAAATCCCAGGCAAAAAACACTTCGGGGCAGCGCTTCGGTGTCCCCTTATGGCGTCAGAAAGGATCCTTTTTAAATTAAAAAAAAAAAAAAAAAAGGTCCCTGCTTCGGAGCAAAGGTGGACAAGAAAGGGCCGTTGCTACTACGTCCAAGCCCTCCGCCACCATCACCCTTTCTCCTCCCGCCCTTTCCCTCTTCCAGACGCTACAGGGGGGGGGGAAAGGTCTTTAAAGCCTTCTGGAACCCGCGGCTTGGAAAGCGCAAAGTCGTTTTTAAGGAGAAGGTGCAGAAAGAAAGGCGGGGGGTCCGTCAGCTGTTCCGAAAGAGGGGGGGAAGAAAACCCCCCAACCCACCCCTCCCTCTCCTTTCTCCGGTTCTACTCTCCGGAGCGCGGGGGAGAGCCAGCGAAGGGGACAAGTGCAGCTGCTCCGGGGAAGAAAGTCGCGAGGAGTTTCCTCCCGTCTCCTTTGCTTTCCTTAGCGCAGAGGTCGTTCCCATCCAGAGTCGAGCGGATTCGCGATTCCACCCACCTCCGGCTTGGGGGAGAAAAAACAAAACAAAACCCCAAACAAAAAGTAACCCCAAAGACTCCTTCCTACCTTGGCTGAGGAGGAAGAAGCAGAGCAGAGCCAAATCCGCCTGGAAAGCTTTCATTCCTCGGAGTTGGAGGGAGAAGAGACGACGAAGTTGCGCTCTCGAGCTGAAGCCACAGTTGGAGCGCTCTCGCCCAGCCGGTCGGCGCTCCTCGGGTTTGCTTCCCTCTCTCTCCAGTCCCCGGGAGCTCTCGGCGAGCTGCAGCGGCGGTCACAAGAGGCGGAGACGGCGGCTTAAGCGGGAGCCGGAGCGAAGCAGCAGCAGCAGCGGCGGCGGCAGCGGCGGCGTCTCCTCCGCCTTTTTTCCTCCCTCGCTGCCCGTCGACTGGCGAGCTGGCCGGCCTCGTCGCTCATGTACGCGCTCTCCGCCGCTCCATTCCCGAGCGCCGAGCCTCGCCGGCCGCCGCCTCCGCCTCCTCCCGCGAAGGAGCTCCTCCTACCGCCGCTGCCTGCAATAACTGACTGACTGACGCGGCCAGCGGGGTAGGCTTTAAAGAGGAGGACCTCCTGGCCAAGGGAAGGAGAGGCGAGCGCGCGGGAGGCAGCAGCAGGAGCTGCGAGCGTAACAAGTTTGAGGAAAGCAGCGGAGGCAGAGAACGCGCCAGGCGACGCGGAGAGCAGCAGCCGGCCGGCCTCGCCAGTCCCTCCTTCCCCTCAGCCCCAGCAAGGCGCGGGCCGGCGGCTGGGTTCAGTGCGCTCACTGAGGGGTGTGTGAGTGTGTGTGAGGGGGTTGTGGGGAGATAGCGGCTTATTGCGAGCGGCGAGGTCGCTTCCCGGAAGGTCAACGGGCTCTCCTCAGGCGGCTCGCGGGTGGCCGAGACGGGAAGCCCGCGTTTGAGTCTTATAGTCTTCGTCTCCTCAGGCCTCTCTTTGCCTGGGCAAAAACGCGGATTGGCAGCCCGCTTCGGTTATCACGCGAAGTGTTACCTGTCACTTTAGAGCGGCCTTGGATAAGGCCGTGCTTGGAATATTGAATCCAGTTTTGGATCTCCACCATGGAAAGAAAGAAAGAAAGAAAGAAAAGGAGGGAGAGAGAGAGAGAGAGAAAGAAAGAAAGAGCACAGAGAAGAGCAACCAAGAGGATTAGGGGACAGGAGGCTAAAACATGAAGTTTGCCCTCGGAAGTTGTGGGAGCGTCATCACTTGAGACTTTCAAGAAGAGATTGGACTGCCATTTGTCAGAAATGGTGTAGGGTCTCCCGCTTGGGCAGAGGATTGGACTAGATGACCTACAAGGTCCCTTCCAACTCTGATTATCTCTTATCTGTTAAGTTGCAGGAACTGAGTATGTCCAGTTTAGTGAAATGAAGCACCAGGGGTGATAGGACAGCAGAGTTCCAGTCTCTCAGGGGCTGCCCCAAAGAAGAGGGAATCAACCTATTTTACAAAGCCCCTGAAAGCAGGACAAGAAGCAATGGGTGGAAACTAATCAAGGGGAGAATCGACTTAGAACTAAATAGAAATTTTCCTGACAGTCAGAACAATCAGTGGAACAATTCGCCTCCAGAAGTTGTGAATGCTCCAACACTAAAAGTTTTTGAGAAGAGATTGGACAACTATTTGTCTGAAGTGGTGTTGGGCAGAGGTGTCAAACTTGCAGCCCATGGGTTGGATGTGTCATGCGCTGGCCCAACCCCGGTTTAGCAAAATGGTAAAAAAAGCCTCCATACGTCATGTGATGCCACGAGTTTGACACCACTGGTGTAGCGTTTCCTGCCTGAGCAGGGGGTCGGTCTAGAAGACCTTTAAGGTCCCTTCCAACTCTCTCTTATTCTGTTATCCCTGGCGAGAAAAGTCTGTGAGAAGGAAGGGCAGCTGAGGGGGCCTTACTAAGCATTGCCCTCTTCCAAGGCAAAGATACCCCTCGCATCCCCCACAATTCTCCAGTACATGCGGTCCAAGACTGACCTGATCTATGAAGGAGGAAGGGATCTCTAGGATTGGCAAGGCAAACATGCTGGCCTCTTCCCCGTGAGAAATACAGGTAGTCCTCGACTTATAACAGTTTGTCTAGTGACTGGGCACTGGACAAATGTGACCTATGACCCTTTTTCATAGTTACCACCGTTCCAGCATCTTCCACTTTGATGGTGTCATCAAAATTCAGAGGTTTGGCAACTGCTTCGTATTTTATGAATTTTGTAGGGTTCGGATTGGGACCTTCTGACAAGCAAAGTCAATGGGGAATCTGGATTCCCTTCATAACCAGGTTGCAGATTTATCAGCTGCAGGGATTCCCTTAAACAAGAAGAGGGAGTCACCCAGAGGTGGTATTCAATATGTTCTGACAGGTTCTGGAGAACCGGTAGCAGGAATATTGAGCAGTTCGGAGACCTGGAAAATACCGCCTCTGACTGGCCCTGCCCCCATCTCTCTTCTCTGCCTCCCGAGTCGCAGCTGATTGGTCTCCTTTGGTTGCCCTGCACAAGAGAACGGAGCTGGAAAGCAGGTTAGTGGGTTGGGGAAGGAATGAGGATTTTGCAGTATCCTTCCCCTGCCACACCCACCAAGCCATACCAAACCATGCCACGCCCACCAACCCATACCCACAGAACCGCTAGTAAAAAATTTTTGAATCCCACCACTGGTAAAAACTCATTTAACAAATGCCTCGCTTTAAACATGGAAATTTTGGGATCAATGGTGATCATAAGTCCAGACTACCTGTATAGGGTAGAAATCAGGTTTGGGCAGGGCCTCCATTTTGGACACGTTGCTCCTGCCTAAATCCCTTGTGATCCTTTCCTAAATGACTTTAAAAAAAAAAAAAAGGCAGGTTAAGTTTGTCCACTTGCTGACCTTTAAGCCCAATGAAGGACAGAAAAAGGACAGCTGGAAACTAATTTTTGATGCAGGTGGATCCACTTCCTCACCTACTCATTTCTGCATTGTAGATGCTGAAGAGCAAAGGCCAGGGGAAAAAACCTTGGCATCCTGTCCACCTTCTCCCAGGGAGCTGCAGTTAAAGAAATGGAAGTAGAAGCTTGGCTGCAGTGGGACAAATAAATATGTTTGATCCTAACTCCTCCCTGTCCCCTGAATAATCCTGGTTCTCTTTTGGCCACGAAGCTTCTCCTTGTGTTCGAACATGAGGGAAAGGCTAGAAAATGACACTATAATTGGAATACCTTAGGCTGTAGTCTGTCAGTCCCTGTACACCTCACATTCCTGGAAAGCATTGCAGGTGACTAACTTACTTAATTTCTCTTGGGACCTTCCTGACCTCATGAAATCACCTTTCCTGGAAAGCAGTGCTGGAAACCGAGTGTGCTTAAATTGTACAGCTGCTCAGGTGTAAACAGGTAGTTCCTGACTTACAAAAGTTCATTTAGTGAGCGTTCAAAGTTACAATGGCACTGAAAAAAGTAATTTATGACTAGTTACGACTATTGCAGTATCCCCAGGGGTGGGATTCTACTGGTTCTGTCCACTTCTGTAGAACCGGTTGCTATGAAAAGCAGCAAACAGAGAGCATACATAGAACCAGTTCTATGTCAGCTGCTGTTTTGGCCCACCTGCCCACCCAGGCTCTTACCTGACCTTTATTTCCTACTTTTTCAACTTCTGCTGCTTTCCTACTTTTTCAACTTCAGCTGCAGTTGAAAAAGCAGGAAAAGGGGGCTTTTTCAACCACTGCGCAACCGCACATAGCGCTGCTCAGCTGTCCAGGCAGCTAGATGATGGTATAAACGCGGGTGCAGTGCCCATCAGGCACATGTGTGCACAAAATGTAAAATCACTGAACCAGTAGTTAACACTGGTTGGATCCCACCCCCGAGTATCCCCATAGTCCATTGATCAAAATTCAGGTGCTTGGCTAAGAATAAACAATGTAAACAATACTACAATTGGATTATATGTGAATATAGTTTAAAATGTATAGAATGATAAATACAATAGTGTACTATGGTATAAACAAGAAAGTAATAGTTACAATCATGATGGATAATACTATGTAGATAAAAGAGATTATATTTATGTGTGATGACCCGCAATTATATTGTATGTGTGATGTTGCACAAAGCAACACAGTCCGATAATCAGTAGGAGTCCCTTTATTAGTCCAACTTTGCGCCCAATGTCCTGGTTACTTTCTGGCTGGAGAAAAATGCTCCCAGGAACAGCCGTTGGCTGCAGAGAATCAAGTCCAAAACGTGGTCAACAAAAACTGTAACTATAAGTCCAATCAAGGCAAAATGAAGTAATTAGTCCGGCAGGGCAGGAGCAAGAATTCCAGATGTGAAGGAATGGCAATAATTCAACACGGCTGGGAGGATGACAGGAACGCAGATAATCAAAGTCAACACAAGATAAACTCATGTTTGTTCCCAGCACATGCCACATTCAGCTTGCATCTCTTTTAAACTCTCATTCCCAGGTATGGCTAATGAAGGGAATCAGGGCCCTTTCCTCCCCTGTAAGCCATGCCACTCACATTGCTCCCTTCTCTGTTCCTCCCTGCATACCGTAGGATGAAGAGGGGGTGGACCTGGGTCTTCCTCTGAATTCCCTCTCCCTTGTTCTACCACTTTCCTGCTCTGCCCAACCAGACTTTGCCCTTCACTAGTTTCCTCCACAATGGAGCCACACTCTGTTCATCTTCCTCCTTGGATTCAGACTCCGACAGGGACAGTATAATAGTTATAATTAGGATGTATACTATGATGTAAAAAAAGAGGGGGATTTGATATAACCAGTACACAGACATTGTAAAATTGGAACGGTGTTGAAAAATAATGGAAAATGTAATAAAAATATTTTTTAAAAAGTCATATGCTTGGCAACTGACTCATATTTATGATGGTTGCAGTGTCCCGGGGCCATGGGATCTTCAAATTTCTAGGTTCTATTATATCACATGACCTAAAATGGACACCTAACATCTAAGACATCATCAAAAAAGCTCAACAAAGAATGCTCTTTCTGCGCCAACTCAGAAAGCTCAAACTGCCCAAGGAGCTGCTGATCCAGTTCTACAGAGGAATGATTGAGTCTGTCATCTGCACCTCTATAACTGTCTGGTTTGGTTCTGCAACCCAACAGGGCAGACACCGACTTCAGAGGATAATTAGGACCACAGAAAAAACAATTACTACCCACCTGCCTTCAATCGAGGACCTGTATACTGTACGAGTCAAAAAGAGGGCTGTGAAAATATTTACAGACCCCTCACATCCCAGATATAAACTGTTTCAACTCCTTCCCTCAGAACAACACTGTAAAGCACTGCACACCAGAACAACTAGACACAAGAATAGTTTTTCCCCGAAAGCCATCACTTTGCTAAACAAATAATTCCCTCAACACTGTTCAACTATTTACAAAGTGTACACTACTATTACTGTTAATCTTCTCATCATTCCTTATCACCTATCCCCTCCCACTTGTGATTGTAGGACTGTAACTTTGTTGCTTGTATCCTTACGATCTATATTGACTGTTTCCTAGTATGATTTGGTTGTTGATTGTATCCTATGGCTACCATTAAGTGTGGTACGTTATGATTCTTGATTCTTAATGAATGTACCTTTTCTTTATATATATTGAGAGTATTTACACCAAGACAAATTCCTAGTGTGTCCAATCACACTTGGCCAATAAAGTATTCTATTCTATTCTATTCTATTCTATTCTATTCTATTCTATTCTATTCTATTCTATTCTATTCTATTCCATTGCATTGCATTCCATTCCATTCCTCTGTTCTATTCTATTCTATTCTATTCTATTCTTCTTTTGTGACCCTTTAACAAGCAAAGTCAATGGGGCAGCCAGATTCACTTAATGACCATGTTATAACTTAACAACTGCAGTGATTCACTTCACAGTGGCACAAAAGGTCATAAAATGGTAGAAAATTCACAACAAATGTTTCACTTTACCAGTACAAATTTTGGGCTCCATGGCAGTTGCAGGTTGAGGGCTACCTGTACATACATAGTTGCTCTGCCCTGCCAGACCAGCCTCACCTGGAAAAATAAAATCTAGGAAATCAAGATTTCCCCCCCCCCCCTATCGTTGTGTCCCAAGGCCAAAAAAGCACTTCATCTGTTACATTTTTCCTCCCTGTTATGATAGACATATTAAGCTAGGCAGTTTATCAATCACTTGTTGGGCCTGAGTCAGGTACATACCGAAAATCTGTTTAAAGATCCTTATCTTCCCTTAAAGATGTTGAGCCAGTCACAGAAATATTATCTTTCTCACTGTAAGAAAGCATTCATTTATTGAAGGACTCATTTGATTATCTGGGACTTTTATAATGGGATAATGAGAATTACGGTTTATACCAAAATTTATTATTATTATTATTATTATTATTACAGTTGGGAATATAGTGGCATTTTTATTGTTAAATGAATAATAGACTTAAACAAAACAAAATAATAGTTATTAAGTTATAGCAGGTTGTATATGAACCTGAGTTATCTCTGATATTGAAAAATTGAATAAATCTTTCAAGAACAAGTGAACCAGCTATGAAAATTCAATAAAATAGAAATGCCTGGTGCTATTTTTGAACTGTATCAAATAAGAAAGAATGTCTAGACAAAGAGAAAGCACCAGTGGACAATTTGTTTTTGCTCCAAGTCCAATTTCTGATAATTTAGTATACCTGATGTTGTTTTCAAGAAAAGGGATCCAACAGTGTTGGGTCTATTGGATGGAGGGAGCAACAGATTTTCCAGATTTCAATTATAAATGGGTTCCTATGTAAAACAGAGGCCAGCTTCCGAACTGACCCCTTCTGAGTGAGTCTTGATTTCAACACTCTTAATTTCCAGGCAATATGGCCATTGCCTCACTTGCTGGAAGCAAGGAAAGTTGCAGCCTCAAACATCTGGGGGAAGAGCAAAATTTAATTATGTTTTTAATTTCTACCCTGTCCATTTCACTAAAGTGACTCTGGTAGTTTACAACTTCATTAAAAATAATCTATATATATACACGAACAGAAGCATACTTTAAAACCTGAATTTAAAACAAGTTAAATGATTTTTAAAAATCTGTTTAAAAATTCAAAAGGCTAGAAGGTTAATAAGGCAGCAGGAATGCCCTCAGGCCTCTAGCCATCCCCAGGGCTGCATCCTATTTTTAGACCCGTATGCTAACTGGCAAAGCCAAATTTTAATTCTCTTCCAGAAAACCAGAAGAATGGAAACTCAGTTTGCAGCGGTGGCGCAGTGGTTAGAATGCAGTACTGCAGGTTACTTCTGCTGACTGCTGGCTGCCTGAAGTTCAGCAGTTTGAATCTCACCAGGCTCAAGGTTGAAGTTGTCAATGGCTACATCAGCTTCAACCACAACAATACAAGAGCGCACAATAGATACAAACTCAAGGTAAACCACACCAAACTTGATTGCAGGAAATACGACTTCAGCAACGGAGTGATCAATGTCTGAAATGCACTATCTTTCTTCCCCAAACCCCAAAAACTTTAACCTTAGACTGTCTGTTGACTTCACCCCATTCCTAAGAGGTCCGTAAGGGGCATGCGTAAGTGCATCAACATGCCTACCATCCCTGCCTAATGTCCCCTTTTATTTGTATCCATTTCATGTATTCATAACCATGTTAATACCTATACTTGTTATCTAATACATGCTTGACAAATAAATAAAGATAGATTCTTGGGTATTAGCCTAAACATCTGGTTCAAGCCTAGATGTCATGTGCATGACATCACTTATTACACAAATTGTGTAATTTGCAGGGTTCTGTCACTGATGCAAACAACATCATGTGTGCATGGTTTGTATGGCTGTGTCATGATACATGCCACATCGCTTTTTATCTCCCAGAGATGCCAGTGCAAGTTGGGAAACAGTGCTTCAGAGTTGTGAAAGTTCCACCAGTTGCTGCAAATTTTTTCTTACTTGTGGCACTAGTAAAAGAAGCCATAGCTGTTGAAAGGCTATAGTTCAGTAATTCAATATCTGCTTTGCATACAAAAGACGGGGAGATTCTGAAGAACCAAAAGTGTGTTCATTGGCACACCACAGTATGAATCAGCCAACCACTTTTCAGGGTGTTATGTGAAACCAGAGTATTGTGTGAACCCAGCAAAATGAGTAAACCAGGTGGGTAAACCTGGGTTTTTTTGGAAATAATTTTTTAAAAATTTTTGTTACAACAAAAATATTGTGTGAAGAGTGTGGTCCCGAAGTGTCTTACATTTTGATACAAATATGACAATATTCCTCTTGTTTAATATAGTTGACAATCTTTTAAAAATTGATATTAATACATATGGTTTGTTAAATTATCCATCTTGATTATTCAGTATTACAATATGTTATTTTTGTGTCAATCTCTCTATTCTTAATCTCCTTTTACTTCCAATTATATATTAATAATCATATTTGCAGTGTTTAGCAGATTATATATCTCTAATAACAATTCACAAATTTATATTAAATTATAATTTTCCATTGTTTATCCCCTTTTTAATTTCTAAATATGTCACTTATATATTTTTTTAAAAAATCCCCTTTTTAGTCACATTTTGATACAAATACAATAGTATTCATCATATTTACATTTAACAGGTTATGCAATTCTAATAATACAGTTGTTTTTATTAAATTATAGCCTTTCATTATCTTATACAATACTTCACAATATTATTTTTATGTCAGTCAAATTCCATGTGTCATGGGTAAGTATGTTGAGTGGATACAGCCATTGCTAGTCTGCAGACAATAAGTATCATATTAAAAAACATTTGCTTAATAAAAAGCAGCAAGTTTCATTCTTTTTAATATGATAATCTTAAAAAGGTCATTCATTTTCCTCCTGATCTAATATTTTTATTCAAGTGCAAATTTAATTAGGCAATTTATGGGCTAAAACTTGCACTATTAATAATTAAATGTGCCCTAGTCACCATTTTTTTAGGCTGTCTTAAAGCTCTTCAGATATGGTAAATCTATCACTTCTTCTGTGTGCCTGATTTGGCATACAGAAGAAGCATTTATTAATATATTAGACCGAAGTTGTTTAGGTGTATGTCAAATATAAAGGTCACAGTTGCATCTATGCTAATCCCTAACTTTAATATTTTGAAGACTGTAATTTGGAATGCTCATTTTAAGTTGGCACTTAAACCTCTTTAGACTAAACATCATTTGGAAAATAATTGTTAAGCTCTATCTGTATGCCAAACCACAGACTCTGGATAATAAAGTACAAAGGCTGCATACACACTCAGCATTGCACAACACACTAAAACTTAAAGTGATTTATGGTGTAGGCATTCACAACCAGTATCTATTGGGCACTGTTGCCATTCATGGTGTAGAAACCATGATCTAGACCAGTGTTCTCCAATCTTAGCAACTTTAAGACTTGTGGGCTTCAACTCCCATCTGGGAGTTGAAGCCCACAAGTCGTTAAGGTTGGAGACCCTGGTCTAGAGACAACAGATTTCTTGATACTTTGCCAGCAACTATGACTGGCATCTTCAGAAGCAAAATGGTTTTTGGAATTAGCTCCAAAAATTAGGAAATCAGAAATTCGCTTGGACAAGGAGCCAGTCAGGACTCCACTGCATAGACCAACTACCAGAACCTAGCACAAAGACAATCAGGAATCAACATTCCAAAAATGACCAATCAGAAGCTTGCATAAACAAAAGAACAATCAAGAACCAACACCACCAAATTGACCAATTAAGATGAGACATAAAAAAGAACCAATCAGAGACCAGCGCTCACTCTCCTGCACCAATCAGAAACCAACTAGCTAAATCCAGTCAGCAGTCAGGACTCCTGGCTAGAGAGACAGAAGCCGACTGAGTCTTTGTTCAGTGGTCTATGGAGGAAACTATCTTGCTTCTGAAAATGCCAGCAAATGTCAGGAAGCCTATTATTTAGAGTTAGACCATGGCTACTAAATCCTAAAGCCCAATATTGCACAAATAAAAATGGTTTGTTTGGGTTGAGTTCAGTTGTCCTAGACTCTAAACCATTTTATGGTTTATTTGTTGGGTAAATAGTTTTATCAGCAATGTTCAAAAATTCAAACAATTATATTGTCATTGGTCAGGTGTGGTTGATTGACTTTTGAAGTCTTTGGGTAATAGATGAAATAGAAAGAAATCAGAGATCGAGTTCCTGAATCTTATTCTAAACTTTCAGGGCAGGATTGATTTAATAAGTTGTGTGAAAACAGCTATTAGCATTAATCTTGCTGTAGGGCTTAGCATTGCATGCAGCTATTTCAGTTTATTTAGTAAACTATGATTCACTAAACTGGTTAAAATAACTTAGTGATAAGAATTCCAGCAGGTGTAATGCATTTGGTAGGTTATATATCAGAGAAAAGTATTTGCAGTTGTATCACAAGAGGGTGTCTGGTCCTTTTTTATATCCTACCCAATTATGAAAAATCAATTTCAGATGTGTTTAGTAGTAGATGGAGGACTTAAAAATCCCAGGAATAGATTGAAAAGAAAGCAATAAAAAAGAATATCTGTTGTTCGGGATTGAATCGTGGAGTCCTTGATGTTATCTTGGTTATTTACTTGCAGATGTTTCATCACCCAACTAGGTAATCACATCAGTGCTAGTTTCTGTGTGAATTTTGTTTTAAAATTCAGCAGAGGTTACAATGGCAAATTAGAAATGAATCTAGCAAAAACTAGCCTCTAAGCAAATGCTCCATTTCCAAAGTAACAGCCCAAACTCCCACAAGAGTTGTGTAAGAACATTATTCAGATGAGTAGGAATATACCGTAGCAACTTGCAACACCATAAAAAAGAAACTGACCACCTATACAGCATCCTCCAACTAAACAGATACCTTCACAACTTTATCAGAACTATTGACTATTCAACCCACAACAGCATATGCAGCAGAAGCTATGAAATGGGTAATGCAAATGAAACCAAGGCTCAAACTGGTTCTAATCCAAAAAGTTGGAGCCTTTTACATGGTTTCATTCCGGTTCAAGGCAGGAGGTAATGAATGAATGGCTTTAACCAGCTGGGAACAGTAATAATCATCAAATAATGAGCTGCCTGGAGTCTTTCTGCTTTTATGAAATAGAACAAAATGTACACAAGAATAAGAAATCCAAGAGCCCATTAGAGACATTGAGACAAATTATGCTTTCAACTTATATAGAAACGAGCCAGGGTTCAGCAGAGCGATTGTAGGTTTTCATGGGTAAATTGGAGCTGAAATTATCAAGAGCCATGGAGCCAGCAATGCATCCAAATGCAAAGCCTGTTTATGGTGCAAACCTGAGTGCAAAGATAAAGAGACCAGGGTTAACAGGGAATCTGGTCAATGGAGCATAGCAAGCCTCATTCATCTTAGGAAGGTAGTGATGAGTCCAGCCAACAGTTCTGCGTTCCATTTGTATTGATTATTGGAATGACGGTTTTTAGCCGGCTGTTTTTATGATTGTCAGCTGAATTGTTCTTGAAATTCCCTGGGTTTATGTGAGCTTGCTTATTAAGTTGTCATATCCTTGCTGTATGTAGCAATCTAGTACTTTCTGCTTGGATTGCAACAGTCTAGGATTCAGGCAGGGGCTGGTTGTAAGGATAGTCCTTGACTTACAATCACAATTGAGCCCAATATGTCTGTTGACAAGTGAGTCACTTGTTAAGTGAGTTGCACCCCAGTTTATGACTTTTCTTGCCACAGCTGTTAAGGGAATCGCCGCACTTGTGAAATTAGCAACATGGTTGTTAAACAAATCTGGTTTCCCCATTGACTTTGCTCGTCGCAAAAGGGGGAAATCACATGACCTCAGGACACTGCAACCATCATAAATAGGAATCTGTTGCCAAGGATCTGAATTTTGATCATGTGACCATGAGGAATGCTGCAACAGTCATGTGAAAAATGGTTGTAAGTCCCTTTTTTTCAGTGATGTAACTTTGAACAGTCATTGAACAAGCTCTCGTAAATCGAGGACTACCTGAAAAAGATTCTGCCTTGCCTGGGAATCTTCCTAGGTGCAACCGCTGAAGACCAATTCTGTGAAAATCAGAAAGTACTCACTCGATCCCCAAGTTAATCCTCTCTTCTTGAATTCAATAGAAAAGGTTAAATATATATCTTTTTCACCTATGTAAACAAACTCATAAATTCCAGTGACCTATGAACTGTGCACACTTCAGTAATAAGACTGCCCAATTACACCCTCTTAAATTTACTTTCTGTAAAATAGCAAGCAGACAATGGTTTATTGAATCAATCTCCAGACTGTTTGAAGTCCACCACAAGTAACACAACAGATGCATATGTCTTCAAGCAGAACAGTATTAGTCTAACGCTCATACATTAGAAATCTCAAGTCTTTCGACTCTCATGACCTAATACTTCCAAATGCTTGCAGAGTAGAATGGAATATTTCTAGACAAACATCTGAAAAGTTTAGGCATGTGGAAAACATCTAAGGAATCCTGGCTATTAATAAGGAGTTTTCCTTCTAAACTTGATCTGTTCCTTGTACAAACAGCACGATCCAGTTTGGCTCTGTCCAACGTGCTGCAAGCAGATGGAACACAACCCACCTTCATAAATAATATTTTTTAAAAGAGATTGACTGGTGTCAGATTCACGCTTGCAAAACCTTAAGATATGATGATGGGCAGGCCTTGTGCAGGGCAGGGTTGAGTTGAAGAAGGATCCCTCCAAGCCTTTGTGGAAAGGAAGAAATAAAATGAGAAATCATCGTGGCATTAGGGAGCAAGGATGCAACTCCCTTGAGTCAAGCTCAAAGCTTCTGTGAAGGGTTTGTGATGCAGTAAGAATCTTTATATAATGCAGAGTTTGCTTGTTTACTTGTGTCCGAAGCATCACAATTTAAAACAAGGCATACTATATGACATAAAATATAAAATACAAGACAAAAATATGTACAGATTAAACAGATCTTGTCCAGAAATTATCAACAGTAATTGTGTTCTGTCACGTTGACATGAGGTCCCCAATTGTACACTGATCGGGGCACAAAGGACAGGTACACAAATGTGTTATTGTGTGCATGTCAACATAATCTCAAAGAGCAGAAGCCACCGGATGTCCCTATTGGTTTAGGATGTCTCTGGATTTTGTTGTACCCATACACAGTCTATTCAACGACTTCCATACTTCCCAGCTTTCATCAAAACCAGATGCTGGCTCCTCCATTGGTCCCATCCAGTGTTGGTTCTTCATTGGCTTTCCATAGATCCTCTCCGCTTTGGAATTCTTCAAAGCCTTCTGTTGATCTAAGGCAGAGGTGATATATATACAGCAGTTTCTGACAGCTTCTGGAAAACCAGTAGCAGAACTTCCGAGTAGTTTGGAGAACTGGCAAATACCACCTCTTGACTGGCCCGCCCCCATCTATTCTCCGCCTCCTGAGTCCCAGCTGATCGGCTGGGTCTTCTTTGGTTGCCCTGCACAGGAGAGCAGAGCTGGAAAGCAGGTTATTGGGGTGGGGAGGGAATGGGGATTTTGCAGTATCCTTCCCCTACCACGGCCACCAGCCACACAACACTAACCAAGCTACACCACGCCCACCAAGCCACACCACGCCCACCAAGCCACACCACACGCACTAAGCCACACCACGCCCACCAAACCACACCACGCCCACTAAGCCACACCATGCCCACCAAGCCACACCACGCCCACCAAGCCATACCCACAGAACTGGTAATAATATTTTTTAATCCCACCACTATCTAAGGATGGTTTTCCTTGATTTTAGTCTCTGCTGAGCTGCTTGTAGTTTAATTAAATTAATGTATTAACTTATAATGAATTTATTAATTAATTAAAACTTGTACTATGATACAGAACAAAGCGCCTTGTAAAATACAGGTAGTTCTTGACTTACAACAGTTCATTTAGAGGTTACAGCAGCACTGGACAAAAGGGACTTATGACCATTTTTCACACTTGTGACCATTGCAGCATCCCCCATGGTCACGTGATTTATACTTGACAACTGACTCAAATGTATGACGGTTGCAGTGTTCAGGCATCATGCAATCCCCTTTTGGGACCTTCTGAAAAAGCCAAGTCATTGGGGAAGCCAGATTCATTTAACAGCTGTATTACTAACTTAACAACTGCAATGATTCACTTAACAACTGTGGCAAGAAAAGTCGTAAGATGGGGCAAAACTCAATTAACACATTTCTCACTTAGCAACATAAATTTTGGGCTCAATTGTGGTCAAGTGTTACCTTTATATATCAAGTCAGACTGCCTTTTTTAGCTTCAGTGTGTGTGTGTGTGTGTGTAAGAGGGTTTGTCAGATTTCAAACTCTATCATTCCAAACATTGAAAACAAGGAATGTAGACACAGGAGCCACCAGCATGCTTAACATCTTACAGAAGCAACTATTTTTCTAGAAAGAAAGAAAAAGAAAAGAAAGAGAGAGACAGAGAGAGAGAGAGAGAGAGAGAGAGAGAGAGAGAGAGAGAGAGAGAGAGAGAGAGAAAGAAAGAAAGAAAGAAAGAAAGAAAGAAAGAAAGAAAGAAAGAAAGAAAGAAAGAAAGAAGGGAAAAAGGAAAGATGGAAAGAAAGGAAGGGGAAAAAAGCAGAGCAAAGGAAGTGCATTAAACAAATCAGCATTTTCAGAAACGCTATCGGTTACCATAATCTATCTGATTTAAAGAATTTGCAGAACTGAACCAGATCTTTTTGGTTAATCTGGGAAGCGCTGATAAGGGAGTATAAACAAGATTTTTGGAAGTGGCTTCCAAAAAGCCTGTTTTGCCGACTGCAATAAGCTATTAAGGAACAAGGTCAGGGACAGCACAGGTTGAGGGAGATAAGCAGGTAGTCAGGAAAGCTGGCTTGAAAGGAAGATAAGGATGAGAAAACTAGAAAGACTTTTTGGGGTGAAATGAAAGGTTTTGATTATTGATTGTTTCGTATAATACCTCTGGAGATATGAAAAACGTGGTAAGTGAAGAACGCCACTGAATCCACAAACCTAAGTATCCTTATTGAGAAGATGACTTGAAAAATATTTTTCTTTCTTTCTTTCTTTCTTTTTTTTTTTTGAAGGGCAGTACACAGCAAATAAATAAATATCTACCCAAGTTAACAAGACTTCAGAATCCATATGCTATTCAGGATTTTTTTGCATGGCAAGAAATAATCATTTGTCCTACTTTGACATCATATATGATTATATTTAGTTAGGATCAGATCGTTCTGCATTTTACAGCGTCTTAGCCAAATATAACCGATGCATCAGTACAAGAAATGAATTTGAGCTATGTGTCTGTACATGTGTATTTAGCTACATAGGCACAAAGGAAGAGAAGGTTAGTGCTATAAGTATTCAAATATTAGTTTCATCCAATTAAATAACTGGTTGTACTCAGAATTTACACCTGTGTGACACCTCCTATAGAAAGATGCAAATGCATGGAGTCTTGATAAATTTAATTTATTATAAATACTGGAAAAACTGGAATAGAATAGAGAGGCATCAGTATAAACACCTGTGTTTAGAATAGAGAGGCATCACTTCAGACCCCTGTGTTTTTGTGGGTATCTATCTGTATCTCTAACTCAATCTCAATCTCCATCTCTCTTTACACACGCACACACACACACATACACTCACCATATATTAGTAATCCTTGACTTGCAAACTCAGAGGTGGTATTCAGCAGGTTCTGATCAGTTTTGGAGAACCGGTAGCAAAAATTTTGAATAGTTCGGAGAACCAGCAAATCCCACCTCTGACTGGCCCCACCAACCCCATCTCTTCTCTGCCTCCCATTGAGTCCCAACTGATCGGCTGGGTCTTCTTTTGTTGTCCTGCAGAGGAGAATGGACCTGGAAATCAGGTTAGTGGAGTGGGGAGGGAATAGGTATTTTGCAGTATCCTTCCCCTGCCATGCTCACCAAGCCATGCGCACAGAACTGGTAGTAAAAAAAAAAATGAAATTCATCACTATTGCAATCCTAATTATGCCTAGAATTATGGTCATAAGTCACACCAATCATTAAGCAAATCATGATGTAATCAACCCAATTTTTACTGGTTGCTAAGCGAGCACCGTGGTTGTTAAGCAAACCCATTGTTTGTGTTAAACAATAGGAGAAAAGTCCTGATGGTGAACTAGAGTTAAGAATTTCCATTTGGATTTGCTTGGTGGAAATTTATCTGGCCTGTAAGCTGTCTGTCTATTCCCTCAAGACTATAAAATGCCCAGGACATGGAAATATGTTTTGATTTCTCTTACTTTGCAATACTTTAAATCTGAAGTTCTTTATAACCAATTTATGAAAATAAGTCGGTTTTTTATCCCCTAATCTACAGCACAATTTTTCAATCATATGCATAAATAAAGTTCAGCAAATACAGTCATCCTTCGCAGAAAGAGAACAAGTGTTTTTTTTCCAGGTACCGTTAACCAAGAGAAGTTCCTTAGAATTGTTCACTGCCATTAGAGACTTGTTTAAGTAGCTGGGTGAATTTATTTTTGATATGTTTTTTCCCCTGATTATTCTCAGTCAACCTAAGGGGAAGAAAATTGTTTTTAACATTATTTTACAAAGGCAGAATGAAGCAATTTCTATGAACAGGGTGTGGGATTCTCACACATTTTAAAGGGTGGCTGAGCTTGTGAATGCAAGTAGTCTTATCTTCTTTTGTGCAGCTGCTTCTATGGTTTGCAGTTTTCCTACCCTCCAAAACATTCTCAGTGGGAGAAGACATTCTTCCCAATTTTTTTCATTCAAGAACTAGGAAATAGGTAATCAAGATAAGAGGAAGATGATGATGGTGGTGATAACAAAAACAAGAAAGCCCTCTATCACCTTACCTCAATAATAAGATAAATTGAAAAATCCCACCTCAAAAAGGGGTTCTAAAGCGTGGGGAAAAAAACAGCCACCAATTCCAAACTTTTCAATCTGGAAAGGTGTCAATACATTGAAAGACAAATTTTAGCATTAGATTGTATTACTTATGATACAGGACTGACATCTAGCGTGACTGCTAGAATAGCCAAAGTCGAAGCCTGAGACAATCTAGGACTGTTGTAAAACAGTGCACAGATGTTTCTCCACTCTTCCCCCGAAAAAGAAAAGTTCAATTCAGTTCAGAAGCAGGAGACAGACAACTTCTGGAGTGTTAAAGAAGTAGTCCTCGCTTAATGACATGTCACTTAATGATTTAATAATAGCAACAGATTCAAAATTCCAACATCTGTCCCATCCAGCAGTCAAGTGATTGCATATTGGGTGCCGAGCAACCTGCCTGCATTCTGGCGAAAAGCACCCAGCATCAATTGCAAAATTGTGTCAAAGATATGGCACACCAAAGAAAGGCTAAAATATTGGAAAAGGCTAATACTTATCTCAGTTGTGTAAAAAAAAGAAATGGTGCCAAAAGAATGACACGTGCAACTCTTCCAAATGCTGGACCACAATCATCTTTTACATGCTAACAAAATATTGTTGCAAGTCATACAATCCTTAAACCCATCCATAGAAAAAGAGATGTCTGATATCCAGGATGGTTTAGAAACAGGAGTAGGAATTTGAAGAGCAGTTGGTGCAAAATGCAGTGGCCCACTTGGTTTTGTGCAGACCTTGGTGTGCACACATATCACTTCTCTTGCGGGAGCTACATTGGTGGCTGATTTGATTCAAGGTGCTGGTTGTCACCTTTAAAGCCCTTCATGGCTTGGGATCAAGTTATCTGAGGGACCATCTCTTGCTGGTCACATATACCCAACCCATCAGAGCAGGGAGGCAAGGAATGTTGTGGGTCCCATCCCTAAGGGAGATATACCTGGTGTAGCTCAGAAGAAGGGTCTTCTCCATGGTGTCTCCCTCTCTTTGGAACATCATTCCCCCAGAGATTAGAATGGCTCTTCTGGAAGGTGCTGAAGTCCTGGTTCTGCCAGCGGGCCTGGGGAATGCAAAGCAGGATGGAGCCCATTAAATAGCTCGTATGATGTGTGGTTGCTGGGGTGTGGGGCTTTATTTTGTTATTTTATTAATTTATTATATGATTCTCTCTTTTATTAGTTTTATTGTTTTTTTATATGATGTTTTTATATTCTTGTAAGCTGCCTTGAGTTGCTATGTGCTAATATGTGGCAATATAAACCTCCCAAATAAATAAACAAACAAACAAAACAAACTAACCCATCAATACTAGAGTTAAGATCCCCTTTTCATCAACATCATCATCATTTGTCAGTGTATGTATATACACAGTATACACATACAACAAAATTCACAAAACACCCAGAGACCAGACCCAACAAACACACACACATGACAATCCCCAAACACCCACCCACCCACCAAGGTTCCCCACCCCCTAAAAACATACAAGCATCCACACAACAGACCAAGTAATACTGTCCAACAGCTCACTGATGGTGGTCCTTAAATTCATTGTTAAATACAATTATAGCTCTTGTTCAGAGTATTGCAGCATAAATTCAGCACCAGAAAAGTAAACACAGATGGCTGAGGCTTCATTTAAGTTCTTTATAAAAAAAATAAGTAAATTTTACAATACCAGATATAGATTTCTCCAACATGGAGCAAACTTGTTAGGAATGTGAGTCACCTAATAGTTATTTGGGTTGGAAATATATAAACTAGGATAGACATTTTAATACTATGTCTTTAAGAGAATACTAAATCTGTAATTGGGTGTGGTTCCGCAAATGGCCATAAGATGGACCCAGAAACCTGGGTTGTTTAGCCTCAGGAAAGTCTCAGAAGAGAGTGTGAGTGAGTCTCTGTTTTCTTCTGTTGGAGCGTATTCCTCCTAATTGATTGTTCTTTTTGGATTTGATGTAAGTCTGTTACTGAACTGTTCTGATCCTGGACTTTGTTATTGGATTATCCCTGGACTGAAAACTGACTGATTTAACCGTGAATGACTTTGGACTGTGTTTGAACTTTGCTTAAACTGTTATTGCAAGTAAAAACCTACCTTTACTGTACAGTGTATCTGTGTGCTGTGTGTGTATTATTCAACATTATTCTCCCTACGTCTCCCTGTATGCGCTCATTCACCTAACGGGGAATTACCTCAACAAAACTCAAACAGAAGCAGATAAGTTACAGGTTCAGAGCAGAACAGCAACTCAGGAGCTCACTTTAGTTCAGCAAGCAAGCAAGCTAGTTTCTCTTTCACATCAGAGTTGAGCACAGAACAGAGATAAACCAAGGCCAGATTCTCTCTGTAAGTTTCAGCCCTCAATTCAGCTCTCATTGGCTGACCTTGTTACTAAGCTCTATTCCAGTTCATGAATATACTCTGTCAGCTCTGGGATAAAAACTATTCAGAAAATGTGTGGTCTGTACCTTCTGCCAAAAGGCAACAGTTCACAAAGATTGTCAGCAGGATGGGAAGAGTCTCTGAGAATGTTGTGCGACTTCGTCAAACAACAAGATGCAAAGATGTTGTCCAGGGCTGGTAGCTGTAGCCCGATGATATTCTGGGCAATTTTAATGATTCTCTGTAGAGCTTTTTTGTCCATTACAGATCTGCTCCCATATCACACAAGAATGCTGTATGTCAGGACACTCTCAATGGTGCTGCGGTAGTAGGACAGAATAGATGCTGAGATAGATTTATGTGACTGTTGGTCTAAAAGTGATCATTCTGAAAAAAAAACCCAAGTCTTTAATTCCAAAAACATCAAAAAAGTTTCAGACAACCTCAGAACAAACCCATTTTCAAAACAAAAGACATTACAATTGCTAATTGATAAGGCACAGATAATTTATCTCATGTGTTGCTTGCATCTGCATAACCAACCTGTCTCTTCCCCTCCCTTTTTCATGGCATCATCCCAATTTAAGTCCTCCCTCAGCCTAGACACTCTAGGCACCTGATGAATTGAACTCACAAAAGCTGATACTTTTGAACAGAACTTGTTAATTGGAAAAGTTGCCACTAAATTCCTTCAGATTTGTTCATCGGTGAAGGTGGTCAGCATTGAACAAGGGTAGATAGAAATTATCCACTGCCTGAGTGGTGGACCTTTGGCTAATTTCCAGAATCTGATATTACAAATGAGGTCCACCGGCTGCCAGGGCAGACCTTGCCACAATCTGCTGCTGAGCTTGTTTGTAATATTTTCAGGGAGGAATTGCAAAAGAATATTGTGCAGGTGGTCGATGTACATAAATTCTCCATGGAGTTTCCACAGAATTTCATCTTTGGCCATTCCAAACATGCACCATCAGCCAATGTCAAAATAAGACTGAGCAGGTGACTGGCTCTTCTTACAGAGAACATTTGCATAGTGCGAGAGAGGAGATATTTGTTCAGTTCACATTTTGATCATAATGGACGACAAATAGTCATTCCACTCTTCTGAATTTTGTGATCAGTTTAGAGCAGCAAGAAAAGAAAAGAAAAATATGAAGAGAGATTGAAGAGATATGCAGTGTAATCAGGAATATCATGTGCAAACTAGGTATAAATATTTGGGTATGTCTGGTCTAGTGAAAAGAAGGACTTTTGAAAAAACATTGAACAAAATGGAACAATATTCCCTTACCTTGTGATATACTGCCTTCTCTTTAACAAGGAATAGATTCTAATGTTTTTGACAGTTGGCTTTGGCAGTTGGGACTTGTAATTTTAGTTATGGGGGCAAAGGAAAAATTTGTTGTGCTGTTACTCCAAGCAAGAACTTATTTTAAGGAAGTGAGAACTTCTAAAGAAAGAACAACTGTTAGGGATGACTTTTTACAGTTTGATCTGTGGTATGATGCTTATGCCTCTTTCTCCCCCTCTCCTCCCTTTGATTGCAAGCTCTTTATTCAACCAAGCTTTGGAATTCAGAATACTGGGAACGTGGGATGTCGCCAGCTTGTTCCATCTAAGTCAAGTTTGCCCTCTACTGCTTTCATTTCAACCCTCTGCTAAATGGACAAATAATCTAATTTCTAGTTCTGCTTTTAGACTCGGGGTACTCCCTCCAGACTACTCAGCCAAGATTAGAAACAATTATTCTGACTTTTGGCAGCATAGCAGTGTGCATTTATATCTTTGGCAAAATAGGTATAAAACATAGGCATTACAGTTCAACAAGGCTTAACCAGGGAGTTATTTTGTCCTTTAACCTCCCATCTCCAGCCAAAATAACTCATAAGGAATGAGATCGTTTCACAGAAGCATCCTCTCACAACCAGCCATACCCCTTGTTTGACCTCAACCTCAAAGGCTCTAATAGCAAAACAACAGAGAGGAAATTTACCCCCAAGGTTTACATTTCTGAAACAGAGAAAGAAAAGAAAAGCAGATTTTTTTTGTGTCTCACCTGGAAGGCCAGAGGTTCTCTTTGTTACATTTTGGTAAAATTTTCAAAGAAAGACAGAGACATGACTGAAGAGGTGGACGGCCTTGACTTTGTTGAGTAATATCCCATGCAACCCCCTGGGTACCTTTTATGTAATATGCAGTTTTCCAATTTTGCTTGCCCACCTGATTGGGAGGTATATGATATACCTGAGGCTGATCTGGAGCATCCTGCATGGCACAAAGACAATGTAGTCAGAGAATAAGTCTGGGTTCCTTTATTAGCTCCAACTTTGTCCCCAATGTCCTGGTTACCTTCCAGTCTGGAGAAAAACTCTCCCCCAAACCTGAAACAGCCTTTGTCTGCAGTTACTCCAATTCAACCTGAAAACTTTAAACTATGAATTCAGTAAGGAAAGATATGGTAATAAATCCAGCAGGGAAAGATAAGGAGTTCCAGAAGTGAAATAACATGGCAGTAAATCAAACCAGTTGGGAGGATCCCAGGTAGTCACATAACAGCAGCCAACATGAAATAAACTCAACATTTGTTTTGACAAATGCCCCTCCCAAATTGCCTTTCCTTTAAACTCCCTCCCCAGGTGTTCCTTGTGAAAGGAATTGGAGCCCTTTCCTCCCTCATAAGCCATGCAACCCACGTTGCTCCCTTCTCCGTTCCTCCTTGCGTGCCCTAGGATGAAGAGGGCATGGGCCTGGATCTTCCTCTGAACTCCTTCTCCCTTGTTCTACCTCTTCTCTGCTCTGCCCAGCCTGACTTTGCCCTTCCCCAGTTTCCTGCACAGCCAACTGAGCCACTATCCCACTCCCTGTCAGCTGTTTGTCTTCCTCCTCGGATTCAACCCTGATGGGGGCATGACAAATCCAGATTGGTGGAAAAGGCACCATCATTCAATGTAATAAGTAACGTGTGTTTTTTTTTTAAAGAAAGAAGTCTCTTTGAATGTACAAAGCTATGCATTTAAGAATACAGGAAGCTGTCTTACAGCATGTTGTAAAATAATCCAATTGGGGTATAATAATCTAACTGATCTGATTGCTTTGAGTGATAGCAGGGCTTTAGGAGGTAAGGCATAGCACATATCTTACATCGCCTGCTTCTTAAAACCTTTCAGCCAAGCACAAAAGGGATTTACCACAAGACCCGTTGCATGAAAAACAAGTATTCTGCAGTTCAACATTGATCTTCTTTGTCCGGCTTTCTCTTTGCCCAACCAAGCATGCTGTCTAGTGTGAAATGCACACAATACTTTGGTGTTTTTTTTTCATTCGGCAGAACATTGCCCTCCCACACCAAAGTTTTGCAACAAGCTGTTGCAGACCCCTTCAGTGGCAGGTGAGGTTTTGGCTGAAAGTTTAGGAAGAGGAGTCAATGGCAGCTTAGTTGCCAAGAGCCTGGAAGAAACATCATTACCTCGATTTTCATTTGAGATATCTCTCTGCTCACCCAGCTGGTCTTGGCAATGTTAGAACAGTTATAAGAAAAGATGTTCCAACATGTATTCTATTTCTGGGTGATCCTATCCACCCCCAATCCCCCTGGGTTGGAAATAATCTGCTCTGTTGGGGGGTTGTATATGTGTGTGTGTGTGTGTGCGCGCGCGCGCCCCTCTTCTTTAGTTTAGATGCAATGCCAGTAAAGCTCTCAAGTCCCCCACTGGGCCTCACCAGACATCTGCTCAGTGTCTTACTGGAGTGTGTCTCAGCTTCCTTGGGCCAGCTATTTCGCCAAGCAAACAAGCCTCAAGCAGACACTTCTGACACTTCTGGGTCTAAGATACAGGCAGGCAAGTATTTCGTTATTTCTGCATTTTAACGATCCTGTTACGCTTGAGCATGGGCGAGAAAGAATGGAGACAAGCTTCTGAACGGTGAACTTCAGCTCTTTATTTACATCATGACTTGCTCGCTCAAACAGCAGTAAAACCCGCCTTATATAGGCAAACCTTGTAACGATTAACCAATAACGAGCTAGGAACGTTAGCTCTTAAACCAATAAGACATTTCTGTTAAGGGCCAATCAGATTCCCCAAAATGGGCCAATCCAGTCCGGCCGCTTAACAGCCAATTAGAAGTGCAGGGCCAGAACCCTGCACTTAACTCCAAGCTCACACTTTATTAGTTATATTGCATACACAACACCCCTTCCCCCTGGCTTCTTAGTTCAGGGCGCAGTTACATAGTCCCTTAAATAGGACGGTTGTCTTTTTAGTCTCTTTGACTTTTGTCGTATCGGCTGGTTGCAGTCCTGCTGAGGTAGATCGTTGTTTGGTAGTGGGACTGCCTCCGGTTCAGAGTTCACTTCTGCATCGTTGCCCCCGTTTTCCGCAATTTCCTGAGGTGCAAACGTTTCTCCCTCCGGCTCCGCAGCCTGGATCTCCATTAAATCGCCGTTCCCTTCGAATGGGTTTCCTAGGGCTTCATCTTCTTCCATACCTCCCCCCCCCTCAGTTTGGTCATAGGGGAGTTGTGGACTGGCTGCTGCAAGCCGCGACCGTAATTGGTCGATATGCCGTTTGCAAAGTTTATTGTCACGGCATTGCACAAGGTAGAATCTGGGGCCGGTTACACGTACGACTGTCACTTCCACCCACAGCGGGTCGCCCGCTAGGTTTTTTGCATAAACCAGATCTCCTACCTGGAAGGTGTAACAGTGGCCGCTGGATCCTAATGGTTTCTCCGGTTCATAAACAGGGTGCAACCGGTCGAGGTGGGAGCGGAGCTTTCGTCCCATTAGCAGTTCAGCGGGAGTTTTGTTGGTGACACTATGTGGGGTGATGTGTTGCAAGAAGAGGATTTGATTGACCTTGTCATCAACGTTATCGTAGTTTACCTTTTGCAAGGTTTTCTTTACAAATTGGACCATGCGTTCTGCTCGGCCATTGGTCGCAGGGTGCGCAGGTAAGGTGAGCGCATGGCAGATGCCGCGGTCAGCGAGGTACTGCTTGAATGCTAGTGCAGTAAATTGTGGGCCGTTATCGGATACCAGGATGTCTGGTAATCTGTGGGTTGCAAAGAGTCTGTTTAAAATCTTGATGACTGCCTCGGAGGTCATAGTAGTCATGCGATGAATTTCGAGCCAATTCGAGTAGGCATCGACGGTAAGCAGGAAGGTGTGGCCCTTGGTTGGCTCCACGAAGTCCAGTTGAATTTGGGACCAGGGTCCACGTGGTGTCTCCCATTCAGTAGGCATGGCTTTTGGAGGGGCGTTGCTGACTTCTTGGCATTTGGGACAAGCTTTAACCCACTGTTCGATTTGCTTGTCAATGCCCGGCCACCATGCGTAGCTTCGTGCAAGGGCTTTCATTCGCACGATGCCGGGGTGGCCATCGTGCAAGGTTCTCAGCAGCGCTTTTCAGAGCTGTTCTGGGATAACGACTCTATCGCCCCAGATGACACAGCCTTTCTGGGAGAAGAGCTCGGTCTTTCGAGACTTGAATGGTGTGAAGTCATCAGACAATTGGTCCAATGGCCATCCGCGTTCTACCCAGCCTAGGACTCGTGCTAGGGTGTGGTCGCATTTGGTTTCTCTCGCGATGTCTCAAGCGGTCAGTGGCAGCGAGTTGAGTGCCTTGATTTGCAACATGGTTTCCGTTGGTGCCGGATCGTCGAGAGTTTCTGGAAGCGGTGCTCGGCTCAATGCATCAGCGTGGGGAATTGCTTTCCCCAGGCGGTATTGCAGCCAATAGTTATAAGCAGCTAAGAATTCTGACCATCGTGTCATCCTAGGGGATAATATGTAGGGAGTCGGCTTATCTCCGGCTATTATCCCTAGTAACGGTTTGTGGTCAGTCACTTTGCAGTATCCCCATGGTCATGTGATCAAAATTCAGATGCTTGGCAACTGACTCACACTTATGACTATTGCCATGTCCCAAGGTCACGTGATCCCTTTTTGCAACCTTCTGACAAGCCAAGTTAATGGGGAACCAGATTCACTTAACAACCAGGTTATTAAGTTTTCAGCTGCAAGGATTCCCTTAATGAATAGGGGCTAGAAAACGGAGCAAAAACTCACTTAACAAAATGTCTCACTTTACTACAGAATTGTTGGGCTCAATTGTGGCCATACATCAAGGACTACCTTAGCAAAAGAGTGGCTGCTGACATGACTCTGGGGTGAACGTTGGTTTCTTGGAAGAAACCATGCAGCATATAGAAGCACACCATGTTCTCCACCCATCCTGCGAATAGTCTGCAAAGTGCTTTGCTGAAATTAAGATTGGCCAGCACTTATAAATATAAATGATGGTCCAATGTGGAATTGAAATTGCTTCTGCTCCATGAGATTTTTTTTAAGTTGCATGCAGCCAAACCTGGCGGATAAAGTTCTGCTGTTCTTATTGGAATTCATTATGCACCATTGCTGGAGGATTATTGGCATCGAGGGAAGGAGTACGCACTACATACATTACTGTATCTCCCTAAGGGGTACAGCTCCTATCTTCCGTTCATCAGGGATGGCTTAAAAGATAGCAAAAGGACTCTATTGTAAAACAAAACTCCCACGATCCACCACCTCCTCCTTTTTCTGCAAGAAGGTTCGTCACCACTGACTCTGCATTTTTGAATTTAATGATGATACCCCAAGGGAAATCAGTACCATGACCTAATGGGGGGACCTGGATGGAGAAAAGGAAGGAAAGAAATACCCAGACTGTTCATTGCTATTCCTCCATTGCACATGTATGTCCTTCATGACTCAAGGCTGCGTACTTAATGGTTCGGTATCAGAATCCATTGGCCTGATTATCTATGCCAGGCAATTAAGCAAGTCTCTCTTTTTTTTGTTTTTCTCCAGGGACTTGTTTGTTTTTACCTCAGGAAATCAGAACGGTGGGAGTGAATGGTTTTGTTTTGCCTGTTTGTTGATTGTTTTGAAAGGTTGGGGGGAATTTGAAGAGGCAAAAAAGAGCAGATTAAAATTTACAGAAATCTAAGGCACCTATTTTGTCCCTTAAATTCCTCCCCCCCAAATGAAAAAATATATTCCATTTTTGGGTTTGACCTCCCCCCCCCCACCAAAAAGTGAAAAGGTCCTCAACCCTCTCTCCCAATGCCATAAAGGAAAGTTTGAGGGATCTGATATGGTCCTATATGTATAAACTAGCATAGAAGGAAATGATCTGAAAACAAGATAGTTGACTTTTTATTCCTGAACTGCCCAACTATCCTGCCTGTGAAAAAATAAAAATAAAAAATAGGAGCAATGGTGGTATTCTACTGGTTTGGCTTGGTTCAGCTGAACCAGTAGCTCCAAGGGTCATCTGGGAGGGAACTGGTTCAGTCCAATGATCAGCTGCTGGGCCACCCACCTGTCCTGGTTCTATACTGGCCTTTATTTCCTACTTTTGAAGCTCAGCTGCTTCCCGCAGCACAGCAGATGGCCGCGCATCAGCTGTTGAACATAAAGGGAGAGTGCAGGATTGCAAGAGAAGATCAGTAAGAAACTCTCTGTGCTTGCACGAAGCACGCCCACCAAGCCACGCCGATCGAACCAGTGGTAAAACAATTTGAATCCCACCACTGATTAGGAGGTCTAACAAGCAGGTTCCAGCCCCATTTTGTTTGATCTCCAATTCTTTCCTGTCATTGTAAGCCTATTGTCCCAAGCGGCCTTGAAATACAGGCATTCTGTTCTTAAAATGGAATCCTGGTCTCCATTTTGCATTCACTGGAGTGTCCCATAAATTGCGTTTGGAGAGTTTTACACTGTGAGGACAGCTATTAGAGCTGGGTAGATCTTCAAAGGAGATTTTTGCTTCAGAAAGGTTTGGACAAAGCATCCCTTTTAAGTATTCTGTGGAGGGCCACAGTGTCTCATTTCTAACTCACTGGAAGGAAGGAAGGAAGCTGGGGGCCTTTCATTTTGCTTGGGTTCTGGCCAAGACAGACTTCAAATCTTTCATTCCATCACACAGTTTTTGTAATCTGCTCTAATCCACAGACTTCCACTGAAACCATGTAACTAAAGGAGGCAGATCAACCCGACCTTGATGCTTCATTATTTCAAGGCAGATCTACTGAAGTTTGTAGAGGTCTAGAAATGATCACACGCCCAATATCCAAATCTATGTTGGAAGCATTTGTCCTAAGTTGTTTTTCTTTTTCTAGTAGGGCAGGGTATCCCGGTTGGAAAGGGTTCAAAAAAGGCCAGATGGCAATGACCATGCAATTCATTATTATTTTTACAAATAACTGAAGGCGGAGAGCATATTCAACACACTTTCCTCCTCCTTTTTTCCCCACAACAATCCTGTGAGGTGGATGGGTTGGGGAGGGAGAGAGAGAGGGAAGGAGGGAGAGGGGAACTTGCCCAAAATCACCCCGACTGGCTTTCATGTGTAAGGCAGGATTTGAACTGATGGTCTCCTGCTTTCTAGCCTGGTGCCTTAACCACTAGACCAAACTGGCTGCTCCTTTCCTTTCCTTTCCTTTCCTTTCCTTTCCTTTCCTTTCCTTTCCTTTCCTTTCCTTTCCTTTCCTTTCCTTTCCTTTCCTTTCCTTTCCTTTCCTTTCCTTTCCTTTCCCCTCCCTTCCCTTCCCTTCTCAAGCAAAGTCCTGTTTCAGCTCAGTGCCAGGTTATTACGGACTTAATATTGGACAACTTATTTGCCATGACCCCCCCCCCCTTTGCCACTTCAATCTGCCTCAGTTTCCTGGATGGTGTTGCTGTATACCTGATTAATTATTGTAATATATTATAAAGCACTTAAATATTATAATGGAAAGCAATCCTAATAGTCATTCTAAGGAGATTGTGATGGTGTCTGACCTTGGTTGTTTGCTTGCAGACATTCCATTACCCAACTATATAATTTGATCAAGGGCACTGATGATGCTACCTAGTTGGGTAATGAAACATGTGCAAGCAAGCAACTGAGCTCAGAGAACACAAGGACTGCACAATTCAAGTCTGAACCGCAGAGAATCTCTTCTAATTATTCTAGGCTAATCCTTTTGCTGAACCCACTGTGCTGTGTGATTCATTATCACATCTCCTTACTGGGATAATGAAATAGGAACATTTGGCATGGTGATCGGAAATGCCTGAAAATTGCCACTGCCAGTTAAGAAAACGTTTGTTTCCCGCCTCCCTACCTCGTTCCACTGTCTTTCATGGCTCAACTTTGTTGCCTCTCCACATCTTCCATCTTCACGTATGTAGTTTTCAAAGTCGGAGAGGCCTTCCTAGAGAGATATCCTCACCTGTAGATTTACTACAAAACAGCTCTTTCTCTCATGAGATCCGCTGTTTTGTAATGTGCAATTAGCCCATACATTGCAATGCAAGTTGGGAACAGTTGAGCTGCTCTCTAGGGATTATGGCCTCTTCTCCAGGAGGCAGTTGGAGAAGGCAACTGGGGATGGCATCCTAAGCAGGGTGATCCTCGGAAGACTTTAGGATCGCCTCAGGAGCCCTGTTCCCGATGGGAGGATTGAGGGCTGCAGCTGCATTGCTACAACTCCAAAGAGGTAAACAGAACAGCGGATTTGATTTTAAAAAGCATGTGGGAGAAAAAGTTTTGCTGCAAAAATTGCTGAGGTGCTCATTTGAGAACTCCAAATTATTTCTACCGATTTGAGGATAACCGTGAGGTGTGGCGTGCTACAGTTCTCCCTAAATAATAATACTAGTATTTGCAGTATTTACCCCAGGAATCCTCTCCAATAACTATAAGATAGATCAGGATTACCTTATTGAAAGCTCATCACTTTGAAGTGCATAAGATCAAAGTACTAGGAATATATCATGCCAGCCTCAAGCAAGCACATTCATGCATGAAGTCTTATTGTTAGTAGTTGTATTTGTCATCCAATTTCTCCCCCGTGATATCAAGTTCTCCCCTTTCCCCCCACACTCATATTTTTACAATTTTTTTTAAAATAAAGTAAGCTATGCTGACAGAGCTAAATTGGTTCCTTGATCCTCCTAGGATTTTAAATAAGTATATAAAGCTGAAATTTTTTCACCTGTTCCGATACCTTAACCATTGTACTCTGCTGCTTCCAATATGCAAAGATGACAACACAATAGTGCGTTACGCATATGAACATCCCTTTCTCTTTTTCTTTGTTTCCTTGAACAAGGCAGAATGATCAAAGTATTTATATTCCAACAGAAGGAATAGTCCTGATCTTTTTGGGTGGGCCTATAGGTATGTGGAAAGGATGTTTATTGATGGCAATATTGTTTACTTTATTTTTTTTCCTTTACCTCCTCTTTAACAAGATCATACCTGGCATTCTAGATAGAGTTTGGAAGAGCCATATAAATGTAATACATAAATAAACCAAGAAGCATTTTTATGGGCAACAAAAATGAATGGTTTCTGGTTGAAAGACTGAACTATCTCAGGATTCAGCTGTACTGGAGATGACTTGCATGTTTAAAGTGTTAGAAAAATAGGCTCTTTGGAAAAAGAGTTCACTCTGACTTCACTGACTTAGCATTCTTTGAGAAGAGGAATTACAGATAGTCCTTGATTTACAATCATAACTGAGCCTTTTTTTTTTTTTTTGCTAAGCGAGACAGTGGTTAAATGAGCTTTGTTCCACTTTACATCCTTTTTTGTAACAGTTGTTAAGTGAATGACTGCAATTAAGGGAATCTGGCTTCCCCATTGATTTTGCTCGTTAGAAGGATCCAAAAGGGATTCATGTGACTCTGGGACATTGCAACCATCATAAATACGAGTCAGTGGTCAAGCAGATGAATTTTGATCACGTGACCATAGGAATACTACAATGCTTGTAAGTGTGAGAAATGGTCATAAGTCACTTTTTCAGTGCCACTACACTGTCACTAAATGAACTGCTGGGAGTCGAGGGCTACCTGAATTGGATTTGTAGGTTTTTTGTTTTTGTTTTAGAAAGCACACTTATCTCTTCCCCTTTCCATGAAATGGTATAGCCTAGAACAGTGATGGCTAACTTATGACACAGGAGTCACTCGTGACTCGCCGAGGCACTTTGACTGACACGCCTGTTGGTGTGGGGAAAACCTGCACATTTAGAGGCTGCCTGTGCTCTGCTCCAATCCCTGCTCCCTGCTTGTTGCGTGGAGGTGTGGTGTCACCTCTGCCATGAGATCTTTGCAGCAGAGAACCAGTTTTAACTGCCATAAACTGAGGTTTGTCAGTTTCATTACCTCAGGAACGCTACAGGAGGAAAGGAGATCCATGAGGTTCACAGCCCTGTAAGGTGGCCTTCCGATCCCCACATCCTGCACTTGCAGCCCTGAGACCAGGGAGACAAGTTTCATAGACCTGTGTGATCACCCCAGCCCAGTCCGTCATAAACCAAATTATTGGTATTTCTTGAAGTGACACATGACCCGAGGAACGCTACACTTTTTCTGATTTTTGACACACCAAGCTGAAAAGGTTAGCCATCACTGGCCTAGAATATTATGTTGGTCCTGAAAGTGGTATGAAGTGGCTCCAAGCCATGGCACATCCGTTATGTGTTGGCAAAGAACGCTGCATTTATTGCATCCCAAAGTGCATAGCTGAATGTCTGTGGAGATTCTCAGTCCTCCAGGTCATGGTTGTCCCAAAGGTGCTTTTTCAAGAGGTGAATGGACTTTTTGGTTTTTCTCTAAAGACTTTTCACTTCCCATCCAAGAAACTTCTTCAGCTGGAATGGTGGGGAATGGAAGGATTCATATTCCTTACAGTATATAAATAAGTGACCAGCTGTCTGCAAGGAGTATAAATCTTTCATTCCCCACCATCCAGTCAGAGCTGAAGAAGCTTCTTGGATGAGAAGTGAAATGTCTTCAGAGAAAAAACAAGAAAGTCCAGTTGCCTTTTGAAAAAGCACCTTTGAGACATACCATTGCGGAATTATTTATTGTATGGCATACTCATTTTACAAAAATCACTGATCTTGGGTTGGCTTTAGCAAAAGGAATAATTGATAAACACTTCCAGGTTTGATAAGATAACAAGCATCTTTCTTCAGCAACTTTTAGCAGGATGGACTTTTAAGTGAGGCTTAAGTGTGAAGAAAGAAATTGAAACACATATTGCAAGATTTCAGCACACATCAATCAAAATAATAGTAACTGTTGGTTCTAAATAATACATCTTGAGTCCTGGAGAAGAAAATGTCATTCTTATAATTGGAATATTTGGGAACACAAAGGCACATTCACGAGTGTAAAAAAAATATCAAGAATACTTCATGAGAAAAAATATTATATTCTATTAGTTTCCCTTTATTGCTAGATTTTGTAAGTTTCTAAAAACTGAATTGCATGGAGAAGTTCTGTCATTATTGTGTTTATCAATTTTGATTGCCCAAAGCATTTACTTTGTAGGTTAAGGTCATATGATTTTGAATGGATTGAGGGCAACATTTAGAGTCTGAATAGCTATGCTGCAAAAACTAATGAGTATAGCCAGAGCAAAACTGGTGTTCAATTAAATTTACATTTAGAGTTAATACATTTCAGTGTAGTCATGATTACATTCTAGTTGTACATTTAACAATTTTCCCTTCCTATTACCTAAAAAATTACAAGTTAGTAACAACTTTTGGAAGCTCTATAGACCACAGCTTTGACAAAGGTTGTATATGTACCTAGGGTGCAGCATATGTCTAGGTAAGGGTAGCAGAAATAGTGAAGGTATATGAAAGTAGTTGTTGACAAAAATCTCAGCACTGGGAAAGAAATTATAAGTATAAGGAAGAGATTTGCATGACATAAGATAGAATACAAACCTGGGAAACTTTCACGATTCTGTTATTATACCCTACAACAAGAAATCGAGCTTCATAGTTCAACGGTATCTGATTTCCTGACCTGGCCCACACTGATGGCTCGACACTCCAATTGCATCACATCCATGTTTCCAAAAACATTATTAAAATTTATACTTTATACTAGAGCAGTGTTTCTCAACCTTGCAACTTTATTGTATTTGGATTTTAGCTTCCAGGAGGCTGCTTGGGGAATTCTGGGATTTGAAATCCAGACACCATAAAATTGTTAAGGTTGAGAAAATCTGCACTAGAGTTATGTTGAAAAGTATAAACAATTCCCAAGTGCTGCACCATGGACAACGCGTTAGCCTATCCATTTACAAATCTTAAAATCTTCTCAGAGAAAAGAGCAGGACTAGAGCCAAAAAAAACCCACTGATATCACAGGTAAGCTCCCCAAAATGTGCTGTTTTTGTGGGATTCTCCAAAATTGATGTTCCACTTTCAAAATGGCTGTTCCACCTACCACACCGGATGTCCTCACATCTTAGTAAAAGCTTCTAACAATATCTCAGCTGTCCAAAGATCACTTCTAATTTTCCCTCTTCTGTCCTACAGTCTCTCTCTTTCTCTCTCTCTCTCCTCTCTTTCTTTTTCAATAATGGAGAAAGTATCATGAAGAGTCCTGGCAGCACAGTGGTTAGAATGCACTATTGCAAGCTAATTCTGCTCACTGCCAATAGTTCGATTCTTACAGGCTCATTTAGCATTCCATTGTTTCAAGGTTGATAAAATCAGGACCCAGGTTGTTAGGGGCAATCTATAAATCATTTAGAGAGGGCTGTAAAGCAGTATGAAGTCTAAGTGGTATTGCTCTTGCTATGACAATTATGAGGCACAATTAAATTAAGCAACCTAACTTTTATATGACAGTATTACTTTTTGAATAACAATCTGATGTATATTTATTTCCTTTCAAGTGAGCAATGAGTATGCAAAGTTCTTTCTGCAAACCTAGCTTGCCTCATTTAAATGTTCTTTAGAATTTTCCATGAGCTGGGATGGGGGAGCTAGTGATGAAAGCAGTCACTGTGATGCTTTCCATCCTTTTTGTATCTTGTATTGTATTCCTGCAAATATCTATCAAAGGGGTGGAGCTTGTGTCACACAGCAGGATGTTGCTTTCATCATTTTGACTGAAGATTTTGATTTTGTGGGTGTCTTTGATGTTCTTTACTATTGTCTAAAGTTACCTGCAGGCATATTCAGTTTTGACAATTTGAGCACTTGATGTTGCATTATACTGTAAATAGACAAAGACGTTGTCAGAACAATTATTGCTTTTTCGTGCTTGAGTCCTGTATGAGTTTGAGTGGCTCTTTCTCTGGTCCTGATAGATAACCACCTCTTCCAAGATTTGGCCCAAATCCTCTTTAGCATCCTTCTTTCTTGTAACCACCCATGAGCCAAGGATGAAACTACATTGCAAATACACTGTGGGATGCATTCCTTAATAGCGACCTTTAAACATGTGTATTGATTTGAATTTGACAAACTTATCTTGAGAAATCCAGTATTCTAAATGAACAGCATAAAACACAGTCAAGAATTTCTTTCATTGGTTTGGCTTTCTGCTAACTAAAGTTTTGTTTACAGAATAATATGTTCAATCAAATAGCCTAATAAGAAGTACAGAAAGTTCAAAATCCAATTTTGGGAAGTGTGCTGTGTCCAAAGTGGGATATATTAAACTTGATGCAGAAGTTTAAATGAGTTTAGAGATAATGCAAATTTCAAAGGGAGGAAAAAGAGATGCTTATTCTTCTTTGTCTTTTATATTTATCTACCATTCTTTCTTGCAAAAACACAGGGTTCAATAGCTTGCATGGTTTCTGTTGTGAATGCATAAGGTTTAATAAAGAGAACTTGAAATTGGAGTAAAGTGCAGGGTTCTGGCCCTGCACTTCTGATTGGCTGTTAACGGCAGGATCGGATTGGCCCGTTCCGGGGAATCTGATTGGCCATTAACAGAGAGTTCCTATTAGTTAAGGGAGCTAGCGCTCCTCGATTGTTATTGGTTAATAGTTATTGGGGTTGCCTATATAAGAAGGGTTACAACTGCCTTTGAGTTGAGAAGTCACTATGTAAATAAAGAGCTGAAGTTCACCGTTCCCGAGGCTTGTCTCCATTCTTTCTCGCCCACGCTCAAAACATAACAGTTTCCTATTTCTTCATCAAACAATTCTGTGAATTACCGTATATACTCGAGTATAAGTCGAGTTTTTCAGCCCATTTTTTGTGCTGAAAAAACCGCCCTCGACTTATACTCGAGTCAGATTCCCCTCTGAAAAAAAAATGGTGTGGAGCTCCGAAGCTGGGCAGCCGCTTCCCTGCTTCCGTGTTTCCTTTGCAACTTTTAAGCATGGGAGGGGGAGGCTTTTCTGAGCTCTAGGCTGAGAAAGCAACGGGAGCGGAGGTCGCTCCACTCAGTTTCATTTCCTCAGCTCCAGCTGCTTTCAGTCCACTCGGGAGGAGGGGGAGGGGGAGGAGGAGGGGGAGGCTTTTCTGAGCTCTAGGCTGAAAAAGCAACGGGAGCCGAGGTCGCTCCACTCAGTTTCATTTCCTCAGCTCCAGCTGCTTTCAGTCCACTCGGGAGGAGGGGGAGGAGGGGGGGGGAGAGAGAGAGAGATATCATAAGAACGGCTCTTGGTTTTTTTCTTGCAAGGGAGAGAGTGACTCCTGCCTACCACTGTCATCATCATCTTTTGGGTTAGTGAATCAATCAAACCTTTCATGATAGTGAGATCGTTTCCCAAATTTCCCTTAAATCAGGGAAGAAATCAGAAACAAACCTTTGGGCTGAGAATAAGCTTGTTCCTATGATGCCATTTTTGTTCACTTCAGTGTGAAAAGTGTGAAAAAACACACTTCTTTTTCTTCATCTTCTTGTTCCCTATTTACTGGTCTCTTTCAAAGAGGAAATTGTGAACATCAAACTTATTCTCAACTGTCCTAGTGAAAGTTTTTATTGGCATCTATTTTTATTTTTGAAATTTACCAGTAGCTGCTGCATTTCCCACCCTCGACTTATACTCGAGTCAATAAGTTTTCCCAGTTTTTTGTGGTAAAATTGGGTGCCTCGACTTATATTCGAGTCGACTTATACTCGAGTATATACGGTAGGTAATCAGACAGAGTCATGGTCATTGTAGTGACTTTATAGAAGTGCCTACAAGAGACTTCTTTATGTTCTTATTTTATGTTTTTTGTTGGGGAATCTTTCTGGACTATTTTCCATTGATTTGTAATTAGCTCTTCCACTATGGGTAATGGGAGCATTGATACAAGGTTCTGAACAATTTATTAAAAAATGTAAGATTCTAAACAGTCCCACCAATACTGACAAGACAAGTCATTTCTATATAAACAGAGATCAAATCTCACATACTTCTAGCAGCAGTCATGTTACCTAGTTGGGTAATGAACCTCATAGCACAAGCATCCATGTTCTCTCTCTCTCTCTCTCTCTCTCCCTCCCTCCCTCTCCCCTCTCTCAATGTGAATAAGAGGGGGAAAGGATGACACATGCATAATACATCATAGGGCCAGTCATGAAACTTACATACTTGCTTTAGATATGATACCATTTGTGTGATGACATTCTGATGCACATTGTCATTTTGGCATCCTCATTGTTTGCCAATGTCTATAGGTCATTCTGTTTTCTCCAAAGATCACATCTCTTCCCAGGACAGTGGTAACAGGATGAGTGGTAGAAGCAAGAACTCCCAACTTCCAATGCAATTTTTTTCTCCAACAATACCCGGGATAGAATAATATGTCCCAGTATCTCCAATGAGTAAAAAGTACTTCTTATATTTCTTCATTATTAAATCATTTTGTAGGCTATTCACTTTCCTTTGAACAAATTACCTATAATTTAGGAGCCGTGGTGGTGCAGTGGTTAGAATGCAGTATTGCAGGCTAATTCAGCTCACTGCAAGGAATTTGACCTCCACCCGGTCAAAGTTGACTCAGCCTCCCATCCTTCCGAGATTGGTAAAAGGAGGACTCAGATTATTGAGGGCAAGAGGCTGACTTTGTAAACTGCTTAGAGAGGGCTGGGAAGCACAAGAAGTTATATGTAAGTCTAAGAGCTATTTCTATTACAGTTTTTAAATGCCCCTTTGCCCTCCCTATCTGAAAACACGAGCTGAAAAATATCCTATGCCTATTTCACTACCACGGAGATTTAGTTTCTTTACTATTAGTATTGTATTTTTGAATTTCTGGTCTGTTTAAATTTGGTATTCTGATTTAAAACTTCATGGGCATTATTGAATTTTAGTATAATCTGGGGGGTGGGGGGAAATAATTGCACTTAAACACTCAAAAAGACCTTTTTGAGACCTTTACCTTGAATATGTGATGTGTGCATAGTTCTATGTAAATAAAACAATCATTGAATTGCAAAGCAGAGGAATTAACAAACTCTAATGAAAGAGCACAAGATTAAATGCAACTAGAGGCTGCTACAATTCCTCATGCTATAAAATGGTCTTCTTTTTTTAAAGCCAGATGGTATTTGGTAGAGGAAGCAGGAATAAGGACTGAAAAATATGTCAGAGAATATGTAAACCTTCAAGAGAGAAATGCTGAAAAGGAGGAGAAATCCGGAAAAAACACACTTAAGAAGTAACACTCCTGAGAACATCAAAATGTCACTTCTCAAACCATATTCTGTGTTGAATTCTGTCTGCTGGTGTATCAGAGCACATGCTGAGTGATTATCCTTTATAGTGGAATCACCAGATGAAGAAGAGAGGGCTCCTTTAGGGGGAATAAAGAGACCTTCCAGCTTAAAATCAGTTTGGGGAAGAAATGTCTGAAGTCAAACACTTACATGTATTTTTTAGACTATAAGATGCACTGGACCATAAGATGCACCTAAGTTTAGAGGAGAAAAACAAGGAAAAAATAGGGTTTTTTTTCCTCTGCAGATCACATTTTTGCCCTTCCCAACATCCAAAACCACTCTGCAGGCCAAAAATGGGTCCATTTTTGGCCCCTGGAGGTCTCCCTGCGCCCCATTTTTGGCCCTCCCTGCTGAGTGCTTCTGGATGCCATGGAGGGCAAAAACAGGACCCGCAGAGGGTTTGGGAGGCCAAAAACAGGCCCCTATTTTAAGCTGACCAACTGTCCTCCTTTGTAAGTTCTGTCCTCCCTTGAAAAGTGTCCTCCTACATGTCCTCTTTTTTGATATTTGAAGACTAATCTGTAAATCTCTGTATTTGATCGATGCTGATCTGATCCATTGTGTGTGATGTGACATATTTGTATTTGACATGATGATTCGTCAAGGCTCGGTACAGTGCGGCAAGATGAGATTATGAGATGCATGTGCTCCACACATGAGGATTGTTTTGGGAGAGTGTGCTGGGCGCAAGTGGCTTTCTTTTTCTTTTTCTTTTCCTTCAATTTATTTGTGTCCTCCTTTTCAGTGTAAAAAAGTTGGTCACCTTACGTATTTGCTCTATGATACACAGATATTTCCACCCACTTTTGTGTGTGTGTGTGTGGGGGGGGAAGTGTGTCTTATAATCTGAAAAATATGGTAGGTCTATATCTCCCATTTCCCAAGAGTAGGCAGACATGGCAAGATTCTTGTATTATGGGTCAATGGTTCTCAACTTGTGGTTTGTGGATCCCTGAGGAGGGATGCAATGGCTACAAGGGATCCACGAAGGCTTGAAGAAATTTGATGATTTAAATCTTGAGTTAAGTCTTGGGGATCCATGCCATGGTCTGTAGCCACTAAAAGTATTTTCAGTGGGTCCATGGTGAAGAAAAGAACCACTGCTATAGGTGATCAAAAAATAAATACCTACTTTGGCCTATTCATGAGTGATTCTGTTTGCTTATTATGCCTAACCCCTTCCACTAAATCATTTTTCATTCATCCTACAAAAGTGGCACCTATACAAGAGTGGCAGCATCAAATTGTGAGAGTGTAATTTACCCAGAACTTCTCTCAAAATATTGAAGGACATTCTCTGTGGACATTGCCACCAACTGTTGAGAGTTGAGAAGATCTTTGCAGAAGGTGCATCCCTTCAATGGAAGATCGAACAAACCAGCCGCATCAACATATCCTCCACTTTCTTAACAAAAACAACAACCCAACAACAATTCATTTACTTATCATTTACAAGAGATAAAACATCATCCTAATTTCTGAGAGCAAAAAGAAGGTACCCCATAGCTCCCTTCTACATTGCTTTGAGCCTTCTTCTGTAGCCTTGACCTGCATTTTTGTTTATCGGTTAGACTTTGTGCATAGACAAAGTCCCTTCTATTTGAGAGTCAGGGACAGGCGAAGAAAGAGAGATACATTTGGATCTCAATTCATGAAAAAATAATTAGTCTTTCCCTGTTTGGTACCATTCTGAGAAAAATCTCTCAAGATCAGATTTTAGGTAATTGATTTATTCTGCTGTTGTCATCCATTCAGACATGTCCAGCTCTTGACTATTTTAATGGACCAGGTCTTTCCATGTCTTCCAATCTTGCACTTCTTCTTTGAATTGTTCTAAATTCTGGCTGGTGTCAGCTTTGATGGTGTCCAGCCACCGTGTTCTTTGACGGCTTGGTTTCCTTTTACCGCTAACTCTTCCAAACATTATTGTTTTCTCCAGTGAATTTCCAAGCATGACATGGCCAAAATAAGTGAGACACAGTTTTGTGATTTTTCCTTTCAGTGATATGTCTGGTGTTATATACTCCAGCACTTGCTTGTTCATTACCTTTGCTGTCCAACGAATACACAGGAGCCTTCTGTGGCACCACAGCTCAACCAAGTTGATTTTCTTCCTATCTTGCTTTTTTAAGGTCCAACTTTCTCAACTATAGGAAAAAATAAGAGAGCAGACTTAAGCTGCCATGACTTATCTCTTTGCGGAATGTTTTCCTCTCCACAATCCCTGGTAGATCAGAAAAATAGGATTTTCACATCCTGTGACTTGATTTGCCAATAAAGGCAGACGATGATGAAGATAAGAAAGATGGGGAAAATAATGTGCCCTTCTGTCTTCATGGTAATTAGGCATGTTTTACTCAGAAACCAAAGATGTTGAATCCCTATTTGGATGAGATTTGGTTATTAGGAACATTTGACTGTGGGGGTTTACTCAATCACTGCAAGCTCCTTCTCCTTTTTCAAAAAAAGTTGTCATTGGCAAGTCACCAATGAAAGATCTTTTTCTCATTCCTTCTCATTAATCAGCCTGCAATGTCTATGGCTAAGAAAAAGAATTCTTGTCATGTGATAGATAGACTAAGTAGTTCTATATAGAGTCTAAGATTCTTTTATCTCCATTGTCTTTTTCCTTATGACTCTTGTATCATGTATTTGAAGAAAAAGCACAAATTGGAGTAATCTCCTTGACAGGCATTCTGCTAGATGGTCTTCGAGAGAAGAGAGAAAGAGAGAGAGAGAGAAAGAGAGAGAGAGAGAGAGGTAGGTTTTTGGTGGAAAAGGACAAGGCTAATGGAAAAGGTGTTCTGTTAATAACTTCAGGGAAAGAGAGCTAAATTAACTTAAAGGTGAGATACTGTAAATTGCCGATTTGCACTGGGAACTGTCTCATAATATAATGAAACCAACTTAAATGGCACTCTCCAATTAGAATAACTCATATAGGTTCTATGGTTCTGAGTTGGATCATTCTGATGGAAAAGGAAATGAGAACTTTCCATGTAGGGGAAGGAAGGAAGACATGCCCAAAGTTTAAATTGGTCTTTTCAGGCAAGGTTAATTGGAGGTATCACAAAGAGCAAGGAGTCCTTAAGAATAAATTCATGTACTAAAAAAAGTATCATGGCCCCTTACAGCACAGAAATATAGGATATATAACAAGAAGCTCAAAATAGATAGGGGTTCTCAGTTTTGGTAAAAGAGCTGAGATTTTGAGTGAAGAATCAAGAGAGAAGATGTGACGGTACTGTTCAAAGGAGGACATTTATGCTTCAGAAACATAAGAGAAGTTTTTAATAGCAGAACAAACTGAGCACAGAGAATGAAACATTTTTAACACAACATTCAACTGGCCAGTAATTCCTACATGAAGAACCAGAAATAGTCAGAGATTCTCCCATTGCTGCCAATTGCATCACTATAGAGTCACCTTCTGAGAAAACCATGATTTTCTTCTCATCCCTAAATGTGAGGATGCTTAAGGATGGTTTGTGAGAATTCCAGAATCTCAGTCAGAAAAGTAAACTTGCTAAACTGAGCAAAATACTTTGACAACAATAATCCAAGTTGTTAGTCAAGCCAGCTTGCATTAACATCTGGTAATTGCATCATCTGTGAGAACTGATAAAATATGTGATGTTACTCATCTTTCCTGAAGATCCTACCTATTTTGTAGGGTAGATGTGCGCCACCCAGAAAATTCAGGTTTAAATAGAAACCCCCAAAGCTTTGAGTTCATACTCCAAAGACTCCCAAAAGTTATTATGAACAATGAGAAAAATGTATAAAATGCATGCCTGGAGAAAACTATATCAATTTTATTTAATTTTAACTGTAAATGGAATGGAGTCAATTATTGCCTAACTATAAACCAATTATACCCTAACCCTAACCTTGATTCATTCTTGATTCCTTCAATTTACCTTTGGGGATCCTTACTCCACTCCACCCCATCCAGCCTCATCATTAAAGACTAACTATAGCACTGGCTCCAGAAAATGTTGTGGAGAAAAGTTGCAAAAGGTGTTTGCACAAAATTCAATCTTAGGAATTAAAATTTTTGCCTAATAAAACCCCAAAGGCAAATCTGAACACATCCCACTTGGAAGACACAGCCGAGGAATTGTGAATGCTGTTCAGAGAACTTCACTAAAAGATCCCCGCTCACATGTAATGAAAATCATGATTTCCTTATTTTATTGTCTGCAGCAGTGGTGCAATTGGTATTGTTTAGATATAAGTACTATTGCAATACCCATAATTCTGTTACAAGCACTATCTTGTAATGATGGGCACTGCAGATTCCCATTTAGAAGCAGGGCATTTCATTGAGGAAAACAGATTCAAAGCACAAGAAAAATTGGCCCTATTATATCTGGCAGAGAAAGCAGGCTGCAGATACCCTTAGCTAGGGACTTACATTCGGTAGATCCCAGGAGATGTTCCTTGTCTGCAGTGGCACCTACCGTATGGAGCATTCCCTCTCCTTGAAATTATGCTACCAGACCTGGGGCTCCCATAGAAGCAGAAATTTATGTTGATGATTCTATAGCAGAGGGGGCCATTCTTATCCTCCCTTCCCTTATGGTTATTGTTTCTGTTTTTATTATTATTATTGTTGTTGTGACTTTTTAGATTTTATCTGTGTTTATGTCAGCTATTTTATCTCTTGTTCTGTACTGCCCAGAGTCAATCTTTGGGGAGATGGATAGCTACATAAATTTGATAAATATCTTGGTGGCCTAGACCAAGATTTCATCTGGTCTAATTGTTTCTTTGCAGTAAAAAGCCTATAATGGTTTTCTAGCAGGTGCATTCAGTTTCTGTCTTCTATTAAAAATATCCATACTAGAGGCCATTTAGAAGATCTTAGGCTCAGTATCACATAATGGAATTGGTATGGAAGGTCCCAGATTCATTCCTTAAAATCTTCAGTTACGGTTGAGAACACAATCAAAACTTGCACAATTGCTGCTGGTCAGTGTTAGCAATATTGGACTACATGTACCAACAGTATGGTCAGATTCAATGGTATATCCTGTCTTGGAGGATATATCATACCTTCATTATGTATCTTTCTTTTCCATGTTGTCCTAGCACATGAACCTACCCATGCCTCTGTGGAAGGCTCAAAAGAAAAAGGAAAAACAAAAAACAAAAAAAACCCCAGGTCTCATTTATTGTTAACCAAACTTTTTCTCCCAAAAAGTTTGCCTCCGAGTGCAGACAAATGAAAGATACAACTCTAGGCAGCCCAGTTGGACAAAAGGCCAATCAAGAGCAATTCATTCAGCTCTGTGGTAACCGTCTTTTCTCTCTCCATCCATGCTAATTTAACCATAATTCCCCACCCTTCGTTTCTTTAAAGCTGTTGCCCTCCCTCGGCTTCTGGATTTAAGGTTAATTCAGGGCTATTTTCCCTACCGCAATTCTCTGCCAAAGGTGGCTGGAAGCAGTGTTTAACAGAACTGTGTTACCGACTAAGTAAGAGTTCTTTTGTGACAAGAGAAGGAAAAGTGCTTTTCAGGGGGAGAATGCATGTCCACAGGGGTTAAATAGAACTAAGGTAAAAGTCAGAGCACTCTGCAGAAGCCAGAGACTAACTTTCCATTTACAGTAATCAAGGCTCAGAGAAATGATGGGAGAATTGTCACTGGCAATCTTTTTTTTTTAAATTAAAATTCTTAGTTGGCAGAGATAACATGTAGGTGCAGGAAAATTTTGACAGCTCTGTTTTGTTCTGTAAAACTGGAAAACTGTAACTAGCGTAATAACCTCCGGGATGTCACACAACTCATCCATACATTAAAAGGGTCTACCCACTGCACTGACTCAACAAACTAGCCAAGCAACTCCATTTAACCAAGAATACGGAACAAACCCAGACCAAGCGGCAGATCGATGAGGCCGTGTAGAATGCTAGCCCTCAACTTCACCCCCGCTGAGTGAGCTGTGATTTGGTTAGACTTGGATTAGTGACTCATGCAAATATAGACAATATCTCTCAAAGCTGAGCCATCTTTGGCATTTTGTGTCCTTCCCTTCCCAGACCAGACCAAGAATACAATCACAGCATTCTAAAGTTGAATGAAATCAAAGAAGTCACTGATTGTGCTCAATCCCATGATAACCTTTTCCTCTGACCGAGTTGCTCTTCTCAATGAAATCACTCTGTTTAATCATTCCTCAGTCTAAAGTTATTTCTAGGAAATGCAAGAACAGACCAAAGAGATACGTTTTCTCACTTAAGGCTGACCAGACACAGGTAGTCCTTGACTTACAACCACAATTGAGCCCCAAAATTATGTTGCTAGCAATGAAGTTATTAAATGAGTTTTGCCCCATTTTTCGACCTTTCTTGTCTCAGGTGTGTGAATGAGTGTGTGTGTGTGTGCTTGTTTATTTACTAGTTCTATACCTGTGCTTCGCTACAAAACTATGTGATCAGGTTTAGTTTTGGGGAGGAAAATAAGGGGAAAAAATTCTGCCTACCAGCTTCCATCAGTATTCATCTGGCTAGTGTCCTGTCAGTGTGTGAGAGAGTTGAGGGCTGTTTGGAAACTGAAACATGGAAACAGTATTTGCTGTCTGAGCAAGAAGGAGACAGCAAGGAGCCTGGGTGTGGTTTAGCTCAACTGTTCTGTACTAAAGCTGATTGCTGCTGTGAAACTGAAACTGAAAGTCCTCTGCTTGTGTTTTGCACTTGGAACAGATTTCTTTTCAGGTGGAGAGGGGGAGTAGAACTCCTTAGCATCAGAGCATGTTAATAATAATAATAATAATAATAATAATAATAATAATAATAATAATAATAATAATAATATACAAAATACTAATGCTCTGATGGTCATCTCAAAAAATCCTTTCTTAGTGAGCACCTAGAAGCCAAGAGGAAGAGACATGCCAAATTTCAAGTTTGCAGGCTTTACGGTTCTGGAGATTTTGTGATGATAATATATAATAGATAGAGAAATATATATATATATATATATACATATATATTCTTAAGTTTTCGTGGGTACTTACATGTCTGGCATTCAGCTTTGTTCGGGTATTTTCCCACATCATAATAGTGGTGCTTTTAAAGTTGTAGCAACGTTTCAGCAGAATCTCATCTGCCATCATCAGGCTTCTGAAGCCTGATGATGGCAGATGAGATTCTGCTGAAACGTTGCTACAACTTTAAAAGCACCACTATTATGACATGGGAAAATACCCGAACAAAGCTGAATGCCAGACATATATATATATAGTATCTATCTATCTATATAGAAGTTAGTGACCTTGTTGTTAAGTGAATTGGCTTCCCCATTGACTTTGTTTATCAGAAGGTTGCAAAAGGGATCACATGACCCCCCCGGGGACATTGCAACCATTATAAATATGAACCCATTGCCAAGCATCCAAATTTTGACTACATGATCATGGGGATGCTTCAAGGGTCATAAGTGTGAAAAATGGTCATAAGTCTTTTTTTTAGTGCCACTGTAACTTTAAATGGTCATTAAATTAATGTTTGTAAGTTGAGGACTATCTGTATTTAAAGGTCAGGCAACTTTCTATAATATCAAACTGATTCAGTAGAAAGCAAAAATAAAAGTGGACCTTCCAAAGACAGAAAATTAGAACTTGGTTGCCCCAACAAGAATCAACTACTTATATTACAGTTCAGGAACTAGACAAAATGCTACAAGGAGGTGAAAAAAAGATGATTACTAAAATGTATAATTACTTATTGGAATTTAAAATGGAAGAGGAAACGGTCAAAGAGAATATGATAACAAGGGTCAAAAATTTTGGCTACAGTATTGATCTAGACCAATGGGAACGAATATGGCAAATTAATTACAAACTAATGTTGTGGGTCTCCTATAAGGAAAATATTTATAAAATGTTCTATTGGTGGACCTCCCACCAGCGAGATTAGCTAGAATGTTCCCCAACTTGTCAGCCAAATGTTGGAAGTGCAACCACAGCCAGGGAACATATTTTCACATGTGGTGGACATGTCCCCAAGCATGAAAGTACTGGCTCAAAATGCAAGCATGGCTAGAAGAGTTAACAAAACAAAAGATCAAGTTCAAACCAGAGATCTTTCTGCTAGGTATGTTAGAACTGACATGGGATAAGAAACACCAACACCTAATATTACATATTATAACAGCTGCAAGATTTTTTCTTGCTCAAAACTGAAAATCGACCATGATACCCACAGATCTAGCAGTAATTAATAAGATACATCAATGCAATGAAATGATTACACTATGTTATTAAAAAACAGGGAAGAAGAATAATAATTTACGATATGGAATATATGGTATGAATAGTTTAAAAAAAAAAAGGAGTAAAGATGTTTTGTGAAAATGACCGAAGAAATTTCAAAGAACAGGATATAATAACTTATGTGTATATATGTAAAATAATGTAGATAAATAAATATTGTACCTTAATAATAATATAATAAATAAGGAATAAGTAAACTAGCTACAGATATATCTATGGTAAATGAACTCAACTGTTATTAAAGGACACGTACACTGCTATGATACCTCTGTAAAATGTGAGGACTTGTTTCTCTTTTTCAAATTTTTAAAATTTTGAATAAATAATTTTTTTTTTAAAGAATCAATTAGAGTAGGGGTGTCAAACTCAGTTTCATTGAGGGCTGCATCAGGGTTGTGTTTGACCTTGGGGGGCTGGGATAGACATGGCAAGGGGTGGCATGGCCAGTTCAACATCACTCATGTTGAGGGCGCCTGTTGTGGTCCAAGGGCTCTGCCAGAAAAAAACAGACTCCCAAGTTCCATTTTCAGCTGTGATGGCCTCTTGCAACCCTCTGCCAGAGAAAATGGAGTTCAGGATGCCTCCCAATGTTTTCATTGGCAAAGGCACCATGGGTCAGTCCTTTGCTGTTTCCAGGTTGGCTCCATGGGCACCCTTGAGTTTAAGCACCCTTGAGTTTGACATCCCTGAACTAGAGTATCAGTGTCAGGGCTCTGGTAGTTATTCCTATTTAAATCAAGAATCTCTAGCCGAATTTTCAAAACTTAAAGAAGATTTATTAGGAGTAAACATGCTGGTGCTGCCTGGGTGTAGCCAACTTTGAGACACACAATTCATTGTCACCCTTGACCCTGGTTTCCCCCCACCCCCTGGGTGTATCATAATTCATATTCTCCAATGGGACCCATCCATAGCCAAGAGTCCTCAATCATGCTCTACAGTTAGAATTTTGCATGGCAGAAACTTCGGTCACCTAGAAACTATCTTTGAAAACATTGATGGAATGCAAGTTGCCCATTGCTCCCCCTTCCTTTTCTGTTGGCATCTCTAAAAAGACCATAGAAATGTTTTATGAATTGACAATCAGTCTAAGGATACTTTTTTCCTGGTCTTCAGATAGGATTCAAATTAAACTGCTCCCATTTTTTCAAGTAGACCCAACCTCCTGAGTAACATTATGACCTGACCTTATTTCACCAAATAACATGGTGAAATAACATAAAATATGCTCTACAAACCCAGTAGTTGAGCATATTAAATCAGACAAATAAACCTATGGTATGTTATTATTGCATGTAGTGAAATGGTTGAAAAACACTATAGATATCTTTCCTTCCTTCCTGTTCCATGGTGGATGCCAGTGTATTCCTTCCTTCCTTCCTTCCTTCCTTCCTTCCTTCCTTCCTTCCTTCCTTCCTTCCTTCCTTCCTTCCTTCCTTCCTTCCTTCCTTCCTTCCTTCCTTCCTTCCTTCCTTCCTTCCTTCCTTCCTTCCTTCCTTCCTTCCTTCCTTCCTTCCATTCTTAAAAACAGATTCCTTCAATTTATTTTGAGAGCTTCTTTTCCATTGCTGCAACGAAGAAACATACATATCAGCAAACAGATGGTGGCTAAGGCATATAGCATAAAATATATTTATCAAAGCAAACAGCTGTAGCTCATTCCGTTTCTAAGATTTCTATTAAAAGTTCTTTGCAGCTAGAGGCATAGTTGGGGCAAATAGCTTTCTAGATCTCATCGGGCTTTCTTTCTTTCTTTCTTTCTTTCTTTCTTTCTTTCTTTCTTTCTTTCTTTCTTTCTTTCTTTCTTTCTTTTCTCTCTCTCTCTCTCTCTCTTTCTCTCTCTTTCTTTCTGCCTGCCTTCCTGCTTTCTTTTCCCCTCCTTCTCTCCCTCCCTCCCTCCCTTTGCAGGATGAATTTTGATGAGTCAGTGGCTGAAGGAAGAACTTGGCTCCATTTATGGTGCTGAAACTATATGGAAAAGCACAATGTTAACCTCCACACCTCTGGCAGGTTGACAGAAAATCAAAGATTACAGCAAATATGTTCCTATGATCTCTTGCTTAGTATTTTCTCAGTTCGGAACAGGCACTTCCAAAACAATTCAATGCAATACATATGATAATGACGAATGTTTCAGTGCTGAGGTGACTAATGTAAATAAAAGTGAGAAGAATTCTTAGATCCTAGCATCCCTTTTAAGTGAGGGAAATATGGTGTTTGTCTCTCTTTCCAAGATACAAGTTTTCAGGAAAAGGAAAAACAGAGAAAGTCTGTACAAATTACAGAAATAATAACAGAAAGTCTTTTCAGATGAGTCAGTCCACATTGCAAAACTGCCCAGTACTACTTGCTGATGTTTTTTTTTTTCAAATATCAGGCAAAGTTTCTATCAGCTGACAGCATCCATGATCTTTCCACTATTCCAGGGGTCAGCAACCTAAAATGCTCAAAGAGCCACAAAGGTCCTAACCAGAAGCCTTCCATTCAATTTTTGAGCCGACCGGAAGTCCGGTTCCCCCACCATAGAGTCACCTCCTAGTGCAGCATTCTTTTTCCTCTACCTGTCCTAACTGAAGGCCCTATCAATTGTGTGACAGGGAGCCACAGCAGTGTGATGAAAGAGCCACATGTGGCTCTACATGCAATATTCCAATGTGCAGTTGATATTAAAGGAAACAGTCAAGGCTTACTTATATGAAGTTCTAAAATGGAGTCTTTTTGTGTTCCAATTCTAAAGTTTGGAATCCAATGATCTAAAATGATTCTTATTAAGGAGCTGAGTGATCCCACTGCTCTTTTGAAGTTAATGGTCAACAACTTAACCCTATTGCCATGATTTCCAAGAGCTGAAATTCAATGGCGACACTTTAATCCATCCCTTCTCAATGCTTTGCCATGGTATGCTAAGACTGGAGAAGGCCAAGAAAACCATGGACATAATCTAAACACACCAAATACCCAAGTTTCTTTTTTGGAGTAGTGCTTAGTCCTGCATTTCCCCCAAAATGAGTGGGCTTTTGTCTAATAATTTAATAGAAGTCAGGGCAAAATTAACCAGAATAAATAAATAAATAAAACCTACTCAATAAAATTAATATGTATACAACCCAAGTATTTTTTGAAAATGTAGTTTGATTTTATGTCTGATTTCACATATAACTTAGGGAGAACACTGCAGACATTTTGAGGCTGCCCCAAAGTTTGAGGGTACATGTAAATTTGAGGTTGCAGATGGAGACTTTTGATCAAAACAGCTGCCTTTATTCTCAGGCTCCATTGTGAACAGACACCATATCGTGACTTATATTTGACTTCTAAAAGTTGGATGGCATAATATTTTGACTTTTTGGTTTTACAAATACTAGATTTCTATATTGTCTGTGTCTACCATTATTCCTCAGTTTGTAACATTCATCCTAATGAGCTGCAGCTACAATATTCATCTCTTGGTTGAGAGCCATGTCTGAGAGTACAGAATTTCAATCTTGGGTTGTTTGAAGTACCTATAAAAGTTTAAAGTGTGTGGAGATTTAAAATGCAAGCTTCTCCTTCTACTCTCTCAAACAGGTCCATATATACTCACTCACTCTCTCTCTCATTCTCTTTCTCTCTCCCTCCATATATACATACACACACACACACACACACACACGCAGTATATAAATAATCATGACGGATCACAAGCAACATATGCACCAAATAAAAAATTCCTAGCTGATGAAGTTTCTAATTGAATACATTCTCCTCAGCCGGCTCTTATACATTTCATTCTCCCTAATTCAAGCTTCTATTTTCAGACCAGAAACTAGAATCAGGATGAGAAGGTTACCCGAAAAATGCACTTAGTGGAATAAGGAGACCATCTGCCGTCAGAGATATTAAGAATCTGCCTCCAACTTTTCTGAAAAGCAAAACTGCTATGGAGATTTAACTTCCGCAATGCATGTTAGTAGTAATTGGAAGTTGGCAATTGATTTTTATAACCCGAAACATGAAAAGCTGTTGGCTATATAAAACAGAATGATGGATCATCAGACGTTGCAAGTTGTTTGGGGCAAGACTGTCAGTCACAGATATCTCTGAAGAGTGTTGAAGGATGAACCTGATTTTATTTATATATATATATATATTTAGCATCGAGAGAGAAGACACTCTTCAAAGTGGGCAAAAACAGCACGAGTTTGTTCAACCTCAAAGCCTGAATGAGAATTTCTGCTAAGCAAAATATGCAGAGCTCCCCTATTTCTTTGCCTCTTCTTGGCAAAGGTGAGATATGCATAACACACAATAATGATACCTTTGTGCTTACTGGAGGAGTTGAGAGTTTTGTTTTGTTTTTGTTTTTTTTGCAATTCTGTAATGATTGCTCAAGAAATGAAATGATGGGTAGGTGAGTTCTCAAAGGCACAATGAGATCAAATCAAATGCTTTCTATTATTTATGGAACCGAGAGTAAATGTTGAGCTGTTTAACTTTGGTAGCTATCAGAATCTACCAATAGTTTCCAGACTACTTTAACAGAAGAACATTAATCAAAGGGATATAGGAATCTGCTTTCTACTAAGATAGATCACTGATGGTCCCAGAGTACTACTGTTGGCAGTGCCCAGTAGGAACACTCTAATGTTTCAGATAGAAGTTTCTGTTCCCCTTACCTTCATTGGAAAAATAAAAATAAATACCACAACATATGCTCTATCATTATATCTTCATAACCATTCCCCTGAAAAGAAAACTCAGATGGACTATTGTAATGGTACAGAGGGAAACCAACCATTTATCTCTATGAATGATGTTGTTATGTCCTGAGCATGGGCTCAAGGAATGGAGACGAGACATCGAACTGTGATTTCAACTCTTTATTCATGACTTCAGAACAGAGCAAAATACTTGGGCAGCAGCAGCCCTTTTATAGAGCTGGCTGCTGTCAAAACAACCAATGATTTGAGTTTACCGCTCTAACAAGCGTCCAATCAGAGAGACCCGCTGTCAGCCAATCAGATTGGCCAGAAACGACCAATCACGACTCGCTGTTCGCGGGCCAATGAGAAGTGCAGGATTACGAGCCTGCTGTTAAAGTAAAGCTATTAGGGTTGTTACTGAAGCGTTGAATAATAAAAGTTAAATGGAATTGAAAGAACTCAAAGTGAAGAATCAAAGTGTATGGAAATTCTCAGTCATCCAGGTAATAGTTGTCTCTCTTTCTATTTCTTCAAAAGACAACTTTCTTCCTCGAGGGAGAATAAGAAGAAAAAGAAGATTCTACAATAGAATCAAAGGTTTATTGTAAGGATGACAACCATAGAAAACCTCCTAAGTTTCTCTTGCCCAGGCCAGAAAGGAGACTCTAAGAGAAGATCTTTCTGATGCCAGAATCTGGGTCATCAGCTCTGTCCACAGTATTTTCCATTCATAGGATGCTGTTGGTTCTAATTGCTCAAAGACTTCTGGAAGGCAGGATATACATACCTCTTAATTTAAAAAAAAAATGTGGAGAAAGCAGGAGCTGCCTCCAGGTCTGCTGTTATAATATGGGCAGAAGCCCAGTGCTCATCAGATGCATCAGAAAGAAACCTTGCATGATGAATCTTGCCCACAGTATGCTTAAAAGGAATATTAACAATTCATATCTGCAGAAGACTCAACTGAACTGCACTGCTGCCCGCTAATAAAGAATAATGACCCATAAAATCATTTTCATAAATAGGTGGAAGGATAGGAAAGTCAATACGAAGCAATTAGCAGGTTGACTGGGTGAGCCGCTGAGATGCTTTATGCTGTTCTTCCAAATGTTTGGATCCAATAGTCCAACACTATGGACCCCTTCAAAGAATCCTTAGATCTGTAGTTGATGGGATAGACAAGAACTCTAGAATGTGTCATCTGCTCACCTCAAGGTCTAGATCAGAACCTCATCTTCCCAGATAGTTTTTTTAAGCAGTAAAGCAATTGTAGTAATGACATCCTGCATGTGGTGGAATGTAGTCTGGCTTTCCAGTAAGGAAGAGCTACATTTCAGAGGACCAACAGACAGCAAAGTTTACATAGTTTGGATGGGAGAAAGAGGGACAATGTAGCTCCACCCTAGAAGTTCTCAGGGTATATATTTAATGATGCAAGTAGTTGCTTTAGTTCAACAATATTTCTCTCTATAGGTAAGGAACAATAGAGGAAACTTTTTCTCCAATTGGTGCAAAATGCAGTGGCTCACATGGTTTTGTGCAGACCTTGATGTGCACATGTATCACCTCTCCTGTGGAAGCTGCCAATTTGCTTCCAGGTGCAATTCAAGGTGCTGGTTGTCACCTTTAAAGCCCTTCATGGCTTGGGACCAGGTTATTTGAGGGGCCGACTCTTTCTGGTCACATCTACCTGACCCACAAGAGCGGGGAGGCAAGGAATGTTGTGGGTCCCATCCCCTAGGCAATACACCTGGTGGGACCCAGAAGAAGGGCCTTTTCTGTGGTGGCTCCCACTCTACTTTTCTCTAACAACCCCACTCTAGCATTTTTCTGGAAGGCACTGAATACCTGTTCTGCCGATGGACTTGGAGAATCCAGAGAGGGATGAAGCCCATTACATGGCTTGTGTGATGTGTTGTTGCCGGGGTGAGGGGTGGGGCTATTATGTTATTTTATTAATTTATTATTTAATTATTTTCTTTTATTAGTTTTATTTTTTTATATGATGTTTTTATATCCCTGTAATCCACCTTGGGACACGGTGGTTCAGTGGCTGTTGAGCTTGTCAATCAGAAAGGTTGGCAGTTTGGCAGTTCGAATCCCTAGCACCGCGTAATGGAGTGAGCTCCTGTTATTTGTCCCAGCTTCTGCCAACCTAGCAGTTCGAAAGCATGTAAAAATGCATGTAGAAAAATAGGGACCATGTTAGTGGGAAGGTAACAGTGTTCTGTGTGCTCATGCTGGCCACATGACCATGGAGACGTCTTCAGTTAGTGCTGGCTCTTCAGCTTTGTAACGGAGGCGAGCACCATGCCCTCGAGCCAGAAACGACTAGCACATATCTGCGAGGGGAACCTTTACCTTTATCTAAGCCACCTTGAGTCTCCATATGCAAATAGGTGGCAATATAAATTTTCTAATAACATAAAAATAAAAACTGCTCAGAAGTAATTCCACATATCTCTCTTGCTTCTTGGAACATCTTCCAAGACAAAATATGTTCAAGTTCCAAATACTGCGTTTGTAAATATTGGTTCCACCAGCTTCAGTTCTGCAACAGCTTCTTAACATGCTATATGGAAATTCTCCAAAACTGCAGTCAATCGGTTTCCACTGCATTGCTCAGTGCAAAAGAAACAAGGACTTTTTTTCCAAACATCTGGCAAGTCACATTGTGTGACTGTTGAGCTTCATTTACCTTGGCAGACCACAGTTTGTATAGGTTGCTGTTTTTCAGTCTTTTTCACTTTGAAAATGCCTCATTTCATGTCATTTTTCAAGACACAGTTATCTGTCCCAACATCATCCTTATTTCATTTTGAAATCGTATCCCAAATCTTATTGCTATGCTATGGCTATTTGTGGCTTTAAAGTGGAGAGATTCTGCAGGTATGCAACACAGATCCTACCTGCTGGTTTCTAGAATTAAATTTATAGTTACTGTTCTCTAGCCAGAAAATATGATATTTGTGCCCCCATCTATTGAAATATCTCAGTCATTAAGGTTTGGATGGTTCTCCCCTCCCCCAGTAATTAAGAATCTTTGGTCTTGTATGTTATGTGTTATCTTTATTCAGATTTGCTTGTAATGTCAGAATGGATCAGCACCCCATATCCGTTAATATGAGAAATATACTTTGAAATTCATCCACAGCTTGACAGTTTGGCCCATAGAGAGAAATATAATCCATATCATGTGTTGAACCCCGTGGTTATTTTTTAAATTAAAATACTGCAGCTGTGATCATTATCTAACATGTTCTCATATTAAAATAGGGAACGTTTTATGCTCTGATGGCTGGGTTATTCCAAGAAGTGTTATCCAATTGAGGAAATGCAAAGTGAATAATTGGGGTTTAAATCTATTATTTCATATTTGCATTCATTTATGTTTGGCAAATGAACTGTGAATAATATCAATTCTGCCAGAGCTGAAACTTCAAAGAATTGTCCAAACAGTAGGAAGAGAGTTTTCATCATTCTTCATCTTTGATATATCAAATATTTTGTCTTACAATGATGGCAAAGTACGAACTAAAAGCACATGATCTAGAGCTATTGCTAAAACTAAGCATAATTGTGTCTGATCAGGGCCTGCAGGAAGCATCATTTACTGATGGATGGTATGCCAGCTTCAATATTAGCATTGAGGAAAGTTATACATCCATAAATAATAAATAAATGACCAAAATCTGATAGCAGAAAAGAAAAAAAAACCAGGATGTATTATTTTTCTAAATATACAGATTGCCTTTCATCCACAAGAGACTGAAGTATGATATATAGACTATTGTTCCAAATACCATATAAAAGCAGAAATAATATTGCAGATGTGAAGCATAAAATCTATTCAACTGGCTAAAAAAAGAGCAAGTGAACAGAATCATTTAGCACAAGTGAAGACGGAGAAACATTTTAATTTGGCATCCAGCTGGTAATATTGTTGTTGCCAATCATATTGCAATATATGAGGGCATTGCAAATCTTAGGCACCAAAGAAGGCCTGCTGTTCATGTAGACTTTATGTCACCTAGCGAAGAATTATAAGTTCTGCATAGTTTGAAGCCTCCAAACCATTTTCAAGGACAAATTGAGTTATAATGTAAGCCACATAGAGACTGGTTGGTTTCAGGTAGTCAGATAAATTTCAGAAATCAATCCAACCAACAAGCACAATCCATCTTAGATTCTGTGAGAGTGTAGATCATTGTGCTAAAACTATTTCTACCCAGGAAAGAAAGCTGCCAAACCACCAATGCTGGTTCTGCACTTCTAAGGAGAATATTAGATTAAGAAAGATCCCCAAGTGGTAGATAAGAGGTGGGCATTACAATTAGATCAATCTGCAGCAATATGCCAGTAGCCAAAAATGCTAATGCAATCTTGGGTTGTATAAACAGAGGCATAGACTCAAGATCATGTGAAGTATTAGTACCACTTTACGAAACCTTAGTAAGACCACACTGGGAATACTGCAACCAATTTTGGTCACCATACTAAAAACAACAACAACCCAACGTTGAGACTTTGGAAAAAGTTCAGAGAAGAGCAACTAAGATGATCAAAGGTTTGGAGACTAAAACATATGAAGAACTGCTGCAGGATCTGGGTTTGGCTAGTCTAAAGTAAAGAAGAATTAGGGATGACATGATAGCAATATTCCAGTATTTTGAGGGGCTGCCACAAAGAAGAAGGGGTCAAATTATTCTCCAAGCAACCTGGAATTAAGGAGAAACTTCCTAACAGTGAGGACAATTAACCAGTGGAACAGCTTGCCTCCAGAAATCGTGGGTGCTCCATCACTAGAGGTTTAAGAAGAGACTAGACAGTCCTTGAGAAAGAATTTTTCACAGTCCTCTCAGCTTCAAATAAAGTATTTTCAAGCCTCTAGTTGGCAGTGTTACAAAGTTTCTTTAATCCACTCCCCCTTCTTTCCCATAAAAAGCCTAATAGAAATATACATATACATATACATATACATATACATATACATATACATATACATATACATATACATATACATATACATATACATATATATTTAAAAAGATTACTAAAGGGAGCCTCTGTTCTAAAAAATATAAGCAGTCAAAAAGGAGAAAAAAGAATAGGTAAATATAAGAGAAAAAACCAGTCTAGTTACAATTACTAGATCGCAATAGAAGTTCAGTAAAGAAAAAAAAAAGTAAAAGTAAAAAGCCAAGCCTCACTTTGACATTTCTCTTTAGAAAATCGCCACTGTCAATTTTGTCAAGTTTTGTCAAAAATCTTACAGATTTCTTCTCATTCTAGAGTGTCCTTAAGTCCCAAATAATAATAATAATAAAAAAAAGTTCTCACCAGCCAATACACTTTCTCTTTCTGTCTCTTACTTCTGGAGCTGTCCCAGCTTCAGCAGCTTAATGGGTGCCTCTCCGCCGATGGTAAAAAGGCTTCTCCTGGATCAACCAGGGACTTTGCGATGTCCCTGGGATCAACCGAATGCACCCCTTGCTATCACTGTCTCTACGGGATGGTTTAGGTCCTTTGGGACCGACCAGGGGCGAAGATATCAGTTGCAATCTCAGAGCCCCGAGATTGCAGCTGTATCGCAGCGACGTAGCTCCACCTTCCCCCTAGACAGTCGCTTGTCTGAGATTGTATAGGTTCTCCTGTTTGAGCATGGGGCTGGACTAGAAGACCTCCAAAGTCCCTTCCAGATTCTATTCTATTCTATTCTATTCCTTCCAAAATACCAATCTATTAATTCCTGTAACTATTTATATGCAGCATCTCTAGCTTATCAGAATTCTGCTTCCATGTATTGGTTCTCATTCATCCTGATATTCATTCCAAGTGATCTTCAATAATTTTAGTATCTTCAGGGCCTCTGCTATTCATTCTAAGTAAATAAAACCTCACCCCAAAATCCCTTCAAAGATTTTATATAGTGAACTGATCACTGCGAGCTCTTTAGGGTTTCTTATATTCTTCAAGGGAATCAAATAGAACAAATCTGAACAACACTTTGTAAGAGCAATGGAGGTGTAAAAATGGCAATCTTTTGCTGCCTTCATTGCCCCAATGAGATTTATGTCTTGTTTGTCTAACTGTTATCTCTTTTCCCCCTTCTCAAGTGTCTACAATTGCCAAACAAAGGCAATTACTGGGTATTGCAACAGAGAGAGGATTTAGGATTATGTCAATAGTTATTTCCATCCTACCATTCTTCTATAAACCCAGAGCTCTGCCACAAATGCCATTGATGTCTCTAAGGGCAGACTATCCAATTAGATCTCTGCCCTAGCAGAGAGGAACAAGGACTGTTCAAATAAATTTCACCAGGAATCTACTGACGACAACAGTGGGAACCCAACAACTTCCTTCTTTACAACACAGTTGCCTCTCATTCATAATGAATCCTTCAACCTTCCGTAAGTCCTAAGCTGCTCCAACTCTACTGGAAGTATGGCTGGATAGCAGAACCTTTCCTCTCATTTTGAGATCATGATACTATGTCCTAAGCTCCTGGACATTTGTTTCCTAATAGTAACAGGAACCAGACACACATTTTCACTAAGCAAAAATGGCTCTGTGACAGGGGTGGCCAAAGCAATAGCCTAAAAAGGAAGGAATCTGGCCTTTCTGTGATTTATGCAAATTAAAATATATAGTGGATCTGATTGTACATGGTGGTCATTGGTTGATTACATGTTTTGAGGCAGGGGTGTCAAACTCATAGGCTGTGGGCTGCATGCGTCATGTTCCAGCCATACCCACCCCTGATTTAGTGAAGGAGAAAGAAGTCACAATACTTCACATGACAACAATGTGACAATGCGAATTTGACACCCCTGTTTTAAGGCAATAAGGATGGGGAGTACTACAAAGACAATAGTCTCCTGAATTAGAAAAAGCTATGTTCTTTGACTAAAGTTATCATTAATGTACTACTTTCTCTAGGAACTTCCTGCTGACCTTGTTTCCCAGAGCTACTTTTGTCTCCTAGTGGTCTAATCAACATATCTATTAAATGTTTCCTTGGTTGTGTTTGAACGTTTTATTTCCCTGTGAAAGTGGATTAGGGAATATGTAACCTACTTATTTTGACTAACAACAGAATTCTTACTTTAGCACCAACACATTGGTTTGGCCCATTGAGGAAAACTATACTTTCCTTATAGATTTCAGCAATGCCACATCCTCAATCCTTTACCTTTTGTCTCATATTTCTAGTACCTCAAGGAGAAATATTTTATATTTAATTATACCTTAAGGAGTCCCCGTTCACTGCAACCTTACCAATGGTGGGAACTATGGGTCTTACTTTTTGGAGATTTTAAGAATTCTGATTCTTAAGATGTTAAGGATTTATAATATCAATATTATGTACAGGAGAGAATTCATCCACAAGTAATGACATAGGTCTTTAAAAATAAATAAAACCAACTTTGCATTAATAATCAGTTAAAATGCTGTCTGTTCTAGGTTAGAACTCTATTTACAAAAAGGATGATTTGGAAAAAACTTACAATTACAGAAGAACAGAGCCTTGGTCAGTTCCTGGTGGAGCGTCTGCATATATCTGACTGGCATTCAAAAAGAGCCCAGAATTTTATAGTCTTGACCTCCTGATTTATACTCTGTGCTACCCTACAGAGAAGCTGCTATAATTTTAAGGTTCCTCTTCTGTTTTTCACATGAATTTTCTGGTATGGCTGTGAAATTTTATGGTGCTGTAGGGTGGCGTAAGGGATGAAGCTAGCAAGACAGGAATCAACATTTCCCCTTTTTAGAACTGTTGTGTCAGGTTAGAGTAGACATTTTCCAAGTCCATCAAGAGAAGGGTTAGTTTTCCACTGAGAAAAGTAATACATAGAAGTCTAGACTTTAAACTCAGCTCAATATTTCGGTTTTGATTTCTTTGTCCTACAGAGGAATGCATTTCTGGGTTAATATCTCTCTCTTCCTGTTTTCAGAAAGGAGATTGATCTTGCTCCGTCATACTGAAGGCCCTTCTATTGAGGCCTAGTCACAAATAGCAATAACACTTAGACTTATATACTGCTTCATAGTGCTTTTACAGCCCCTTCTAAGTGGTTTACAGAGTCAGCAGATGCCCCCAATAATCTGGCTCCTCATTTTACCCACCTTGGAAGGATGGAAGGCTGAGTCAACCTTGAGCCTGGTGAGGTTTGAACTGCCAAATTGCAGTCAGCCAGTAGTCAGCAGAAGTAGCCTGCAGTACTGCACTCTAACCACTGCACTACCACAGCTCTTATCAATGATGAAAAGACTGAAGAGCTGAGATTTCCTGCCCTCTCTTGCTGTGATGACTGGTAACTGCTTCAATGATGACATCATCATGGAGAGTCTTGGGGATTAGCATCTAAAAAGTGTCTAAAATCAGCAAAAAAGGATACATTTTTGTGCAAAAGAGTCTACCTTTTGCCTGGGTTCTTTTTCCAAAGCAGTTGCAGAATAGCTGATATTTTGAGATTGTCCAGGTAGTCATCCATTTGTCCTCAATTCTTCCCATTATTTTTGCCAATAGTATCTGAGCCGTATACTGGCTGATACATTAAAACCTTGTTAACACTTATGCATAATTCTAACTTCAGAAAAACATGCTAGCAGATGTTTATGATAAATTTGGCAAGATTTGAAAGTCAGACTTTGAATATGGAAACATTGAAGCTTTGGACTGGTAATTTCAGTAATCCTCAAATTGAACCACTATTAATAGACATTGAAAAGAGTTGCTGGCATCTCAATACCATCCTCTCTTCCAATGGCTAAGGATACAACTGTAAGATTGAGTTTCACAAGGACTACAAGATGTCACCTGTGGATACAATTATTCTATGGCAGTGTTTCTCAGCCTTGGCAACTTTAAGATGGAAAGACTTCAACTCCCAGAATTCAGCTGGCTGAGAAATTCTAGGAATTGAAGTCCATCCTCCCTAAAGGTGCCACGGTTGAGAAACACTGTTCTTCATGCCTAGTTTCTCAATCTGAGTAATCTCTGACCTGTCCCCTTTAAGTGTTTGGAGTACTGCCTCTTTAAATGTTCTTTTAAAGTGAAATAAGTGGTTGACAAGACACAGCAGTAAAGGGAATTCACTCAAGGTATTTATCCTCCCCTAGAGGAGTCTGAATCTCTCCCAGGTACCCTATTATGTCATTACACTAGTAGTAAACAGCTCAGCTTCTTGAAAAATGCATCCCACTGCTGTGTGTATGTGTATCTCAGTTGGGCAGAAGATATTAGGTCATCATCTTAGATGTTCAACAAAAACAAGGCAGCTTCTGCCTTTTTTGTTTTGTTTTTCTCCTCTTAATAGTACATCAATCATGGGCATAATAATATCTCTTTGAGGTACTTTGTTGTGATTTGTGAATAAGACCACTTCAATAAGTTTGCAAGATTTTCCTGTAATGTTATCTCTCTGGTTATAAGGGAGGGAAGGATGTGTGGGGAGAGCATGTAGAAGAGTATATGTTTTCCATCAAGTGGGAATGTAACCAGTTTATTTGCAAAACTAAATTCTCATATTCTGGTAATTATTCCTCCTCACTAATGCAATTCAGGGGGAGGGGAACAGGAGGAGGTAACCAGAAATCAATATAAAATGCAAATATGCATATTCTAATTACAGACCTTTCTCCTTCATTTTATGTTAATTAAAGGTTTGTTATTTGTTGAGTGCGCTGTCTGGAGTGCATGGTGTTAGTGTGTGGGAAGATAAGGACATTAATACCTATTTGATTTAGCAAGATTGATAGCACCCCCAAGTGCTCATTATTGCAAATGAATTTACATTGAAAATGTTGGCCTTACATGGAACAGCAGCTTGTGTTGTTGAAACAAAATGTTTAAGGCAGAAACCAGAGAGGAATCTTCAAGGTTGCTACTGTTGGTAATGAATATAGTGTCAGGAGGAAGCACAATCTTTTGCAGCAGGGATCTTCAAACTTGACAGCTTTGAGACTTGTGGATTTCAACTCCCAGAATTCCTCCTCCACACTTGTTAGTTCAGAAATTCTGGGAGTTGAAGTCCACAAGTCTCAAAGCTGTCAAGTTTGAAGGCCCTTGTTTTGCAGAGTAAAATTATGATGGAACTAATGGAGTATTTTCTATGGATACAGCCACAGAAATCAATGCATATTCTAGGGGAGAATTAAGAATGGAGGGAAAAAATGGTGTTCAGTCAGAATTTTTACTTGCCAGAATTTTTAATTGCCCAGAATCTGTGAGATTTTCAAGGTTGTTTGTGACAGCTGAACAATATTCTGGGAAGAAATGAAAGTTCTGGCAATCATTTGTGACCTTGGCAATGTTAAGACTGTGGAAAAAGTGCAAAGAAGAGCAACTAAGATGATTAAAAGGCCTGGAGGCTAAAACAGATGAAGAATGGTTGCAGGATTTAGGTTTGGCTAGTCTAGAGAAAAGAAGAACTAGCGGGGACATGATAGCAATTTTCCAGTGTTTGAGAGGCTGCCACAGAGAAGAGGGGGTCAACTTTATTTTCCAAAGTACCAGAGGGCAGGACTAGAAACAATGGATGGAAACTAACCAAGGAGAGAAGCAACCTGGGATTGAAGAGAAACTTAGTAACAGCGAGGACAATTAACCAGTGGAACAGCTTGCTTTCAGATATAATGGGTGCTTCATCACTGGAAGCTTTTAAGAAGAGACTGGAAAGACACTTGTATGAAATGGTACAGGTACAGGGGTCTTCAAACTTAACAGCTTTAAGATTTGTGGACTTCAACTCCCAGAATTCCTCCTCCAGTCATGTTAGCTCAGGAATTCTGGGAGTTGAAGTCCACAAGTCTTAAACTTGCCAAGTTTGAAGAGCCTTGGTATAGGATCTTGAGCAGGGGGTTGAACTAGAAGATCTCCAAGGTACCTTCCAGCTCTATTCTGATTCTGATTTCAAATATAGATAGCCTCTACTACAATTAGGACCAGAATTTCCAATGCCTAAGTAAAGGGGTTGTTTGGAAAACCCACCAGGGAAGGTCACAAATGGTGATCAATGACCCAGGAGGCTACAACCATAGTGAATACCTACTGATTACCAAACATCTGGATTGTTTGGCATGATTGTAGATGTTGTGTCCGCGAAATGATGCCAGGAGTCGGTGACTTCAAATCATGCTCTTTTATTTAAAGTTGGAACTGGGGCAAAGGAAAAAGCTCGCGGCTTTTATTCCTTTAGCCGCGGCGGCCGCGGCCAATGGCACCGCTTTGAATCTCCCGTGATTCGAATGGACCAATCGTGGGAGATTCTTAGCGATCCAATCGGCGCGGCTCGCCTGACCAATCAGAGTGCCCCGCGCTTTGGCCAATCAAAGCGCGGGGATCTCAAGAATGCTAATTTGGGACAGAACACCAGAGATGCTACAATGATCATAAGTGTGAGGATTGGATGTAAGTCATTTTTTTCAGTGCTGTTGTGATTTGCTGTCGTAACTTTGAACAATCACTAGAAAAATGGTTATAAGTCAAGTCAACCTGGACTGAACCTTTTAAAATACTGATATTGAAATTTAATACAGAGGGCAACTCCTTCAAATTTATATGCTAGTTCTTAATGTCTAGTTACAATAATAAATATCTTCAATAGGGATTGGGGAATATGGCTTCCTTTGCCAATTGTTCAGCTCTCTGCCTCCCAAGCAAACTTGCAAATTGGAAGTTGTTTACTAGGTTTCCTATTTTCCAAATATTTAAGTGCAATACTTAGCTCCAAAATTATACTAAAGTGTTTTTAAGGTGTGTTAAAAATCAAACATTTTAATATGTACGCAGAAAAATGCTTGAAGTAGTTCTTAAATGCAAATTTATGAGTATTTTTTTAAAAAAATAATGGATTAATTTAGATGCTGCATGGAAGGAACTATGAGTAACATATGCACAAGTGACATGGGCTAGAAATAGACATATTCCGAGATCCTACATTACCCAGTAACAAAAAATCTAAATGCAAAAATGTTCTAATTACCATGACATATATTTCTTTTTCTTTCTTTTTTTGCAAGCAAATTCAAACTATGGAGAGTCGTGAGGTTTTGTTCCAAAGATCTGCTCTTTCTGTAATTATCTGGAATGGTGCAATTTGCTCTCAAGAGCAAGTATTCTGTTTATCTTCCATGTTCAGATTATCAAAAGCACAAAAGAGCTTACTTTTTACAACACAAGCCTGTATAGGTGTGTCAAAAATAAATGCCATTGTTTATTCCCACATAAGTGGCCATGAGATTGCAGAATTATTCATATAATACCTTTACAGAGATTGCCTAGGAAGATAATATATCAAGAAATGTTGGTCTAATGGTTTAGGCACCAAGTTTGAAAGCAGGAAACTCTTGAGTTCAAGTTTGCCTTAGGCATGAAAGCAGGCTGGGTGACCTTGGACCAGTCACTCATTCTCAACACAACTGACCTCTCAGGGTGGAAGTTGTAGGAGGAAGGCTTCAGGAAGAGGAAGGTGTGTTGGGTATATTTGCTGCCTCAGATTATTATAAAAATAATAAAAGTGGAATATAAATAAATAAAATAAGTATCACCCCTGATCTGAATCTGTAAAACCGTAGAAGTCATTAAGGTTAACACAAGGTGTTAAGCCTGGGTTCCCCAACCAGGGTTAGGGAGACAAGCTAAACAGAATGTGCAGCGTTAGTCAGATAGGCACACAGATAAATGAGTGAGCTAAGCTTGTATGTTTATTAACATACAGTAAAAATAACAGATATGCTTGTGCTATCAAAAATATAGTTTATTCCATTATGAGTTCATAGCATAGTCAAAATAACAGTCCAATAGTCATGTATCATTTAGTCAGTCCATTCAGGGATATTCAGTTAGCAAAATCCGTGCAGAATATCCTATGTCAGTTCACTTACAAATCAGTCCTTTGTTTTCTCTCCTGTTCGAGCAATGCAGTCTTGATTCCAAGCAGTAATCAGGGATCATCAAAGCCAGAGAGAGAGCAAGCTGCAGTCTTGCTTCTTTTAAAGTGCTTTCACAACCACTCCCCTAATTACATTCCCATATTTAAAGTTGCAGACACTTTAACTTATAAACCATGATAACATATTATTATTTACCTAAACCAGTTAGGGTAAACAATGTTATCCCTAACACAAGGAATAGACTGATGCATCAGTTCTGACCATGGAATTTCTTCTTCTATTCATATCCTAGATCTTCTTCAAAAGCCAGGGTGGTTGGCTTTTAATCCTGCCAACATTGTTTCCTTGTAACAATCTTTAAAACGGATAAAGATGAGAGAAGTCTAATCCAAATTCAGCCAAAGATTTTTAATGATGGGTGAGGAATTAAATCTAGTCATTCAGATCTTCCTATCTACCTATCTGTGTCTATGGAGATTCTCAATCATCCATGTCATGGTTGTCCCAAAGGTGCTTTTTCAAGAGGCAACTGGACTTTGTTTTTCTTTGAAGATGTTTCACTTCTCATCCAAGAAGCTGGTGGGGAAATGGAAAGATTTATACTTCTTGCAGACAGCTGGTCATTTGCATTCTTTTAGCGAGTTGTTAAGGTCACCTGGAGGTTTATCTGTGTCATCAAGTTTGCCTGAGTGGTTCAAATGGGTGTGGAGTCTTCTTGGAACTATTTAAAGGACTATGTTGTAGACTGGAGATAGATGATGTTGTATCCTCCCTCCTCTGTTGAGATAAATGACTCTGTGTAAGAATGAACCAGCTGTCTGCAAGGAGTATAAATCCTTCCATTCCCCACCATCTAGTCAGAGCTAAAGAAGCTTCTTGGATGAGAAGTGAAATGTCTTCAAAGAAAAATAAGCAAAGTCCAGTTGCCTCCTTAAAAAAGCAGTGTTGGTGCTTACCTATCTGTGCATATGATAATTAGGTAACCGTTTTGTATGTTTTAAAAAATGTCATAAGGTAGCCCTTGGCTTACATCCAGCTGTTTAGTGGTTATTTGATGTTACAACACTAGTGAAAAAAGTGACTCATAACTGGCCCTCTCATTGATGACTATTGGGCCACACTCACAGTTACATTTTCAAAACTGGGCACTTCGCAACAGGGCACGTATTTGCAATTGTGGCAGCTTCCCAGAGTCATGTGATCCTCATTTCTGACTTTCTCAGCCAGTTTCTGACAAGCAAAGTTAATTGAAGGAAGCCAAATTTGGTTTAAAAATGTATTATTTGCTCAACAACTGTTAAGCAGTTTGCCATGCTTAACAGCCATGGCAAAAGTGGTGGTAAAACCTAGCTTGATTCTCTTAAAAATGGCCTTATTTAGCAACAGATATTCTGGTCCCAATTGTGATTGTGAGTAGAGGATGCCTGTATTGTTTGCTATTTTGACTAGTGTATTAAAGTGGAAGATTGTAAACCATTGTCAGAAATATTTATTTGTATTTATTTATTTGATTTGTCAATCGCTTACAAGATAATAGGTATAAGTATAAAGATGAGTAAGAATACAGGAAATAGGTACAAATAAATCGGGACAGTAGGACAGGGATGGGAGACATGATGCACATCCCTTTGCACTTATGCACGCCCCTTAATATACTTTATTTCCTTTCCATTCTCCCTCATTCCCCTCTCCTTGTAACCGTCCCTTGCCATTTCATCCATATGGAAAATCAGTGTAACAAATGTCAAGGAATCTGACACAAAGACTCAACTCTGTTGCTAAAAGCATGTTTAAAAAGGACTCTTCACATTATTTTCTAACATGTTGCCCAGTGGTTTTTTGTTTTTGTTTTTCGTTTTAACAATTTGTAGAGACTTTGCAGTTTTTAAACTTATTTTAATTAAGCGGCAGAATAGCTGAGCTTGTGAAGGGATCTCGGCACCAGAGTAGCAGCTCACACTGTTACCCAAATATTGTGTTGCTCAGCTTAATCACCACTAATGCTGTTCAAGGAAATTAAACGAAGACATTAACACTTTGTAATATTTTAGGTGAAGCTGACAATCAGAAAAGAGCAACCTTCAAAGCAATTGTTAGAACTCAAAAGTCACGGGGTGGCAAAGTCATAGAAGACCTGCTTGCAGGGCCTAGATGGGTGCAACTGACCTGCTTTTAGTTTGTCTTAGCTTGTTGATTATGAAACTTGGCCTATAAAAGGAAAGTCTTGAAAAAGAGGACTTGAGGAGATGACACTTCTCTGTTCCTTCTCATAAGGATGAGCTTCTGGACTTACCTGATATTTAAAGATGAAAAGACCATCAGCTCGTGAAAAGATTTCAACTCAAAATTGGCCTCCGTGCCATTGCAAAGCTACATGGCTGAGTGAAAATTCTGATTGGAAGGAAGCAAGCAAAGAAGGCCAGTTTAAGGATAGAGTGAAGGGCAAATGTCAGGCACCCAGTAAGATTCCCCCAGACTGGACATTCTCCAGTCATATGGAACCTTCCAGAATTCTCCAGCTTTTTTAGTCATTGGAAAAAAAATTCTGGGTCAGGATAGGAACTCATGACGAACATTACTGCATAATATCAGAGGTTCTGCTACTGCAGTTAAAATCTCACTGCTTGACATTGCAGCCCAGGAGAAGATAATACAAGTAGACTTCGACATACAATTGGTTCCTTAGTGACCATTCAAAGTTATAACCTACCTGAAAAGGCAGGGGGAACTTACGTGCCACTTCCAAAGGTCTGGTGGTTTCCCGTCTCCACAGTCACAGGACTGCACTTTGGTTGCTTGGCAACACAGCTGCATTTATGGCCATTTGCAGCAACCCACAGACACGTGAGCGAGTTTCATAATAGTTTTGAGGAAAAGCAGCTCTTCTGGTTTTGGACAAAAAAACAAATCATTGCTTAATGATCGCTTAACACCTGCTGAGAAAAAAAAAACAACAACGTCATCCAATCAGGTTGTTCAGGTAAGCGACCCGTTTTACAACTATGATGACTTGGGCTTCCTTGCAATCATAACTCAAGGCAGTGGTGGGATTCAATTTTTTTTACTACCGGTTCTGTGGGCATGGCTTGGCAGGGGAAGGATACTGCAAAATCCCCGTTCCCTCCCCACCCCACTAGCCTGCTTTCCAGCTCCGTTCTCCTGTGCAGGGCAACCAAAGAAGACCCAGCCAATCAACTGGGACTCAATGGGAGGCAGAGAACAGATGAAGGCCAGTCAGAGGTGGTCTTTGCCAATTCTCTGAACTACTCAAAATTTATGCTACTGGTTCTCTAGAACTGGTCAGAACCTGCTGAATATACCACCTCTGACTCAAGGGTTACCTGTAAGATTTACAACAGGAGGGTTTTCCTGTTCTGTCCTTAATTTGAATACTCGAAATCCCCGCGCTTTGATTGGCTAAAGCGCGGGGATTTCTGATTGGCCAGGCGAGCCGTGCTGATTGGTCCGATTGAGGTCTCCCGCGATTGGCTCGCTCCAAGAGCGGGAGATTTGAATCGCTGCCATTGGCCGCGGCCGCCACAGCGAAAAGGATAAAAGCCGCGGGCTTTTTCCTTTTCGCCGGTTCGGTTCACAACCATTAAATAAAGAGCTTGAAACTTAGTCACCGACTCCTGGATTCTTTTGCGGACACGACACTGGCGATGAGGATGGGATCCCGACCCTGAACCAAACCCCGTGTCCAACAAGAGCCAGTTTCAGCATGGAAATGGCGAAAATTGCACCGCCCGCCCCCTTCAACCCCGCCACCGAGGACTGGGAATCGTTTTCAGACCGTTTCCGCATGTACCTCGAGTGCACCGGAATGAAGGACGCCCCGGGCCCGCTAAAACGCGCCGTCTTCCTCACACACTGCGGAACCGAGGTCTTCCAGATGGCCAAGGCATTGGCCAAGCCGGCAGACGCAACCGCCATGGACTGGGACGTCCTCGAACCTATCCTGCGGCGCCATTACGCCCCCGAGGTCCCCATCCTAATCCGGCGCAACGAATTTTACCGCCGAGATCAGAAACCAGGCGAAAAACTGAGCGATTTCGTCGCCGAGTTGCGGCGCCTAGGAGGACTCTGTGAGTTTGAAGGTCTGAACAGCCTTCTAAGAGACCGATTCGTACTCGGCCTATGGGACTCTACCCTCCAGAGCCGGCTTATGGCCAAAGGCGACATCAGCCTAGCAGACGCCCTCACCGCAGCCGCAGCCGCAGAAGCAACCCGCACTTCCGCTGACAGCATGCGAAAATCAGACGCGAAGGGCAGAAACAACAACCCGGCAAGGTCGGCCGACCCAAAAAACGAATCAACCGCACACTACGGAGAATTCCAGTCGGCATCCAGCACGTCAGAAGACGAGGAGGACATACATCGCGTGCAGACGGGCCGCGGCGACCAGCGAAACCGGAGAAGTCGCAGGTTGAGGACCAACTGTGCCGGGTGCGGCGGCGACCACCCCAGATCAGAATGCCGATTTTTTGACTCTATCTGTAGGCATTGTGAAAGACAGGGACACATCGCTCGAGTTTGCCGCCAAAAAAAGACCCGCAGCCCGCCCAGATGGGAACATCATGACCGAAAGAAGGAAAGTCCCCCACCCAGGACCAGAGATCGCCAACCGGACGGTCGGTGGGACCGAATCCAACGATCTTCAAGAGGCGGCGACAGTCAGCGAAAGGAAGATACCCACCAGACGGTGACCATCGGCCACGCCATCTCCGACGGCGCCAGAAAGGTACACGTAGAAGTCCATATAGAAGGCCAACCATGCAAGATGGAGGTGGACTCCGGGTCCTACCTCTCCATGATTGCATGGCACGAGATTAAACGGCTAGTGCCCACCCTCCATAAGAGGAACATTAATGCCCAAAAAATCATTATAAAAGACTACCAGGGAAACCGCGTCCCGGTAGTGGGCACCAAGAACTTTAATGTAACTTACAAAGGCCGCACCGAACAACTCCCACTCACAATCGTCGATCGTGACCGCCCAAGCCTACTGGGCCTACAGTGGTTCGCCCCGCTTGACATCGCGCTGACAGGAGTCAACCACGTCGTCGATGATGGCTGGGAACAGCGGCTAACCCAGGAGTTCCGGGAGGTCTTCGACGGAAGCCTGGGCAAGTACCAGGGGCCCCTTATCTCATTCGATCTAGACCCTAGGGTTCCCCCCAAGCGGCTTAAACCTAGGAGGGTACCATTCGCCCTAAAACCTAAAATTGACGAGCAGCTCGACAAGCTCGTCAAACAGGGGGTGTTGCAGCCGATAGACCATGCCCAATGGGAGACCCCTATAGTGACCCCAGTCAAGCCAGACGGGTCCGTGAGAATTTGTGGGGACTATAAGGCCACCCTAAATGGCGCGTTGCAACAAAGCGCCTACCCCGTCCCAATCGTGCAACACCTACTGCACTCACTGGGAGGGGGCAAGGTCTTTGCCAAGCTCGATCTCGCCCAGGCATATCAGCAGTTACCGGTCGACGAAAAAACAGCGGAAGCCCAGACCATCGTTACCCATCGGGGGGCATTCAAATGTAACCGGCTCCAGTTCGGAGTCAGCGTGGCACCAGGCATCTTTCAGAGCCTGATGGAACGTTTACTACAGGGCATCAAGGGGGTGGTGCCCTATTTTGATGACGTACTAGTGGCGGCGCCAAACAAAGCCGAATTAGAAAACCGACTCAGGGAGGTCTTAACAAAATTTAAAGTAACGGGACTCAAAGTAAAACGAGAAAAATGCCAACTATGCACAGAGCGAGTGGAATTCTTGGGCTACCTTCTAGACCGGCAGGGCATTCACCCCACAATTAAAAAAGTGAAAGCCATCAAAGAAGCCCCCGCCCCAAAGTCTAAAACGGAACTACAGGCGTTCTTAGGCTTGCTGAATTTCTATAATGTTTTCCTACCCCAAAAGGCTACGGCGGCGGAGCCTCTGCATAGGCTCCTGGATAAGGCGGCAACTTGGACTTGGGGGAGACGAGAGCAAGCCGCCTTTCAAAAAACCAAAGACCTCCTCACCTCCGATGCCGTCCTGATTCAATTCAGCGAAACCTTGCCCTTGGTTGTCACTTGCGACGCATCACCTTTCGGCGTCGGCGCTGTCCTCAGCCATACCCTCCCCGACAAAAGAGAAGCACCCATCGCTTTCTTTTCCAGGACTCTAACTAAACCAGAGCGGAACTATAGCCAGCTGGACAAAGAAGCTTTGGCTATAGTTGCTGCCGTTAAGCGATTCCACGAATACCTTTATGGCCGCCAGTTTACCATTGTGACGGATCACAAGCCGTTGCTGGGCATCCTCGCCGGAAACCGAGCCACCCCGAACATTTTATCACCCCGGATGACAAGGTGGTCCGAATTCCTGGCAGCCTACAGCTACGAACTATTACACAAGCCAGGTAAGAAAATTTTGCACGCGGACGCTTTAAGCCGCTCGCCCTTACCAGACTCTGATCCTGACCCAGCACCAACAACAAACACCCTTAGCATCGAAAACTTGCCCAACCTACCCATTACCGCGTCAGACATTGCCAGGGAAACTATCAAGGACAGGCGTCTGGCGCGAATTTTACATTGGGTGGAAAAAGGCTGGCCGGAAAGGGACAGTGATGAATCCGTTAAGATATTCAGAAACCGCCAGACTGAACTTTCACTGCTCAAGGGATGTATTTTGTGGGGTGACAGGGTGGTCATCCCGGACAGGTTGCAAGGGAGGGTCTTAGAGATGCTGCACGAAGGGCATCCTGGCATCGTCAGAACTAAAGCCCTGGCCAGGAGTTACGCTTGGTGGCCAGGGATGGACAAGCAGATAGAGGCATGGGTAGCCAAATGCCAACGATGCCAGGAGACCAGACCCAGCCCGCCCGCAGCACCCATCCTGGACTGGGAAACACCAAGGGGACCCTGGTCCAGAATCCATTTAGACTTTGCCGGTCCCACGAATGGACATACCTTTCTAATCACAGTTGACGCTTACTCTAACTGGTTGGAGGTAAGCAACATGAAATCCACTACCACGGAGGCCGTTATTAAAGAACTTTGCAAACTCTTTTCCACGCATGGCCTCCCAGACGTCGTCGTCTCAGACAACGGGCCCCAGTTTACTTCCCTCGACTTCGAGAGGTTCCTGGCGGAGAGGGGCATCCGCCACGCATTAACAGCACCGGCGCATCCGGCGGCGAACGGTAGGGCGGAACGGATGGTCCAATTTACCAAAAAAACCATCCGGAAAATGGACCACGGGGAGATCAACGACAAAATCAATAAACTCCTCTTTATTCAACACATCACCCTGAACACCATGACCAACAAAAGCCCAGCCGAGTTGTTGATGGGTAGGAAGCTGAGGTCCCCGCTCGACAGGTTACACCCAACATATAACCCGGAGCGACCCCCAGACTCCAGTACAAAATACCGGACCTTTGCCCCCGGTGACTTAGTGTACGCAAAAAATCTGACGGGGGACCCCCTATGGATCCCAGCCGTCATAACTCAAATCACAGGTCCACGGTCGTACCGGCTCCAAACCACCGATGGGCGAGCCTGGAAACGACACATAGACCAGCTCAGGTCACGAACTGCAACAGACCTCAACCCCCAAAACACGAACCAAGGGGGGAGGGAATACCCGAATAAACAAACGCAAGAAAAAATAAACCAGCAGTACTTACCGGAACGCAGCCATCGCGAGTCCCCACCGGAGAAGAACCTCCCAGCCAGCTCTACCGACTCGGAGAAGCCAAGCGGGAGCGGCAAAACCCGTAGCTCAACCAACCCGGAAGGCCCAGGTGGGAGCCACGGAGAAGGAACCGGCCCGATCATCCAGCCGGTTCACACAGAAGAGGGAGCAGCCAAGAACATGACCGCTCCGGCCGAAATCCAGCTTGCAACTGAGTTGCGCAGGTCAAGTAGGACCAGACGGAGCCCCGCCTACCTACGTGACTCCACAACGTGATGGACTATACCAAGAGGGGAGGGGTGTTCTGTCCTTAATTTGAATACTCGAAATCCCCGCGCTTTGATTGGCTAAAGCGCGGGGATTTCTGATTGGCCAGGCGAGCCGCGCTGATTGGTCCGATTGAGGTCTCCTGCGATTGGCTCGCTCCAAGAGCGGGAGACTTGAATCGCTGCCATTGGCCGCGGCCACCGCAGCGAAAAGGATAAAAGCCGCGGGCTTTTTCCTTTTCGCCGGTTCGGTTCACAACCATTAAATAAAGAGCTTGAAACTTAGTCACCGACTCCTGGCTTCTTTTGCGGACACAACATTTCCAATCTTGGCTCTCCATTGGTTTCCCCTCTTCAGGAGGCTGAAGGCATCTGAAGATTCTTCTTACAACTGTGAGAGGCTCCATACATCAGAAAGGGAGGTGGAAGATCTGCTGCATTTGCAAAATGCCCACCAGGATTGCTGTGGCCTGTCAAAACACTCATTTAATAAAAGACAGGCTTGTGGTCATGCTTGCTGTCATCACCTCTAGTCTCCCAGGATGCTTTCCCCCCCCTGCAAAGCTTTCCTTTGTTTGTTTTCTTGGCAGGTGGCACACTTGCAAACAGCACCAGGCTGCAGCTAAAGACTGTTTTTGTTTCCGCAAAATGTATCCAAGCCATAAAGATTATAGAAAATCATTGTCTGCAGTCATCAATTCACAGTGACATTCACAACTGAATTAAGAAAGTGCAGATGTAATTCCAGCCCTGTCGAAACTCAAGATAAGCCAAAGTTGTGTGTGTCTATGTGTGTGTGTGTGTGTGCTGTTTTTGTTTCTACTGGCAGCTGAGGTTTAGCTGGCTAGACAAATAATCTTTGTGAATTTCAGGAAAGGCTTAACGTTTCTAAAACAAGACAAAGTGTATGCTAGGGTGGCCCATCAGAGAAATTCTTCTAGGATTGGAGACTTGAACGGCTAGAAGATGCCAATTTGAACGGACTAGAGTTCATCAAGCAATTCCAATCAATCAATTCTACTGTCCCAGAAATAGAGTTGATGGGCCAGTTAACCGAGGTTGGAAGATAATAGGAGAAGGAGCAGAAAAATGGTATCGAGATTAATATCTGGCAAATCCACCTAACATCATTCCATATACGTATGGACCCTGTTGTCCTGCTGAAATCAAAAAAGCAAGTAAATCATGATTAAGTGTGAGAGATTGTGAGGTGGCTGGGAAAGGAAAGGGATTGCAGTGGGTGATTCAGCTGATATATTATCTCTAAATCTGAAAATTAGCCTAGGTGGGGGAGAGATTATCATACAAAGTCACATTGTGGCTTGGTTCTGGCTTATTGCAGAACCAAAATTTACTTAAAATTTAAAATTAAAATTTAATTTAAAAAATTAAAATTTACTTAAAAAATTAAAATTTACTTAAAAAATTAAAATTTACTTAAAAAATTAAAATTTACTTAAAAAATTAAAATTTACTTAAAATTTATTCACAGTGTGAATGCTTTACTTTACTTGTCATGCTTTCCTTAGCAAGCTATAGCCCAGAACTTAATGTGATGTTGGTGTCCATTTCTTTTACCAAATGAGATTTTAGTTTGCAAAATAAAAGTAGACAATCTGTTTGATTATAATCAGAGAGGGAGAAAAAAAAATGTGGCTTCTTTGTTCTAAATTTACATAGGGCTTTGTTTCTTGTGAAAACTGAAAATCTTTTTTTTTCTCCCTTTCATAGTGACAGGAAAGTAACACAGTATTTATTATTTCTATTGCTCTTTAGAGGCTTCAAAGCTCCTCACTCGAATTATCACCGGTAGTTGTAGAAAAATCTTGTACGGAAAGTCAGTTTTATTATCCCCATGGGATATTTCCTGGCCAAACGTTCCTTAAATTCTACATTTCCTGCTTCGAGTCCCCTTTTATTCAGCTTGTTTATCTTGTCCATACAGCTTTCTTCCGACTGTACAGCCACAGTGAGGTTTTAGTTCCAGCCCAAATGGTTTCTTATTTCTTTCAGGATATCAATTGTATTGTTTAGTTTATTTTTCAAAACAGAAGAAAAGCCAGGGTTTAAGGATTCTAAATGCCCTGTAGGGACTGGACTAGTTCCATCTATAGGGCTTTCTTACTATAAGACCAATACCCATAGCACTGCTACAACAGTTGTTGCTTCCTTAAAAGGCAACTTGTATATCTTTTAGAGAAAAAAAAAGTTAAATGTAAAAGACACTCTTTCGGCACTTAACAGTGAAGGATGAATTAAGTCTTCTTCAGGAATATATTGTAGATGAGGTGTAAGCAACATCAAAAGGATGTGGCCCAAGCTAGAGGTTGCAGTGGCATTTCAATAGGGGTGACATGATAGCAGTGTTCTAATATCTTAGGGGCTGCCACAAAGAAGAGTGGGTCAATCTATTCTCCAAAGCACCTGAGGGCAGGAGAACAAGCAATGGGTGGAAACTAATTAAGGAGAGAAACAACTTAGAACTAAGGAGAAATTTCCTGACAGGGAGAACAATGAATCAGTGGAACAACCTTCAGAAGTTGTGGGTGCTCTAACATTGGGAGTTTTTAAGAAGAGATTAGATAACCTTTTGTCTGCAATGGTATAGGGTTACCCACATGAGCAGGACAGTTGGGCTAGAAGACCTCCAAGGTCCCTTCCAACTCTATTATTCTATTAGAGTAATATTCTATTCTATTAGAGTTATTCTATTATCTGTTTGTTGTAGATCAGGATAGATAAGAGTATGGCACATAGTCTAGGCAGAATGGGCAATTCTTAAAGTTGCAATATGTGCAGGTCTTAAGATCTTAATTAACCACCAGGAGTCATTTAATTGCAGTGACATATAAAAAATAAAAATAAAACATTGTACTCAGATTACTTCAGATTACTTTAATTAGAGTACATACCAGTGAAGGAAATTACCTTCTTAGCAGGGGCACTATCTAATGCTGGAATCTCTGTTTTCAACTTGTATATCTTTTAAAGAAAAATAGTTAAATATTTAAATGTCAGCTTGCATTTATATTTTTCTGCTGAGATGTTTTTAATGGATTGAACATTACTTTGGTGTTCAGTACATAATGAAAGGTATACAAAAAGGTTTTAAAATAAAACAGACCAACAAATATTGATGAATTCCTGCTTATTCCAAGTCTCATGCATGTACTGGAGATAGATGAATCTGTTTTAGTTGTGTAGTTTACATTTTTTTGAAACCAACTATTCTATCATAATCTGCAGTTATCTTTGTTTGAAAAATCTGCAAAGGGCAAAATTATTTGCATCCTTCTCAGATCTATGCATTTTTCTACTCATTTCACTGCAAAATTCAGAGAACTATGAAACACTTATAAGCTTTTCAGATTCATTACTTTGGAAAGCAAGCAGAAGCATCTTTCATACTAAAGCAAAGGTATTCACTATTCCTATTCGATGCATTATACGCTTGTATAACAATGCTATCCAGCCCATAAACTGTTTACCCTTCTTCCATCTGGGAAGAGGTTCAGGTGCCTGCAGTCCAAGACCAGCAGGCTAGGGAACAGCTTCTACCATACAGCGGTCTCCTTATTGAACTCCTCAACTTGTCTATCCCCACACACAAACTGTTACTTCCCCTGCTAATATATAATATATCTTGTATAAACTCTCTGTGCATTATACTTATATTCAATATGTTCATAAACACTCTGTACAGTCATATATATTACTTCCATAGATATATATTCTGTATATTTATAGATATTCTGTATATCCATATATAGTTATATATTGTGCATATCTGTATATATATATTTATACTTCACTGCTGTTTTGAACTTCTGGTTAGATGCTAACTGCATTTCGTTGCCTGTGTTCATGTGCAATATCAATAAAGTTGAATCTAATGTAATCTAATCTAATCCATGGCCCCCTTTAAGAAATCTTTTTGCAATCTGCCATCTCCAGCTGGCATTACAACTCCCAGCCTTTCCTAGCTAGTATAGGTGTTGTAGTTGAATATACCAGCCAAATGATAAGATTGAAGAAAGATGTGCTGTCCTGCAGGAGGTCAAAAAAGTCAAAATGGCAACCATGGGCACATAATTGAAACCTCACCCCCTTTTATGTCTGTGGCTCCATCTGGGCTGTTTTTCACCATATCCTGCAAGAACCCTTTCTCACTGACCCTTGTGTCCTGTTTTTCTATACAATAGAATATTTGGCATTCGTAATGCTGCTAAAACAATGCTCTAAATTGGTGTGGATTTTTTTTCCAAATTTTAACTGGTGTTTGACTTCGACTCGCAGACGGCTGGGGAATTCTGGGATTTGAAGTCCACACCTCTGAAAGTGGCCAAGTTTTTTTTTTTTTTGGGAGGGGGGTGGGTGGAATCCACTACTCTCAATAGAAGCCAACCAATGATTGTTTCTACCTTTGTTCCAGAGGTGCTATTCAGTAGGTTCTGAAGAACCGGTAGCAGAAATTTTGAATAGTTCGGAGAACTGGCAAATACCACCTGTCAGATTTCCAAGTGATGAAATCCATTTAAAAAGAAAAGATCAAAGTCAATTTCACATATGACAATTTGGGGCTTGACACCACCTCTGACTGGCCCCACCAACCCCATCTATTCTCCGCCTCCTATTGAGTCCCAGCTGATCGGCTGGGTCTTCCTTGGTTGCCCTTCACAGGAGAACAGAGCTGGAAAGCAGGTTAGTGGGGTGGGGAGGGAATGGGGATTTTGCAGTATCTTTCCCCTGCCACGCCCACCAAGCCACACCCACCAAGCCACACCACGCCCACCAAACCTGCTGAATATACCACCTCTGGTGTAGACCTCCATCTCAGCTCTTGTTTCAAAGAAAACATGATGACAAAAACGACCTTTCCTTCTTTGACCTTATGGAGATGTTTCAAAAGCTTCTGGTCTTTTTGCTTAATGAAACAGAAGTCCCTGTAGCCTTGCACGTACAGTGATTAGTCCTCAATTTACAACCATTCATTTAGTGACCATTTAAAGTTACAACAGCATTGAAAAATATGACCTAAGACCGTTTTTCACAGTTACGACCTTTGCAGCATCCCCCATGGTCACATGATCACAATTCAGATGTTTGGCGACTGCTTCATATTTATCACCTTTGCGGTATTCCGAAGTCACAAGATCCCCTTTTGCCACCCTCTGACCAGCAAAGTCAATGGGGCAGCCAAATTCACTTTACAACCATGTTACTAACTTATCAACTGTATTGATTCACTTAAGAACGAAGTCAAGAAAGATCGTAAAAGGGGGCAAAACACACTTAACAAGTGTCTCACTTAACCACAGAAATTTATTTGTCAGTTGTGGTTGTAAGTCGAGGACTACCTGTATTATACATGAGGGGTCCTTGGTCCTTGTTTGTTTTCTTGTAGATGTTTTATTAACCAAACTAGGTAACATCATCAATGCTACAAGGGAATAGAAACTGTGTAGTGGAGAAGGAGCAGGGAGGAAGAGGAGGAGGAGGAGGAGGAGGAAGAGTGTGGCGTCGTTGATGCTCTCTGAGCTTATTTGTTTTCTTGCAGACATTTCATTACCTAAACTAAGTAATATCATCAGTGCTAGAAGGGAGTGGGGATTGTGGAATGGAGAAGGAGAAGGGAGGAAAAGGAGGATTATGATGTCTTTGGTGCTCTCTGAGCTTGCTTGTTTTTTGCAGGTATTTCATTAGACAAACTAGGTAACATCATCAGTGCTAGAAGGGAATGATGATTGTGAAGTGGAGGAGGAGGAGGAGGTTTGTGGTGTCCTTTGGTGCTCTTTGAGTTTGCTTGTTTCCTTGCAGAGGTTTCATTACCCAAACTAGATAACATCATCAGTGCTAGAAGGGAATAGAAATTGTGGAGTGGAGAAGGAGCGGGGAGGAAGAGGAGGGAGAGGGAAAGGAGGAGGAAGAGGAAGAGGAGAAGGAGGAGGATTGTGATGTCTTTGGTGCTCTCTGAGCTTGCTTGTTTTCCTGCAGGCGTTTCATTATCCAAAATAGGTAACATCCTGAAGTTACCTAGTTTGGGTAATGAAACATCTGCAAGAAAACCACCAAGCTCAGAGAGCATCAAAAATCCCTCATGTCAACCCTGAGCTACAGATATTCTCCTTTATTAGATTATTATACAATACAGATCCATACCTGACTTGGCTCAGCAGTCAACAGTGTGTCTGCAAGAGAAACTATTGTGGGAAATTCCTAATTGAAGTGATTTCCCTGGTAGAAGTCTGGATGACTAATAGAGTTCTTTGCTTTGGTGGATGTGTTTCCAAACTTGTTGTTCTTGATTTTGTTTTTTCGGTCACTTGCTCTTCTTTCACTTCATTTCACTTCACACAAAGGTGAAGCCTCCGTGAAATGATACACATATAATTAGGAGAACTTGCAGACTGGTTTCCATCAGAGAAGCTGGTGGCTGCCCCTACCCACATTTCTCTCAGTTGCTGGTGCAAAAGAAAGGATTGTCACCACATCGAACTGGCTGTCAAACTTGCCAGTTGAAATAAAGAGGTGCTAATACAACACAGCCTGAAACGAGGAAATAAGATGAAAGGCGAGCACCAGTGAGCTTATAGTGGGTGTAAGGAAAAAGGGAAAGAAAGCAGAAAAAGGAAAAGGAAAGGTTTCAATTGCTGGCAAGAAAAACTGACCAAGAGAAACCTTCAAAAGTTTTTAAAATAAGAATGTGGATTATATCATCCTGTTATAATAAAAGCAGGTGGCGGTGTGAGTGTCAGGGTGTGTGTGTCCATAATTTGGATTTAATTTAATATTTTTTCCTTTGCTGCTGGAGGCCAGTCTTGGTAATTTTGCAGCTGGGTGCTATGTTTTTCTGTGGCTCAGAGGCCTTAATTTACTAAGGATAGATAGGTTGTTTTTTCCCTTATAGATCGGATGGCAGCAAGCAACAAGTTTCCTGTGGATTACTAAATTTGTTTAACCTTATGAATAAGCTCTGTGGTTACATAAAACAAAAACTGGCTATGTCACTTGGTGTAGCTTATTAGCTGCTTTTGAAAGTGATATAAACCCCAGAAGATATTCTAAGCCAGGGGTAGGTAATTGGCAGCTCAGAGCACTGTTGGTAGACTCTGAAGCCATTCTATATACTTCCTCCAAAATCATGTAGATCAGATTCAATGGCAAACCACTAATTACCGCTGGTGTGATTTTCAGTCCATTGGTGGCTGCATTTAAGCCTTCAAAGAAGGAATGCATGCTAAAAGTTAAGGAAGAAATCTCTTTGCTGCGCTTTCTGGAAATATCATGCAAGACCACACTTGAAGTATTCATCTTGTTTTGGTCACCACAATATATAAAAAAAAATTGTTGAGACACTAGAAAGAATGTGGAGAAGAACAACAAAGTTGATTAGGGGACTGAAGGTTAAAACATATGAAGAATTGCAGGAATTGGGTATGTCTAGTTTAATGGGGTGACATGATAGCAGTGTTCCAATATCTCATAAGGAAGAGAGGGTCAACTTATTGTCTAAAGCACCTGCAGGCAGGACAAGAAGCAACAGATGGAAACTCATCAAGGAGAGAAGCAACCTAGAATGAAGGAGAAATTTCCCGATAGAACAATTAACCAGTGGAACAGCTTGCCTTCAGAAGCTGTGGATGCTCCATCACTAAAGGAGAGATTGGACACCCATTTGTCTGGAATGGTATAGGGTTTTCTGCTAGAGCAGGGAGTTGGACTAGAAGAACTCCAAGGTCTCAGCTCTGTTGTTCTGTTAATTGTCTTTTGACTGATAATAATAATATTTATAAATATTATTATTATTCATCGCACAGTCAGCCAGATGTTCAGACTGGGTTTGGCATTTTTGTCTCCCTATCCAAGGACTTGGGATAGGCAAATCTGGATGTTTGATGGTGTTACAGATATCGCCTCAGGATGGAAGCTGTTCCAAGTAAAGCTGCCTTCTGCAATTGACTGATGGCAAATTTGTCAATGCCTATGGTGTTCAAGTGGTGCTCCAGTTGTTTTGAGACTACTATTAGTATTGTTATGATAATAATTATTATTATTATAAAACAACAACAAGAACAATAAGAAGAAAACATGGACTGGAAAACACATAAACTTTTGAATATGTACATCCACAAAATGACATTGACAGGTTATACCTGCCAAGAAGAATAGGGGGCGGAGGGCTATTGCAAATCCATCAAACTGTAGAAGAAGAAAATAGAATTTGAATGATTATGTGAACCAAAGTACAGGAAAATTGCTGCAGGCTGTGAAAACAGAGAACATTATAAAAACAACAGAAACAAAGGCAGAATATAAGGAAGAACAGCTGGATGAAAGATTAAATGGATGGAAAACCAAAGCTTTACATGGACAGCACTTGAAAAGCATTGAAGGGAAATGTGATAACAACTTGACATGGGCACAGCTTAAGAAAGGAACCACCAAGAAAGAAATGGAAGGTTTAATACTTGCTGCTCAAGAACAAGCACTACAAATGTAATGCCATGAAAGTGAAGATACAAAAATCCATTGAAAATCCAGACTGCCGACTTTGCAATGACAAAGTTGAAACTGTTTCACACTTAATATGTGAGTGCAGCAAAATCATGCAAACTGACTACAAATCTAGACATGATTGAGTTGCTAAATTAATCCACTGGTTAGTATGTAAAAAATACACCCTACCTATATCTGAAAAGTCATGAGAACATATAGTGGAAAAAGTTGTAAAAAATGAGACGGTGAAGATTTTATGGGACTTTCGAATACAGATGGATGGCCATTTGGTACACAACATGCTTACAGTTGTCAAGGGACAAAGAGTTCAATTTATTGATGTCACTGTACCAGGAGATGGTAAAGAGGAAGAAAAAGAACTGGAAAAAAAATCACTAAATACCACAAGCTGGCAATTGAAACTATACAATTATGGATGAAACATGTAATAGTGGTACCCTTGTCATCAGGGCACTTGGTTATCATGTCCAAGAATTTTACAAAACATATCAAGAAATTGCAATAACACCAGCAGAATTGCAAAAAACTGCGCTACTCAGAACATCGTATATTTTAAGAAGATACTTGGTTGATATCTAGGATGCTGGCAGCAACCCATATCAACCATTAGTGCCAGTCACTGGTATTTGTGATACTATTTTTAAATATTCAGTTGACTGAGTTTCATGTTTAATGAATAAAAAAGATAATAATAATAATAATAATAATAATAATAATAATAATAATAATAATAATAATAATATAAGCAGCTATATAGCAAAACACCATTTGAAATGGAATTGCTGCTCAGTGCTATCCAAATGTAAACCAAGATATTGCAATGGAGTTTGAACTGGACAAATGTGCCACCCTTATCATCAATGGGGAAAATAGCAAAATGGGAAGGAATCCAGATGCCCTATGGAAATAACATCAAGAGTCCAGACAAAGAACTTCACTACAGATACCTGAGCAAGTTGACCAAATCAAAATTTTGTCTGATTGAGTGACATAATATAATATGATATGATATATGATATGATATGATATGATATGATATGATATGATATGATATGATATGATATGATATGATATAATTCTCTCCCCCCACCCCCCCAAAAAGTGCTGACATCATCTAAATCAATATTATTTCAAAATACTGGACATCACAGTGTCTCTTCCTCCCTTCAAGATCTATGGAGATAATCAATTTCCCATGGATACCTGCACCTTACAGAACAGAAACATTGGATGTGGCATTTATTTCCAAATCTACCATTCTAAGTTTCACAAGGTTTGTGATGTACCACTGAATCAAAGGCTTTACAGAAGTCTATGTAGATTGTGTCTATTGCTTTGCCCTGATCAAGTTGTGTAGTCCATATGTTTTTGCAGTGTAAGAGTTGCAGATTACAGGATAGTTTTTTTTCTGAAACCAAATTGTTTATTAGAGTAGGTTGTTTGTCTTTAAGTGGGTGATAATGAATTGGTTAATAATTGATTCCATGACTTTACAAGTGACGCAGCATAAAGAGATTGGTCTGTAATTTTCAACTAGGCTGGGGTCTCCCTTTTTGAAGATGGGGATGACCGTGGCTTGTGACCATAGTTTTGCAAAGGAGAAGTGAAAGCAGTGTGCTCCATCTCATATTTGGGTAGATCAGCTTGCCCTGATAGAAAAAACCAGAGGTGGGCTTCAGCTGGTTTGGGCTGGTTCAGTATGTTAATTTTACGTTCGGTTCAGTGAACCAGTAGTTCTGACAACCGGCTGGCTCTGCCTCATCCTGCCCCTCCCCTCCCAGGAATTCCCACATGGCCCATTTTGGATCCCAGGTAAGTGCAGAGGGCATGTGAAGCCTGAGGAGGGGGAAAACAGGCCTTCCAAAGCCCGTTTTCACACCCAGGATTGTGCAGGATGCTGATTGGGCCATGCCCACCCAAAAACTGGGCAGAGAACCAGTTGTTAAATTATTTGAAGCCCACCACTAGAAAGGACACTTACTTCTCCAAATAGAATCACAACTACAACTAGTATCCAGCTAATTTCATCTGACTAGGATTTGATGAGCAGTTCATAGATATGCATTGCGGCAAAGAAAGCCCAAATGGCTACAGTGATAATCAGAGAAAGCTGCTTATCATTAAAGGTATCACATTAAGCATAGAGGTGGGGGGGGGAAGCATCCTGATGCATGCCCATTGGGAAGGGAGAGAGAAAAGTCACAATGCAAAACCAGGCTAGGCAAGCCTGGTACTAATCTGTCATCCGTTTCAGAATTAATGTTTCCCTATTTTTCATCAGCATTGCATGTGTGGGTCAAAATTGTTTTAGCAAGTGAAATACTAATAGTGTTTGCAATCAAAGCCTTCTGACCAGTTAAGTTTTCTCCCCTCCTTCTTTCTTTTCTATCATGCTGTTGGGAACTTGGATATAAAGAGATTAATAGCTGGTTTGAGCCCCTGTCTGTTACTGCAAGGAGCAACGTTTATCTGCTCAAAACAGACACCTTGGATTTGGTCCTCAGGGAGATTTAGCCAGGCATCCTGACACTTGCTCATTCTCTTTCTCACTCTTTCTCACACTCTTTTTCACCTTTTCTTTGCTTTCGGTATAATGCTGTGCATGCTAGGAACAGATGTCATATTCCTCAATCTGAAACATTAGAAATCAGATGTCTGTGACTGTTGGGTTGACCTATGAACACCTGAAAACAATAATTTGTATGGTTAGAAAAATTAACCATGAGTTTCTTCATATTGCAACTTATGGAGTTGGAATATTGGATTCCCCTTGTAGTTGTAAGTGCAGTGTTGGAGGAGGAGGAGGAGGAGGAGAAGTCATTTTAACAGCTTAAGTTTTATTTGAACTATCAAATGCTCCTTTGGAATTTTAGTGTTCTTGGTTAGTTTCCTTCCCATAATAGTTAACAGCTTCAGTTTCTCCACTTTTCAATAAAAGGGTATTCAACAGTTGAACTAATACCTAGAGACAAAATGAACTCCCCATTTGTGGGTGAGTTCAAGATGTTAAACAACCATCTGTCCACAATGGTTTAAGTTGGGTTCCGAGATGGAGGTTGGACTTAGTGGATGAATGATCTCTTCTAACCCCATGTGGGCTATGATATTTTGCAGCTATGCGTCACAGCAGAATTATCAGTAATAATCTCAGTTGAAATGAGCTAAATCTAAAAATAACCCAGTTTATCATCTTCCCATCTCCACCTCAAGACATGACAGCAATAATAGCTGACTTGGAAACCTGTCGACAATTTCTTCTTAGTTAACTGTTCCTAGATTTCAGGATGTGATGGTCAGGCCTTACTATAGGCATGGCAATAAATCTAATCAGAGCAAATCTGTTGATTTCTCTCCTCTCTTCTCCTCTCCCCTCCCCTCTCCTCTCCACTCCTTTCCACTCCTCTCCCCTCTCCCCTCTCCTCTCCTCTCCACTCCTCTCCCATCTCCTCTCCTCTCCACTCTCTCCCCTCTCCCCTCCCCTCCCCTCTCCTCTCCCCTCTCCCCTCTCCTCTCTTCTCCACTCCTCTCCACTCCTCTCCCCTCTCCCCTCTCCTCTCCACTCCTCTCCCCTTTCCCCTCTCCTCTCCACTCCTCTCCCCTCTCCTCTCCTCTCCTCTCCTCTCCACTCCTCTCCCCTCCCCTCTCCTCTCCTCTCCACTCCTCTCCCATCTCCTCTCCTCTCCCCTCCCCTCTCCTTTCCACTCATCTCCCCTCTCCCATCTCCTCTCCACTCCTCTCCCCTCTCCCATCTCCTCTCCCCTCCACTCTTCTCCCCTCTCCTCTCCCCTCTCCCCTCTCCTCTCCTCTCCACTCCTCTCTCCTCTCCTCTCCTCTCCTCTCCTCTCTCATCTCCTCTCCTCTCCCCTCTCCCCTCTCCCCTCTCCCCTCTCCCCTCTCCCCTCTCCCCTCCCCTCTCCTCTCCACTCCACTCCACTCCACTCCTCTCCCCCTTCCCCTTCCCCTTCCAATACAAACATGCATGTATGTTGGAAGTGTATGCAGACATCTCTCAGCTAGGTATTCATGCTGACAAATAATGCTCAGACTACGGTTCAGCTGTAGCTTTTCACAACAGGCTGATTTGTAATGGAATTTTGTTTTCCCCCAAGTTACTTTCCTGGCTTTGGTTTGGATTATCAGAGGCAAATCCTCCTTTGCATGTTAATATGACTATGTGTGTATAGCATCTTGTGTGTCAGCCAACATGATTTGCTACTCACATATTGCTTCATAGCAGCTGGAAGTGGAACTAATACTACTGACTGAAGTTCTTAGCTCGCAGGGTTCTTGCTATAGTTTAACTATGATATAAGGCAAGCTAGTAAAGTTAGGATTTTCAATGTTGACTACTTCTTGGTATGAGGATTTTCTTTGGGCCACTCTGTCTCCTGCCTCATGTTATTACAAGTAACATTTCTATCCTTTTCCTCATGTTCAAGTTCTCTTCCCTCCAACCAACCAAATATTTTCAGGATTGAGGTTATCTCTTGTGAACGCTTTAGTTCATTCTGTGTTGAATGACTGCACTCGAAGACTGTTGAATACCCCTGAAAAAGCAAAGGTATCCAATCTAATAATTTTATGACGTGGACCTCAACTCCCCCAGAATTCCCCAGCCAGCTGATGTATCCCTTGATGAGGACAGTCCTGGGCCAGAGGATACTGCTATAGCAGTAGAAGATGGTTTTGTGCAGAACCTCAATTTCCCAAGTATTAAAGAAGGATAAAACTACAAAATCGGGTAATTTGTTTACCCAGGCTTTATTAGTTCAAAAAAGTGAATTATATACTCCTTCCTCCTCCTATTCTCCCCATAACAACAACCCGGTGTGGTGTGATGGAAAGAGCCAGGCTGGGCTAAGAAATAGAAATTCAAAAATCCATCCCCTGAACTCACCAGTCCATCATATACCCCAATCAAACATCATCCAAATTGGAGACCTTCCTCCAGACACTCCTCTCCAGGTGCAGGGTAACATGTCCTTGACTCTCTGAGAAAGGAATGTTGTTGAGTCTAATCTTACACCTCTCTATGAAATCCCCTGTCCCAAATTCCCAGGCAATAAATGTGGCAGCCTCAAAGCTTCCAAGTAAAATATGGCTTCCAAGGCTGACAGGATGACTAAAGTCATCCAGTTAGCATTCATGGCTAAGGTGTGACTAGAATACACCATCTCCTGGTGATTGGCCCAAAGTCACCCACGTCAGCTTTTATGCTTCAAACAGGACTAGAATTCACAGACTCCTGGTTTCTAGATCAGCACCTTCACCAATACCCCAAACTGACTGCAAACCACAATTAACAAATGCAATAACTCTGTGATGTGTGTTGATACCTAAAGGGTTGAAATAGAGGAATAGCCTCCACTTTAAAATATTCTTAGTTCCCTGTATTCAGCAAAATTGAAATTTCCTGGACTCTTTTTGTCTCCTTGGAAAAACAGAGATGACAACAACAATATTACATTCTGCAAAATGATCCTTCCCAGCCCAGGAAAGATTTGGAGCTACCAGATAACTCGGGAGACATCTTGGCCTCTCCATTAATAGGAAAGAAAGAGCTAAGCCCCAGAACAAGATTTCCTAGAGCAAGAGCGAACTCCAGTGAGATTAATCTGAATCAGTCAGCAGTCTGCTCTCATTTGAGCTGTCAGTCTAGCTTCAGCACATGGCTGGAGAAACTGAGAAGCATTAAGGGCAGAGAACAGAAAAGCAATGGAAAACACATCTGTAACCCTTTGCCATTTCATGGTGTTTCAGATTAATGGTCTCAGAATATTTGGAGTTTGCATATTAACGTATTTGGAGTTTGCTTATTAATATTGGCCCAAGATCTGGATCTGTGCATAACAAGCTTCACCATTGACCAAGCTTGATGCCACCCTATGTCATCCATAGAGAGCTGTCCGGATCTGAAAACCTCTACAGGACTCACACTAACACATTCTCGGGAGGTGTTGTGTTAAGAGAGCAGTGGGATCTTGGAGCTGCAATTTAATTTTCCCATCACATTCCAGCCAGAGCAAGATACATGGACAAAGCTAATTCCCCTCTGGCCGCATTTGCATGTACTTATTTATAAACCTGTTCCATCAGCTTCTGAATTCATTCACAGAGTTTTAATTCACATTCAAATAATATCCATGCATGTTGGATTGTGTTGAAAAATAGGTATCTAAATATGCATAATTTGTAAAACACTTCTCTTCTAATTGATTTAGATACCTACAAGCATTTACAATATTCAGAGATTCTAGTCACTTCAGGTATCAGTATAATTCACAGTAAGCTAGAAGTTCTCAGGCATCTCCACGTGTTTCAAGGCACTGTGGGAAATTTAGGTAATGACTCTATCTGAAGTAAAAAGGGGGTCATGCTATGAACCAATTCAGGATAAAATTATCTACGGGTTAATTAACTTTCCAACTAGATCTTTACTGACTGCTTTTAGATGACCCAAATAGCTCAGCACAGAGAGGCAATGGTTAAATAACTCACTGCTGTCCTTCAACAAATTCTCCATTCAGTTATGACACTGGAGATGTACATACAGAGTGCCCCACTGGAGAACTTCCTAGAACAGGGGTCTGCAACCTTAAAAATTCAAAGAGCCATTTGGACCCATTTCCCACAGAAAAAAAAAAAAAAAAAAAAACACTAGTAGCCCCAAAACCTGAGTGGGGATGACCAACTCAATGCCACTCCCATTCAGTCACATGACCACCACTTCTATGCCTACCCAGGTTTTGTGGCTCCAGGTGTAAAAATTCCCTTTCTTCCAGCTGGAAGTGATTCTTCTGCCATTCATTCAAAGATCTAGATCAGGACTGTCAAATTCCCAGCCCTTGGGCTGGATGCGTCATGTGCTGGCCACACCCACGCCAGTTTTAGCAAAGGGGGAAAAAGTCCTGATACGTCACATGATGCCGCTGTGGTGATGTGAGTTTGACACCCCTGATCTAGAGATCACCCAGCTTGTGACTCCAGGCAGTGTACCACCATAAAATATATCACAATATCCAAACCACCACCACCAACAACAACAACATCATCTCAAGAATGAACACAAATTGCACAACTGGGGCATAATCACACATACTCAGCCTTCCAGGATGAAGCATCTTTTCCCGGACATTTGAGACATCTTTCAGATCTTTAGGGTGTTCTTCAAGGCTAACAGGGTTGGGGGCTACTTGAGTCTTGGGATGATGGGAACAAAAAATGCCACAGAGCAAGCAGGAAAAGGTCAATGTTTCCCTTGTCCAGTTGTGTCCAGCTCTAGGGCATGGTGCGTTCATCACTTTTTCTCGGCTGAAGGAACCAGCGTTGTCTGAAGACATTGTCCACGGCCATGTGGCCAGCATGGCTATATGCAGAAGGTGCACAGAATGTTATTTTCCCATTGAAGTGGTACCTATTTATCTATTTGCATTTGCATGTTTTTGAAATGTTAGGTGGGTGAGGCAAGGAATGTGAGCTCACCCCATTGCACAGCTCTCAGGTCTCAAACCCAGACCTCAGGGCTCCAAATCCAACCAAACTTTTCAGCTGACAACCTCAGCATCTTTAACTACTGAGTCATCATACCCCCTTCCCACAATTGAAAAGGCATACCTCTTCAATCCCAAGGAATAGCATTATTTCCAACAAAGAGATTTCCCTGTTTTGTTGCCAAGTGTGAATAATGCAGAAACAACTAGAGACAGGCCACAATTAAAGTAGTCATTGGCCATGATATTTATGCTAATTGGGTAGAACTGTATCTGTTTTGCCTAGTAACTAAGGCATCGAAAATATGCTTCTGGGCAGCTAATTAAATTTAAGATTGTTCTTTCGGGATAGAATCTCTGCAGCTCAATTCTCAATTCTCAAACTGTCCCAAGATATATTAATACTGTAGAACTTTTAGCTATTACTCCTCTGGAATTACACCCCAGGCAAGGACAACAAACTCCAGTTGAGTATTCTGATTTAAGAAATAAAACTTTTAATTTCTTTCACCATCCCAAATATAATTCCCTTCCTGTCACCACACTGAAGAGCACTTCACTATTTGCAAGTGAAAGGGATTTTGTTCAGTTTGTTTTCTCTGTTAATATTTGACATTTCTTGTACTATTGTAACATGGACCAGATGAAGTGTCTTTAAACAGACTGGTTTGGCCTTTAGTTTTAAAGTTTGCATTCAGTTTAGAATACCAAGTTGGACCCCAAAGACTAGAATGAAAACATTCAAACCAGGGGTTTATCCATTATAGCTACTGTTCTGTCAATAATCTCGAGTAATTTACTAATTTGCTTGCAACCTCAAGCAATTAGACCTAATGTTGATTTCTTCATTAGTGCCATAGTGTATTTCTGTTATTTATTGTGGGAGGGGGAACACGTTTGCTTCTAAATCTCTTTTCTCCCTTTTTGCTAATAGAACAAAATGCATGAAGCCGTTTAAAGCAATCTTTATTCATTTAAATCGTTCTTCAGTAAATCCCTTTCTTGGATTGGCAAATAGATTTCTTCCACCAATGAAAATTTGCTTTGGGAGGAAAGCTTTCACTGGTACCAAGAGTGTCTTTCCTTCAAGTAGGAGTAACAATTTTGAAAAGAAAGGGGAAATATAGTTGGCATATGGACAACCGAGGAGAGAATAGATGCAGCTCATCCTCCCTCTCCCTTGGGGCTCCTACTACTGCTTAGTAGTTATTGCAGCTGTTATTTGCATTTTTAAACTGTATTTAATGTCATGTCTTCTTTGGATTTCACTGCTGCTTTTATAAAACTTTGTATTGTTGTAAATCAGACATGGACAGGTGGCAGCTATGTATTACATCTGGGTGGAGACAAAGACTGCAAGAGGAGGAATATGAGACAAAATAGATCACATAAGTTGATATGGTTAGGATTGTTTTTTTTCTCTGATGTTGGAATGGTCTGTACATAGTAAGTCAACATTATTACTTTCATGACAGTTTTTGTGTAATTCCAAATGATAAAGAAACCCTGGTGCCAATTTTTAGAAACTTACTTGGGTGAAATGATCAGTGGTGCAGCTGGAGAGGACTTTTGGAGGACAAAAAGAAGGAGCTGGTATATATAAGTAACCCTGGAGTCATTGTTGTGGTCATTGCTGTGCAGCTGAAAACAGAGCTTGGGAGCCCGTTTTCACCGGCAGAGTGCTCAGCCACCACAGGAATCTCCCTGACATGAGTGATGTCACACTAGCCATGCTCATCATAGCCACATCCACCCCAGCCCACCGAGGTCAAATGCAACTCTGATGCAGCCCTCAATGAAAATGAGTTTGACACCCCTGCACTAGAACTATTCTGAATGAAGACAAATTTATAGTAGTGTCTCAAGATAATGTTGCAGGATCCAATCTGGGTCAGTCACCTGGACCAGAAATTTAGAGATTTACACCAGTTTATCAGGAGCTGAGGACTAGGCAGCACAAGGAAACAATCACCGGCCACAACACACCAATCAACCAAGGCACCATATAAACACAGCACTTAGAATACCCCAAAGCACGTATTCCAGTAGAGAGAAGTTCCCTGAGGCTGGGCTCCAGAACGAGTCTGAAATCTCAGAAGACTATACTGTCAGTGTTCCAGTGAAACTCCCCATTTCATTCAGCACTTGGAAACAAAGTTCATCCAAGTAAGAATTTATTAAAGAAGTCATACTGGCATATCTGGGAAAATCTGAATCTGAGAGTTCCAGGTTTGCCTTCCATAATTGAAAATCAAAACCCATCCCTTGCACATCACATGGTCCAATCATCCATCGTTCTAACTGGAGATATTCCTCCAACCACTTCTTTCCAGGTGCAGGGTTACTTGTCCTTGACTTTATGAGAAGAATGTTGTTATGTCTAAACTTCCCTCTCTCATGAAATCCACCCCTCCCAAATTCCCAGGCACTAAGAATGGCAACATGGAAGCTTCTAAGTAAAATGTGGCTTCCAACGCTGACCTGGTGACCAACTCAGAATGATCTATTTCATTCTGAACAACAGATTACGAACCCTAAGAATGTACTTTACTCTTCTTCCATGATCTCTAAAAATTCCATTATCACAAGTCATCCTCATTCAAGGCATGTGTCTATGGATCTGTATATAATACAGTATTGGAATTCTATCAGTTTTGTTCGGGGGAAGAGAGTGTCAAGAACTTCCAGCTTTTTCATCCTTATTTGATAAGCTGCAGCTACCCAAGCATTCTCCTGCATAAATATTAAAAACACAAGGGACCATCCACCTCAGAAAGATAGCTTAAGTTAGTCCAAAAGCCAGTAATGAGGACTAGAGACGATGGAGTATGAAAGGAATAAATAGTTAATTTTTTTTTTCAGGGTAACCTGAGCTATGAAACATAACTCTCGCTCACAGAGACAACTTTAAAGAAATCCATGAAAAACAGAAAGGTGCAGATCTTCTCAGAAGGGAGATATTAAAGTCTTACTAGAAGTCATACTCAGATACTGATCTAGCCATCCCATGACACGTTGGCTCATTGTCTCAGATATATTTCTTTACCTAAACAGAGAGTTACCAAGGATAGGCAGAAAAACAATTTGAGCAGGAAACAACCCAAATTGACTTCCGGCTGGCTTTTCCATTGACTTTCCTTATGGGAAGCTGACAGGTAGTGTGAGAAACGATGATCATGTGACCATGGCTACAACTTTGCCAGATTTCAATCCCACGAGAGCAAAGGATCCTAGTTTTGTGGCACCTTCTTTAAGCTTGTCCATTTGAGGTACATTGATTCAAAAACTATTGCCCTGTGAAGTTGTTGCGCAATTGAAGATTGCAGTTGGGCAAACAGAAGGGCGTTTTTTGTTTGTTTAAGGAAATTAATACAGCTGCCCATTCACCCACAGTGACTCTGAGCAATTTACAAAAATAAATTTTACCAGTATTTAAATAGATTATATTTCTATAGCTGCTTATTTTTTCTAACATATGAATTGCATACAAGGGGTCACATATTGGTTTAGAAGCAATGACTTTCCACTTTAAAATAATTAGAAATTGAAACTGAGCTCTAACTGGAGATAGTTTCATTTGTAAAAAGCAGATGACCAAAGACCCACCAGGAACTCATAATAGTTTTTGTGATTTCCCTAGACATATTACTGACCAATCTGTCCAATAGATATTTCCTTGATGCTATTGAAAATGACAATTTTCATATTGCTCTTTTTTTCAATGACAGCATGTCTTGATATTATGATATAGTGTATGTGTTCCCTTCCTAACATCAATGAAATCTGTTCCTTATGTTAAGAAGTATAACAACTGTTTCTAAAAAAAATTAAAAAAACTCATCATTTCCTTGTGATTGGCCCAAAGTCAGCATTCATGCATAAAAGCTCAGGTTTCCTGGTTTGTAGTTCTAATCACTAGACCAAATTGGCTCACCACTGACTAATTTTACAGCTTGTTTAAAAATGAATACTTCTTTTTCAAATTTTATTTAAGATTATAATCGCAATAGTAAAAACTAATGCTAAGTAAAAGAAAGATAAAAAATAGAAGCAAAGAGAAAAGGTGCAAAGGGGAAAAATAAGAAAAGACAAAAACACAAAAAGAAAAGGAAGAACAAAGCAAAGAATTATATATACACATACATACATACATATCTCTCTCTGTGTGTGTGTGTATGTGTGTGTGTGTGAGAGAGAGAGAGGGAGAGAGAGAGAGAGACTCCCAAACTTCATCATAACAATGATAAACAACTTTAGTAACTCTTCACTTCTTCTCAAATTATAACAAAGAATCACCTCTTTCAAAAAAATATACATGATAAAAACCTGTTTTATGAACCTCTTTTGGGGGAAGATATTGATTTCAGTGTATTATGTATAAGATTTCTCTTTAATGTACTACAGTTTGCAGTTATGATATAGATTAAAGCTTCCAGAATCAACCCTCAAAAGTAATTTCTCAAAAATAATTTCTCAAAAGTTTTCTTCCACTATAAAAGAAGATTCTGATATTTAACAGTCTTAGAAGAATCCTTAAAAATTCATTTCCCATTTCTCTTGGTACTTTGAAGTGTACTATATAAGTGGAGCTGGAAATTGGATTGGTAGGCAATAGTAGAAGTATTTCTGCCAGGATGAGATGCCATGCCCAGCTGTATTTCCCAATATTTCCAGTGTTTTCTGCACTCTTGATTAAAAAGGAAACAAGGGATACAAGACTGCAAATCCTTGTTAGATGGTTCTTCAGTGAAATCCTCCATGCTCTCTGGATTTCTAATCTCTAGCTGAGTATAAGGATCTAAGACGTATGACCCTTTCTATGAAACTCTTTTCTCCCTTGAAATAAATTTGAAAAGCAAGCTTTCTTTTACCAAACTTAACTATTAAGTGAAAGAATTATAGTCTCCTTTTGCATAAATTGCAAAGCAACAAATATCCAATAAAATAGATAATGCTCCTCCCTTTTTTGTTTTTAGAAAAGGCACACACACACAAAAAAGGGAATAAAAGAAGGGGGGGGGCAGCTAGCATGTAAATAGAGTCTTAATGATAATCCATGCATTGTTTTGCTGAAGATGATTGAAAACCCTGTTTTCCCAAAAATATGACCTACCCTGAAAGTAAGCCCTAACTTGATTTTTACATGTGCATCCAATATAAGCTCTACCCCCAAAAGGAGCCCTAATTAAGATCCCGCCCACTCCAGAATGCATGAGAAAAATTCAGCTAGGGTGGGGGTGAGGGGAGGAGTTCCCCCACCACTTACCTTTGTACAGTTGTAACCAGGCCTCACACACCCCGACACCTGCCTTGCCAGCTCATTTCTTCTGCAGCCAGCTAGGCTGGCAAGGCTTTCCTGAAGGCCTCTGTAACTGATAACAAAACTCTGGATCGATCCGGAGCTGTGTTATCAGCTGCAGATGCCTTCAGGAAAGCTTTGCCGGCCACAGAAGAAGAAGTTCCTGAGGGCCTCCTACAGTGAAAAGGAGGCTGGGGGTGATGCACACAAGTGAGGTTAGTCAGTGGATGACATCCCTCAAAAATAAGACCTAGTGCCTATTTTGGTAGCAAAATAATAATAATAAAACAGGGTCTTATTTTTGAGGAAACATAGTATTTAGCTTAAGATTAGATTAGAATATTTCAAGTACTGGAGCAGGTCTTTAACTGAGAAACCTAAATGGCAATTCATAAGAAAGAAAAAAGATCTAATTGTTAACAACCTTGGAAATGTGCGTAAACAAAGGATTTTGCTGCCAAGAAATATGTGCAGAAAGTAACCTTTTGTTTTAATTCTTAATGGTTTCTGTCCACTACATTGCCAGGTATGTAAAAGGTCTGGGCAGTCTCAGAGGGCTTAATGTTGCATAATATTTGCAAATGCTAATGTATGTCTATCTGTCAGTAATTAAAAGATGATTCTTGTGAATTTCATAGAAGGCAAAGTTAACCAATTCTCCGTACAAAGTACAAGTACAATTAATGTATTATTTAATTTACGGGCCAATGTAGGTCAGCCGCTTCAGGTCATCAACATAATTGCCATGCAAAAAATCACAATACCAAGGTTTTTGTTTTGTTTTTTTGCTACTTAAGAGATCTCTTTCAAATACAAATTAAAAATTACAATGCAGATATAAATAGAGAGGCACTGTGGATTTAATTAATTTGTTTCATTGAAGGGTCTTTATCAATAGCCACCACTTACCAGTTGTATACTCTATGAAAATTGCTTGCATTCTCTGGTTGCATTCATAATTTATTATTTATTTATTTTTGGTACAACAACTTATTGCCAACCAGCCAATATGGTGTATAAACCATGGGTTATGGCTTAGTGGGATGGGTAATCCCCATATGTAATATAACTCAACCTGTCTGCAAACTGGTGGAGGACTCTAACTGAATTACATAGACTCTGTACATTATACAGTATATTTCAGCCACATTAGGTTTATATAGCTTTTGGCTTTGCATAATCTATGACACAGCTATTCCAGTTTGAATGATCCAGCACTTGCAGCTTATTCAAAAAAGCATGAAGGTTTAATGCAATGTATGAACACAATCACAGGCAGAAAAACAGAATAACAGAGTTGGAATGGACCAACTCCCTGCTCAGGAAAGCCCCTGGCCAGATAACCTGCTGTCCCACTCTTCAGGAAACCCGATATCTGACAAACTGAACAAAGCTTATGATTGTTTCCTCTTAGTGTGGAGACTACAAATAAAATAATTTCTAATTTCCCCAAGTCCAGAGTCTCTATTCAAGATCTGTCTCTGCCTTTTCAACTTAAACCCTATCTGTAAGCTTGTAGCTTACCTTTACTGACCCTTCCTTGTTGGAAAATGGCTTTTCTTCCCAAAACGAAAATCTCTAATTTAATCACAAGCATCTGAAAGCTGCTGAAAGATAAGAAAACTTGGATGTGAAACGTTGAACACAGGGAGTAAGGAGATTTCAATTTGAGGCAGTGAAAAGCTCAGTGAATTTGATTGATCATTTATTTCGGTTTGTGGTGCTGCCAGCCAGATGTTTAGACAGGATATGGCATTTTTATCGACCTATTGAGTCCTTCCCAAGGACCTGGGTTAGGTGGATAGAGTTTGATGTTGTTAGAAGTGCTATTTTAGGAGGTAAGTTATTCCCAGTAAAGATGCCTTTTGCAATTGCCTGATGGCGATTTTGTCAATGCCGATGGTGTTCAAGAGATGCTTCAGATGTTTTCTGATTGCATCCAAGGCACCTATTAATCTTCTACAGGTAATCCCCAACTTACGACCACAACTGAGACTAAACTTTCTGTTACTGTGAGACAGGTGTTCAATGAATTTTGCCCCATTTTATAACTTTTTGTTCCACACCTGTTCAATGAATCGGTGCAGTTGTTAAGTTAGTAACATGGTTGTTAAGTGAACCTGGCTTCCACCTTGACTTTGCTTGTCAGAAGGTCACAAAAAGGGATCATGTGACCCTGGACACTGACCACAGGGATGCTGTAACAGTTGTAAGAATGAAAAAAATGGTCATGTCACTTTTTTCAGTGCTGTTGTAACTTTGAATGGCCACGAAGTGAACTGTTGAACTGTTGTAAGTTGAGGGCTACCTGTATACTGCTGTCTCCATTTACTGCAATGTCCACTACTCAGACTTTAAAAAAAAAAAGTTCTTATCTTGTTACAGTATGTGACAGGTGCTTGTCTGAGTTCTAAAGATCCAGAGCGCTTTGGCTTTTCATTTTCTATCATTTTGTCTATTTTGTGATCTCAACAATTCTTGCATGCAAGTAAATGGTACTTCTTGCAGATGTTCTGATGCACCATTGTTACTATTTTTTATTATTTTATTTGTCAAGCAAGTATTAGATAACAGCTATAAGCATAAATATGATTATGAATACTTGAAATGGATACGAATAAAAAGAAACGTTAGGACAGGGATGGTAGGCATGTTGGTGCATTTTTGCATACACCTTACAGACCTCTTAGGAAAAGGGTGAGGTGAGTGGTGGGATTCAAAAATTTTTTATTATGGGTTCTGTGGGCGTGGCTTAGTGGGCGTGGCATGACTTGGTGGGCATGACAGGGGAAGGATACTGCAAAATCTCCATTCCCTCCCCACCCCACTAACCTGCTTTCCAGCTCCGTTCTCCTGTGCTGGGCAACCAAACAAGACCCTGCCAATCAGCTGGGACTCAGGAAGCAGAGCATAGATGGGGGCCAGTCAGAGGTGGTGTTTGGCAGTTCTCAGAACTACTCAAAATTTCCACTACCAGTTCTTCAAAACTGGTCAGAACCTGCTGAATACCACCTCTGGGTGAGGTCAACAGTAGACAGTCTAAGGTTGAAGATTTGTGGGTTTGGGGAAGAGACCACAGAGTCAGGTACAGAATTCCAGACATTGACCACTCTATTGCTGAAGTCGTATTTCCTGCAATCGAGTTTGGTGTGGTTTACCTTGAGTTTGTTTCTATTGTGTGCTCTTGTATTGTGGTTGAAGCTGAAGTAGTCATTGACGGGTAGGACATTGCAGTAGATAATTTTATGTACTATGCTTAGGTCAGACCGAAGGCAACCTTGTCATGCCATTGTTTAAAGTCGCTGTGTGAAAATCTTCTTGCAGCAGCTAATTAGGTGGTCCATTGTTTCTTCAGCTTCTTGTGGGGACATTTGCTACTATACCAAAGGTGCTTTTTCAAGAGACAATTGGACTTTCTGGGTTTTTTTTTTAATTTTAAACAAGTTTTATTCAGTTTTCCATATTTTAACATCTCTTTTTAGTGAACAGCATGATTACAGGTTTCACATACACATACAAATATGACCATGATTACATATTCAATTTTTATATCCAATTCCTTATCTTAACAGTGCTTTTATACATTTTTATTTTATTGTATTATTCCAAATATTTATCTTATTATTTAATTCACTTATGATAACTTCATAACCATTATACTTTAGTACTTTTAACTGTCACATTTGTATATTTCATCTTAAATTCTAATTTAAAAAAAGACACTTCTATAAATTGGTTTCCCCCCTGAAATCTCAATATAAGTATGCCACCTCTAAGTTATAAATTCATTTATTTTCATCCCTTTTCTGTTTTTTTTTTAAAGACATTTTGCTTCTCATCCGAGAAGCTTCCTCAGCTCTGAAGAAACTTCTTGGATGAGAAGCAAAGAAGCTTCTTGGATGAGGAGCGAAACGTCTTCAAAGAAAACCAAAGTCCATTTGCATCTTGAAAAAGCACCTCTTGAAAAAGCACCTTTGGGACAACCATGACCTGTATGACTGAGAAGCTCCATAGACATTTGTTGTTCTCAATTCTGGCTTTCTATGCATTTGTTCTTAAGCCTTGGTTTTGTGCAGCCAGAATGAGTCCCTTGATTATTAATAGTAATACTTTCAATGCACTTCACAAAATAACTTTACAAAAATATATTCCTCACCTTCCCAAACAGATGTTCAGCTTCTCTTTTACACTGCGGAGAAAGTAAAACATTTTTTTCTTTTCAGGTTTTTCCTTTCTCTTTTAGCTACTTATATGGTAGCAAGGTGTCAGAAATGGATGTAGAAAAAAATTAAAACAAAAAGAGCACCAAAGAAATAAATTCTGCTACAGTAACAGTGCATATTTCTGGCAGAATGAAATGCTTCAGTTAAAAAAACAACAACCCAAAAAACAGAACTTGGTATCCATTTAAATTTGGCATATCTACCCAGCTTTGTACCAGCCATCTGTTTGGTAGTTTTGAAAGATCCTTGTGTATAGTGCTTTTAATTATAGCACTTTTTCTTCTTCATTTTCTGAAATGCTGCATTCTTTTATATCTCTATCTCTGTCCCATACCATAAAGGAACATTTAAATATTTTCAAGAACCCTTCCTCTGCAGTTTCTCATCGTAATGATTAATTGTACATTTAATTCTGTATTGCTTCTCATTAAAAGTTTACAGTAGTGGCAGTAACATTCAAGATTACAGAAAACCAGTTTGTATAATGCTTAAAGAACCAGGCCAGAAACCAGCAAAATTATAAATTCCAATCCCTCCTTAGGCATAAAGCTAGCTGAATGATTATGGCCCAGTCAGTCTCTCTTAGCCCTAGGTATCTTCCTTAGGAAAAAGGCAATGACAAACCATTTCTGAAATCGTACCAAGAAAACTGCATTTTTATATAGGCAGTTGCCAATTGCCAGGAGTCAGCATTGACTTGAAGGCAGCCGAAAAAATAAATACATAAATAATGGGTACTATAGAATTAAACATAAACAAAGGGAATACATGAAGAAATGTTTGGGGAAGGCTAACATTGGATGTTAAAAGGCATTTAAGTATATCTGTATTAGGGTTTGACACGCTAAAGTTGGTATGGAAATAGTCTTCCCTATGACAGCTGTCAACCCATCTCCTTGATGAGCATAAATGCCATGAAACTTAATTTCACAAGCTACAGCATTCCATTTTGTTACAGCCCTAAAGCCAGGTACAAAGAAAAAATTGAATAAATGAAATACTATTTATACATGTATAAGAGAAAAAATGGCATAAGGGAGGCTAAAAATAATTAAGAACATAGTTACTAAAAGAAATCCAAATAAAATACTACAGGTAGTTCTCGACTTACAAGTACAATTGAGCCCAAAAATTCTGCTGTTAAGTGAAACATTTGTTAAATAAGTTTTGCCTCACTTTACGACCTTTCTTGCCACAGCTGTTAAGTGAATCCCTGCAGTTGAGAAGCTAGCAACCTGGTTGTTAAGTGAATCTGGCTTCCCTGATTGAGACTTTGCTTCTCAGAAGGTTACAAAAAGGGATCCCATGACCTTGGGACCCAGCAACGGTCATAAGTATGAACCAGTTTGCCAAGAGTCTAAATTTTGATCACCTGATTTATGGGGAATGCTACATAGGTTGTAACTGTGAGAAATGGTCATAAGTCACTTTTTTCACTGCTGTTGTAACTTTGAACAGTCACTAAATGAACTGTTGTAAATCAAGGTGTCAGCGTTCCAGCAAACCTCCGTTCCAGCCAATAACTCCGAGATAGACATCCTCTCAAAAGTTCCTTTTATTTGGATAGTAACTGGCACAACTGTGGAATCCCGAATCTGAAAGTTCCGGGCTTCTTTACAATAAGTAAAAACTACAAATCGATCCCCTGCACTCATCATCACATCCATCCCAAAGTAAGACTTCCTTTCACTATGCACAACACAACCTGAAATCAGAAAAAAGAATTTTATTATGTCTAACTAGACATATTCCAATGAATTCTCCCCCTCCTCCCGTTTTTCCCAGGCTCAGTTGTGGCAGCATGGGAGCATCAGATCTCAATATGGCTTCCAAAGCTGACACAAGGACAACCTGTATTATAAGATGTTCCAATCCTTAATAGTGATATAGCACAGTGTTGGCGAACCTTGTCGGCACCGAGTGCCAAAACGGGAGTGTGCACACATGTAGGGGAGCGCTGGAAACCAGAAGAGCAGCTCCTTGGTGTGCGCATTCACGCCGGCCATCTGGTCTTCCAGTTTCTGGCATGCATGCATACATGAAGACCAGTTGGCCGATGTACATGCGCACGCTGGAAATTGGAAGCTCAGCTTCCCGGCACACAGATAAATGCTGAGGAGCTGCTCTTCCGGTTTCCAGCACTCCAGTGCACACGAAGGCCAGCTGGCCAGTGTGCATGTGCATGCCAGAACCCAAAAGAGTAACAGCTGACAGCTGGCATGCCCAGAGAGATGGCTCTGCGTGGCACTTCTGGCATGCGTGCCATAGGTTTTCCATCATGGGTATAGCATGTGTACAAATGGCAGCACAGAACTGGGAGACTAGAAAGATTATTTCCAAGCCCTTATCTAAGAGTATTAGAATTAAACAGAAATCTCACTACAGTTGCTGGATTCAAGACAAGATACATAAGGGTCTACTAGAGTCCTTATATAAGGAACAATATAACAGCATATGGACTAGAGTTTTATGGGACCATCACCATGTGGACATAAGAGAAAATGAATAGGAATATCCTTAAAATATCCAAGAAGGACTGCTGAGGGCATAGTATTCACTCCAGCTGAAGCCTTATGAAATTTTAAAATAGGAATGGTTGATAAATATGTGGCTGGAAGGGACTCTTTTGAGAGCAAATGATAAATATCAGGGTGAGATACCTTGTGGGTAGCAGGATCTTTTCTCCCCCATCTTTCAACATTAAGGGAAGAACATTAAAGACAGTTTTTATTTTTGTTAGACTGCTAGCACTACATTCAGTCCCAAAGGTGCTTTTTCAAGAGGCAACTGGACTTACTGTGAAGACATTTTGCTTCCCTATCCGAGAAACTTCTTCAGATACCAGGTTCGTATTATGATATGTGGTGAACATGTCCAAAGGCAAAAAAATACTGGATTAAAATACATACATGGTTAGAAAAAATGATAAAGCAACATATAGATTTTAAATCAGAAATATTTTTGTTGGGTATCTTACCAGAACAGTATAATAAAGGAAATATATATCTGATTTTACATGTGTTAATAGCAGCAAGAATCGTGTTTGCACAGCAATGGGAAAAGGAGAAAAATGGAAGACCCGCAGATGAAAGTGTTATTAAAAAATATTAGACTGTGCAGAGAAGGATAGACTAACACTTAAAAGAAAAGGAAGTATATACGGATTTTTTTTCAGTATGGAAAAATTAATTGTACTATTACTATGTGATTATTGTTGATATGTACACTATGATTACCATGATGATGATTGTTGTATTCTTACTCAAAAACAACACATTGCTCAGATACATATAAATTTTTATGTATATTTTAAAAATGTATTAGTAACAGACACACACACAGACACACAAACATCTTCTTCAACTCACTACATTCAGTGCAAGCTCAAAAAGTTTTTGCAAACTTCTCATAATAAAGTTTAAGGTCTTCTTCACCATCACCACCAAGTTTTTTTTTTAAATAATCTTTGCATGTCATCCTGTGTAAAATAATAATCTTCCATAAAAGCATCATGCTGCCTGTTAATGAAGCTATTGTTTCTGCTTTTAAGCACTAATAGCTTTAATAGCTTTTAATTATTTTGGTAGCTTTGACAGACCTGGAAATGATCCTGAGTGGCGGCCGATTTTCCTCTGAGTTTATGCATTCATTCATGTAAATTGTAGATCTTGGTAGAAACACACCAACTTTCAGACTGAAAAGCTTTTAAAAATGGTCTTTGGGGAAGTCACTAATAAAAATGGGTTAGAAATGATAATGATGGCTTACTAAGGGATCAATTAGTTAGGCAGATTGAGAGATAAGGTCTCACTAGCATAACAGAGAGTTTCCTATCTTTGTTCATCCTGCTACACAAAACCCCAATCCTGTCAATGGTTTTTAATTATTAGTGAACCACTGCAGAGGTGGTATTCAGAAGGCTCTGACCAGTTCTGGAGAACCGGTAGTGGAAATTTTGAGTAGTTCGGAGAACCGGCAAATCCCACCTCTGACTGGCCCCACCAACCCCATCTATTCTCTACCTCCCAAGTCCTAGTTGATTGGCTGGGTCTTCTTTTGTTGCCCTACACAGGAGAATGGAGCTGGAAAGCAGGTTAGTGGGGTGGAGAGGGAATGGGGATTTTGCAGTATCCTTCCCATGCCATGCCCACCAAACTACACCACACCCACCATGCCCCCCCCCCAGAACAAGTAAAAATTTTTGAATCCGACTCCTGAACTAGTGGATAGAACCTAGCAAAAATTACCCTTTTTTAATCCCGTCAACTATAATGGAGTACATCAGAGTTAAAATGAAAACAAATTATACTTCTTAAATCATTCTGATATTTATCTGGAGAAATATCATGTATATATGTGTGTGTGTGTGTGTGTGTTTTCTGAGGTTCTCATGGGTATTTGTATGTGGATCTTTGGTTATTTGGGTTTTCTCCCGCGTAAGATTGGAAGTATCTAGGCAACGTTTCGATGAAGTCTCATTCATCATCTTCAGGCTTGGTCTTCAGCTCTGTGCTTCTCAGAGTGATGTGAGCTTGCAGCTGCTTCTTCCTTTTAACTGCTAGTGAGGGTATGACTTGATTGGGTGGGGGCTTTGCTGTGTTCTGATTGGGAGTGGGTGTGTTCTCATTGGTTGGGGGGTTGGCTGTGTTTTGATTGGCTGGAGGCGTGTTCTGTTCAGGTGGGGGCTTGGTTGTGCTCAGGTTAGTCTTAGTTGCTGGGAGATTTGAGCTGGTGAGCTGTGATCTTGCAGTTTGGTTTCGAGTTTGTGGTCGTGCTGCATCTTCATGGTGGGGGTCAGTTCGCTTCATGTATGGCTCAGAGGGGTTAGAAGTGGGTAGTGATGCAGCTGCAGTGCGGCTTCTGGTCCCTGGTCGTGCATCTTCTGTGTGGGTGCTTTCTACGTGGAAGTGTGGTGGTGGCATCTTGTGTGGCTCTCAGGAGTGTGGGTCTGGTGTCCTTCTTCATGTTAGGTACTCGTCTGTTCATGAGGGTGGGTTTCCAAATGGCTGGTAGGCGGGAGGTATCATCTCGTTTATTCATGCTGTGTGGGCGTTTTTCTATCTCTATGGCTTCTCTGATGATTCTGCTGCTGAAGTGTTTGGTTTTGGCGATAGTTCTGGTATTTTTAAAGTCAATCTCATGTCCTGTGGCTTTGAGGTGTTGGACCAGGGAAGAGGTCGGTTCTTCCTTTTTGATTGAGTTCTTGTGTTCTTCAATGCGTGCACTTATTCTTCTGTTCGTTTGTCCAATGTATGTGGTGGGGCAGGCAGTGCAAGGGATTTCGTATACTCTTTGATTTTCTAACTCGATTTTGTCCTTAGGGTTTCTTAGGATGGTGGATATCTTTCTGTTTGTGCAGAATGCTGTCTTAATGTTGTGTTTTTGGAAGATCTTGCTGATTTTGTCTGTAGTGCCTTTTATATATGGGAGGAGGGCTTTGCCATTCTCTTGTTCTCTGTCTTGGATTTTGGTTGGGGTTTCTTTTTGGATTAGGTGGGTGATCTTCTTTCTTTGGAATCCATTGGCTGTCAGCATGCTGGTGAGAGTGTGTAGTTCGGTCTCTAGGTGTTGTTCGTCGGCTAAGCATTTTGTTCTGGAGATGAGTGTCTCAGCTACGGAATTGATCTGTGCTGGGTGGTGGTGTGAGAGTGCATATAGATAGAGGTTTGTATGTGTTTTCTTCTGGTAGATGGTGTGTCCTAAGGAGCCATTGGATTTTTTGTATACCAAGACATCTAGGAAGGGAAGTTGATTGTTAGCTTCTGTTTCCATGGTGAATTGTATTTTGGGGTGTAGGCTTTTGAGGTGTGTGAGGAAGTTGTTCAGTTTTTCTTTCCCATGTGGCCAGATTATGAAGGTGTCATCTACGTATTTGAGCCAGAGTTTGGGTTTGTGATCATATTTTTCTAGAGCTTGTGTTTCAAAGTGTTCCATGTAGAGGTTAGCGATTGACAGCCATCCAAAACAAATACAACCCCCCCAAGCACATCCTAGATCTGACCAACCACTGCCTATTAAATACATACTTCACCTGCAACGGACAAAAATACAAACAAATAGAAGGAGCACCCATTGGATCACCCCTCTCACCTGTCATCGCTAACCTCTATATATATATATATATATGCCTGATGATGGCAGATAAGATTCTGCCGAAACGTTGCTACAACCTTAGAAGCACAACTATAATGATGTGGGAAAATACCCGAACAAAGCTGAATACCATACATGTAAGTACCCACAAAAACTTAAGAAAACAAATATGTGTGTGTGTGTTCCATTTTAAGAAATATTAACACACCCTGGTTAGGAAATATTATTTCGCTGGTCTATGACTGAATAAGGATTGGTTGATTGATTGAAACTTTCTTATATTTTTCCTTACCTTGGTGATACACAACTAACTACTTTTGTTCTATGCATTATAGCTTTTCTTAAATTTTCACAACTGTGCATTATTTTGGCCCATTAAATGATATCAAAATGGTTGCTAGTCTAAACTGAGTTAGCACCAATCCAGGGTATCATGTTCCTTCTGACAAACTTCTATCTCTTACTTACTCCTGAAAGCCCAGGGATGAGCTAAGATTTTCTGCCACCTTAGAGGAATTGCTTGCCTCATGAAATGCAGATTTTCTCCCAATTCCTATCTGAGGGGTTGCCTCTCTCATTATGAACCTTCCTGGCTACTTCAATCAGCAAGTGAGGTTCTTTTGAAGATGTCCCCACTGTCAGGAGCTCAGCTATTTGATATGATGAAAAGAGTGTAACTAAGAAATGTTCTCCAAGAGAGGTGCATTTGGCCTTCACTCTCCTGGTATGTAGAAATATATATCTTGTTTGCCTAAGGCTATATGATCTGAGCTGCAAAAATCTGGAACACCACTAGATAGTACTGGATAGTATTTTATGTATGTCTAGTCTATGTCTATTCTATGTCTATGTATGTCTAGTCTATGTCTATTTTATGTATGTACTGCTGTCTAGTCATGATTTCTGGATTTGTGAATGGATAAGAGAGAGATCCAGTTTGCTGTAGTGGTTAAGTTGCTAGGCTAGAAACCAGGAGATTGTGAGTTCTAGTTCTGCTTTAGGCATGAAAGCCAGCTGGGTGATCTTGGGCTAGTCATTCTCCCCCAATTCACCTCACAAGGTTGTTGGGAAAGTAGGAGGAAGGTATGTTAGATATGTGCACTGCCTTGAGTTATTTATAAAAACAATGAAAATGGGAACAAATAAATAAAAATAAGGATTTATGAGAAGAAGTGTAATCTGGTAGGGTGTATGGAAATATTGCTTTGTACTGGTGGCAAGGAAGACTGTGAGTTGTTTTTTAAAATATTGTTTCTATTTCTTATCTTTTTTGCATTTTGTACTTTTTTCAATTCTTTTCTTTTTGTTTGATTTTCGTTTGTACAGTGTGATCTTTTAACATTGCAAAGCTCCACTCTCACTTAATTGACTTGGGAAGCTATAGAAATTGAGTAAATAAATACATAAATAAATTTTTAAAATGACCTCTATCCCTCTTTAAAAAAAAAAAAAACACATTTTGATCAATTTTTATTGGCCCCCTCCTGCCCCCTCCCATTGCCTAGACATCTGAACATTCATCCTTAAGTTGGTATTTTAGATTTCTACCTATTGGAACAGTATCTTTAATTAGATGATGATGATGATGATGATGATATTGATGTTTAGTTTAGTTCACTTTATTGTCATTGCATCTCGTACAACAAAATCAAACACCATCTTCATGATCATGAAAATAAACAAACACACTTCCTTCACACTCCACACATTGAATTGAAAACCCCTGACACCACACCAACACTGTACTATACAGCAGAATTCAAAAGAACTCCTGCCCTGGGTTCGAAGTTGTTTTTCAGCCTATTTGTCCTTGTTTCTATTATCCTGTACCATCTGCCTGATGGTAATAGTTCAAAAAAAGGGTTCCCAGGCTGAGATGGATCTTTGAGAATGTTTTGAACTTTCTTAAGGCAGCGGGAGCTATAAAGCTCTTCCAAAGAGGGGAGAGGGCAGCCAATGATCTTCTGGCCAATGATGTTAACCCTCTGGAGTGCTTTCCTATCTGCCCCTGTGCAATTGGCAAACCATACAGAGGCGCACTAAGTTAAGATAATCTCTATGGTGCAGTGTAAATGTTTAGCTATTTACCTTTTTCACCACCAATGTTATATCTGACATTGGATTTTGAGCACTTGTTCTTCTGGTTGGACAATCTAAGCAGGAGAAATAAGTCTGCTACAACCTAAAGAGAGAGAGAGAGAGACCAACTGAGACTGTATAGGCCATTCTTTGAAGATAAGGTTTCTCCTACATGGGAACAAGAATGCTGGGAGTGTGTGTGTGTGTGAGAAGAATGGTTTTTAAACCTAAGTTTCCTTGTTTCATTACTAGCAAATAAATACAGGTCAAGAAAAGATTATCCATAGGTGGCATTGTTTCCTTGACCCAGAATTTAAATTAGTCATGGCGGGATAATGGGGAACTGAAGGTTTAAATTTCCTCAGCAGTGTGAATTTCAGTATCTCTTTTCATGGAAATAGAGATTAATAACAAGATTTTGTTGTTACAACGTGCATTCATAGTGCTTTGCTTCTACATAAAATGGGAACGCTCAGCTACTGAGGAATGGACCCTTCCTTTTGAAGTGGTTGAATTTGATTATCCTGGTCTTCTCTGCCCACAAACAACTGATCGATGCTGTTATGAGTATCTGACTAGGGTTATGCATGCATGAAATTGAATCAGGTAAAAAAGATTTGAAATATGTTTTTCCTCCTCTCCTCCCGAACAGAGGAAATTGTTCTGAGGCTGCTATTTGTACAATATTTCAGTCCAGTTTGTACTTTTATTGTCTCCAGTTTAATAGGTTTAACATATTGGGCATCAGTTTAGATATCTACATGATTAAAAAAAAAAAAAAAGCAATGTGTCCATGTGGATTAGTATACCAACATCTAAAGGGCTTTAAAAAAATTTAAAGCTTTATTACTGGGAAGGAAATATGTTTGGGTTTGCTTGGGATTTTTGCCTTGTCAGGTGTTTCAGAAACCATGTGGTTTTTCAATACTGGAGGTTTTTAAGAAAAGATTAGACAACTGTTTGTGTCATGCCCTTGGTGGAGACTGACTCTGAGGGAGAGGAGGAACAGCCAACAGGGAGTGGAATTGTGGCTCCGGAGGTTGTGGAGGAGGCTGGGGAAGGGCAGAGGCCAGCTGAGCAGTCAGAGGAGAACCCAGGTCCATCCCCTCTCCATCCCAGGGCACGCAGGGAGGAGAGGATAAGGGAGAGACGTGGTCTCCTCGGGAGGAGAGGATCCTGATCCTCTTCATGGGCTGCAGCTGTGACAGCTGGATAAGAGGACAGACATGCGTACTGGTGAGTGCTGGAAACAAAGCGTGGAAATATCTCTAGTTTATTGTTAATTTCTGAGTTTGACGTCCTTCCCAGTGTGTGTTCTTCTATCCATGGACATTTTCAAGCCCTTATCTTGCCTGGTTTGTGTTTTTCTTTACTCTTTATAATTTAAACAGCATTTTTAATTTAAACAGCATTTCTTCCTTCTGGTAACTGCTCGTGTGGGAGATTGTTGTCTCCAGTCAAGGATATTTGGAGCTTGGAAGCAAAGTGAAGGAATAAAAGGGGCTTCACCTGTTTTTTTGTAACTGTGTTTATTTTGTATCCCACCCTGGGTCATTGCAGTTTGTCTAAAATAGGTTTTCTACTTGAGCAGGGGTTAGACAATCTCCAAGGTCCCTTCCAACTCTATTATTCTATTATTCTACTTTTTTTCTGGTTAGTTACCTGAGAAATTTTTAAAAAACCTAGGATGGTAGGAAGTAGGTAACCTTTATTTACTCTTTTTGACCAAGATGCGTATGTTTGTAATATATATAATATAGTTTGTATATAATACACATATATTAGATACATAATATATATTTAAAATGACACCTATAAGAAATTAAATGAATTATAGGAAAAGAAGGTGGGGGGTGAATTTTAAAGGTATCACAGAAATGCGGTTTTATTGAACATTTTTGGCTTCACAAGGCAAGGCAGACAGATGGGCAGCATATGAATTCAATCAACCAATTAATAAACAAACTTTGAGCCACCTTGTGAGTGGTAATGGAATGAATGAATAAGTGAATACATGAATGAAGATAGATAGATAGATAGATAGATAGATAGATAGATAGACAGACAGACAGACAGACAGACAGACAGACAGACAGACAGACAGACAGACAGACAGACAGATAGAGGAAGGAAGGAAGGAAGGAAGGAAGGAAGGAAGGAAGGAAGGAAGGAAGGAAGGAAGGAAGGAAGGAAGGAAGGAAGGAAAGAAAGAAAGAAATAGTTCTTTTGGGGAGTGAAGAAGATTATGAGTTACAAAGAAGTGAGACTTTGTCCAGGAAATGTATGCCAATACATTACACTATTCTATGTTCTTGGGAAGAATTTAATGCCTATGAAGGCCAACGCCACCTGACAAAACAGCAGCTATGATTTCATATTGCTATGTATGTAATAATAATAATTGAAACACTAGTTGAACACTGGCATTTACACATGACCATTAGTCAGTTGCAAAAAGTAGCTTAACTGGGAACAGTTTGGGTGCTATGATGAGATACCTTTAATATTATTAAATAATCTGCCTATCCCAGGGAAGAAGTTGATGGGTGGACGAAAATGCCAGATCCAGTCTAAACATCTTGCTGACTGTGTGACCAACCATTATGTCAATGGGTGTGTGTGTGACAAAGGTAACAACATTTGGCAACATTTAGTATATTTAAAGCGCTCTCTGAAATGACATATCCAGGTGCCACATTTTGACTCTTCACCACCTTCTCTCTTGGGTTTTTCTTCTGCCTGAGGATTATTTTGGAAAAAACTATTATTATCTATGATTTATCACTCTGCACTAGGGGGAACTCTTACTTTCCACAGAGACAATTACAGAAACCTTGCTGAGAGCCACTTAAAGGAACTGGTACCTATTTTCAGACTCTGTTTAAAGGGGTGCAATTCAATCTGTCCTGTTACTCTCTTTCATCAAGTGGCACATTGTTACCCAGGAAGCTTGCCTGGAAAACAAAAACCTAGCCTGCCTTATCTCTGCCCTTTTAACAGGGGTCTGATCTGCAAATGCAATGGCATTAACAGGGATTTTACTCTAATGGTGGAATGCTAACCTACAGTTAAAGATTGCACCCAAAGAGTTCAAAAACCAACAATCTAATTAGCAAGCATGCACATTAAGTCTGCCTCAGATATTAAATTAAGCTTTTATAACTATGGGCTCACTAATCATGATCTGCTTAGATAAATTGATTTACTGTTCTGCACTGCAGACCATGTTCTCATTTTTAATGCAACCTGTTTAACTCACAACAGGAATTGACTTGTATCCTTCGGGCAGAGTAAGCAAAAATGAAATTCTTTGTTTTTGAAATGATCACATGTGTGAAAAATGTGTAAGGTTTTATTTCTTTGGAGAATGGATAGGCCTATTCCAGATGTTTTCAGCATTCTTAGTCTGAAATAGAATGAGAAAGAAAGGTAAGAGTACTCATTCAGTGAAGGCGTAACGAGAGTTAAAATAAAGAACCATTGGTACATCCTATAGGAAGCCCACCCACCTTCTAGAAGAATGAAATAAAAAAAAAATCTTAAGGAAGCAGAAACTAGACCCAGTGATCCTGCTCTAAGCAGAAACTGAGGAGGCCAGCTTTTAGAAATGCAGATTGGTAATCCATTCCGAAAGACTGGGTCAAGATAGAAACTCAGATAAGCAACAAACAAAAGGTTGTCAAAATTAGCTCAGACAAACACCTAAGTTTTGCATTTCCTCTTTTGCCTATAGAGCCAGCTGTGACCCCCACATAACCCCTACTTGACCTTCATAGGAATCCAGAAGATATAAAAACTCCACTTTAAACTCAATTTATTCAGCTACTCAGATTCACTTGTGCTTGGTGGTTCTGCTTCATTAATAAGGAGTACCTTTCTTTCCAATTAGCCTCCACCCTCCATTTTGTTTCCAGAGCCTTCCACTCAGCTTGGAACTGAACCAGATGGATATTCATTCTAACAATCCAGGGGCCTAAATTACTGGAGAGAGAATTTGGTGCAGTGGTTAAGAAACCAGAAGATAGTGAGTTTTAGTCCTAAGTTAGGCACAAAGCCAGCTGGGTGACCCTTGATCCAGTCACACTTTCTCAACCCTAGGAAGGAAGCAATGGCAAACCATATCAAGAAAATGTCAGGGACTAATCCAGGCTGTCACCATGAGTCAAAGGCACAGAAAAACCAAAACAGCAATAATAATATCAGTTATTGGACATTTTTCCTCTGCTCTCCAAAAATAAGCAGAACTGGATCTATTTGGGGTCCACCAGAAAAGTCTAGAATTGTAGATTAGTCTGGGAAATAAAAAATAATCAGAAGATGAACGAAAATAATTTCTGTATTACTGCCAAGAAAACTAGGGAGATAATTCCATGAAGTCTTGATTTGAGAAAGTTTTTATCTTCTCCTTTTAATTCCATGAAGAAGCTTCCACAGGTGCAGCTGAACTTTTAATGTGACCAACATGCCAAAGTCTAGACTGTACAGACAAAAAATAACATTGTTTCTACTATTTGGCTTTGAATGTCTGGAATGAAACATTTGAAATGTACCCAACAAATCCTACACACGACTGAATTTACTGTATTGAGCCATAATGAAGATGATTGATTTTAACAATGGTTTAGAATTTCAACAGTTGAGTCTGTGACATGATAAGCTAAAGCTAAATGAACCCTGTGAAGGCTTCATTGGATGTACAAACCCAGTTGCCATAAATTATCTCTGAATCTTAAATAAGTTATGACAAAAATGAGGTGAACATTGATTTTGAAAGTTGGAAAAGGGTCACGGAATGGAGAAATGGATGGTGTCCTTCCTGCGAGGATGTAAATTGGTTGTCTTGTTTGGCACCAGGTGGAGAAGAACAAACATCCATTGAGTCCAAATCTTCATGAACTCTACCTTATGTTACTTCTCCCCTTGCTTAGGGAGAGAAAGTCAAGTGTCGTTCTCCTTCCACCAATCAAAAGTAGTCTGGTGGCTTCACTTGTCAGAAGAAGAAAAAAATAATCACCTTGTCCTGGACCTCTGGGAAGAATTGGTACAGTTATCCAATTCCTGTCTAATTGAACTAACAAGGATGAATTAGAATTTTCATCAATGCGTGAGAACGATCAGTTTGAAGTTAGCCATGGGCAACGAAGCTGCAGATTAAACAATACAGCCATGTTAACGTCTAATAATATAACAGCAAGTGGAAATTAACTGTAAGACAAATATGCCATGCCAATGACATCAGAGAATTTGTTCGTTAAATACCACATTATTTTAGAAGCTAACGCTATTATTAGGGCCATATAACTTAATTTCAAAAGCATAATAGAAAACTAAACATTCTCCAGTTGTGCTATTATATATGCATGGAGAGAGAAAGAGATCAAGATCTATCGAGCTTTAAAAGTAAATATCTAGATGGAATAATTCTTTGATATATGCTTATTACTTTCCAAAGTCTAGAATGCTGCTTGACAACAATAGCAGCAGCAACAACAACAAAAAATTGAATAGATTTGTCTGATAGAATTTAAGTCAAGACTGTATTCACTGTGTGGCTTTGACCTTGGGTTATATTTTTTTAAAATAAGAATACATTTCATAGTATCAGAACATTATTATCCCTTTTCTGACAGATTTAACAACGATTAACTGTTATGTCTACATAGGTATGTGTGCTTGCACACATATCTCTACCTCTGTATATGAGGGTCATTGTAAATCCAACACAGCTTTAAGATTAAATTTGGAGGTATTCAAAGTGAATAGAATAGAAAAAAATAGAATACAACAGAACAGAACAGAATATAATAGAATCCTTTATTGGCCAAGTGTGATTGAACACAAATGTGATTGGTGCAAATGTTTTCAGTGTACATTAAAGAAAAGATACAAGAGTGAAAAGAGTATAATTTCCATTTCCATTTCTGATGGTTCAGTTGAATTCATCTTGTCATTGAATCCACCAAAAAGAATCTCTGTCAGTTTGTTTGTTTACTTGTTTATTTATCACTCCCTCACCAATATCTGTAGAGTGCCCCACTCCAGAAGAGCTGAGGGCAGCCCACACTGCCTCAGCTTGGACTCATAAGCAAAAATGATCCTTGTCTATTTGTTGCTAAAGGTACACCTTTATTAGAAGTCAAGTGAACTGCAGTAAAAGCAAAACCAGAACTGAAATCTGTATGCCCAAAATCCCAGTGTAACTTTTCCCTCCTAAGACGCCTCCCATAGTTGGTCCCCTCAAGTCCAATTAAATTCACAAAGAAATGTTTTTAGAATGATCTGCTGAGGAATGAAGCTGTGCAGTCATTAACTTTGAGAAAGTGCTCTGAATGAAGTGATGAACTTTCATTTCCCTGAAGTATGTCCCATTCCCACCAGGTTCCCAGAGTTTGTGGCAGATTGGCACTGAAAGAGCTTCTCAAAACATAGCAGCAGAGCATTGAGGTGGCATCTGACAGTTACAAACATATCTAGAATGTTTTGTGGCCCACCAGCAGCCAGTGGAGCGGGCAACAGATTTGGACAGTAAGGAGGTTGAGGAGGAACCTGGGCCAGTCCTGGAGTCTGGGAAAGGCTCTAATGAGGGCTCTACATCGGAGGCAGAGATGGGGCCAGGGCTATCTGACAGTTATCAGCTGCCTTTGGAGCCAGAGATCAGTGGAGCAGAACAGCTGGAGCCTATTTCTGATGTGTGCATGCGCAGAGCTGCCAGGAGAAGGGAACAATTAAGGAATAAGGGTCAACTTGGGAATAAAGCCCCCTCCCATAGGGAATAAATAGGAGCAAAAGTGGAGTGGGGTTTTGCAGGAGACAATTAGTTCATTTAATTAGTGTGATGATTTGTTCATGACTCTCAGAGATTCCTTGTCAAGTATTTTCTTATATAGCATTGCACTTGGAAGCTATCAACCTGGCAACTCTCCAAGCTTGATAAGGTCTGTGGTTGTAATTCACCCTTGAAAGATTGTTTGCCAGGACTTTGCTGGATGTGAATGATAGGAATTCACATTAGCCTAATAAAAAGAGGTTTTGTCGGGACAAGGAGTCTTGTTTTGTGATTTTGGGAAGTCTAGGTCAGAATAGAATGCCACCACAGTCAAGTCAGGCCAAAAGCATTGTGAAATGCAGGAATAGTTTGAAGCCATGACACCTCTGGAAAAATTATATTTCATAAAAGTATGTTTCGTAGCATGTGGGGTACAGATGAGAAGTCCTGTTGCCTGGACTACATTTTTTGTATTTCATGTAGAGACTGTCTCTAGGAATTTAGATTGGACACACGGATTCAAATTTGATGAGGTTGGTTGTAATATATCCTAGTGCTATGCATTTATGTCTTTAAAGGCAATGGTCAATTCTTTGAAATGTAAATTTCATTCAAGTCAATTGGCAACCAGTGCAGCAATTGTAAAAATCTGTAAAATTCCAGTTATCTGGCTACTAAATTCTCTACCAATTGCAACTTCTGAATGGTCTTGTCCAGCCAAGTGATGATTGGAGAATGAGTTACCATCACCAGAACATCTTGCAGCAAACACAAAGAAGACAAAACAACATCTACCAGGTCAATGTGTAATGGGTACATTAGAATAATTTTCTGCCCTTACTCCCCATAATCTCAAATGATCCTCTGCATTTTTTCAGCCTACAATATAACCACAGCTAAGCAGGAATGCATGACTCCAGCAAGTCCAATTTATTTTTTTTAAAACACAGACAAATAAATTGTGGCTTAACTAGAACATGCGAATCCGCTCACCCTTTCATTTCCTTCTCTGACCTCTTGCCTCACATTTCCAACCAAAGAAGTTAGATGAAGCAGCAATTTTTTCAGGGACTCATTTAAAAAAATTGCTGCAAAATGAACAAGTACACAGAGAACATTTTGACCTAGATAGATAGATAGATAGATAGATAGATAGATAGATAGATAGATAGATAGATAGATATTCTCCTTCTATGTGCCTGTCCTACATATATTTCTCCAGAATAGCATCATTACCATAAGCATAACAATGGAGAAGATTTATGGCGAGCCATTAGATCCTGAGAATTAACCTCCAAACCCCTTTATGCTGACTGTAGATGTGACATATCCAATGTGTTCTATGGATAGAGAATGTCTTCCTATTCTCACATCAAAAATAAAATAGCACAACTTGGAGCTAAATCTGGCATTGCATTCATCTTAAAATAAATTCTCCTCTGAGATCAGTTTTGTTTTTCATTTATTAAGGCTATTCCTTATAGGAGTCAAGGAAAGTAATCCGGACACTGCTGACTTAAACAGGAACTATGAGAAGACATCGTAGGTTTTAAGATCCTTTTAAAAAGAGTTTCCCTCTCTTGACCCAGTCTGTTAAAATATCTCATCCAGTCCACTACCTGTCTAAAAGAAGTGAAATAATCTTTTCTAAAGTTCAGCAGAAGATACAGATAATCCTTGACTTACAACCACAATTGAGTCCAAAATTTCTGTTACTAAGTGGAACATTCATTAAGTGAATTTTGCCTCATTTTACGACCTTTCTTGACACAACTGTTAAGTGAATCACTGCAGTTGTTAAATTGTAACATGGTTGTTAAGTGAATCTAGCTTCACCATTGACTTTGCTAAGTGCCTGAATTTTGATCACATGACCATGGGTCATAAATGTGAAAAACGGCCATAAGCAGGGGAATTCTCCTGGTTTGGACCAGTTGGGGTGAACCCCTAGCTCTGACGATTAGCTGACAGAGAATTGGTTCACTTTGGCAATCACCTAACCGGTTGTTACACCGGCAGCATCCCACCACTGGCCATAAGTCACTCTTAAGTCAAGTTTAAAGATAAGAAGTAATTCCAGATCTATTACTCTCCTTTTGATTTCGTTGCTTCACAAGTCTCTGTTGCAGCTAATTAAAGGCAGTGTGTGGTGTTGTTTTTACCACGAGGCACTTGTAATCGGTTTAACTACAAGGCATAGATGCAAATCAAGAGGGATTTGACATCTTCGGAAATGATACCCACATGTATTTATAACCCTGCGAAAAAATTGCCTAAATAGAGGAATTGTTTTGAATGTGTAATCCACAGCAGAAAACTGCTTTTGATCCTAAAGTAGGATCCCCAAGGATCCAACTATCAGACATAGTAACCATCACTTAGAAGCGTGTCCAAAATCTGTTGACCTTGGAATTGCGGGCTCATTTTACCTCTTCAGAAAATCTCTTTCTACTTGATTGGTACCTCACATTACTGGAAATAAATGTTTTGACAGAGGGGAAAAGAAATTCACTGTGTAGGAAGCCACCTTTAGTTCTGTGATAAGTGTGTATTTCTGAGCTTATTGGCGTATGCAGTGAGGGACTTCTCTTGATAAAGACTAGTTTTGACTGCCATTATAAAATTTAATCTGGCAATCTAAACACTCTGTGTTAGGATCCAATTTGAAAGTACATGGAATTATTCTCTACAATAATAATACTTCCATGCATTAAGCCAGTTAGGGATTGTCTTTCGCAGGCTAGCCTCTCAGCACTGTCTTGAGAGAGTATTGATAAGTAATCGAGGAAATACAAATCTATTTCTTCATCAGTACTTTCCATTTGTGGATATTGGAACTGCTCCTCTGAAGGATGCTGAAGTAGATTTAAGTGGAATGATGAACTGGATGTATACATTTTGAATTATTTTTTTATTATTTTATTTTAGATATTTTTTGTCCCATGTGTATTATTTTTATAAGTAACACAAGGTAGCAAACGTACTCAATACTTCTTCCTTCTATATTCCTTACAACAACAATCCTGTGAGGCAGGTTGGGCTGAGAAGGAGGGAGTAGTTCAAAGTCACCCACCCAGCTTTCATGTCAAAGGCAGGACTAGAACTCACTGTCTACTTGTGATTGGCCCAAACACACCCAGCTCACTTTCATGCCTTATGCAGGACTAGTAGAACTCACTGTTTTCTGGTGATTGACCCAAACACACCCATGGGATTGTGGTATCTATTGTGTATCTGTGTTTGGAATTATCTTTGCTACTCTGAACATTCACTGTTAAGTTTTGCAATCAACTGGAAAAAAAACTTTCTTTTGAATTACATCTATCCAGGCTATGAGGCTGATGATTCCTGGAGTATTTTCTCTCACAATATTTAATCATTGGGATGATCGCTTTGAAAAAGAAAATCTATTTGATTTCTATTTCATTTTTGTCTCAGTTTTACTTCTTTTTAGTTTTCTTTTTAATATCTTTACATGAAGAGCTTCACAATGTAGAATAATAACTTGAAAGAATGGGGGCTACAACAGTCCTCCAGGAGTATTACTATTATTAGAAGTGGTGTTTTGGAACTCTTCCATGAAGCTGAGTTTTTATATCAAAATCTATCTGCATAATCAATTTTTAAAAAATGGATGAATAACCAGGATAGGACAAGTGTTCCCTCTGACAGCCTTACACCAACCAGAGTTAGTATAAAATAAGAAGGTCACCGTTTCTCACCGAGTCACTACTTTTAGACAGATTTACTTTCCCTTTTAAGACTTTATCTAATGTACATACTGTACAAGACATTCTTTGCAATCCATCAGAATTAGTAGCATTTTTAAAATGTCCTTGCTCCTAACTCTTTATGCCAGAAAGACAGTTACAAATTTGCTAGCTGTGAGTGGTGGATATAGCCCCTTTCTCTGAGACAGGAATTCAAAATTTACCGCCCCTCTCCTGAAAAAAAAAAACAAAACCTATTTTCATAACTGAAAGATGCAGATTTTAATTGTAAAATTTGAAGTAGATCCTGAATAATTGGTAAAGAAATAAGGAATTGTGAAATTTGACCATAAAAGGTTGTTGATTTTTTTTTTTTTGGTGGGGGGCGGTGGGGGGGACTGATGATTGATTTGGTAGAAACAATGGAATTATCCTTCCCTTTCATATTTCTGCTTCATATCACTAACTTCCTGCTATGGTTAGATGTGGGGATCTTTGGAAGAGGTTTGTTACTGGCTCTTTTTTAGAGCTGAGAGTGATTGGCCCTAGGTCACCCAGCAGACTTTATGCCTATGGTAAAAATAAAATTGGAGATAGAAGATAAGGATTGCATATACTTTCAGAAAATGTATATATTTCTTCATGGTAAACTTCAGGAGTGCCAGGAGAAGCATGTACATTTTCTGAAATCATTTGCAATCCTTATCCTCTATTTTCAATCTCAAAAATGTAGCTATGGATTTTTCAGTCCTCATCAAAATCACAGATAAATTCTTCCTTCCCCTGGCCCTCTCTGCCCTGGTTCACAAAGCTCCCTTCAAAACAAGGCAGTAAAGCAAAGGAAATTTTTGAGGATCTATATATCTCTAATATATGTATGACAGAAAAGGAAGCGCCCTTGGATAAACACGTTGTTTATAAATGTTTTAGTATTTTTTCAACTTTTTCTGCCCAAAATTACAACAGTCTTTATATGGAACTCATTGGCATTCAAAAGAAGTGGATTGATTTACCCATCTGTAGCGTGATCCAGCATAAAATGCAATGTACTACGATGTAATACAACTGAAAAACATACTTAAGCATAAATGATTTATACAGTGATAGGATTCAATTTTTTTTTACTACCGGTTCTGTGGGCATGGCTTGGCTTTGTGGGCGTGGCTTTGTGGGTGTGGCAGGGGAAGGATATTGTAAAATCTCCATTTCCACCCCAGGGGAAGGATAGTGTAAAATCCTACTCCCTCTCCACCTCACTAACCTTCTTTCTAGCTCTGTTCTCCTGTGCAGGTCAACCAAAGAAGACCCAGTTGATCAGCTGGGACTCGGGAGGCAGAGAAGAGATGGGGACGGGGCCAGTCAGAGGTGGTATTTGCCGGTTCTCCAAACTACTCAAAATGTCCATGGTTCTCCAGAACTGGTCAGAACCTGCTGAATGCCACATCTGGTCTTATCTACAGTATAGTTTGTTGCTTCCTCTGTTTTCTCCATCTGTCCATCCACTGCTAGAAATAACTTTCTATTAACCTTAGGGTGGGGTAGTCCTGTGTAATTACTTGGTAATTCTTTCAAATTTTTGAATGACATATTATGAATATTATGCCTGGTTCTGTGGCTTTCTATCTAGAGGGCTCCTAATAGGCTCCAGTGGGATTGTACCATATTCCCCAAATCAGGAAGGTTGAAAACTCAGCAGTACTGAGGGCATAAGTGGCATCCTTTTTCATCCCCTCTTTATTTCATGAGTGGAGGCTTTTGGGGGGAGATGAAAAACAATGCAAAACCTTTATTGTGAGTGGAATTTAACTAAAGAAATCCCTCTGGAAACTGTTAGCTATTCTATTCAGGCCCCTATAGGGAAAAATAATATGCATCCCCTTTTTTTTTTAGTTGAAAAAAATGTCTTGAGGGCATTTTTGTATTATTCAAGATTCCAAGATGCTAAGAAACAAAAACAGTGTCATATTACCTCTTCTTTGACAAGGATCACTGAAGGGGAGCTGGTCTCCACTTTGGAAAATGAATGGTAAGGACTCCAGGAACAATTTCTTATTACTATGTAGCATAGTATGTGGGGTGTGATGACTCAGCATTTAAAGAAGCTGAGCTTGTCAGCTGGAGAACTGACAGCCCAGGTTTGAGACCTGAGCTCCATGCAATGGGATGTGCTCCCATTGCTTGCTTCAGCTCCTGCTCACCCAGTAATTCAAAAACATGCAAATGAAAATAGATAAATAGGTACCGCTTTATGGGGAAGGTAACAGCCTTCTGTGTCCCTTTGTTGTATAGCTGACCACATGACCATGGAAATTGTTTTTGGCCAAAGCTGGTTCCCTTGGCCAAGAAAGGGGGATGAACATCATGCCCTAGAGCTGAACATGGCTGATAGGGAAGTCTTTACCTATAGTATATAGGAGTCTTCTTCATTATATGTCAATATATTCCAATGTAGATGCATCAAGCATTTACTACTATTGTAATTCTTATTTCTAGGAAGTTATTCTTTCCCATTGAGAGGATCATGATGATGAGTGAGTCTTCAACAGAGTTGTAAGGGACCTTGTAGGCCATCTAGTCCCTCCACATAAGCAGGAGACCTACACTATTTATGACAGATGACAGTCCAGTCTCTTATTGAAAGCTTCCAGTGATGAAGCTCCCACAACTTCCAAAGGCAACTTCTGTTCCATTGGTGGATTGTTCTCCCTGTCAGAAAATTTCTCCTTATTTCCAGGTTGAATCTCTCCTTGTTCAGTTTCCATCCATTGTTCCTTGTTTGGCCTCTGGGTGCTCTGGAAAATAGCTTGACCCCCTCTCCTCTCTGTGGCAACCCCTCAAATATTGGAAAACCATTATCATGTCTCCCTTGGTCCTTCTCTTCACTCTACTAGCCATGCCTAGCCATGAAACCATGATTAGCCATGCAACCATTCATCATATGTTTAGCCTTTAGATTAGTTACCCAATCAGGGGAGGATTTCTATCGGTTCAGACCGGTTCTACAGAACCGGTTGTTATGATTCTGCCCAGTTTGGAGAACTGGCAAATGGTGCCCCTGGCTGGCCCCTCCCCTCTCCACCAAACCCTCCCCTCCCTGTCCAGTTAGTCCTTATCGCACATGTGTGTCATTACGCACATGCTTAACATTGTCGACCACATTCTCCCCCACCCAGGCACTTCGTAAGTTATTTCTTTCTCCCCCTCCCAACAATCAGCTGTTCCAAGGATCAGCTGTGCTGGGATTCCCCTTGCTGTCTTACTGCTTCACCCAGCAGGCTTCCTGAGGCCCAGAAGGCCCAAAATGGAGGGGTTGGGGTGGCGTTATGCTGCCAAAAAATAAGAAGAAGCCATGCCCACCCAGTCACATGGCCATGCCCACCTACCCACACCCAGAGAACCAGTTGTTAATTTTTTTTTAATCCCACCCCTGCTCCTAATTATCTTCTTTGCACTCTTTCTAAAGTCTCAACATTTTTTTATAGTGTGGTGACCAAAACCGGATGCAGTATTCTAGGTGTGGTCTTACTAAGGCTTAGTAAGGCACAGTGGTATTAGTACCTCACTTGATCTTGATTGTATCCCTCTGTTAATTCATATAGTCATGAGAAGTACAAAATATATTATAGCCAGTCAATATGTACAGTATGTGGTCCTAAATTAGCTCTAGAGAGCCAGTTTTGTGCAGTAGTGAAGGCACCAACTAGAAACCAGGGCTGTTCTAGTCCTGCCTTAGGCATTTTTAGCTGGCTGACTTTGAGCCAATCACCAGGAGTTTGTCAGTTCTAGTCCTGTCTTAAGGACAAAACCACATGGGTGATTTTGCGCCAGCTACTCTCTCTCATTTCTAGGAAGGAGGCAGTGGCAAAGCACTTCCAAAATAGTGATAAGAAAATTTTGGGGACTAGTCCAGGCAGTTGTCAGGAGTCAACAATGACTTGAAGGTACAACTAATAAAAAATAACTTGTTAAAAGACATGGGTTCCCCACTGCATAGTGAATCACAAAATAGTCACTCCCATTTTAACCCAATCTATCCTGTTGTAGGAAGCTGGCCATATAATATTAAGAAAATACTCAGAATGGTAAGGATATTATCAAGAAGTATGTCCAATACTAATGTTCAAATGTGCTTCATTTCTATATAGTGGGTTTTACATTTTAAAATTACAATCCTGCAATCAAAAATGACTTTCAGCCGCAGTTGGCACAATCTAATGAAGTTCTACAACACATGCACGCTCCCATTTAGAACTTTTAAAACAGAGGTCTCCAACTTAGCAACTTTTAGATTTGTGGGCTTCAACTCCCAGAATTCCTCAGCCAGCATAGCTGGGAGTTGAAGTCCACAAGTCTTAAAGTTGCCAAGTTTGGGGACCTCTGTCCTAAAACAATCCTAACATCAAAAACTCAATAGTAAATAATTTAAAAATATATATAGATTGATGGCAGTGAAATGTAGCTCTGTGTCAGCAATGAAAACTGATTCAAGGTTTATGAAGATAATAATTTAATGTCATTAATTCCTTGTCATGGTCCAATCTCTAGAGGAAGAAGACACTCTTGAAAATAGTGTCCTTGTAAAGGCCCTAGAGTCAAATGTTCCAAGACATAATCTTTTCATTTAAGACTTGCCAGCTCACTCACCTTGTTCCCTGACTCCCAAACTAGAATTTATGTTACTCAGGCTACTTTCCAAAGTACCCAAAGGCCAGACAAGGAATAATGGATGGAAACTGATCAAGGAGAGATTCAACCTGGAAATGAGGAGAAATTTTCTGACAATGAGAGCAATCAACCGATGGAACAGAAGTTGCCTTCAGAAGTTGTGGGAGCTTCATCATTGGAAGCTTTCAAGAAGAGATTGGACTGCCATCTGTCAGAAATGGTGTAGGGTCTCCTGCTTGGTCAGGGGGTTGGACTAGATGACCTACAAGTCCCTTCCAAATCTGTTAATTTGTTAAATCTGTTAGAACCCTCAAACAAACAAGAAAATCCCAACCAACCTATCATGTGTCCACCTCTGTAATTCATCGAAGTGACATGAAAAGCTGGAATAATGATGAATCATGATAGACTTTCCAGCAGTATTGAAAAGGGGGGCAAAAGCAAACACAATATATCTTTGAGGTCCATAAATAGGAATCAGATAGGCAGCAGTTCAAGTAAAGATATTGCATCAAAGGACAACCAAACTAAACAGGCCTGGAATAGGAAGACTTCTAAGAATAAACTTACACGTGAACAATTGTCTAAACTAGGGGTGTCAAACTCAATTTTATTGAGGGTCACATCAGGGTTGTGTTTGACCTGAGGGGGCAGTGTGGGCATGGGTGTGGCCAGCTCGACATCACTCAAGTTGAGGGCCCTATGGCAGCCTCAGGTCTCTGCCAGTGAAAATGGGCTCCTGATCTCCGTTTTTGGCTGAAACAGACTCCTGCAACCCTCTGCCAGTGAAATGGAGCTCAGGAGGGCTGTGTGTGGCTCTCCCCTCACTCCATTTTTGCTGGCAGAGGCACTGCAGGCCGGTCCTTCTCATTCCCAGGGTGGCCCTGTGGGCCAGATCTAAGCACCCTGTGGGCCGGATCCGGACCATGGGCCTTGTGTTTGACACTCCCGGTCTAAACAAATTCCACATGGATCTGGACTTTTTGGCTGATTTGTACTTAACAGATAACAGATAATCAGAGTTGCAAGGGACCCCTCTTCTTTGTGGCAGCTGCTTAGATATTGGAGGACTGCTATTTTGTCACTCCTAGTCCTTTTTTTTCCCATTCAAGTAGACATACCCAATTCCAGCAACTGTTCTTTACATGTTTTAGCCTCCAGCGCTTTAATCACCTTTGTTGCTCTTCTCTGAACTCATTCTAGAATCTCAACATCTGTTTTACATTGTGGTGACCAAAACTGTGTGCAGTATTCATCCTACCAAGGCATTGTAAAGTGGTATTAACACTTCTTGTCTTGCCTTCAGGTGCTTTGGAGAATAGATTGACCCCCTCTTCTTTGTGGCCATCTCTGCATCCAGTTTTGGTCTCCATGGTATAAGTTTATAGAAACACTCCATTGAAAATCTCTGACCTTTAGCCCTGAAGAACTCCCACTTTTATTCCTCTCTAAGGACATTTCTTTTTCTTTTTATATTTTGAACAGAATCTAACTTGGAGGGTTTATTTCCCCCACTCTGTTTCTCGGCATCTGATAAATAAATACTCCCATGATGCTGTCTTAGGCTCTTCAATAACTTCCTACTGCTTTATTACTAGCTTTGTTGGAGTGGAAAAGTGGGCAGGCAAGAACAAGAGAGAAGGAACTGGTCTATATAAGATACCATTCCTTTTAAAAAGGCATTTCTACATTTTCTTTTCCCCCCACAAAAGCTTTGCAAGATGCTTTGAGAAATCCTCTTTCAATTTCTTCCCCCCCCCCCCCAGCTTTCCTTTCTCTCTTTCTTAGTATTCAGTGAAGAACATTCATCTCTGTAATACAAAATAGACCTCCTTAAAATTCAGAACTTGCCAATGGATAAGCTGCAATACGGTCTCTTGTTGCAACTGTACTCTGCTGACACAGGCCTGTTTGGAAAAGGGAGATGGGGAGAGAAAGAATTAAATTCTATTCAATGAATCTTGCAAATTCTTCCCAAGCTTTTGCTTGCAGGAGATAAAAAATGCTGGCCTATAAATACTTTTGTGCAAGAAAAGTTTGAAGGCATTAAGCTGGAAGAGAGTATAATAATTCATATACAGTACAGCTTTGCATATATGGCTTGAATCTGCTTCTACAACTGTTGCAAGTACTTTTGGGAATGTGTCAAGCAATCTGGAATAACTTTTTTTTCCTTTTAACGACCCGGTAATCCCTTGCATCCGCATGGAGTCAGGGTGGCTGAATGGAGCTGGACACCCTTCCTGATGCCTATGTGGTATTTCACAGCAGACAATAACCCATTGTGCCTAGAGAGAGAAATATCTGCTGCTACCTGGGATTGAACTCACAGGCTTCTGATTGTGAGATGAGAGCTCCACCTCTAGGCCACCATGCTGCTCAAAACAGTTTGCAGTAACTAATCATGGGATAATAATTGTCTCTGCACTTTCATAGAATGATGCATGCCCTCCCTTCAAAACTGAATGGGGGAAGCTATTATACGTTGCAAAAATAGCCTGACTATCTTTGCTTCTAGAGTTGTTCTCAACCTATGACCAAAATTGGGACCGGAATTTTCATTGCTATGTGCAATGATTGTTAAGCCAGTAATGCCTGATTTTATGACCTTTTTGTGATAGCTATTAAGTGAATTGTACAATTATGGCTTTCCTCCTTGATTTTGCTGGTTGAAAGCTGGCTAGGAGGGTTGTAAATGGTGATCACATGACCCCAGGATACTGAAAGCATTGTAAATATATTCTGATTGCCAATTTTGATCATGTCACCATGGAGATGTGATGTGTGAGGACCGGTCATAAATCACTCTTTCCAGTGTTGTTGTATCTTCAAATGGTCAGTAAATAAATAAGTTGTAAGTTGAGAACCACTGTAATTGTATCAGAAATGTATTTGAATGCTGGAGAGAGTGAGGAGGTATTTTTCTCTCTATCAGAGAACAAACACAGGACATTAGAGGAAAATTATTAGGACAAGTAATTATAGGGCTAATAAAGTTTGATAAAAAAGAGGATTTATTTTCTAGTTAAATGTGAATGTTTCTATTTATCTTGATTTAATCTATATGATTTGGAGATTGGATTTCATTCCTTGTTTGTTTACAAAGCAGCTTGTAAAGTTATTTTTACTCTCATTTTATTATAAAGGATATTTTTCTTGGAAATAGACATTATCTATGAATTTGATTTGCTGGATTTTTTTGCATTCTTTGGGGAAATTTTTAATCTAATTACTTCTAGTAAGTATGACACTGAAACGAAGTATAAAAGGAACCCAGGGGTGGAATTTAAATTTTTTAACAACTGGTTCTGCAGGCGTGGCTTAGTTGGTGGGCATGGCTTGGTGGCCATGTGACTGGGTGGACTTGTCTTGGTGGTCATGTTATTAGCTGGATGTGGCCAACTCAATATCACTCACATCGAGGCACATATCTCCTCGCCTGGCCTCTCATGACTGTGGGGATGCTGCAACAGTCGTAAATGTGAAAAATGGTCATAAGTCATTTTTTTCAGTGCCATTGTAACTTTGAATGGTCACTCCACACAAGCAAAGTACCAGCAAAGGAGGGGGAAAAAAACTCCAGAGAAGTTCCTGAGACAGGAACTCTAGTCCTGCCAAGAATGTAGTAAGGATTAATAGAGAGGCAGTTTCTGTTAGCAACACCAAAATGTTTCCTTCCTGTCTTCCTTACAGGATTAGCCCAGTAATTTCTTCTAACAACCGGTTCTCTGAACTGCTAAGAATGTTAACAACCAGTTCTAGCGAATAGGTGCAAACTGGTAGAATCCCACCCCTGAAGGACCCATGGATTTAATTGGGAGAAGCCAGTTTTTTTAAAAAAAATATGAATCCCACATGTCAACTTCTTTCCTTTTGATCTCTTAGGCTGATAAAAATTAATTTGGCATGCACATTAAGCAGACAGAATATACATGTTTGGTTGAGAACTTCATCTTCTGTTTTTTTTTTTACATTCCAGTTCATTAACCTGGTCAAAAGGGAGGAAAACTTTGCCAAAAATGAGATCATATGCATGTATGGCTCACAGCTATGGGATATCGAGGCATTCCCTGTTCAAAATAAGATTGCAGTCCCTCAAACAGAACAAAGACATAGTTTGGAGAGACTCCTAAATCATAATTCACAATTGAAGCCATATGATGTTTCTATTTAGGAACATCTATTGATAGATCAACTATATTCTCCTAACTCTGGATAGTTTAACTCTTAATTAGTAACCTCTTAATTAGATTATTGTTACCTTGAATTGGTCCGGAAGCTTCTTGAGACTAGGATACCTGATGGACCACATCTGACATTTCAGATTTGGTTCATCTCAAAAATTCTAGGAAAGGTTCTTTTGTAGGCATTGAGAACTTCCAAGTTCTATCTTTCAGTGATTCTGCCATGTAGTGTTTCTTCTAGGCTGGAAGTCGATGGAGATTCTCAGTTATCCAGGTCATGGTTGTCTCAAAGGTGCTTTTTCAGGAGGCAACTGGACTTTCTTGTTTTTTTCTTTCTTCTTTGAAGATTTTTGCTTCTCATCCAAGAAGCTTCTTCGTCTCTAACTGGATTCTTCCATTCCCCACCAACCATTCAGAACTCTTCTTGGATGAGAAGTGAAATGTCTTCAAAGAAGAAAGAAAAAACAAGAAAGTCCGGTTGCCTCCTGAAAAAGCATTTTTGGACTGGAGGCTGGAAGTCTTGCTGTCCAATGACATTCATGAACCACCCATTGTTAGATTGCTACTGAAGCCCCTTCCTTCCTTCCTTCCTTCCTTCCTTCCTTCCTTCCTTCCTTCCTTCCTTCCTTCCTTCCTTCCTCCCTCCCTCCCTCCCTCCCTCCCTTCCTTCCTTCCTTCCTTCCCTCCCTCTTAATTTTTCCTTCCTTCCTTCTCCCCCTCCCTCTTAATTTTTCCTTCCTTCCTCCCTTCCTTCCATCCTTTTCCCTTCCTTCCTTCCTCCCTCTCCTTTCCTTCTTTCCCTCCCTCTTAATTTTTCCTTCCTTGCTTCCTTCCACCCTTTTCCCTCCCTCCCTCTTAATTTTTCCTTCCTTCCTTCCTTCCTTCCTTCCTTCCTTCCTTCCTTCCTTCCTTCCTTCCTTCCTTCCTCCCTCCCTCCCTCCCTCCCTCCCTCCCTCCCTTCCTTCCTTCCTCCCTTCCTTCCTTCCAGACTTCCCTGTAGGAACGTGGGCTGGACAGCTTCTATTTGTTGGCCTTCCTTCTCCACTTTCCAATGGCTCTGTTTCTATATTGTTTCAATGCGTTGCTTTTATGACTGTAGTTCGATCTACTTTGAGGTGTCATGACATGAGAAGCAGTACTAACATATGTGAAATAAATAAACTTCCTTTACATTCTGATCAGCCTAAATAAGCCCTTATCTAATCACCTGTTTTGTACAATTTTCATTTCCTGGAACTACTCCATTCAAAGATGTCAATCTGATGAAATTCCCTCCTTTAAGTACATCCCACCTTCTGTGTAGACCCTTGCCATGGATGTGTGTGGCTATAAAGACAATACTCATTTTAAGGTGATGAAGGTCACTTTCCAAGGTCTGGCAAACTCATTCCTTGCTGTAAGTTGGCAGTGAATTTGCAGTGATAGCTGAGGGTCCCCCCCCCCCCTTTTAAACTTTTTTAGAAAGAGAGATTCTGGTCAAATGAGCTTTTTAAAGAGGATTAAGAGTTTCCACTTGTTTCCACTTCTTCTCTTTCAGTTGCCTGTAATTATACTTCTGGAAACAAAAAATCTGTTTCTCTTTAGTTATTCTGTGAGACATGGAAAAAGTAACTACAAGAAATGTTCCTAAACTCTGAGTGGGGATTTTTTGTCCACTTTAATCCAGGATATATCTAAGAACATACTTTCAAATGAAACTCAGCAAAAGACATCTACTAATAGCAATATCAAAGATTTGTAATTGACATAGCCCATACATGGCTATGTAGGCTGTACAGTAAACTATTGTGATATATATTGTGACATATATTGTGATATATTGTGGAATAAGATACATATGATATTGGTATCTTATGATTATATTATTTTGTTGTTTGTATGTACACTGAGAACTTATGCACTGGAGACAAATTCCTTGTGTGTCCAATCAGACTTGGCTAATAAAGTATCCTATCCTATCCTTTCCAATCCTACCCTACCCTACCCTACTGATGAAGATGAACATCTAAAACCATTTCTTCTACAAATTCATTGCTTTCCCAAACATCTGTGAGATTGTGGAGTCCATTTAGTGAACAATTCTATTGTGAAGCCTTCCCTGCTGGCTTAATTTAATTCCTCATTCCTTCTTTTCCTATTGCAAATGGCCATCCATTAAGTCCATTGCCTTTTGCTGTTACCATTTTAGAGATAAGAGTGTAAGAGACAATCCAAAAGGAGAGACTCTGACATCTCTTCTAATTTTAATTACCCAGAAAGTTCCAAACAAACATAATAAATAGCAAAGATGGCAGACATTTTTGACTGTGATCTTCATATTTGCTTGAGAATAAAGGCCATTTGCAGTGACCTTCATCATTCCTAATTAAGAGTTGCAAGATTCTGATACTATAGCTCTGGCAATTCAATCCTGCAATCCTGGTTTAATCAAATAATTCTGGTCTACATGGCATTGGTTTCTTAGTCTGATTTCCCTTGTTGGCCTGACATCTGTATGAATTAAATGGCTGCTGGTCCAACATAAATCTCTTTGTGCTAGGAATAGTAGCGTGGAATGAATTTGCTGGTGCAGATGAGTAAGAAGAACTGTATTTGATTTATCGTAAATCATCTATTGTTCCAAGGCACCCATTCTTTAAAAGGCCATGCCCTTTTTTGGCAGAGGGTGTTATAGTGAAACTAGGAGTGGGCTTGTAAATTTCACTATTGATGAAAAGGAATATCTACTTAGCTTAACAAGCCCTTAGTGAGCATGAAAATGTGATGATGCATATCTTTAATGCTCACCATTGAAGATAGTTTATGCATGTAGATCTCTAGTGGTACCTGCAATAAAGCTCTAGTGTACTAATAGAAAGGTAATGACGTGGGTATTAAAGGGGATGAGGAAAGAAATGATTTGTGTGACTGAAAGGCTATTATAAGCATTCTTATTTAACTTTTTATTCCAAGCCAAGGACAAGAACCTGCAATTCCTAAATGCAGATTATACTTTTATTCATTTCCAAAAGTTGTAATTTGCATTGTTTTATTCATTTATTGAATTTGTTAAGGATTGCATTTTTTTTCCAGTTACCATTGGTTTTTATGCAAACAGCATTCAGAGCAACTTAGGCAACATCCTGTTGTGATGATAAGAGAAACGTTAATTGAAACATTGAAGGAACTTTGGAAAACTAAATGTATGAATTACCCTCCTCTCTTCCTTCCTTCCTTCCTTCCTCCCTCTGTCCCTTCCCTCTCTCTTCCTCTCTCCTTCCTCCCCCCCTTCCTCCCTAAAAACATTAACATATTGGATATTGCTTCTTTACTAGAAATATTTTTTTTTCTTTTTAAATGGATGGTGTGCCAGAGCATATTCAATCTATGCAGATGAAGTGCAGTAAATGCTTAGCTCTTAAGAAGCTGGGTTTTAACCCTTGTGTCCATCTATTTTTGTAGTGCTAAATTAGGCCTGCTAGAAGGACCAACCCTATCATTAGGCCAAATGACAAAACTACTTTATGTGGTTGATGATTAAAGATGCACTGGACAACACTAGATTTATTATCAGTATTGAAGAAAATTCCAATGTTTTATTCAAAAAATGGAAGGGAAGACAACTTGTTCTTGACTTCAAGAAACAAAACTGTTTAGGTTGGCTGTAGGTATCATCTCCCTTTTCAGAAAAATTCTCCAACTTGAACAGCTGCTTGGTAGGTGATATAACTTGGTCATTTCCACTCTGGGTGGAATGGATCCTTTTAGAAAAAGAAAATAAACTTTCCAAAATTTGTCTTTCTTTTTCATAAATGGGATAGAAAGAACAGGAGATTATAAAAACAAGGATGTAGGTGATAGCAAAATAGTCTTCTAATCTAAATTGGGCTTTAGTTTTACACTTTTCCTCATTAAAAAGAGTAATAAATCAGTGCTTAGTTCCCATAGCATGTCTGAGTGTCAGAAGACCTAACACATTAAAGCAAAATTTCAAATTATTTTTGGCTGGTACTTGCTGAATCTATCTTAAGTAAAAGAAGATTTTTTTTTCCACCTTTAGACATTCAAGTAGGACAATGTCTCAAATTCTGAACTAAATTTCCTGCATGACATTCTGCCCTTTTGGCATTATTTTTGACCAAAGCATTCTCTAAAGATTTCCACTTATATGGTCATCTGGAGTCCACCTTTCTCACTGTTATCCTTCACTTTTGAAATAATATCGGTGTCTTATTTTATGGCCTGCAATCTGGTTATCATATTTGCTCAAAAATAACTCCTTGAATTTAAAAGATTCCTTTGTAACAAATGAATGTGCACTATTTGTGAATGATAAAAATTATACATATGTGTATATGTGCCTGAGTGAGGGTATGTGTGCACATGTGCATCTGTATAATTTTCCAGAAATCACATTTCTGAAAGGACCAGGGCTAGGAATATAAGGTATTGAATTTAAAACTCTAATTTTGATAAATCAATGAAGGTAACCACTTTTGCAAAATTAATTCATCCCTCACCTATATGTACCAATAATTTTCTCCCTCATGCACAAACCAATATCACAAAGACACATGCATGCATATTTATCTATCTCTTTCCAGCAAAAAGGCAGGGAAAAAACAAAGAAAAAAGAGAGAAAGTATTTACAACATTTACATCTTCTGGAGGCAAGCTGTTCCACGGATTAACTGTTCTAGCTGTCAAGAAATTTCTCCTTAGTTCTGCATTGTTTCTCTCCTTGATTAGTTTCCACCCATTGCTTCTTGTCCTACCCTCAGGTGCTTTGGAGAATAGATTGACTCTCTCTTCTTTGTGGCAGCCCCGAGATATTGGAAGACTGCTATCATGTCATCCCATTCTTTTCATCAAACTAGAGTTAACTATGGTGGATGGAGATACAGGGGGATCAAAACTGGATAGTGATAGGGTGTAGGCTGATAGGACAGAGAATAAAACAGAATAGCCTATTTAGATATTACAGAAAGGATTAATTCGCCAAGAAAGCAGGGTCTCCCAACATCCATGATTTATAATAATGATTTCTGTAGCCATTTGCACTTCCTTCCTTCACTTATTTTCAACAAAATCTTTGTTCATCTTCTTTTACTCTGTGACTATAAAGATAATGTCTCCCAAGTCCATAGCTAATTTATTTATTCATTTTATTTATTTTCTTTGTCAAGCATGTATTAGATAACAGATATAATTGGGAACATGATTAAGAATATGTGTAAGAATATGTGTAAGAATAACAAGGGATATTAGGACAGGGATGGTAGGCACATTGGTGCGCTTATACAAGCCCCTTCTTAGAAATGGGGTGAGGTCAACAGTAGATAGTCTAAGGTTAAAGTTTTGGGGGTTTGGGGAAAAGACCACAGAGTCAGGTAGTGCATTCCAGGCATTGACAACTCTGTTGCTGAAGTCATATTTTCTGCAATCAAGTTTGGAGTGGTTTACCTTAAGTTTGTATCTATTATGTGTTCGTGTGTTGTCACAGTTGAAGCTAAAGTAGTCATTGACAGATAGGACATTGCAGCAGATAATTTTATGTACTACACTTAGGTCAGACCGAAGGCGGCGTAATTCTAAGTTGTCTAAACCCAGAATTTCAAGTCTGGTGATATAAAGTTTTATGTTATGAGCAGAAGAATGGAGGACTTTTCTCATGAAATATCTCTGTACTGTCTCAATTGTATTAATGTCCGATATGCAGTGCGAGTTCTTGACAGATGAGCTGTATTTGAGAATTGATCTAGCAAATGTTTTTAAGGACATTCAATATTTTATCAAGTAGATATAGTATATTTAGACCTATTTTAAATTTACAAGGGACAAACTGTCATGAATCTAGTCAGCCAGTGGTAATCATACGAAGGCTAAGTGTTTGTATGTGTGTGTTCATACACACATACATACATAAACACAGAAAGAGAATTTTAAATTATACTTGGTATCAAGACTTCTGCAAATTTTCTTTGGGAGAAATATTTCTCCTCACTTTAACATCACTCATCATCACAGCAAAAGCTGTAAAAAAAATCTCTGACTGATTTTTTTTTTTTTAATGGAAGTGAGAGTCTACCATAGTTTGGCAGGCATAAGTTAAAGGAACATATGAGACATTACTTTTTCCCTTGTCAAAAATTTGCCAAAAATACAGTTTCTTTGGGACAAATACCAATGAAAAAAATATGAAAGTTATGTTCCCAACAATATACAATAGAAATGCTTCTTGCCTTTTCAGCAAAACATTTATAAAGAAATGTTTTTTTTAAAAAGAACACATTTTAAAAAGTACAGCATCACAGAAAGCTTTGTAGAAAAAAACAAACCTTCAAAAATCTGTGTTCAAAACCTTGGATATTAAAAGAACTTTTATTTAAAAGCTCGGAATCTAAGAAAAAGCTGATGACTAATTAGGAGGGTTTTTTTTGAAAAAAAAACTTTTTAAAATGTGTAAACCCTCTCTACTACTAATGGACTAGAATAACTACCAAAGGAAAATAGTGAAAAGAGAGATAGGATTTATAATAATGTGTGCATCCCTATTCACAGCTTTCCTTTCAACCGGTAGATTACTACCACATTCACAAGAGCTCACACACTCATCTATACAACCAAAAAAGCGAAGTTATTTGGAGATAAGAGTTATTTTTCCACATATGTATGGCAAATAATAGAAACAAAGGAAACTTGTAAATTTGATGCTGAAATAACTGCATGCTAAAAAGTATATGTTAATGTTCAGTAAGAGACATTCATGTTGAATCAGTACTAGGGAACAATATCAGACCTAAGTTTTAAGCCTTCTGAGGCACCTGCTACCAGATACAGATTAACAGAGTTGTAAGGGAACTTGTAGGTCATCTAGTTCAACCACCTGCCCAAGCAGGAGACTCAGTCTATACCATTTCTGCAGATGGCAGTCCAGTCTCTTCTTGAAAGCCTCCAGTGATGAAGTTCCCACAACTTCCGAAGAAAAGCTGTTCCATTGGTTGATTGCTCTCAGTGTCAGAAAATTTCTCCTTCTTTCCAGATTGAATTTCTCCTTGTTCAGTTTCCATCTATTATTCTTTGTCTGACTTTCAGGTGCTTTGGAAAATAACTTGACCCCTCCCTCTCTCTGGCAGCCCCACAAATATAGGAATACTGCTATCATGTCTCCCCTGGTCCTTCTCTTCACTAGACTAGCCATGCCCAGTTCCTGCAACCATTCATCGTATGTTTTAGCTTCCAGTCCCCTAATCATGTTGGTTGTTCTTTTCTACACTCTTTCTAAAGTCTCAACATCTTTTTTTATAGTGCAGATGCAGTACTCTAGATGGCTTTAAAGAGTGGCATTAGTACCTCACTTGATCTTGACTGTATTTCTCTGTTAATGCAATTTAGGATTGCATTGGCTTTTTGGCTGTTGCTGTACACTGTTGGCTCATATTTAATTAGTTGTCCACTAACACTCCAAGATCCCTCTCACAAGCTTGAAATATAATGAAATTCTGGGATTTTAATATAATGAAATTCTGGGATGTTGCAGCTGCAACATTTACCCTGATTCTTCTGGAGTCCATGAATTTGGAAGGATGTAATCTCCAGGCAGGGTTATCAGCATGGGGATCAAAAAAGAATAGCAACAGAACTTACACATGCTTCACAGTGCTTTCCAGCCTTCTCTAAGCAGTTTACAGAGTCAACTATTGCCCTCAACAATCTGAGCCCTCATTTTAAAGACCTTGGAAGGATGGAAGTCCTTGAGCCAGTCAGGACTGAACTCCTGGCTGTGGGCAGAGTTAGCCCACAATACTGTATTTTAACCACTGGGAAGGAAGGAAGGAAGGAAGGAAGGAAGGAAGGAAGGAAGGAAGGAAGGAAGGAAGGAAGGAAGGAAGGAAGGAAGGAAGGAGTAGCACTTAGAATTATATACCGCTTTATAATGGTTCCCAGCCCTCTCTAAGCAGTTTACAGAGTCAGCATATTACCCCCAACAATCTGGGTCCTCATTTTACCCACCTCAGAAGGACGGAAGGCTGAGTCAACTTTGAGCCTAGTGAGATTCAAACTGCCAAATTGCAGTCAGCTGGCAGTCAGCATAAATAGCCTGCAGTACAGCACTCTAACCACTGCGCCACCATACCACCAAGAAAGGATATTTTTGTTCTTACCTATTTAATGGATTGTTGTGGACTACTAAACTGATGGTATGAGATAAGAAGCATCCATAAAAGTCTTGTGAATAAATAAAGAAATTGAAGTCAAGATATCACATACGTACAAAAGGGCTTTGTTCATATAGTTGTATCCACTTTCTTGTCTTTTTTGATGCCATTCCTGAGGACACCCTCAGGAATGGAGATTTGACTGGGAAGATGTTAACATTGTTATTATTATTACAGGTAATCCTTGACTTACAACAGCTCATTTAGTGACTGTTCAAAGTTATGATGGCCCTGAAAAAAGTGACTTATGGCCGTTTTTCACACTTAATGACCATTGCAGCATTCCCCGGGGTCACATGATCAAAATTCAGATACTTGGCAACCAATTCATATTTATGACATTACAGTGTCCCAGGTTCATGTGATCCGATTTTGTGACTTCCCGGAATGCAAAGTCAATGGGTAAGCCAGATCCACTTAACAACCGTTTTCCTAATTTAACAACTACAATGATTCACTTAACCACGGTGGCAAGAAAGATCGTAAAAAATGGGACAAAGGACACTTAACAAATGTCTCACTTAGCAGCATAAATGGTGGTTGTAAGTTGAGAACTACCTGTATTATATACTACAACCTGAACCACAGATTTCAGGTGTTACCTCTCAGAAAGAATGGACCTTTAGGAAACAGTTCACCATTGGCCAATGAAGGTCTTCTAATCGAACTGAAACACTGCAATGGTGTGTGTGTGTGTGTGTGTATGTGTATTCCCCATCATCCAAAATGCAACTCTGAATAATGTTAAGCACTACGTCCTTCCTGCTTGTTTTGGCAAGAAATCCTCTATAATACCAAGCTATTGCTGCTGCTAAGTTCCCCAGTGTCAATTCAATTACTGGCATGGAAATGGTAGCCCTGCGTTGCTGTCCTGTTCATTTGTCTGGCAGAAGGACACAGATATGTATTTATCTAGCAAATGGGAAAATACATTTCTTAAGATGGATGAGGTTGCTTGCAGGCTTGATGGACCCAATAAAATAACCCAGTATCAAGAGAGAGGTTTATTTTGAAGCTTTGGATGTGTCATAACATCGGCTTCTAAACAGACATCACATAAATCAGAAAGTAGATTTAAAGAAATAGTTAGACAGCAACCATTGTTGAATGGGCCTAGGTAAAACAGACATGTGGAAAGCCTCAGTTGTGCAGTATTATGGGCAGCTTATTGGTTGGTATTCTAACCAATTAGGTCTGGATCCTACTCTTTCTCCATGCTTTCTGATCTGTTTCAGCAGCTGAAGTAATTTAGTTTCACTTAATCCAAGGCTAGGAAATTTATATTTCTCCAATTTCTTGTTGGATTCTAACTTTTTTTCTTTGTTCTGGCCTGCATTAAACAATGATCCAGAAGGACTGGAATAGCAGTCTGAAAATAATTGGCAAATCACAGAATTTCGAGCTTGACTCTCTTCCTTAGAGTGCAAAAACTTGACTGGATTCCAAAATTGCATTAAACCGGTTTAATGGGATGGTTTATTTTGTTCTGGCTAGTAGAATTAAGTTGACCATTATAATTTGTAAAATACAGTTATAGCTAGGGGTAGGATTCTACCAGTTCGCACCTATTCACTACAACCGGTTGTTAACATTCTAAATATTTCGGAGATCCAGTTGTTAGAAGAAATTACTGGCCTAATCCTGTAAGGAAGGCAGGAAGAAAACATTCTGGTGTTGCTTACAAAAACTGCCTTTCCGTTAACCCTTATTACATTCTTGGCAGGACTAGACGACCTGTCTCAGGAAGGTCTCTGGAGTTTTTTTCCCCTCCTTTGCTGGTACTTTGCTTGTGTGGAGTGACCATTCAAAGTTACAATGGCACTGAAAAAAGTGACTTATAACCATTTTTCACACTTATGACTGTTGCAGCATCCCCAGTCATGAGAGGCCAGGTGAGGAGATGTGTGCCTTGATGTGAGTGATATTGAGTTGGCCACGCCCAGCCAATAACATAACCACCATGTCACGTTCACTCAGTCACATGACCACCAAGTCAAGGCCACCAACTAAGCCATCCCCACAGAACCGGTTGTTAAAAAATTTGAATCCTATCCCTGGTTATAGCTTGTTGGTTAAGTGTAAAACAAGCCACTGTGCTAAGTTTATTCAACCAAAGTAGTATGATGTACAAACCCAGTGTCAGAGTCTCAATTCGAGAAGGAAGACAAACAGCTGATAGGGAGTGGGAGTATGGCTCCATTAACTGTGGAGGAATCTGGGGAAGAGCAAAATCCAGCTGGGCAGAGCAGGGAAGAGGTAGAACAAGGGGGAGGGAATTCAGGGGAAGATCCAGGCCCACCCTCTCTTCATCCTAGGGCACGCAAGGAGGAATGGAGAAGAGAGCAACATGGGCTGCAATGGCTTACAGGGGAGGAAAGGGCCCTGATTCCCTTCATTAGCCACACCTGGGAATGAAAGTTTCAAAGAACTGAATGCGGCAACTGCAAACATGACTTTATTCTGTGTTGTCTTTGCTTATCTGTGTTCCTGTATTCCTGGCATCTTCCCAACCATGTGAGGTTTGCTGTGCCTTCAGGTCTGGAATTCTTGCTCCTGCCCTGCCAAACTAACTACCTCTGTTTGGCTTGATTTGACTTAAAGTTATAGTTTTTGTTGACCACGTTTTGGACTTGATTCCCTGCAGTCAAAGGTTGTTCCAGGGATAGTTTTTCTCCAGCCAGAAAGTAACCCAGGACATTAGGGCAAAGTTGGAGCTATTAAAGGCACTCTTATTGATTATCTGACTGTGTTGCCTTTGTGCCATGCCCTGGATCATCACACCCAGTGGCTGTATTTGTAATTGTACTAACTTTTAACTTTGGGTGCTTCATATTCTAGACCAGTGGGTTTCAACTTATACTCAGTGGACCTCTCGGGGGTGTGTGTGATATTTTCTTGCAAAGACTTGAAGAAATGTTATGATTTAAAGCTTGAGTTAAGTCTTGGAGGTCTGTGGCTACAAAAGGTATTTAAAGAGGGTTTGTGGTGAAGGAAAGGTTGAGAGCCATTGTTCTAGACCAGGGGTGTCAAACTTGATTTCATTGAGGGCCACATCAGGGTTGTGTTTGACCTCGGCTGGTGAGTGTGGCCATGGGGGGCCATGACACGTGACTTGTATCGGGGACACCTGTGGTGGCCAAGTGCTAATGCCAGACTTCCCTGAAACCCTCCCTCACTCTCATTATAATCCCTCTTCTTTCCTTCCTTCCTTCTTTCCTTCCTTTTCTTCTTTTCCCTCCCCTCTTCATTCTCCTTTCTTCTTCCTTCCCCTTTTTCTTTATTTTTTTTTTGTCTTTCCTCTTTCTCCTTTCCTGTCCCTTCTTCCATGCTCAAACGCAAAAGGGAAAACATTTCTCCTTTTGTTTAGTTTTCAGTTTGTTTTGATAGTGTTCTGCCAGCAAAAACCAAGCCTGGGGGCCAGACCATTTTTGCTGGCAGAAGCAACATGAGCCAGTCCTTTGCTGTTTTCAGCCGGCCCCATGGGCTGGATTTAAGCACCCCCTGGGCCAGATTTGGCCTGTGGGCCATGAGTTTGACACACCTGTTCTAGATCATTTGAGGACAGTCTAGACCATTTGAGCTCCCTAGAACATCATACTTTATTTCTTTTTTTACTTATTGATTAAATGGACATGCTGCCCATCTCGCTATCAAGTGACTCTATGCAACTTTCTATTGCATGCTTTGATTGACAGCTGAATTTTTAAATAATGACATGAAAAATGATGTCTGCTGGCAGCTGGAAAGAGAGCCACCGCTGCTACCAATAGTAAACCTAGCCAATTTTAAATCCACAGAATGGGGGTGGCATAACTGGTGGCAAAATAATATCCCTGCAATATTATTTTTAACAAACATAAGAGCTTTCTTGCTGTTTTCTATTTTTCAAGGAATGGGAAAAGAATTGGCTTGTGCATACTTAATGTGCACAATATTTCATTATCCTACAAATAAGACAAAGAGCCAAGAAGAAAAAGACCACATTTCAAATTCCTCAGTGTGTGTTCCTCCCCCAAGTTATTAGCGAAAAGTGCATTTTGAAACTAATATTTCAACAACCCTTTGTTTTGAAGCAGAAGGAGGGATCTGATCTCATGGAAACAGTTTGCAAATTGTGCTTGTTCTTGACGATTATGCAATGGACACCTTATTCATTTAATATAAATATACGATTTCAGTGGTAGCTGTCTGGAATGATCCATTTAACTGAACAGAACAGAATAACAGAGTTGGAAGGGACCTTGGATATCTTCTAATCTTGTGGTTCACTGGAAACAGGTGAGGGTAGCTGAGGTCTCGAAGCATAGGCATCTCTGGAGTAAGGCTGCAAGGTAATGGCCCTTTCCTAAAGAGATAAAATCCATCTGAGAAACCAGAGTTCTTTGCAGGAAGCAAATAAGGGTTTGCACTCAAGTCTTGTGGACGCTCAGAATATCTTGGTTGGTGTTTGGAGACTCTTTGTGTTTGAAATATTTCTTAGTAACTTTATCTAGGCAAGATATCTAGATAACCTTGGCAAGGCTCTTTCTTGTTAGAGACAATTAGTTTGAAACAGCCTTTTAACCGTGAAGGAACGGAATTTGTAAAGAATCATTAAAAGGTTTTGCTGTTACTTCTGTTTCGTGTTTGTTTCCTTGGAACAAGGTTTGGATCAGAACAAATCATTGGAAAATGTGCAAAGAAGAGCAATTAAGACAATTAAAGGGTTGGAGACTAAAGCATATGAAGAACGATTGTAGAATGTGGGTTTGGCTAGTCTAGAGAAAAGGACTAGTAGGAACATGATAGCAGTATTCAAGTATTTGAGAAGCTGTCACGAAATGGAGGGGATCAATTTATTATCCAAAACACCGGAGGCAGGACAAGAAACAATGGATGGAAACTAATCAAAGAGAGAAACAAGTGGAATTAAGGAGAAACTTCATAACAGGGAGGACTATTAACCAGTGGAGTAGCTTTCCTTCAGAAGTTGTGGGTGCTCCAACACTGGAGGTTTTTAAGAAGAGACTGGACAGCCACTTGTCTGAGATGGAAAAGGGTCCGGTCTCCTGCTTAAGCAATGGGTTGGACTAGAAGACCTCCAATGTCCCTTCCAGATCTATTCTCATCAATTAGTCCAATCCCCTGCTCAGGCAGAAAACCCTATCACCATTTCAGACAAATGGTTGTCCAATCTCTTCTTAAAAACCTCCCACAACTTCTGAAGGAAAGCTATTCTGATTAATTGTTCTAACCAATGTTCATGAACAAAATGCTTTTCTTATCAAATACAGCAGTGGTGGGATTCAAAATTTTTTACTGCCAGTTCTGTGGCTTGGTGGGCGTGGCATGGCATGGCTTGGTGACCGGGGTGTGGCTTGGTGGGCCTGGCTTGGTGGGCATGGCAGGAGAAGGATACTGCAAAATCCCTATTCCCTCCCCACCCCACTAACCTGCTTTCCAGCTCCATTCTCCTGTGAAGGGCAATAAAAGAAGACCCAGCCAATCAGCTGGGACTTGGGAGGCGGAGAATAGATGGGGGCGGGGCCAGTCAGAGGTGGGATTTGCTGGTTCTCCAAACTACTCAAAATTTTCACTACTGGTTCTCCAGAAATGGTCAGAACCTGCTGAATACCACCTCTGTAATACAGTATCTGAATGGTCTTGTTTCTATCATTAAAAAAAAAAAAACTGTGTTGCTGTGCAAACCACAAATGGTAACCACAAATCCTTTGACTCTTTTCAATTTCAAAATTATAAAGAGTGCATCATCTTGCTATCCTGGGGATGGGTTAATGGGCCTCTGTGGTGTTGCTTCACAATTCATTGGTCTGGATCCATACATAGTCATGCTTCAAAAGTACCCCTGAGTGCAGGACAAGACCAGAAGCAGAGCTAGCTTTGAAAGCAAGACTGTGCCTGCATAAATCAAGCATGCCATAAAATTTTGGAGACACTGAGATTGATCTCCTGTCAATAGAGGCTACAGCTGAGTCATCGCTCACTCACTTCTGCCTCTTATGAAAGCCAGGATGCAGATTTGACATTTCAGTTTTCCAAAGCCACATTCTATGTTATCTATCTTGGTAGGATAGAGGGTAGTTCTTCTTTGCTTTTCTATCTGTCCATCTACTTGGTCAAGTATACTGTACGCTGGGATTTAGGCTTACTGAACTGATTCTTACCAGCCTCGTAACTTCTACCCTATTGCACCTCTGCAGCAACAAATAGGAAGGAAACATAATTTGGGATTGCTAATCAAGTCACCTAACCATGAAAGTTCTGTGCAAGCACTACCAGGTTGCTTAAGGACAAAGGAGGATTCTTAGAGAAGGAAAGGGGCATTGGATAGAAGGAACAGAACCAATGAAGAGGTTAAGCAGAGGTAGTAAAAAGAAATGAAGAAATGCTTGAGGTACTGCAGTTGCTAGAATGAGGCCAAGAACATTGCCTTCAATCTGACTGCTGAGCATTGCTGTGTGATTATCCTTTAATGTTCTGGAATTAACTAGACTGAGGACAAAGAGGTACTAAGACCTCTCTCTGTTTTACGTTCAATATCAAGCTGGTTCCCCATGGCTCCTTCTCCAGAAAAATGGGGTCTAGAGTCAACTTTGTGCAAAATGAAATTATTGATAGATTTGATTGCTAGAACCGCTCTACCTACGCCCATATCCCCCGAATCCCCAGGATCCAAGAAATGATTTGATTTCAAGATGGGCAATGATATTGGGGATTTTCCCCTCAGTTGTCTTATAGGGAAATGTTTGAGGGCAGTTACGTCAGCTATTTAAATACCATACTGTTATTTAACATACCATTTGTCTGAAATGGTATAGTATATGAAGGAATCAGCTAGACTGATAGGTGAACATTATTTCAACATTGGTGATTCTAAGGTAGGAGGTGCAATTTTGGGATGGATGGGGTGGAGTCAATATACTTCTTAAATATATACAATTCTCTGGCAATCAGGAAAGTCTGAATAATTCATAGGAGAAACATACTGGAAACTATCTGTTCCCAGTTGATGTAAGATGATGCCATTGTTTCATACTGCCTAATGGTACAACCAAGTGAGCAAAGGGATTCCCAGTTGGGGGAGAAGATACAAGAAGAGAGAAAGAGGGAAAAACTTTCATCTGTGAAAAACTGAGGTCAGAATCATCTCACTTCACTTTTGCAATCACCCAGCAAGATGTAAAATAAATTTTAAAAAACCCAGATAAACTTTGAACTGAGCAGATGTATGATATGTCATGTTCTCCGTTTGCCCAGAAATCTGAACTGTTCAATGGTGTTTAGCTTATCTCTCTTTAGAGAATTTGTCTTTATCTTTAGTATGTAACTAGTAAAACACATTTGTCTACCTATATCCCACTGAAAGCCTTCCTTCCTTCTTCCCTCCCTCCCTCCTTTTCTGCCTTCCTAACACTTCTCCCTCCCTCCCATTTTCTTATTTTCATGATTCAGTCACATATTTATCCTAATATTTCCTTCAATATTATCCCTTTTTGCACTGTCTCCTTTCCATTGTCTCCCTAGCCCAAATTTATCTCTTTCTCAATATTTATCTTGTTGTAATTATCTCCTTTTGTACCTTTATTCTCTGGATTAATCTCATTTATCTCTTCAATCCAACTCAGTGTGTTTATTTTATTTGTCTCATGATGGCTTATTTAATATAGACTGTAAGGACAAGGAATGATTCTAAGGAAGTTTTGATTAAGGAGAACAAGTGAACAGCATCAAGTCAAGGAATCTTCCCAAATTTTTTTGGGTCACAGCTAAAATTCTAATTAATGGAATTGTAATCCAAAACATTTGGAAGACACTGAATTGCCTGGTCTAGAATGAGGAGTATGAAGAAGACATTTCACAGTAGACTTCTTCATATAGGTAGTCCTCAACTTTTGAGCACAATTCTCTGTTGTTAAGTGAGACATTTATTAGGTAAATTTTGCCCCATTTAAAGACTCTTCTTGCCACCATTGTTAAGTGAATCACTGCAGTTGTTTTTTAGTAACACAAGTTGTTAAGTTAATCTGTCTTACCCCATTGAGTTTCCTAGTCAGAAGATCATATGTCTCTGGGATCTTGCAATCATCACTTGACCATGGGGATTCTGCAATGGTTGTAAGTGTGAAAAATGGTCATAAGTCACATTTTTCAGTGCCATTGTAACATTGAATGGTCACTAAATGAACTTTTGTAAGTTGAGAACTACCTATATTAGTATGTTCCAGATGTGTAGGAGTTTGTCTCTGATTTCTCCTATTAGCATGATGATTGGTTGGAAAATATTTTGGTATTAAGAACATAAGTTGGTGGTTTCTTGGCTTGGTGTACTTTCAGTGCAAGTAAAAAGAAGAAGGAAGAAAGTGCACTTTATTATAGTTTTCAGTTCTCTATTCCTTGAGGTATATTTTCTTTGAATGGACAAAGATATAAGCTACCATTTCTATTTAGAGCTGGTGAGGAATTACACCTATTGTTAAATTACATCTACTATCATTTTCAGCCATTTGGCCTTGTTGCATGAAGTGGAGGGAAGTTAAAATCCAATATATAGCTCTGGAAATATAAGTTACATACCCTTAACATAGATAACCATCTGAGATCTCCTATCTGGTCAATTTTTTCCTCTGAACTATTTTAATATTCCACCCAAAATATATCCCTTCCATATTGGCAGGAATGCATTAGCTGTGCCTTCCCTATTTGTCAAGGTGATGTTTTGTCTCATCAGAAAAGACTTGAGATTCTCAAATACCATCTTTTACTCATTGCCTTTCTCCTTTGCCTTAGAGGAATGAGGGCCAGAATGCCAAACCAGCAATTATTTGTAAAGTAGCTTGATCAACCCAAACACTGATATTCTCAGTGCAAGAATCTCTGTTTTCGAGATGGCAGAGACTTCTGTTGCTAGCAGTCTATTTAATATGCAGCTGAGAAGGCACCTTTTAATTAGGACAGTTGCTTTAGCAATTTGTAGATAAATATCAATAATATGGTGACCTATAGAAATCAGTCTGGCTCTAGATTTGGGAAAATATCCAGAAAAATGCCTTTCTATGGATTCTCAGCTTCCGTTAATCATCCCATCCACCCCAAAACCATCAACTTTAAGTTCCTTTCCTGTTGTCTCAAAAGTTGTTCTTCTGAAGCTCAAAAGAGAGAGGATGAATGCAGGAAGTCTTCAACTTATAACCATTTATTTAGTGACTGTTCAAAGTTACCATGGCACTCAAAAAAATAACTTATGATTGGTCTGCACACTTAGGACTTATTCCCATGATCACATGATCAAAATTTGGTCATTTGGCAACCAGCATGTCAGCGTTCCTAGTAATACATCCATAACAAACAGAACTCCAAGGCAGGTAGATTCCTCAAGGAACAGTTTTATTTGAATATACCATATTGGCACAGACTGGTGAAAACCGACTCTGAGAGTTCCCACGATTTTTCACCTGTGTTGAAATGTCCTTGGTTCCCAGGAGAAACTATTCTGTTTTGGCTACAAAACCCCAGCTATCCCTATTCCTCCCTCCCTATAACTCATCTCCTTTGTGGCAACACTGAAGCCCCAAAAATGGCCTCAATCAGGCCAGCTTCAGAATCAACACAGTATATATTTATGACAGTGGCAGCATCCCAGCTGGCAACCCACAAGCAAAGTCAATGATAGGAGCCAGATTGCCTTAACAACCTCATGATTCACTTAACACCTGTAGTGATTCAGTTTACAACCCTGGAAAAAGCTGGTGAAATCAGGCATGATTCACTTAAGAACTGCCTAGCTTATCAAGGAGAAACTCTGGTTCTAATTGTGGCTGTAGGCTGAGGACTAGTTGCATCACAAATAGCTTGCTTTGTACTGGTAGATATCTCCTTATTCCCTGCATAAAAAATAAGATATTTGCTCTTTACTTCATAACACTACTTATTTTGTTAATATCCAGAGGACGTGGAGCAGGGATGTCAAACTCGATTTCATTGAGGGCTGCACCAGGGTTGTGTTTGACCTCGGGGGGCTGGGATGGGTGTGGCCAGCTCAACATCACTTGTTTTGGGGGCTCCAGTAGTGGCCCAAATGCTCTGCCAGTGAAAACAGGCTCCCAAGCTCCGTTTTAACTGCGACGGCCTCCTGCAAACCTCTGCCACCAAAAACAGAGCTTGGGAGGGCTACAGGAAGTCCTCCCGAGCTCTGTTTTCACTGGCAGAAGTTCCATGGGCCAATCCTTTGCTGTTTCCAGGGTAGCCCCATGGGCCAGATCTAAGCCTGGCAGATCCCCAAAGGCCAGATCTAAGGGCCTTGAGTTTGACACTCTTATTATGGAGCATATTCAAGATGGTGACTACAAACAAACGGACGATGGATCAGTAGGAAAAAATAACGCAACATGCAGCCAGAAATCAATCTGTTTCACAATGCCAGGTAAAACAGTTGGGTTTGCAGAGTTGCTTCCATTAATTAGTATCCCTCTTGTTGTGTTTTTAAGATTTTTACAGAGTCTGCGTAAGTCGCGTGTTCCAAAACGTGAGTCTCTCCCACCTGTACTCAAGATCATAGTCTATGTGAGGGTACCACAGAGCCTTCTTGCCTACAGCTGACAACAATTTTTTGTCTCAGCTTAATCTTTAATGCCTTTCTTCTGTCACTGCTCCATTCTGGGACACTCTCTAAGGGAAAACTCATTTCAAAGTCCGTGTCTATTAGACTAACAGCTGCAAATGGCTCCCAGAATTGTGATGGAGGGGTGTGTGTGTGTGTGTGTGTGTGTGTGTGTTTTAAAGTGTTTTGCTGTGATTTAAAATTCTCACTGTTCTCATCAGAGATATGTTCCTGTTGCTTGTGCTGGAAGGAGATTCTTTCTGGATTTATTTTGCTGCTGGAAAGACAAATCAAAATCACAAAACTAACACTAAATGGTTTTGTCTTGTCAACCAAGACTTTCTGCTATCTAGAGGACTGAAATCATCAACTGAGAATACCTATGCTGTGGTGGGCCCAATCCATATATTTTGGGTAATCTGAGCAGGAGCAGTATATCCACCCCCATGTGGGAGAATGCGATTTCGGTGGGATAAAAGTAATAATAAAATAATCTAACAACTTTCAAAAAGAAATGCAGACAGGGATGATTCAGGAAGCAATTGCTTCATCGAAAGAAGATGTAAGAAAGAATCATGATGAGAATAATTAAAAAGAAATTAATTAAAAAGAAAAACAAATAAACTCAAAGGACCACTAGATCTGTTGCTGCCTTCACTTTTCTATATTTCTTGATAAACTGCCCCTCCATAACAAAGCCAATCTGTCCCTGAAGGGCTTACTTTCTGACTTCAAACTGGGAATTTTATGACACTAAGTCAGGCCCAACCCCTGGGAACTGAATGGCCAAGATTTATTTATTTCGTCAACATTAGGGCCAACCAAGTCACAACAACTTTGAAAGGTAGACTAAATTGAACATAATTTAGAATGCATATAAAAAATTAAATAAATACATGTTGACCTTCCAGAAAAAAAATCTGTAGGTCTTTTGCTCCTCTCCCCTCCCCTCCCCTCCCCTCCTCTCCCTTCCCTTTCCCTCCCTCCCGTCCCCTAACTTGTTGTCTCTTGGTGATTAGCCCAAAGTCACCCAGCCAGTTTTCATGACAAAACTGGGACTAGAACTCAGAGTTTGGTTCTAGCCTGATCCTTCACCATCAGACCAAAGTGGCTCTATTTTTCACAGACTCAACAACTTTCTTCCCAGAAGAAACAAACTATAAACATATGTTTAAAGAAAGTATTCATCTTCCTGCATCTCAAATGACACCGTAATTTACTCAAGTCTCTTTGTGTCACTGCCACTAAATTCCATAAGTCTGAAATATTATTTTGGGGGTGAATAGGACATAATCTGTCAATTATTAATATTAGTATTTGATGCAGATGTCAATATTTCTTCCAATGTGTCTAGACAAAATATGAATCTAGAATTTTTTGTTTCATTCAAACTATTAAAGTTTGCACGTCACATTTTATAAAAAAAAATAATTGTAGGGTTTTATTGCCTGTATCATAGGATTTAATAATCATATAGTAAGTTAGGTATTTCCTAATCTTCCCATTAACAGAGAAAGTTTTTATTACTTGGTTATGGCTGCTGTGTTGGCTTTTTCACCCAGTTAGACCTTGATAGTGTCATGCTTACTATCAATCTGATTTCCCCTCAATTTATGCTTATAACACATCTATTTTCCCTCAGATTAGATATGAATTAATATTCCTTTGCTAAGACTTCTTTATACCTTAGCAGCTTTTCTTAGACTTTTGGCTGTTATTTTCATAAACTTTTTATCCTCATTAAATTAAATTCTTCCTTCTACCTTGCTTCACAACTTTTGAAGCCCTTTTTCACTCTCCCTCTCTTTTAAACATGATCTATATTAATTTACTTTCAGGAGATAAAAATCGTCTCCTGCTTTTTGATGGCTAGGTATTTTGGAACTCCTTATTAATAAATGCATTTCTTTTCAAAGAGTATAGATAAAAAGAAGCAAACTCTTCTGATATGTGAAACATCCCTTCTAATCATCTGAAACCTGTGTGTGTGTGTGTGTGCGTGTGTGTGTGTGTGTGTGTGTGTGTGTGTGTGTGTGTGTGAGAGAGAGAGAGAGAGAGAGAGAGAGAGAGAGAGAGAGATTTCATTAATGCTATATTCATCTCTGCTAGGCCAAACTATAATAGCATTTTACGTTATGGCATTTTCTAATATTGAGTTGGTTTTTGAAGTAGTCAAGACACCTAATTCAGAGAATAACACATGGTAAGTAAGCTTTGATCAGTGGGATCAGCAGACAATTACTCCATGTAGTGAATCATCGATAAGGCATTGAGGAAGATGAGTAAATGTAGTAGCAGTAGCAGCTAATGACTTTTTCGTAAGTGCAATGAAGAGTATGGATTACTTTCATTGTGTGAAATCCCAAAAATGAGAACATTGTCAAACAATGGTCTCCCTTACTCCTCTGGGCTGACAGTATTAGTACTTACTATTTATCATGGCTAGAATTCTTCTCTGTAAGCAAATGGGTACCAAATTTTAGTAAAAATCTTATTACTTGATTAAAAATAAAAGATCACAATGAGGATGAATATATATTTTATATATTAAATATAATTGCATTAAATTATACATGATTTTGATGTGTCCTATAAAGTTGAAAGGAAGAGCGACAGAATCAGATTCCCTTTACTAAAAAGAACCTTTATTTATTGGTACGTATGATGTTGTAGATCACTCCCGTTGCTGATCTCTAAACTGATCAATAATTCAAAACATAGGACAATTATTAATTTTTTCAAAAAAGCTCATCACAACTCTAATTGAAACTCATTTTAAAAAGTGTAATTTGACTGACAGAGGAACAAATATGCGTGAGTATACTGTGTGATTCAATTCCTTGGTGAATACATTTCACACTTTGATAAAATCATCATGATCATCTACTTTTCCTCTTAGGGAAATGACAGCATGCAAAATTAATCAGAAGGTAGGGGCATGATATTGAAAACTTTCCTTAATCAAGGCAATTGAAAAGACCCTACACATGGGCATTTAATGTTCTAGTTAGTATGATAATAGAAGGTGAATATACTAACAAAACAGCAATCTGAACAAATGTGATGGCATCTTTTGGGAAGTACCACTGTCTCAGACATGGGTAGCACAATAGAAGGTAAAATATAAGTGAAGGCAATTGTGTTTCTAATTGTACTATTGTCCCTACCTAATGATTCCATGTGACAAGGACAGTGGGCAGAGAGATGCTTATTATTTTAAGTCTTAAAGTTACACACCCACCCACATTGGCTAGGGTTAAGATTGTTAAGCCTGGGTTACCCAACCAGGGTTAAGGAGACAAGCTAAACAGAATGTGCAGCGTTAGTCAGATAGGCACACAGATAAATGAGTAAGATATGTTTGTATGCTTGTTAACATACAGTAAAAATAACAGATACGCTTGTGCTATCAAAAATATAGTTTATTCGGTCTTCCGGTTTGCGTGGCTTCGGGGCAGCAGGAATTCGCGACAGCTCGCGATTCCTGCTGTGCTAGCCGTCGAGGTACCCCCGATCCAGATGGGTCAGGGGGATATGGCTGCCCTGTAGGGACAGCTGAAGAGAGAGGGGAGTCGGATAGGGAGGTGGGGGTATCGCAGACCCCCCCCCTTCTCCGGGAAAACCCCTTTTTCCCAAGGCGGTGGAGCGGCGGTCAGCAATGGCCGCCACGAAGAAGCCAGCAACCGGGTAAGAACTGTGCTGGAGGAAGTGTGAAGAGTGAAAGTTCTGTCTGAGCCGGGTCAAGTAACACCTTTTAAATTGCCTGGAATTGAGCTGCTTGAATTGCTGGAGGATACATTGTATCCCTAAGAAGAGTGAAAAGCGGCGGAGAAGCTGTTAAAGGGAATTTTTTTTTTTTTTTTATTCTCCCACCCCACGGAAAAAGCAGAAACATTTGGATATATTAGACATTGAAAGTGGATTGCCTTGAAAGCTGAAGCTAAGAGACAAAGGGATTTTTGGACATTGGAAAATTTAAGAAATTGGAAAATCTCTGCTGGAGGTATGGATTTTTGATTATTTAAAATTGTCATTGCAAGTGGGAAGGGAGAAAAAAAAATTGGAGCAGAAGATGAAAAAGGAGGAGATTGTCTAGAACGTTTTTGTGGATCCCAAAAGAAGATATATGGTAATTGGACCTCTTTGATTAAAAATTAATTCAGAAAGAGAAAGAGAAGAAGGAAGAAAAGTATTAACTTTTGGAACTTTTTTTTTCTTTTTTTTTAATTGCTTTTGATTGTCTTTGATTAAAAATACTTGTGGTTGTTTTGGAAAAAGTTTCCCTTTTCATAATGGCATCGTCTGTGGATGAACTAGAGATTGAATATCAAAAATATAAAAAAGAAGATACTTTGGGCGCTTTGTTTCAATTCTTAGAAATGGCGTTATGTTCTTTTGAAAAGTTGATTACGCAGCAGAAGGACTGGGACAAGGAAGAAGAGGAAGAAGAAGCCATCTTTGATGAACAATGGGTCCCTTCCGGAGAGGAGGAGAAAAAGGATAAGAAAAAGGGGATTTTAAGAATTATAAAAACAACCAAAAGAGAGAAAAAGGAGCGAAAAGATGAAGGCAAGGTTAGAAAGCAAAGGAAAAGGAGCAAGAAAAGCGAAGAGAAAAAGCAAAGGGGTAGAAAGGGCAAGGAGAAGAATAAGCAAGAGAGAAAGGGGGGGAGGAGAAGCCTTAATGGGGGGAAGCAAGACCTAAAGAAAAAAAGTTTATTTAGAGATAATGGGTGAATTTAATTTAGATTAAAAGTGGGATTCTGGAGGGTATATAAGAGTGTGTTTTTATATGTGTATTTAGAATATAAAATTTATTATGTAATTTTAGAATCTTTTAAACAGAATCCCAAGAAAGATTGCTATATGTAGTATTTCTAAGTTAGGGTAATGAGTTATAGATGTTACTCCAATTGGTGTACAGGAGAAGTATAGTAAAAGAAAAAAAAGATGAATGGATAATTGGAAATAGAACAGACAAGGAATGTTGTTGAAAATGGTAATAAGATATGGAAGGATATATATGCTTTTTTTTTTTTTTTGGATTTTGTATATTGATAAAAGGCAATAACATTTTAATTAATAAATAATTTGGATGGAAAAGAGAAGTAGGGACAAGATATGAAGTTAATATTATATGAAATATTGATATTATAATCTGGAAATGTTATGCCTTATTGGTCTTTTATTATTATTTTTTCTTAGAAAAGAATTTATAAGCTGCTATGCCTTGATTCTTTGTGCATTGTTTTTATAAAACTGATAAAAATGGTTTTTATATATATATATAAAAAAGAAAATGATAATAAGATATGGAAGGAGATATGGGTTGAATATGATGTTTGAATTTGTGTCTGTGTAAAGAGTTTTAACCCGGGAACAGACAACCTTCAGAAAAGATTTTTTAGTTTTGTTTATGTTTTGTGTTTGTATGTTTGTGTATTGTGTTTATGGTAAAACTAACAAAATTTGTTTTTTATAAAAAAAAAAAAAGGAAAAAAGAATCAATAAAACCTTGGAGGAATGTTAGACGAGAATAATTTAAACAAGCCAGAAAGAAAAGAATATGATGACTATAAAATGGATAAATATGGAAGAGAAATGAAATTGAATAGGAGTAAAGAGAAATAATGAGAAATTTGCTGAAAGATATTTGTGTGTCCATATGGAGATGGGATAAATTGGAATTATGCTGTATAAAAATAATGTTTTGTTTGACTTGTAAGGATTTACAATGTTAAGAGGTTTTATGTGTTTATGTATTTAATGGTTAATGATGTGTTGTTTTATCTTTAAAATTAATAAAAATTTGTTTCAAAAAAAAAAATATAGTTTATTCCATTTAGAGATTATAGCATAGTCAAAATAACAGTCCATTAGTCATGTATCGTATCAGTCAGTCCATTCAAGGATATTAAATTAGCAAAGTCCCTGTAGAATATCCAATATCAGTTCACTTACAAATAAATCAGTCCTTTATCTCTCTCCCGTTCCAGTAGGGAAAAACGCAGTCTTCATCCAGTAATTAGGGATCATCAAGTCAGAGAGAGCAAGCTGACGTTCCTTGCTTCTTTTATGGTGCTTTCACAACCACTCCCTTAATTACTATCCTACAGTTAAAGTTGCAGACACTTTAACTAACAAACTATGATAACATATTTATTATTTTACCTAAACCAGTTAGGGTAAACAATGTTATCCCTAACAAAGATTACAGGAGGAAAAAGGGAAAATCTAGTAAAGATGGTGTATTGTAGACATTTTCATTTTTGAGTGTGAAAAATATTCAGTATGAATATACTTTTTGTACCATTTGTTTTAAGGAGCATACTGGGCAAAATATTCCATCGAAAGAACATAGTCAAAATGGGATGGGATGGGACAGGATGGAATGGAATGGAACAAAACAACACTTTATTGGCCAAGTGTGGTCAGACACTTAATGAATTTGTCTCCAGTGCAAAAGCTCTCAGTATACATGTAAATCAGCAGAGTAATAATAATCATAATAATGACACCAATAAGAAGTGGTAGTGAAGAAGATAGAAGAAGGATAATAACATTACAGCCATACGATATGGGCAAATATACTTACGCATAAGACATAAGAGAATATAAAACATAATATTTATTCCAGTATGGTTATTCCTTTTACATTTAATTATTTCGTTTTCCTTAAAATTAGTTAGTAATCTGGATTCCAGGGTGCACTTCCTTTGTGGGCTATATGTAACTCTTGTCACTCCATAAACATTAAAAGTTGTTCATGAATTTAGAAAATACACATGCAACTGATTCCCTTAATACAGGACATAGTAGGTTTTGGGGGGGTGTTGGTTGTGTGCATGTAAGCATTTCTGATGAGGCCAAAGAAGTTTGGCATCTCATGTATTATCTTGCGGCCAATACACAGATACATCTCTTTAAAATTCAAACTTATTAAGATGCAAAGAAAAAGTTTCTACAACAGATTAAAGGCTCACAACTCATTTTTTTCCAGCCCATACAGTAGGCTCCCTTTTGATTTTTTTTTAAAAAAATATTTTATATAACTGTAGGAGAATATATATATATTCTTAAGTTTTCGCAGGTACTTACATGTATGGCATTCAGCTTTGTTCGGATATTTTCCCACGTCATAGTAGTGGTGCTTTTAAAGTTGTAGCAACGTTTCAGCAGAATCTCATCTGCCATCATCAGGCTTCTGTATAGTGTTCGTCCAGACGAAAATACCCGAACAAATTATATATATATATATATATATATATATATATATATATATATATATATATATATATATATATATATATATATGAATTATGAATTAAAGCACACATTCACAGACAAGTAAAGCATGGTAATGAATAACAGCAGATAAATGCAATAATATTAACAGCAAAAACAAATTAAATTCTGACCATATGAAATCATATTGTTGAGTCTTTCCTTTAGGCTGATAAAAAGCCAGTTCAAAGACTGAAAGCTGAGACATTTCATCAAGCCAAATTTAACCTTTTGCTGTACAAGTATCTCTCCAAGAATACACAGCCAACTCTTTAGCAACAATTCAGAGACTGTATGCCAAAAAGTCTTCACAAGTAGATGAAGCCCACATTTTCTTAAGTATATCAGCAAAATATAAAATGTGCACCAATGCAGTTCTTGCCTAATATCTATAGCCCTTTGCAGGTATAAAATCATCTGTATTTCTGCTGTGTAACACAAGCTCCTGGAAGGATTTTTTTTTTTTTAAATCAAGAAACACCTGTCATAGTTTCTCAAAAGAGGAATTCTAATTCCAATGCTGGGCACATATGCTTGATGGATGGCTCAGGAGTCCCTCTATTTGTGCAGCCAAAAAGAATTACTTCTTTTGCATGATGAAGACAGACATGAAAAACAGACTGAAGGCTCTTGCCAAGGATGTGAGGTGGGAATGCCAAACTGAAAGAACAGTGGATTATAAAAAAAATCCTTTGCCTCCAGTATTTGTAGCTGAGTGAAGAGGTCATTTTGAGCCTGAAAGACTCTTTCAGTCTATATTTGTTTCTACCTGGGGCGAGTGGGTAGCTCAAAAATCCAACTTTTGGCGTGGAAAGTGGGATCTGGAATAAATAAATTGTGTCAAGGAGCACATTTTAAAGTTATTTAAAATGCACATTGATTTGGACTATACAGTCCCCAGGGAAATCCTTCATATTTTTACTAAGGCCTTTATTAAGATAAGCATGCTGCCTCTATAGAGGATTTCATATTTAATGTCTGTTTTCTCTTTAAAATTTAACATTTAATGAGCACGAGTTGGCTTATTAAATGCATTTATAGGAATATTCTCTTTTCATTCTGCTTTATTGTATTGTTTTCTACTGTAGTATTGCTTTAGTTACACAATGGTTTTAAGGTTTGTAATTATCACATTTCCTTGACTTGTTTTTTAATTGGGCTGTTTGTTGGTTAAACTGTTGTGATTTGAAATCATGATCTATGTCTCCATTCTCTTTACCCCAGTGGGAGCTAGTGAAGGTCTTGATGCGAGAAATCTTGTACTTACATTTTTTTTAAAATGTACTATATCTGATTTCATCTTTTGTGATTCCGCTTCTTCTCTTCCCTAGAAATTTCAAATTATGGCTTAGAATAACATTTAGTGCATTCAATGAAGCTGAGTGAAATCCACAAAAGCTTATGTGATGATAAATTTGTTTGTGGAGTCCGTGGTGATCTCTGAACTTGGCTGTTTGCTTGTAGACATTTTATCATCTGACTAAGTAACTCAGGGTGTGGTGGCAATGGCTAGGATGCTGTGCTTGTTCAATCAGAAAGGTCGGCAGTTTGGCAGTTTGAATCCCTAGTGTCGCGTAATGGAGGGTGCTCCCGTTCCTTGTCCCAGCTTCTACCCACCTAGCAGTTTGAAAGCATGTAAAAAATGCAAGTAGAAAAATAGGGGCCCCTTTGGTGGGAAGGTAACAGCGTTCTGTGCGCCTTTGGCATTTAGTCATGCTGGCCACAGGACCATGGAGACATCTTTGGGCAGTGCTGGCTCTTCGGCTTTGTAATGGAGATGACCAGCACTCCCTAGAGCTGGAAACGACTAGCACATATATGAGAGGGCAACATTTACCTTTAAGTAACATCATCAGCATGACTGAGGGTGGGGTTTGTTCTCTATTTATAGACAGTAGCTTGCCCTGTGTGTTTTGGTGGGGATATGTTTGTCTGGTACTAATCCCTGCTTAGAGAGCACCAAGCACCAAGGACTCCACAGCTGAACACTGAGCTATATATATTCTCTTCTATTGAAATTTATTTGTCTTTAATATGTAATATAACTCTTGGTCATTCTTAAAGCAGCAGATTACCAAATTCTCTCCTCTAGAAGTGGGCATTTCTAATTACACAAATATGACAAGAAATAAGAGAAGTTATAGATTTTTACTTTAAGGCACAGACACATGACAGATGTCTGATCTCCTTCTAGTCCAACTTTTCATGGGTTTAATCTGGCAGGCAGAGGAGACAAATTAGAGTCAGTCTTCCAGACATAAATATGCTGCTCAAAAGGAGAAAGAGAAAGAGGGAAAGAGAAAATATTTAAAGATGCTATGAGGTGTCAGCGAGGGAAATGTGTTCTTAAATACAAGAGAGGCCCAAAATTGAAATATAAGATTATTTTCCTGACATAATGGTTTGCTTTCCTTTGTCTCTGTTTCCGTTTCTTTAAATGTTGAAACAAAGCTAAAAACAAACCCACAGAAAATTCAAAAGAATAGTAATATGCAGATGGACACACTTTTTTGGTCAATGCCAAATAACATTTTTCCTGTTTTATTTTTCCCCATCATTTCAGCACTTATTCACCAGGTTCTTGACAGCAAGTTTCTTTGTTCTGCCAAAGTCTTTAAAAAGATTTTCTTTATGTTACATGAAATATGTCCTTAATCTTATTTTTTAATACTAGCCTATCTGAGCAGGTAGTGTTTCCTAAAACCATTGCAGAGAATATTAAATGTACGAGATAATGTTACAGTTGTCAATGAGATTGAAACTGAATTCTAGAAGAATCAGGACAGGAATTCACAACAACAAGATATGGTACCAGCTTGAGTAACTTCAAAATGGGTTGGATCAATTGATGGAAATTCTGTGGACTAATGGCTGTTAACCTTGATGGCAGTGAGACTATCTCTGAAGGCCGTCTTCTGGGAGACTAGTGAACTTCCTTGAATAGTTGGTTGGCGACCATGACAATAGACTGCTGGACTAGATGTGACAGAGGTCTGATAAATAGGGCATTGCTTGTGTTGTTAAAAATAATCCTTTAAATTTAAAAACAAAAATTTCCTTAATGTGACTCAAGAGTTTTGAAACTGATGCAGAAGCACTGTAGTTCTCAGCAGAAGGTAGAGATACAATAAAGTAGCCAGCATTGGATATAGACAACATATTCGAAATGTTATTTGAAACTGATGTTATTTGAAACTGAAGAGAAAATATCTGCTGTGAACTCTGCATAGGTATTAAGAAAGGAATCTGGCCAGAGTGAGCTTCAATTTTTTTTTTTAGCAAGGGGCTCTCTGTCCTAATGACCGGCTGGGTGGTCATGTGACTGGGTGGGTGTTGGCCAAGTCAATGTCACTTCTTTGTCCTAATTACCTAAAAAAAGAGACATACCAAAAAGTTTGTTTATTGTTTTGTGCACATAATACCTAAATAAAAGACTGGGTGAAACCAGTTTTAATAACAGTAACTGTGAGAGGGATCTTGGAGTCTTAGTGGAGTTTCTGGTGAGTTGCATAATTCTTATTATTTGGGAGTTAATCCCCTCGGAGGCTAGTAGCTATGTTATTTTCTCCATGGCTCTCCCTCTCAAGGGCTGAGTGGATTGTTTATCTAGCTTGTAACACTTTTACAAGGTGTGAAATGCTCTTGGCTGAATGCCCAGAAGTTCAATTGAGCCTTTTAAGACTTTCTCTTGCTGCTTGTCTCTCTGAGGTTATTGGGAGCTCTCTGAGCCCCGCAAAATCTTAGCTAGAGGCTCTCCCAAGCCCCTGCAAGCCCCCAGCAGGCAATCCCTGCATCCAGCCAATAAATGCTCAGTTTCATTCTGTTACCCCAACTCCACCTCATACAAAGGGATTACAGGCTTGTAAAAAGGGGGAAAAAAACCCTGAAACTGATATGAGGCTTAGGGAGAATGGTGGTCATTAGAAAAAGGCTACAAGGATATGAGTCAAATGAATGATAGATGATAGATTTGGCTGAGCGACTGGTTCTTCTTGGCTGTGCTTTAAGAGATTGGTCTTATTTATTTATTTAGCTTATGGCATATCACACATGGCCTAGCCATACATATTAACATTTCACCAAGATTAATAAAAGTATAATAAAATATAAATGTTAAAAAGATCTTTGTTCAAGTACCAATATCTATGCCATCTAACCATCGAAGCTCAGCATTATTTATATGAAAAAAAAATCAGATGAGGCTGAGATTGGCCTTTCTTGAAGAAATCTCAAGTCACTCAATATAAGCATGACTAGAACTGAGCCATAATAATCCATTTAATTTTAGGAGACTGCCAGATATCATTACCCTTCCACTTAAAGTTTGAAACTTTGACCACTGTTTCTTGGATTCAGTGGTCAGAGCTGCCTGATGGAACTTTAGCCAATAGGATATCTTCACTTGCAAATAGGGATCGTGACTGTAATGGAGGCAGCAATCCATGGTTGTATTAACTGGGTGGTCTTGGAGGACGACAGTGCCCTGACAGACCAGAGGTGGTGTTCAGCAGGTTCTGACCAGTTCTGGAGAACCGGTAGTGGAAATGTTGAGTAGTTCAGAGAACTAGGAAATATAACCTTGGATTGGCCCCACCCCCATCTATTCTCTGCCTCCCGAGTTCCAGCTGATTGGCTGGGTCTTCTTTGGTTGCCCTGCACAGGAGAAAGGAGCTGGAAAGCAGGTTCGTTGGGTGGGGAGGGAATGGGATTTTGCAATATCCTTCCCCTGCCACACCCAGCAAGCCACACCCACAGAATCAGTAGTAATTTTTTTTTTAATCCCACCACTGTGACAGACCTTTTCTTCTCCTCCAGCATCAAAATGAACCCATGCTATGAAAGGGCCAAATACAGAAACAGCATGCCAGGCAGACAAAGAAAGGTTTATTGTATTTCTCTGAATAGTTTTCAAAGGCTACTCTACTTGCATTCTTTTTATTGAAAATTTATAACATTTCTTTTAAAGCAAAAATACACATGAGTTCCCTCTTTTCTCAGATAACGATCAGGCAAGGGACATCTTCAGAGGGGCAGCAGAAAGCAACTACAGTAGTTTGCTTGTGTAAGTGTATGTATTTTTTCAATTGCAAATCCAATTATGGTAACTATTTTGTTAATGGAGGAGACTCTTCTATGGCTATTGCTTTGGAAGATATCTTGCAAAGACTTTTAGAATTCCAAATAGATTTTCTAGTCTAATATGACTGGCATTAGGAGAGAAAAGTGGCAGGTAGAACTCTGTTTCCATGTTGAATGTTGACCTGATTTCAACCCCTCCTTGTTCCCTTTTCAGCTCTTCTAAAAGAACAACTCACAAATATCTCTTGCCAGGCAAGTCAATACTGTGCATTCAGTTAAAAGCAGGTAGACGTGAGCAGATCAGAATTTGCAAACCATTCTTAATCTAAACCAACAATTTAATGCATCTTAAGGACCAACTCCTAAGATACCGGTGCCTGTTTTAACAAGAAAAAAGAAGAAGAAAATATCTAAAATAACATTTAATGCAACATCTGGGAACTCAAGCAACTGGTGATTAACCTCAGCTGAGAACAAGGGCAAAGTGAATAATAGCTGGGAGACAAGCTTTGGAAAGAGAAGTGAATTGCTTTCATGCGGGCTACTTCAGGAGTATATGAAAATACTCCAAATCTTTCTATTGCATAGCTGTATTCAACCCATTTCACTAATCCTTTACTAAATGGCTAATGGTCTTCTGAGTCACCTTCAGGTCAGAAATCTATCCCCCCACTCTGTGTGTGTGTGTGTGTGTGTGTGTGTGTGTGTGTGTGTAAGAGAGAGAAAGAGAGAACGAATGAACGAACAAACAAATGTATTTTCCTCCTCTTGCTCTCAAAATTAGAAAACTCGTCTCTGATCTATCTATCTATCTATCTATCTATCTATCTATCTATCTATCTATCTATCTATATATCTATCTATCTATCCATCTATCATCTACAGTATCTATCTATCTATCTATCTATCTATCTATCTATCTATCTATCTATCTATCATCTGCAGTATCTATCTATCTATCTATCTATCTATCTATCTATCTATCTATCTATCCATCTATCATCTACAGTATCTATCTATCTATCTATCTATCTATCTATCTATCTATCTATCTATCTATCTATCCATCTATCATCTACAGTATCTATCTATCTATCTATCTATCTATCTATCTATCTATCTATCTATCTATCATCTACAGTATCTATCTATCTATCTATCTATCTATCTATCTATCTATCTATCTATCTATCTATCTATCATCTACAGTATCTATCTATCTATCTATCTATCTATCTATCCATCCATCCATCCATCCATCCATCCATCCATCTATCTATCTATCTATCTATCTATCTATCTATCTATCTATCTATCTATCTACCTATCTATCTATCTATCTATCTATCTATCTATCTATCTATCTATCTATCTATCTATCCATCTATCATCTACAGTATCTATCTATCTATCTATCTATCTATCTATCTATCTATCTATCTATCTATCTATCTATCTATCCATCTATCATCTACAGTATCTATCTATCTATCTATCTATCTATCTATCTATCTATCTATCTATCTATCTATCTATCTATCTATCTATCCATCTATCATCTACAGTATCTATCTATCTATCTATCTATCTATCTATCTATCTATCTATCTATCTATCTATCTATCTATCCATCCATCCATCCATCCATCCATCCATCCATCCATCCATCCATCCATCCATCCATCCATCCATCTATCTATCTATCTATCTATCTATCTATCTATCTATCTATCTATCTATCTATCCATCTATCATCTACAGTATCTATCTATCTATCTATCTATCTATCTA